>CM057453.1:914567500-915167500 GCA_016271365.2 Neoceratodus forsteri | reverse complement strand
TAGCGCTAAAATACTGGGCATGATGGAGGACACAGAAGGGGCAATGGATAGGGAGCCTGCTGGAAGGGCTTAGCAGCCAACGTCAGGGGCTTAGCAAATAAGATGGTAGACTTGGAGGCCGTCCTGGGGGACGAAGGACTAGATACAGTAGCTATAAGTGAGACCTGGTGGACAGAGCAGCACACCTGGGAAACGACTATCCCAGGTTACAGACTGTTCAGAAGGGATAGGGAGGGTAAGAAGGGGGAGGAGTTGCTTTGTACACCAGGGAAGGCATAAGTGTAACTGAAGGACAAGAGGAGGATGGGGAGACTGAGCTACTGTGAGTAACACTAGGCAGGAGGACGGGAGAATCCTTGTGACTGGTGGTGGTATATAGGCCACCTACGCAGGTGGAGGATGATGATCAACAGTTAACTCAGGCAGTCACAAGGCTGGCCCTAAAAGGAGAACTACTGCTGCTGGTAGGGGACCTAAACCTCCCAGATGTAGATGGGGAAATCCCGGATGCAGCATCGTTAAGGAGCAGGGAGATACTAGCTGTGCTTCAGGGAGTATTCCTTCAACAGCTAGTCAGGGAGCCGACAAGGGGCAACAACCTGCTGGATGTGGTCCTGACAAATGGAGTGTGTGGAGGAGGTGCATGAAGGAGAAGCCTTGGGCGACACCGACCACAGCACGGTAATGTTCAGGGTCAGGACAGGGAGGGAGGAAGACAAGTAAAACCACTACTACAGTCACGGACTTCAGATGCACAGACATTGACAAGATAAGAAGGATAGTAAGGGAGACAATGGAGGGTACAAAGAATATAGGGGTAGTGGAGGAGTTATGGCAAGCTATCAAGGGAGGAGTTACTGAAAGCTGCGGAAATGTACATAAAAAAGGTTTAGAAGAACAAAAGGGGGAGGAGACCACTTTGATTTACAAAGGAGGTTGCAGGGGCAGTCAGGGAAAGGAGGAGGGCTTTCAGAAAATTTAAGAGGACATTCAGCAAGGAAGAGTATAGGGAAAAGAGGAGTATTGCGGGAAAGAAGATCAGAAGGGTAAAAGCAGACACTGAGGAGAAAACAGCAAAAATGGCCAAAAGGGGGATAAAACCTTTTTCAGATATGTGAGGGAGAGGAAAAGGTCAAGGCAGGGGATTACTAGGCTGAGGGGGAAGGAGAAATAAAACTAGAAAGGGACTGTGAAAAAGCAGAGTTATTAAACAAGTACTTTAGCTCGGTATTCACAGAGGAGAAGGGGGATGGTAAGGGACCTGTGCTAAAGTCAAAGGGGAAGGAGGGCAAATGGGTGGATCTGAGCCCATTCACCGTGTATACGGTTAGGGCAGAGCTAGACAGATTGAGGGTGGACAAAGCAATGGGGCCTGACGGGTTAAAACCCAGGGTGATCAGGGTATAGAAGGAGTTGGCCATACCATTGACAAGGCTCTTCATCTTGTCCCTGGATACGGGGGAGTGTCAGAGGACAAGAAGAGGGCAGGCGTAGTGCCTTTACACAAGGGAGGTACTAAGGAGGTGAAGGGGAACTACCGACCTGTCAGCCTCACGTCAGTGGTGGGGAAGGTAATGGAGGCATTAATCAAGGAGAGGGTGGTGGATTACCTGGAGGAGAGTGGCTTGCAGGACAGCAGACAGCATGGCTTCACGAAGGGGAAGTCTTATCAGACAAATCTAATTCAGTTCTTTGATTGGGTGACTCAGGTGACTGACCAGGGGGGCTGTGGATGTGGCCTATCTGGACTTCAGTAAGGCCTTTGACACTGTCCCCCAAAGGA
The DNA here is from genome assembly GCA_016271365.2 of Neoceratodus forsteri. Classification (NCBI taxonomy): domain Eukaryota; kingdom Metazoa; phylum Chordata; order Ceratodontiformes; family Ceratodontidae; genus Neoceratodus; species Neoceratodus forsteri. The sequence goes on along the minus strand of CM057453.1, from coordinate 915,165,717 downwards.
GGCTGGTGAGCAAGATGGAAAGCCTGGATTTGAGTGGGAAAATAACAAGCTTGGTGGAGGCCTGACTGTCAGGGAGAATTCAGAGGGTGATGCTCAATGGGGTGCACTCCAAGACGGCAAAGGTGAAGAATGGAGTGCCACAGGGGTCCGTTTTGGGTCCACTTCTCTTCAACATCTACATCAGTGATATTGCTGAGGGTTTGAGGGGGAGAGTGTGCCTATTTGCTGATGATACGAAAATATGCAATAGGGTGGACACCCCGGGGGGGGAGGGGTGGAGGACATGAGGGAGGACTTAAAGATTCTTGAAAAATGATCTGGGACATGGCAGCTGAAATTTTATGCCAAGAAGTGAGCTGTGATGCACTTGGGGAGTAGGAATAGACGAGTAGGGTACATCCTAGGAGGGAAGGAAATTAAAGTAACAGGACAGGAGAGGGATCTGGGGATCATAGTCTCCTCTAACCTTGAAGTAGGAATCCAATGTAGCTGGACAGCGGGAAAGGCCAATGGAATGCTGTCATGCATAGGCAGGGGCATTACTAGCAGAAAGAGGGAGGTAATAATGCCCCTTTACAAAGCCATGGTGAGGCTGCACCTGGAGTATGGAGTTCAGTTCTGGAGGCCTCATCTCCGCAAGCATATAGATGCACAGGAGAGGGTTCAGAGAAGGGAAACCAAGATGGTGCAGGGTATGCAGGGAAAGTCATATGAGCAGAGGTGTGAGGAGCTGGAACTGTATATGCTGGTGACAAGGAGGGAAAGGGGAAACATAATTGAAACTTTTAAATACATAAAGGGGCTCAATAAAGTGGGAGAAGCGTGTTTACTTAAGAGGAAGGATGGGGTCAAAACTAGAGGGCACAGCCTCAGACTGCAAGGAAAAAGATACAGGACCAATGTGAGAGGGCATTTCTTTTCAGACAGGGTGGTGAAGCCCTGGAACAGACTACCAGACTGAGTAGTGGGGGCTAAATCGGTGGAAGAATTCAAGAGAGCATGGGACAAGCAAATGGGGCTGAGTATTGGGGGCAGAAAGGGAGGATGGCATGGAAGTGTAGGGTGGAAAAAGAGCAGACTAGATGAGCCAGCACAGTCATTTTCTGCCATCAAGCTTCTATAATTCTATGAAATGTGAATACAGATCAGAAATGGAATAAAATAAGGGGAGGGCTGAAGGAGGCAACAGAAACCTGTACTAGGAAAAAAAACAAGAAGGGCAGAGCAAAGAAACCCAGTTGGCTGTCACTGGACGTCAGGGAAGGGGTGAGAGCCAAGAGGGTGGCATTTCGGAAGTATAGGAAAATGGGGAGGGGAGAAGATAAAGCTGTATACAGGGAACAGTCTAGGGAGGTCAGCAGACTGGTCAGGGGGGCCAAAGCGTCTAGAGAGCGGAGACTGGTGCAGAGGATCAAAAGAGGGGAAAAAAAAGTCTTCCGTTACACAGATGAGAAAAGGAGAAGCAAAGACCATCATGTGAGGATCAAGAAAGATGGTGGGTGGGTGGAGAAGGGGATGGAGCAGACAGAGGTACTTCTGCTCTGTGTTTACACAGGAGAAAGGGGGGAAAATACCTCAGGCAAGTGGGGGTGGGTACGGGGAAGAGGACAACAGATACAGGGATTACAGAGGACAGGGTGCTGGAGGGGTTGAGGACATTAAGAGTGGACAAACAGCCTGGGCCAGATGGCATTCACCCTAGAGTACTGAGGGAGCTAGCAGAGGTCCTTGTGGGGCCGCTGGCAGACCTGTTCAATACCTCCCTGGACAGAGGATATACACCACAGTTCTGCAGAATGGCCCACGTGGTGCCCATCCATAAATGTGGGCCAAAGGATGAACCAGGGAACTACAGTCCAGTGAGCCTCACCTCGATCGTGGGCAAACTCATGGAGACCATCCTAAAGGAGAGGCTCGTGAGCTTCTTGGAACCAAACGGTATCCAGGACGACCAGCAAAATGGGTTTGTCATGGGCAGATTGTGCCAGACAAACCTGGCAGAGTTCTATGACTGGGTGACATGGGAACTGGACAAGGGCCATGATGTGGACGTCCTGTACTTGACTTCAGTAAGGCCTCTGATTCAGTGCCGCATGGACGATTGGGGGGGGAGCTGAAGTATGTGGGGGCAGGACCAAAAATGGTGACGAGGATCAGGAACTGGCTAAGGGGGAGACAGCAAAGGGTGGTGGTGGTGGGGGGAATTCTCATCACCAAGAGTGGTGACGAACTGGGTACCACAGGGATCTGTGCTGGGAACAGTACTGTTCGGCATTTTCATTACAGATATCTCAAATGGGATCCGGAGCAAAATCAATCTGTTCGTAGAGGATACCAAGATGGGAGCTGTGGTAGATGACAAAGAGGGGGGATGGGGTCGCAGGAGGACATGAATAGGCTGCAGGAGTGGGCAGATAAATGGCAGCTGGGGTTCAACGCCAAGAAGTGCAAGGTTCTGCACTTCGGAACCCAGAACCAGGGAAGAGATTATCACTTAAATGGGGTTCAGTTGGGTTGCTCCACAGAAGAGAAGGACCTAAGGGTGATCATAACAGGGAGCATGAACAACTCTGTTCAATCAAGAAGGGCAGATAGTATGGAATTTGTGACCGGAATAGGGAGGAAATTGTAGAATGGTTTCTGCAGAATCCAGATTGATGGCCGGAGAAAAAGTTTGAGGACAAAAGGAAGTCAGACAGTGTGACAGGGTGGAATAGGACCTTGTCCCAGCTGTTATGAAGAAACTGATTAAATGCAAGGATTTGTTCTTTCCTTTTCTGTCTGGCTGCGCAACCAAATTTTCCTGTGACACTTCAGACTTGCTCAATCCGTCAGGCTCGCAGTTCTTTGCCTCTCACTGTCTCTCAGTTTTCTCTTGCTGTATATTTTTCTCCCTTACATATCTAGATCTGATGATATAAAAATATGTGCAAATCATTGTATGGAAATGTAACTGATATTGGGATCCTGTTGTTTAGAAAATATATAGTGTTACTGTTGAAATGTATATATTTATATTTTGAGATGACTGCAGAAAGCTATTGTAAACTAGAGGTTACCAGAGTTCAAATTTTAGGCCTTTTTGCAAAAGCTGTGGAAATGGGGCCTCTCAGCTCAGGCACACTATGTTCTTGCCTGCCTGATATTTACAAGAACAAGATGTTTGTTTAGAATGGTTATGGAAGGACTTAAAAGTGAGCTGAGTTGCAACTGCTGGGAGGAGAGAAGAAAAAGGGACGCAGAGACTCAAAGAAAACTACTGTTTTTTCTCCTTTGTACATACATAGTTATACTGAACAAGTTTATTTTTTATGTTACTGCTACTGCAAATAAATATTTTGGTGAATTCTACAACTGCTTCTGGTTTTCCCTATGTTTCCTGATCTGTGCCTCGATGACAGATGGTGTCAACCGCGGGATTTACACCGTGCGTACCCTAAGACAGGAGTTTTATGTGTGGGTACTGGACCTAGTACCAGGGAAGCACAGAGGAAGGTATGGATTCTGCAGCAGCATGTCCACAGGAGTGGTTACCAGGAGAATGGCAGCCAAACTAGCAGAGACAAGAAGTACAGTCTGAGATTGTACAGCCAGCACAAGTCATGGAAAAAGAACAGGCAGGGACAGAACCTAAAAGCCTGATGGACTTTTTCAAATGGTGGGCTATACAACAACTAGAGATGCAGGAGCAGCAGATGAGACAAGAGATGCAGCGATGGGAACAGTGATTGCTAGATGCCTTGCAAGCTATTAAAGGCAGAGGATTCAGCACAGATCCAGACAAGAAACAAAATGTATGCAACTTAAAAGCCATTCAATTTGCTAAGTTGTGTCCCTCAGATGATATTGAGGCATACCTGACAACTTTTGAAAGAGCTGTCACAGCCTGCCAGTGGCCAAAGCATTAATGGACAATCAGACTGGTACCCTACCTGAGAGGGAAAGTCCAACTTTCCTACAGCAGGATGGACACTGCACAGTCAGAAAAGTATGACCTGATGAAAAGTGAAATCCTGAAAAGGTATGACATTTCTGGAGAGATATACAGGTAGTGGTTTCGATCTCGGAGGTACAACTCAGTCGACGATCCTTGAGAAGCCTTCATCTGACAAAAAGGATCCAACCAGAGAGCAAAACAGTCCCACAGATCGTCAATACATTTGCCATGGAGCAATTCATCAACATCTTGCCTACAGATGTGCAGCTGTAGGTAAAGGAACACTGACCAGAAAGTGGGGAAAAGGCTGTTTCTTTGGCTGATTACTACCAAATGGCTAAACAGATGCCACACCAGCGAGGTAACAGCCAAACACCGGTAAGACACTCTTTCTCCCATTTAAACTCCAAGCCTAATAAGAACTCTGATGGGGATAACATATCTGTGCCCAAAGACGTTATCTGCTATAACTGTTTAATAAGCCAGGCTATTTCGTAAGAAACTGCCATAGTAAGGAGAGTGGCACTGGTGCAGATTTGTCCTTAGCAAATTGGGGCAAGTACTTAACAGATGTGAAGGTGGCGGATAAGACTGTAAAGGGACTCGTTGATTCAGGAAGCAGACAGAACTTAGTACATGTTAAAGTGCTGAGAAAACACTTTGCAAAGGAACCAGGCACTGGTATCATCTGCATCCATGGAGACACTTGATACTATCCCACCACCCAAGTGACTCTAACCATTAAGGGCGTGTTGCACCAAATGAAAGTGGGGGTAGTACCTAAGTTACCTGTACCTGTGATTATTGGAAATGACTTTCCAGGATTTACTGAGTTGATCAAAGAGGGAGTAAATCCTGATGTTGCAGCAGCTGTGGTGACAAGAGCTCAGGCAAAGAGAATTTCAGACAGTGGGGACACTTTTCCTTCCAGTGATTTTGATTCAGACTTGTTTGAGCACAGCTCCAAGATCTAGATATCCAAGAAAGGAAGACGATGCCTGAAGAAACTGTGGCAACAAATGACTGATGGACATAAAGGGTTAACATATGAAAATGCTGAAACTGAATTGAAAACTGATTGTTATTTTCTTTCAGGACAAGCTAACAATGTTCCTCTCCAGGGTTATCTTAAGCAGCTGGGGTAAAACCAAAACAGCGTGGACCAGAATTTAAAAAATGTAATAGGTTACTGTACAGAGTTTGGGTTAAACCTCAGAAACAGGAACAGACAGAACAACTGGTTATACCACAAAAGTATAGAACAGAATTGTTACAGATAGCACATGATAGTCCTATGGCTGGTCACTCAGGGAGGGATTGCACCCTTGCCAGACTGCTGTGTAGATTTTACTGGCCTGGAATTCATAAAGATGTTGTTACTTATTGTAATTCCTGTGCTGAGTGCTGAGTGTCAGAAAGTAGCCCCAGTCACTAGAAAAGACAAGGTGCCCCTACCCTTGATAGATGTGCCTTTTGAGAGAATTGCAATGGATGTGGTTGGTCCATTAGACAAAAGTAAAAAGGGTAATAGATTTATCCTGGTAGTAGGCAACTATGCTACTTGATACCCAGAAGCAGTTCCAATGCGTACTGTTAAAGACCCAAAAGTTGCAGCAGAGCTTGCCAAAATTTTCAGCAGAGTGGGCATACCTAAAGAAATTATTACTGATCAGGGTAGTAATATTGGTGCTGCATTACTTAAGGAGCTGTACAGACTACCAGGTATCACTGCCATAAGAACCTCCCCCAGTACCCTCAGACAGACAGTCTGAGGATGAGGGATACGACCTGGAGATTCGGGGGGTGGGGGGCACAATACCTCTGGCTCAGATCCCTAGGGGCTGGGACTCCGGAAAAGGGTCTTTGCCAGAACTGCAATAATGCCCCCTGGAAAGGAGCAGGCCAGATGGGCACCACAAGGGTGGCTGCGCTGAAGTCGCCTAAAAAGGCATGCGTTGAATGCTCCAGATTGTGCTGAGGAGTGGGTGGCGTGATACACAGGTCTTCCATCATCCTCACGAGGAAATGCTGATACTCAGCGAGATCAGCAGCAGGGGAGATGTGGACGGAAGGCTCCTCTCCCCCAGAAGAGGAAGCGGAAGACCTCGGAGATCCAGAGGTTGGCTGCTCAGGGGGAGGATGGAACACCCGCTTGTCCATGGCCCTGACATAAGTAGGGAAGTGAGCAACCACTCCTCTGAATTGTTCCCAGGAGAAAGGTCCCATAGGACCATGAATGCCTGGGAGAGTAGGAGATGGCAACAGAGGAATGGGGGCTACATCCACGACAGAAGAGGACCATCCTCTGTCCGGGGGCAAGAGAGCGAACCGGAAGTCTCTAAGGAAGGAGGAGTTCCGGGAAGCCCAACAGCTGACAGCTGATCAACCACACTGGAACTACCTAGACCGTGCCCTGAAGAATCCCCCCTGTGAGGTGACCAGGACCATGAAAACCCAGGACGGTCCCTTCCCTCCAAAGATCAGGGCCTTCTCAAGGAGACTGAGAAGGAAGGGTGGGGTCCGCACTGCGATTCCTCCCTGAACCCGGGTGAGTCCCAGAGAAGGGCCGCTGCATCTAACCCTGACCTCTGGACCCCTCAGAGTCTGAAAGAGCCCTCCACCTCACAAACACCAGCCTGGGCAGCTGGCAACCCTGGTCTGTCCCTGATGAGACCACCCAGGGAGTAGCACTCTCCCCCTCCTGAGGGTGCTCTGGTCAGCCCTAAAGTTGGGCGATCCAGGCAGACCACATGATGGGGTAACCTGAGGGGGCAGAAAACCCTCCAAGCCTAGGCTGCAGGGCAATAGTGGCCTGGACCACAGCCTGCTGGTCAGCACCCCTGACCCCAGACTCAGGGGTTACTGCCCGCTCCTCAGAGGGAGGCTGATTCCGGTCAGCTGAAGTAACTATCAGGGTATCCACATGGGCTGCCAACTCCAAAGAGTCGGACAGTGGGTCTGAACCAGACTCAGAGTCCACCTCCGAAGAGCTAGAGACCGAAGTCTGGTGCCAGACCGTACGCGGATGCCTGCTCCCGTCTGGACCGAGGGAGGTGCCAGTCCGGGTGTTCGCACCAGAGTGAGCACCTAACTCCCGCACGGCACCACGAACGGCGCCCAAGGAAGAGAGAGTGCCAAGAGCGGCAGCAGAACCGGAGTTAATGTCAGCCATGGCGCCATCCCCCCCACGGTGCTGTGAACAGCACCAGGGTCAGGGTTGGTACCGACAGAGACACCTCCCATGGCGCTGTGGCTTCACTCGGCGCCGCAAGCAGCACTGGAGCTAGACACGGTGCTGTCCCCAGCCTTGGCACCAAACAGTCAAAGACGGTGTCATAGAATGTCCCACGGTGCCGCCAGTGCTATCGGCACTCCGAATGGTGTTGACAGCAGAGACGGCACTGAGTGGAGACCAGCGCTGACCACGGTGCCATCAGGGCCCATGGCGCCGGGAATGACACTGAGGTCTAAAAGAGCATCAACGGATGGTGTCGAGGACAGTGCTGACTTAGGGTTTCCAGCCCGAGGAAACAACACCGGTGGAGCCTTCGCCCCCAAAAGGGTGACTGCCGGAGCGGTGCCTCCCGCCGCCCGCCCTCAAGGGAATGGACTGGGCCTCCTGCACCACGGAAGGGGCTTCTGCCATGGCGAGGCTACAAGAAGCAGAAGCCCCCTCCTCCGCGGTCCATAAGGAACTGGGAGGGGACCCAGAGGAAAGGTCAAGAGACCGCGGCTTGGCCTGAGTGCGCACCCATCCCCCGAAAGTCCTCTAAGCTCGTCCAACTTTCCACATGCGCTGTTCCAGGACACGACGATCCACAGAGAAACAGGCGTTGCACGAATCCATGTCATGAAGAAGACCAAGGCACGTAAGGCAATGATCATGCTGGTTGGTAACAGAGTACTTGTGGCCGCACGGGCACTGACGTATGGGAGGCCAACTCGCTTTCAGTGACTTTTTGCCCTCTGACCTAGACATGATCGACAGAAAACAATGAAAAAGCAGACTCGACATCGCTGAAAATAATAAAGGAACAATCTTACCAAACAACGGCGTCGAGTAGGACGAAACGGAACCGACAGGTAGATCAGCATCGACAGACAAAGACTAGGCACAAAGTGCGTAGTTGCTTGGAGCTCCTCACGAGGTGTGACCTCTATGGTGGGAGACGAAGAACTGGCGAAAGGATGGTCCGGCGACAGCTAATGGCCAACCCACGAGTGCCACACACTGCACTGTGCCATCGCTGCATTGGCTCCATCCCCCAAAAAGAGCTCCTGCGGGGTCGTAACTTCCGGCCACATACCCAACTGAGATGAATGGTGAAGATCTACACAGATAAGATCATGTTATATGTGTGCCTTAAGAAAGAAGCTGGCAAAATATGTTGAAATTGCCCATAGTATTGAGGAAGAGGCTCAAAATCAGCAGAAGGTATATTATGACCATGGCGTAAAAGAAAAAGTTTTCAAGCCAGGTGAAAATGTTTTGCTACTGTTACCCACAACAGAGAATAAACCATTATAAACCCAAAGATAAAACCACTAGTTATAGACCCAATTCCCTTATGAACTATGACATGAAATTATTTTCTAAAATTCTTTCAGGATAATGAAAGTGTGGGATGGTCTGATTGGACCTGAACAAGTTGGTTTTATGAGGGGGAGATCCTCAATGGATCATCTGAGGAAACTACTGCATGTCTTCTCCGCATCTGGAAGAACACGTTTGCTTATGGCCTCGTTTTCCCTAGACACAGAGAAGGCATTCAACAGGGTTAGGTGGGATTTTATGTTCTTGGTGTTGGAAAAATTTGGTTTCCCCAAAAGTTTCATAGAATGGATCTGGGTTCTATACACCAACCCATGAGCGAAGGTACTCTGTAATGGCGTACTTTCTGAAGATTTCTCTCTCTTATCAGGCACTCGGCAGGGGTGCACCCTATCTCCCTCCTTTTTTTTTTTATATACTTTATATTTATTCTTTTATAATGAATTACATCAGAATACTTTCCGTATAAGAGACAGTCCGATCTGATACAATCACCAATGGGGTAAAATACCCCTTAATCAGAGTTTATAAAACATATTTCCATGCATCCCTTATATTTTGATATAGCATCTGGGGGGAATAACCATTCTTATATTACAAAATCTAAAGTTCTAGAAAGTTGCCACAGTGGAGTCCATGAACAGCATGGCTAAGCCCGAAAAGATAATGTCCAACATGAAGTCCTTATATGAACCATCCCTCTAGGTGACCCGTATTGCCATGCACTTTACCTCAATTTTAAACTTAAAATTTTTGCACCTACAGACATATTTCAAAATTATACCTTCTGAGCTACAGTCTCTCGCTCAATTCCCTCTATTCCCCTTTAAAATCATTCAGGCATAAAAGCACATCATATGAAGACTTTCAAAGGAGGAACAGAAAACAGAACTTTTGTAATACTAAACAGATTTAAATCTGTGAGGAAACCCATACCCAAATGACGTAGCACCCATAACATAAGAGGAGCTCACTAAAATATGAATCCTCAAACAACTACAGCTAAATAAAGCTATATAATTCAATGTTTAGGTATTAAGGGTTGAAACATCTCACTGTAATTTTTATAAACTGAAAATTAAATTAAAAGTTTGTTCCTCACTGCGTGGCACCTTCCCCAATGTCTTCATCCTCCAAGTCGGCCCTGATCTGCGTAGCTCGTACCTTCTCGGCCCACTTGCCAGCCTCCACTGGATCTGAAAATGCCCCAAACTTGCTTTGATGGACGATGCTCAAACGAGCAGGAAAAACTATGAAGTGAGTGATACCCAAATCTTCAGCATGTGGCAAACTCCCTCAAATTTCTTTCCTCGTCTTGTTGAGTAGCTTATATCAGGGAACAAATGCACCATGTGGCCATCGAAGGAAAGATGACTGTTCTGTCTGGCTAAGGATAAGACACGATCCCTTTCTCCAATTCCTGCAGTTACCACCAGGAGAGTCCGCGGTGGACCATCGGCCTCGAGTCTCCCTCATGGGGTGATTCTATATGCCTTCTGAAAACAGAAGGCCTCTGGATCTCCTTCAGCCAGTAGTTTTTCGGACATCCACTCTTTAATAAACATCTTGGGGTGGTCTCCCTCCGCACCTTCTGGTAAGCCCAAAACATGGATGTTTGCTGCTCTAGTTTGGTTCTCTAGAGTTTCAAGACACGTTCGAAAATTTTGGGCCTCTTTAATCGGCGATGTAGAAGCATTCGTTGAATCTGCCACCTGTTTTTTAACTTCCAACATTTTAACTTTCAGGCAATCTATTGTGGTTTCTGCCACCGTAATCCTGCTCGTAAAAGTGTCCATCTTCTGATTTAAATCAGAGACCGATGATATTAATCGCTGCATCTTGATGCCTAAAGATTGCATCATTTCAACCCCTGAATCCAAAGCTGAAGCACCTTCGGGCGGTCCAGTAGCAGTTATAGATGAACCCACGGTCTCCTGTTTGCCTTTGGGTGGATTAGAGCCTCCTCGGTCTCGTCGTGGATTACCCATTTGTATTCTTGATGTTGTCCTATCTCTCTTAGGGGCTTCCTCAAGTCTTTTGTGCAGTAAACAAGTATTTTTAAAATATATTATAAGGAAATCTGGCAGAGCTCCTATAAAGCGTGTCTTATCAGGCTCAGGCTCCATAGCGTCCCCCTCTCCAATCCTTTTTAACCTATATTTGGAACCCCTAATTTGTCTGCTTAAATCTTCCCCTTTAATCACAGGCATCCCAGTGGGTGCCTTTGATCTTCGAGTCTCTGTTTATGCAGATAATATTTTATTACATCTTTCCAATTTGCACTCGTCGATACCAGAAGTGCTTCACATAATTGCCAAATTTAGGACATTCTCCGGACACAAACTTAATGTAGAAAAAAAACACAATTATGCCCCTGAATATCAAAACCACCCCTGCCGAGTATGCCTACTTAGGGCTGACCTGGGTGATGAGCTTGAAATATCTTGGTATTATTTTATCCCAGAACCAAGCATTAGTGAAGCAACTTAATTTAAGTAAAATAGTAGATACCATCAAACAAGATCTTGATAGGTGGAATCTCCTTTTCCTTTACCTTCAAGCATGTATCAGCGTGGTCAAGATGAACATCTTCCCCCGGGTATTTTACCCCCTGAATATGTTAAATGTTTTTCTCCCCCCACAGATGGTTTCAAAGACTCCACTCTATCATTATTCATTTCATATGGAAGGGTAAACACCCTCGTAGGGCCTTTTCTAAACCGGGGGCTCCTAGGCATTTAGGTGGGCTAAAACTCCCTAACTTTTACATATACTACCTGGCTAGCCACCTTTCCAAGTATGCAAGATTATTTACTGGAGGTCCAGAATCTCAATACACCCCGATCTGGCTCCAAATTGAAATACAGCAAATACAATAGTTGGGTATAACTCCGGTTAGTCTTTTTTATGTGATCCCGAATAATATACCAGCCATTCTTAAAAATACAGTAATTGATACTTCCCTACGGGTACACTCTTAGCTATGCAAAGCCATGCGGTATGATAACTCCTGAGATATTTCACAACCTCTTTTGGGTAACCCAAACTTTAAAATAGGCGGAGCTATGTTGTCTGGCCTGAATTTCCCAGAACTGCTAGGCAAACTGGTGTCCCAGCATCTTGTCAGCGGAATAATCCCTGGCAGCTGGAAACTTCTATCCCAATTCCACCTCCCCACAAGCAGTATTTTCAAGACTCTCCAGCTTCGACACATGTTAATTGCTTGGTTTGGTCCTAACACATGGGATGTTGACCACAATTATTTTCTTACCCAAGTCACCACATCAGTATCCCAACCTCATGCTGTCTCCCACCTGGTATCATGTCTATTTGACCAGCTGTTTCTGAAGGCTGCAGGGAAATCGGAATACTGGACCTCCACTTTTCCGGATTCCTCCCTTAATTAGGATAAGCTATTGGAAGACGTACCACTTCATCACCAATGACAAACTGCATCTTATGCAGTTTTATATATTGCACAACATTTACTATACCCCACAACACCTTCACAAGATGGGGAAACTTCCCAGTAATCTTTGCTCGAGATGTGGTAGAGCCGAAGGTCACCTCTTTTATATTCTATGAGAATGTCCTAAAGTTACACCTCTTTGGGAAAGGATTCAAATGACTCTGTACCCGTTTTTAGGATTACAAGAATACTTTACCCCAGAAATTTGTGTGCTAGGAAAGGTGGCAGGCTTACCAGTGTTAGAGAGGAGATTCCACATATCACTAATAGCACTTTCTGTGAAGAAACTGATTCTCAGACACTGACTTGACCAGGAAACCATTATTTACTCCGAATGGTTAAATGAAATTCTGTTCAATCTCAGAGTGGAGAAAACAACTGCTAGTCTGAGACACCAATCCCCAGTGTATACCAAGAAGTGGGGTAAATTGGAAGCCCTCATAATTGCTCATTCCTCCTCATAAAAGTTAATATTCTTTACCAGGAACTCAGATTTATTTTCCCCAAGCTATCTTTACACTGTCCCTCTGAATATTTGGTTTTCTGATGTTTGCTGCTGATTGCTGATACAGTATATTGTTTTGCCATGATATTTCCATTACCCAGAACCATGTCTCTTGGTGGGGGGGATAGTAGGGGAGGTGGTAGTTTTTAGTGAAATATGTTTGTGTCTTTTTCTTTGTATGTATTTGTTTGTGGATTTTCTTTTTATATGTTCTCCTATATTAACATATGTCACAAGTGTTACTTATTGCGGATCATGGCTAGGTCCAGATTGTTACCATATATGACTGTATGTTTACAAAATAGTAAAGTATATTAAATAAAAAAAAAAGAAAAGAAACCATTAATGAAGTGGCAAGGGCCATATAAAGTTCTTAGACGTACTGGCACTGTTAACTACGAGATTGAGACCCCTGACAGGAAAAATCCTACTAGGATAAACCAAGCTAACCTCCTCAAGAAATGGGTTGATAAAATGCCAAAACCTGCTTTCCTAGTTTTACCAGAAACTGATAAGGATGTAGCTTATGATAAACTGGAACAAACTGTAAATGCTGATGTTGTAAAGGTGAATGTTTCCTTAACCTCAGAACAAACTGCAGACATTCGTAATGTGCTGAAGACATTTAACAGTACTTTTACCACGGTACCAGGCCGAGCAAAATGGGTTGAGCACATGATAGTGACAAGGAAAGCTCATCCTACTAGGCAAAAGACATACAGATTGCCAGAGCGGTTAAGAGCTGACATGGCTAAGGAAATATAAAAAATGAAAGAACTGGGTATCACAGAGAAGTCGAGGAGTGCTTTGTCATCTCCAATGGTAATTGTAAACAAAAAAGAAGGAGGTGTTAGAATCTGCCTTGATTTCAGGAAACAATAAAGTATCAGAATTTGACAGTTATCCTATGCCCAGAACAGATGATTTGGTGGACAGACTGGAGAGTGCAAAGTATATCAGAACCCTTGATCTCACCAAGGGTTACTGGCAAATACCTTTAGCTAAAGAATCCAGAGATAAAACTGCATTTGCTACCCCTATAGGATTCTATCAGTTCACCACCATGCCATTTGGTTTACATGGTGCGCCAGCTCATTCATGCGATACCTGGATGTAATTTTATCACCTCATACTGGTTATTGTGCTGCACACCGGGATGATGTCATGGTGTACAGTACACACTGGAAAAGCCACCTGGAACACCTACAAGCAGTTATCCAAGCTATCAAAAATGCAGGTCTGACTATTAATCCTACCAAATGTGCATTGGGCATGCAGGAAGAAATGCAATGTTGTTTCCTCTAATGGTGTCTTGCTGTATTCTGACTATATGCAGTTAGCCTCAGCACTTGAACTACTCCGGAGAGTAAGGGGTTAATTCTATGCCAGGGCATACAACGTTGAGCTCGGTTTTCAAACCTCTGTCTCCAGTACATTACAGTGTAACTGTCAGATTCTTATGAGCAAAAACTAACTAGAATTGTGGAAATAGTTTTAATTTTAGGCCCAAAAAGGCCACAAAGCTTGGGTCCAAAAGTCTCAAGTTGAGAACCCAAGAAGAAGCAGAGTAGATAGTTAATTAAATATATAACAATAACAAAAGAACCTCACCCTAAGTAAAGGGACGGGTGCAAAGGTACACCCCTGAGGTGCAACACTGTACCTGCCAACCCACATCCCAAAAAACTAGGTTCTGAATGGGGAGGCAGGTAGGGAGGTCAGAATACAGCAAGACTCCATTAGCAGAAACAACATTACTATGGTGAGTAATTTTTTCTTCAAACATGAAGTCTTGCTATATTCTGACTACATGCAGACTACCAAGCAGTTCCCCCCAGGAGGAGGGGACACAGAACCTTACTTTGAGAATAGGCTCTGCAACACTGCTGTACCAAACCCAGCATCACTTCTAGTCTGGATGTCCAGAGAGTAATGCTTGGTGAATGTATGGACTGTTTTCCAGGTGGCTGCTTTACATAGTTCTACCAAGGGGATATCCCTAGCAGCTGCAAGGGAGGCAGCTATACTTCTATTCGAGTGGGCCCTCAGGCCTGAAGGATGTTCTTTGCCCAATTTGGAATAGTAGAACTGGATACAAGAGACAATCCACCTGGCAACAGTCCTTTTAATGGCAGGTCTACCTTTTCCCACTTCTCCATAAGTGAGAAATAGCTGAAAACAATCCTTCCTATGTGCCTTAGTATGCGCTACGTAATAGCTAAGAGTCCTTTTCAAATCCAGACTGTGTAATCTTCTCTCCCCTGAGGAAGAATGGTCAGTGAAAAACACAGGTAAAGATATAGATTGGCTCAGATGAAAATCTGATACCACTTTAGGTAGAAATTTTCTATTTGTCATGAGGATCACCTTTTCGCTATGAAAGGAAATGAAGTCAGGTTATACTGACAAGGCCTGTAATTCACTGCTCCTCATGGCTGAAGTAATAGCTACCAGAAACACAGTTTTCCAAGTCGAGTACTTAAGCTCAGCAGAAGCTAAGGGCTCAAAGGGTGGCTGCATAGGCTGTGCAATGCAGGCATTCAGATTCCAAGCTGGAGTAGGCTCTCTAAAAGAAGGGTTAATGTGGACCAAGCCTTTGAAGAACTTACTGAAAACAGGATGGGATGCCAGGGAAGATCCCTTCTCTGTGGAAAGAAAAGCAGACACAGCTGCTAAATGCACTTTAAGGGTCACAGGCCTAAGCCCTAGGCTATTAAGATAAACCAAATAATCCAAGGCAGTGGCAATACCTGTAGCCTCCGACTGTATGCCTCTCTGAGAACACCAAATGGTGAACCTTTTCCATTTGGAATTAGAAGTTTTCCTGGTAGAAGGTTTCCTAGAGACCTTCAAAATATCCATGACCCCCTGACAAAGATGTAGGCCTACAAATTCTAACGCTTCAAGAACCAGGCTTTGAGACTGAGAGGCTGGAGACTGGGATACCAAATTCTCCCTTGAGAAGAGGTTAACAAACTGTGTCTCCTGGGTAGAGACAGGGGAGTGACGCTGCTAGAGACAACAGGAGAGGATACCAGGGTTGTCTGGCTCCACTAGAATCACTGTGCAGGGTTGAGACCTGATCTTGCTCAGGACTCGGAATAGTAGAGGAAAGGGAGGAAAAGCATAAAGAAAACCTGCCTGTCCAGTCTAATAGGAGAGCATCCAGAGGAACAGTCCCTAGGACTGGAGGTCTTAGCAAAACAGAGGAAGTTGATAATTGTCTGGGGCTGCAAAGAGATCTATCTCTGGAGTGCCCCATCTGGTGAAGATGACTCTCAGGATATGAGGGTTCAGAGTCCATTCATGATGGCCCTGGGATATTCTGCTCAAAGCATCTGCCAGCACATCGTCCTTCCCTGAAAGATAAACTGCCGTCAGGGAAGCTTAGAGAGAGTAAGCTAGAGACCACAGTTTCATGGTTTCTGTGCACAAGGCCATAGACCGAGTGCCTCCCTGCTTGTTTATGTACCACATTGTGGTGGTGTTGTCTGTCCTGATTTGCATCACTTGCCTTAGACTGACTCCAAGAAAGTCTGGAGGGATAGAAACACAGCTCTGAGTTCCAGGAGATTGATGTGAAGGAGAGACTCTTGCTGTGACCAAATTCCCTGTGCAGTGAGAGTCCCCAGATGGGCTCCCCAACCCAGGAGAAAGGCATCTGTGGTTAAAACCACTGAGGGGGCTTGACTGAGACATGGGACACCGTGTCTGAGATTACCCTGATCCAGCCACCACTAGAGAGCCTGGACTGGAGTCTGAGTCACTGGAATCAGTTTGGTGAGAGAATCTTTCTTCTGAAACCAAAATGACCTTAAGTGGAACTGAATGTCCCGCATGTGAAACCTGGCTTCTTGTACCACAGCAGTCGAAGCTGCCATGTGGCCTAGGAGTTGGAGAAAGTGCCTGGCTGGTCAAGAGACCAGAGGCCGAAACAAGGCAGCCAGATCTGTAAGGGCGGTTACCCCTGTCTGTAGGAGAAAGGCCCTTGCCTGGACTGTATCTAACTCTACTCCTATAAAAATTAGGAGTTGTACAGGTTCGAGAACTGACTTGGGAAGATTGAGGATGAATCCCAGGGAACTGTGCAGATTATGAGAAACTTCCAGAGCTGACTTGATTTGGTCTGAGGACTGGCCTACAATGAGCCAGTCATCTAGATAAGGGAAGATTGAGATACCCTGCCTTCTGAGGAAGGCCACTACTACTGCAATGCACTTTGTAAATACCCTTGGAGCTCAAGTGAGGCCGAAGGGCATGTCTCTGAATTGGTAATGGCCTAAGGGCAACTCGAACCTGAGGTACTTTCTGTGGGAGCACCTGACAGGAATATGGAAATAGGCATCCTTGATGCTAGCCAATCCCTTGGCCTCAGAGAGGGGAGGATTACTCCCAGAGTCACCATTTTGAACTTTGGTTTTGTGATATGTTTATTCAGCTATCTTAAGTCTAGGATGGGTCGCCACTCTGCTGTCTTTTTTAGGGTAAGGAAGTACTTGGAGTACAGCCCTTTGCCCCTGTGTTGTGGATGAACTTGTTCCACAGTTTTGAGACCTAGCAGGGAAGAAACCTCTGCCTCTAAAGCAATGGTCTGATGCAGGAGGAAAAAAACTGACTCTCATTTTTGGAAATCTCTTGAAACTGAGAGAAGGCCATGGCTTACTACCTCCAGCACCCACTTGTCTGAAGTAACAGACTTCCAAGACTGGAAATAGTAAGCCAGCCTGCCCCCTACTGGTATAGGAGAGGCGACCAGAACTGGCACATCAGGGTGCCTGTTTGGCAGGAGCCTTGGACTGGGAAGAGGATGCAGCCCTGCTCATCTCCTCCTACCTCTCCCTCAGAAGAACCCCCTCTGTGGGAAGGAAGAGGAGGCCTGGGTTTGGTAAAAAGGCCTGTGAAAAGGCCTGCCCCTGCCCCTAGACTGCTGCCTCTGAGGAGTGGCTTGTCTCTCTGTGGCCTAGCACTCCTGTAGGTGGTCCTGTATTCATCCATTTTCTTCATGTAAGCCTCTGTCTGCTCCCCAAACAGAGAATTACCATCCACAGGGAAATCCATGGCCTTAGCCTGGGTAACCTGAGACAGGCTAGTACATCTGAGCCAAGCAAATCTCCTGAGAGAGACAGATGTAGCCATGACTCTAGATGCCACATCATTAGAGTCGACAGCAGCATGAAACTGCACTTTTAATGCCTCTGTTCCATCAGCAGCCTCCTCTAGCTCTTTGCCAAGCTGAGGAAAGGCCTTCTTTGCTAGTTCCATTACTGTGTGCCACCTGTGCTTCTAGTACCCAGCAGGGATCGACAAATTTCAAAATGACATGCTAGTCCAGGACAACTGGCCTTGTCAAAAATGGTAGTCCCCAAGTTCTGCGTGGTAGTCCAGTACATTTCAATGTAAATTTTTAAACAAGTTATGTAGAAAGAAATTACATGGTGTGGCCAAGTTTGTATTGTACTATTAACTTCATATGATGTGATGCAGAGGTAGAATAACTTCAGAAATCAGGAAAAATATATTTTTATATTTTTCGGTTAATACAGGGTAAGGGCAGGCTGACGCTGTATTAGGAAGGAACAGTTAGAATTATTTGGAAGGACCAGCCAGTTGAACTCTACAACTGTCATCAAGGACTAGGACAGGAAGGAAAATGAACACTGGAAATAGTATGAGCAGCAGGATCAGCAGCAGAAGAAGCAGTGGCACTATCAGCAACACCTGACTAGACAGAGAAACAAAAAGAGTCTGCTGTTTTTTACTATCTCCTCTTCTGCATACTGTTGCACATTTTATGTTTTGATGCTAATAAAATATTTTTTACCAGTCACTGTGTGGTGTGTGTGTGTGTTTCAATGGGTTCCAGAGTGGTGTGAACTGGATGGGAGGGTCAGGGCTGAGTTAGAAAGACAGTGCACTAGTAATGATGGCTGATTATTTGTTCACCCTTTTCAATAGCTCTCTGTAGTGTCTTGATACTGTAGTTGTGATTGTGCAAACAAGGGAAGGCAGTCACACAGGCAGAGGCACTCACTCACTCAGGACTGTCTAGGGCAGTGGAAGGGAAGAGAAATTTAAGGAATATTTAACAAGCCTAGATTTGCTCTATAGGACAGAATGAAATGTTAGAAGTTTATGTTTTTTTTTTTTATTTTGCTTAAACTTTGTTTTAAAACTGCAGTTTGTCCTGTCCAATGAATCCCTGTGTCTCCCACCCTCAGTGACAGTTCTAACATCCAGGGTCCCTCAGGCAGTCAGTCAGTTCCTTCCTACAGTACCACTACTCCAGAAGTAGCACTCATTCAGGTCCAGTAGGTCACCCTTTTCCCCTTCTCACTTCTTGTTTTTTTTAGCTAGTGCTTCTCTTTACTTTTTTCCCTGTGGTGGGCAACAGCACAAACACCTGGCTTGTGCTGCACATTGCTGCTTCGGGTAGCTGAATACTTATTTCTCAGAATTTTTTTTTAAATTAAATTCACTACAGACACCAATAGTTAGACTAGAAAGGTTAGGACTCTTGTGCAGAAAGTGACTGTGTGGTGGGCAACCCACTATTCTGGGTCTGGTTCCTACATCCTAGGCAAAACCCGCCCCCCAAAAAACAGAACTGTCACTTGGCAGAAAGTGGCACTTACGCCACCCCTCAGCCCTTTTCCACTTGTTGGCTGCTGGCTCTGCAGTGCTCACCTGTTATTTTTTAATTATTTAAGATTTTACTGTTCAATGTCACCAAGTATATCCAGGGACTTCCCAGATACTTTTATTTCTAATTTATTTTTGCTGCAGTGCTTTACATTCTTTTGTTTTGCTTACTTTTTTGTTCACAGCAGAGACCCAATCCCACGCTCTCCAGCCACTGTCCCCACCCCACTACCCTGAAAGTCATTCAAGCTGCTTTTGCTTTGCCCTGTTCAGTCCCCTCGTTTCTGTATTGTTTACATACATATATATATTTATATCTATCTATATCTATATATATATATATATATATATAAATATACATATATATATATATATATGATATATACATATATATATATATATATATCTATATATATGAAAACTGCCAGCTTGTCTCATCTGGGTTCTCCCACTTCAAGTTCACAGTCCTTTCAGTTAAGGATAAAACACACCTAGGCTCCTTGTTTCCCTTTTCCCTCCAGTTTCAGCCCCTGACTGACTGTACCACATCCAGGACCAACTCCAGCTATCAACTTCAATCCTTTCAGTGAAAGACACTACAAACCCTTGTTTTGCTTTTTTTCACTCCTAATTGCGGTCCCCGCCTGTGACTGATGGCTAGGCACCTTTCCTTTTGTTTTTCTTTGACCGGTGAGTCCAACCGGCACAGTCGACAAACTCCGCCGCCCCCAACTGCAGTCCTTTCAATAAAGGACAAACTAAGCCTTCCTTTCCTCTATCTGTAGTCCCCCATTATTTGTTTTTACTACTTGCTTTCTGCCACACAAGATAGCATGCAAAACAACCAGTCTGTCTGCTGCAAGTACAATGGGTGAAATGGCGCTCTCAGCAGCAGTCTCCTTCTGTATGGTGAAACCTCCGCCCTTACCACTGCAGCGGCCAATTCCCGGACTGACAGGTATTCTCTCACATCAAATTCGCTGACTCACCTGTCAGTCCTGGTTTCACTGAAGCTGCTCTGCTGCCATGATGGGTGGAGGGACCGGGAGGGGTCCTTGCTGCCGCCCTGGCATCTATCAGCAACTACATGGTGCCAATTTCATCACCCATGTGACTCAGCTAAGGAAGAGTGATTGAGACATGCAGCGGCACCTAGTGGTTGGTCGGCGACTCAGCAGCCAAGCAGCAAAATAATAAAAAAAAAAAAAAGTTCTGAGTTGGTTGTCCGTTGGACAACTAGCTACTGCAATTGTGATAGTCCGACTGCTTGATCTTGTAGCCCGGGACGTCGGGCTATGGGATTTGTCGATCCCTGGTACCCAGTTGTATAAGCCATGTAGGTTGCCTGCCTGAGTCCCAAGGAAGATGCCGAGTACTGTTTTTTGCCATGGCGTCCACCTTCCTGGAATCTTTATCTGGGGGTGTGAAGCCAAAGGAATGTTATCCCTGTCACAAGCTGCAGCCTGCACTACCCCAACATGGCTGCAAAGGCTGTACGAAAATTCCATACCTGAGCCTGACAAGAGTGTATCTCCTGTCCATTTTCTTATCCACAGGAGGTAAAGAGCTAGGCATTTGCAAAATTTTCCTTGTCCGTTTCCCCAAGGACTTGTGAGGAGGGACAGTCAGCCTTTTGGACTCTGGGATGTCTATCATTTCTATATAGTCGGGCTCTTCTTCCTCATCAGCAGCTTCCACCACTGGAAGCTGGAGAGTTTCAGCCACTTTTCTGTGAAACAGAAAATGGGAAGGGGAGGGGAGACACTGGAAAGGCCTGTCTGGGGAGATGTCAGGCGCTATAGGCTCATCTAGGCTTCCAAATTCAGTATCCTCAAAATCCTCTTCGTCTCCCTCCCACTCCACACCATAAAACAATTCCAGATCATAATCCAATGGAGTTGGGTCCGACTGAACTGACCTCTTAGTCAGAGGGATCGGTTTGGAAGGAACCGGATGAAGCGACTGCACAATGTTTATTGCTTTGGCTATTTCAGCGGCAGTTGGAACTTGCGGTTCAGGATCTGAACCGGCTGACTTCTTTTTTCTTTTGACGGAACCGACCCTTCAGAGTTGGATCTCCTTTTGACCGAGGGTGTGTGTCACCCGTGTCAGCAGGCACCCCCTCAGGTTCGGTCGGAACCGAACCAGGCTGGCCATCCGGTTCAGTGGACTTCTCAGCCTCCCTTTCCTTCAACCTACTTGATCTCTTATCTAAACTGGCTTTGGGAAAGTTTTTACATATTTGGCAGTCTGATTTGAGATGGTTAAACCCCAGACAATAACACAAATGAGGTGGGGATCAGCTTTAGCAAAAGCCTCCCCACACTTAGTACAGTGTTGAAACCCAGTGGGACCGGTTTTCTTCTTGGGTTTCTCAGACATAGCCTTAACCTACAAATTACCCTTAACATCTTTTAAGCCAGGTAATACACCCTTATCGGTTACCAACCATGTCACGGGCTGTGGAAAAAAATGAAGAAAATCTCAGGTTTTTTAAAACCGATAAGAACCGGACAACACTACTAAAATCCCAGAAAAACAGAAATAAGAGTGTTTGAGAAGAGCTCCCAAAGCTAAGTGCTTTTTGATATAATTTTCAGTTTAAAAATTGTTTTGTTTTATGTAAATTTAGGTGATTGTGAAAGACAACCCTGTAGGCTCCAGGAAGATATAAAATTTGTGTGGTAGATATTCGTTGGAAGTCAGAAGGATCAACACATTTATTTAGTGTGATCTTTCTACTCTGATGTGGTTAATTTTAATACTATTTTAATACTATAGTTTAAACCCTTTCTGAATGTGCCTTTGGTGGTGTCTGATATTGAGAACCCAAGTGTCATTTGTGGGTATCCTGTCTGTTTTGGTAGGTACTTTATTTTCTCTGTTAAACAACTGAGTATACCTATTGCCTAATACTTTATAGTACATTGTATCTTTTTGCTCAGTCTCTAATTTTTCTCTTCTTTCTCCAATGTTTTAGAACTGTTTAGTTATTGTGGCAGAGGTGTGGTACTGTGTTCTTTCTTGTAGTTCAAGGTGCTTTTGGAACTGCTGATTTCTATTGGTTTAAACAATTACATTTTTATTTTCTACTTTAAAAAAAGCTACATCAGCTTGGTATGTTGTCACCTGTTTGTTGTTGCTAAGTAGCAGATGTTTTTGCATTGTGCTCTGATTTTGTGATAGAATCTGTATTAACAGAAGGTAGATTATTGCGATTGTAGTTACCTTTTGATTGTAAGGATAAAGAGCTTAGATAGAAGTGTATGTATTTTCAAATATTATACGGGAACAGTGGCAGGATTTTTAGGACAGTAAATTAGTAAAAAGGGAACTAGGAGAGCTTCAGTAGCAGACAAGTAGTGGAACTGCAGCATAATGTGGGGAGTGGTGCAATGCAGTGGCTGTGGGGCAGCCATATTCAGGCAGACCTTCTGGACACTGAGGTGCTGCCCTATCTGCATGCATCTATCTGGACTGCGGGATGAGGTAGCCAGACTCAGAGCGGAAGTAAACTGGGTCAGAGTACCATCACCCCTATCCAGGGACCACCCAGTCCAATGCAACTGCCTCAAAGGATGCCGAGAACGAGGAGCACTTGGATGACAGTAGGCTCAGGAGGGTTAGAGCAATCAGGCAGAGGCACATCCCAGATTCTATTCCACTCAAGAACTCATATGCCACACTGGCAAATGAGGACAACCAAATACAGGTACCCAGAGAAGTGGAAGGAAAGGATGTGGAGGTTAGCCAAGGAGGTGACCTCAGCGGGAAAGCAGTGGACCCCAGAGGAGGAGAAAGCGAATCCTGGTGGGGGACTCCATCATAAGAGGGATCCAGCTAGGAACACAGGAGGGGGAGGACAGGGAGGTGAGGTGCCTACCAGGTGCCACGGCATGGAGGGATGGAAGGAAGATCCTGGGGATCACTGGGAAGGCAAGACGGGAGGGTGAGCTGGATGTCATTATCCACCTAGGTACTAATGACCTGGCAAATGGGGAGCCAAAGAAGTTCAGGAAGAGTTTAGGAAACTGGGAGGGGTCTCAAGCAAGTAGCTACTTCCTGTCACTTTCAGAAGTACTACTTGTGAGAGGCAAGGAGAGCATAGGGAGTGCATGCACCAGGAACTTTAACTCATGGTTGAAGAACTGGTGCTGTGAGGAAGGGTTTGGCTTCATTGGTGACAGGGACCCACCTGGAGGGATGGAGATTTGTTCAAGCCTGATGGCCTGCATCCATCCTGGAGGGGAATCCAAGCACTCAATGATAAGTTTAAATGCTACATTGACAAGCATTTAAACTAGCAAAAGGGGTGGCAGGCCAGCAAGGAGGGTACCTACTTGCTCACCCCCCACAGCTGGCAGTGGAACCAGTGAACCAGAGGAGTGGCTATCTCTGCAAAGCAGTGTGCAAAAGATGGAGATTAGTGCCCAAGAGGTGGATAAGCAGAAAAGGGGCAAAATTCAGCAGACGGGCAGAGAGCAAGGAGAACCAGGGATAAATGACAACCAAGGAAGGGGCTGGAGTAGAACAGTGAGACAGTCTAGGGAGGTCAAATCATGGAAAGCCATGTGTGCAAATGCCAGGAGCCTTAACAACAAGATGGAAGATCTGGAGGCTGTCATGGTGCAGTCAGACCTGGACATTGTGGCCATCACTGAAACCTGGTGTAATGATAACCACGACTGGGAGATGGCCATACCAGGCTACAACATATTCAGAAGAGACAGAGCAGGCAGGAAGGGAGGAGAAGTGGCACTCTATGTGAAAAATGACATAAGGGCCACAGAGATCCAGGAGGAACAAAATGGGGGAGAGATACTGTGGGTTAAGCTGGAAAGGAAAATGGGGACAGCCATCCACACAGGTGTGGTCTATAGACCACCAGCCCAGAAGGAAGAAACAGATAAGGAGTTGATGCTAGCCATCCAAAGGATGGCAGACAAGATGAGTAGTACTGGTTGGAGACTTTAATATTCCAGATGTGGACTGGAGCATCCAGCAGCAGCATCAACTAGGAGCAGATTTATCCTGGACTCCTTCAGGGTGCCTTCCTCAAGCAACTGGTCATGGAACCAACTCGGCAGAAGGCAATACTGGACCTTGTGCTCACAAACAGGGACAGTGTGATGGGGGTAACAGTGGGGAGCACCTGGGAAACAGTGACCACCAGTCATTGTGGTTTGAAATCACAGAAAGAGCAGAACCAAACCACACAAAACACGTATCCTGGATTTTAGGGGCAGACTTTGGGAAAACGGGAGATACTTGAAAGAGGCATTAAGGGAATGGGACAGGAATCAGGGTTGAGGAACAATGGGCAGTATTTAAAATGGGGATTACAAGAACAACAGAATTATGTATTAAGCAGGTTAGCAAGAGGAAAAGGAAGAGGAGACCATTATGGTTTCAAAGAGGTAGCAAAGAAAGTGAAAGCCAAAAAGATTGCATTCAGGCAATACAAAAGACACAGGCAGAAGGGATAGGGAGAAGTACCAGGAGAAGCAAACGAGGCAGGGAGGTCAGTAGGAAGTCAAAGCTCAGACAAAAGAACACATTGCAAAATCAGTGGGTGAGGGACAAAACCTTTACAGGTACATAAGTGAAAAAAGAAAGACAAAGGAGGGATAGTGAGACTGAAGAGGAGGATGGGGGCTGCGTGGAGGATGACAACAGTAAAGCTGACATACTGAACAGGTATTTCTGCTCAGTCTTTACTGAGGAAGAGGAGGGTAATGGGTCTGAAGGGAGTACAAGGTGAGAATGGTGCAGAAATGGACACAAGTCCCTTTACGAGAAAGGGTCCTGAAGGAACTGGAAGTAATAAGAGTTGATAAAGCAATGGGGCCAGATGGGGTGCACCCAGGGTCCATAAAGAACTAAGAGAGGTGGGGCTGAACCTCTGGCTATCCTGTTTAGCCGATCACTGGAAACAGAGGAGGTACCCAAAGACTGGAGGACAGCAGATGTAGTCCCTTATACAAAAGTGGGAACAAAGAGGAAGCAGGAACTACAGACCAGTCAGCCTCACCTGGTAGTGGGGAAGATCATAGAAGCACTACTGAAGGAGAGATTGGTGGAACATCTGGTTGTCAATGGACTACAGGACCCAAGGCAGCATGGTTTCACCAGGGGAGGTCATGTCAGACAAACCTCATTGAATTTTTTGACTGGGTGACTAGGGAGGTGGATCAGGGAGGGCAGTGGACATGGCCTATCTGGACTTCAGCAAGGCCTTTGACACTGTGCCACATAGAAGACTATTACACAAACTGGGGAATATGGGTGTGGGCAGGACAGTAGTGTGGTGGGTAGGTAACTGGCTGGGTGGCAGGACACAGAGGGTGGTGGTAAATGGCTGTCACTCCACAGAGGGAAGAGTGACCAGTGGGGTACCACAGGGATCAGTGCTGGGACCGGTCCTATTCAACATCTTCATCAGTGACATGGTGCAGGACCTAGAAGGCAGAATTTCACTGTTCGCTGATGATACAAAGCTCTGTAACAGAGTAGACACACCAGAGGGTGTAGACAGAATGAGAAGCGACCTGCAGAAACTTGAAGAATGGTCAGGGGTTTGGCAGTTGAAATTCAATGCAAAGAAGTGCAAGATAATGCATATGGGGCAAAAACCCTGGCACAATATATCAGTTGGGGGTGAGGATATAGCATGCACCAAGCAGGAAAGGGATCTTGGGGTTATCATCTCTGATGACCTCAAGGTGAGAAACAGTGTGACAAGGCAGCAGGTAAAGCAAATAGGATGCTGGGATGTATAGGCAGGGGCATTACCAGCAGGAAAAGGGAGGTCATAATTCCGCTATACAAGACACTAGTGAGGCCCCAACCTGGAGTACAGTGTACAGTTCTGGAGACTATACCTACGTAAGGACATAGACAGGGTAGAGAAGGTTCAGAGGAGGGCAACAAAGATGGTGCATGGATTGCATCACAAGTCCTATGAAGACAGGTTGAAGGAACTGAACATGTACTCCCTGGAGGAGAGGAGGGAGAGAGGGGATATGATAGAGACATACAAGTATCTTACAGTGAGGAACAGGGTGCAGGAAAACACTATTTTTAAGCGAAAAAGATGTTCCAGGACTAGAGGGCATGGGATGAAGTTGGAGGAGGATGATTCAGAGGAAACATGAGAAGAATTTCTTCACAGAACGGGTGGTGGACAAGTGGAACACCCTGCCAGAGGAAGTGGTGGGGGCTGAAACAATCACGGGATTTAAGAATGCATGGGATAGACATAAAGGAATTCTGGAGGTCAGGGGTAAGGTGCAACAGACTTCTAGGAAAACAAACTGAACTTACAAGCTCAAATGGGCAGACTGGGTGGGCCATAGGCCCTTATCTGCCGACACTGTCTATGTATCTATGTATCTAAGAGATTTTTTCGGTTTCCAACTGGACCGACTAATAGGGAACCGTAGAAAAACAATTTCCACAAGAAAATTCAAAACAATTCACTGTCTATCTACTTACACTACCCTGTACCGAAGACAGAAATCTGATACTAAAAAAACAAGAAAATCGGTTGAATAAACCAACCGATTCAAACTTTACCAAACCGAATCGAAAGAGAAATCTCCGGAGCGACTTCACAGTTAGGCGGAGTAAAGAATCTGACAGTTACACTGAGATATGCAAGAGGCAGAGGTTTGAAAACCGAGCTCGAGCTCAAGATTCTATGCCCTGGCATAGGATTAACCCCTTACTCTCCACAGCAGTTCAAGTGCTGAGCTTAACTGCATATAGTCAGAATACAGCAAGACTTCATGTTGTTTGAAACCAGATATTTGGGCTTTGTGTTGGGAAATGGAGACGTTAAACCAGAGGTTTCTAAAATAGTTCCTGTAGCTAACATCACTGTTCCTAAAACAAAGAAACTTGCCAGGTAATTTTTAGAGCTGGCTGGGGTTATCGGAGATTTGTTCCCAACTTTGCTGAATTAGCTACTCCCTTCACTGAACTCACGAAGAAAAAATACCCAAATAATGTGAAATGGACCCAAGAGTGTGATGAAGCTTTTCAAGCCATAAAGGCTGTATTATGTTTGGCCCCTGTTTTAAGAAGCCCAAACTTTGAGAAACCATTTCTACTACAAACAGATGCATGTGGGTTAGGCCTAGGTGTAGTCCTAAGTCAAAATGTAGATGGGACAGAAGAAAAAATTACTCACCTTAGTAATGTTGTTTCTTCTAATGGAGTCTTGCTGTATTCTGACTATTGCAGTTAGGTCCTGCCTTTCAACTGCCCGGGAGAACAAAGAATTAACTTTCCATGGCCAGCATGGAATGTTCAGCGCGAGCTCGGTTTAAGCCTGTCTGCTGTTTAAACTCCAACCGTCAGATCTTTACGAGCAATACTCACTAGAATTTCTGTGTGGAAACTGTAAAACTCACATTAGCCAACTGGCAACCAAATTTATTAAAAAGTTTTTTTTGGTTTCAAAGCAAAGACTCAAGTCAGGAAACCCAAAAAACAAAACACAACACACACCCAAAGTAAAGGAGGGTGAAAAAGGGGCACCCCTAGGGTGCCAATACTGCTCTGCCCACCCACATCCCAAAAAACAGGTTCTGAGAGGGGAGGCGGGGGGAGGCAGAATACAGCAAGACTCCATTAGAAGAAACAACATTACTAAGGTGAGTAATTTTCTCTTCAAACAACATGAAGTCTTGCTGTATTCTGACTATTGCAGACTACCAAGCAGTACCTCCATGGAGGAGGGACAGAATCTACTTTGGGAATAGGCTCTGAAGTACTGCTGTACTAACCGAGCATCACTCCTAGCCTGGATATCCAGAGAGTAATGCTTGGTGAATGTATGGACTGTTTTCCAGGTGGCTGCTTGACAAATTTCTAAGATAGGAATATCCCTGGCAGCAGCCAGGGAAGCAGCTGTACCTCTAGTAGAGTGAGCCCTGAAGCCTGAGGGTGGAGTTCTACCCAGTTTTTCATAGCAGACTTGTATACAAGAGACAATCCACCTGGCAATAGATCTCTTAGTGGCAGGTTTGCCCTTACCGACCTATCCACATGTGAGGAACAACTGGAAGGACTCAAACCTGTGACCCTTGGTACGCTCTTTGTAGTAGCTGAGGGCCCTTTTAACATCCAAGCTGTGCAGCCTCCTCTCTTCAGAGGAGGAATGGTCAGTGAAGAAAACAGGGAGGGACACAGACTGGTTAAGGTGGAAATCTGAAACCACCTTAGGCAAAAACGTCCTGTTAGTTCTTAGGACCACTTTATCTCTATGGAAAGAGATGAAATCATGCTCCACTGACAGGGCTTGCAATTCACTGATACGCTTGGCAGAGGTAATGGCTACCAAAAACACAGTTTTCCAAGTCAAGTACTTAAGCACTGCAGAGGACAAAGGCTCAAAGGGTGGTTGCATAAGCTGAGCAATGCAAACAGTAAGGTCCCAAGCAGGAGCAGGGTCCCTAAAGGAGGGATTGGTGTGCAGCAATCCCTTGAAGAACTTACAAAACACAGGATGGGCTGACAGACGAAAGGGCTTGCCTACCAACAAGAAAGCAGAAACAGCTGCCAAATGCACTTTAAGTGTAGCTGTAGTCCTAAGCCATTAAGATGGCCCATATAGTCCAGAACTGTAGGCAACCCAGCAGATTCTGGAGAAATATGCTTATTAGAGCACCAAATAGTGAACCTTTTCTATTTGGAGTTGTAAGTCTTTCTGGTGGAAGGCTTTCGAGAAGCCTTAAGGATATCCAGAACCTCTTGAGAAAGGTGCAGATCAGCAAACTCTAAATCTTCAAGAGCCATGCCTTGAGATTGAGAGACTTGAGGTTCGGCTTGTTGATGTACCATATTGTGGTGGTATTGTCTGTTCTGATCTGGACCACCTTGTTCTGTACAGATTTGGAAAAGACTTGCAGTGCCAGAAACACCGCTCTGAGTTCCAAGAGATTGATGTGAAGCAGACATTCTTGAGGTGACCACAGCCCTTGTGTGGTAAGATCCCCCCAGGTGGGCACCCCAGCCCAGCAGGGAGGCATCTGTGGTGAGTATCACTGAAGGAGACTGAGTGACAAAGGGAACTCCTTGTCTCAAATTGTCCTGATCCTGCCACCACTGCAAAGCCTGGATCATGGTTCGAGTCACTGGGACTAGTTTGGTAAGGGAATCCTTTCTTTGGGACCAGAAGACTCTTAAATGGAACTGAATGTCCCTCATCTGAAATCTTGGCCCCTGGACCACTGCTGTAGACGCTGCCATGTGGCCCAAAAGCTGCAGGAAATGCCTTGCTGGTAGAGACACCTGAAGGGTGAGTGAAGAGGCCAGTTCCATAAGGGTCCTTACCCTGTCCAGGGGAAGGAAGGCTCTTGCCCTTATTGTATCCAGCTCTGCCCCTATGAAGGTGAGGAGCTGTACTGGCTCGAGAACTGACTTTGGAAGGTTGAGGAGGAATCCTAAGGAAGTGAGCACTTGCTGAGTTATTTGCAGATATGACTTGACTTGGTCTGGAGACTGACCCACTAGGAGCCAGTCGTCCAAGTATGGAAAGATGGAGATCTTTTTTCTCCTTAGGAAAGCAACCACTACTGCCAGGCACTTTGTGAACACCCTTGGGGCTGATGTTAGGCCAAAGGGCATTGCTCTGAACTGATAGTGGCCTGAGGGCAACTCGAACCTGAGGTACTTTCTGTGGGAGCACCTGATGGAAATGTGAAAGTAGGCATCTTTGAGGTCCAAGGAGGCTAGCCAGTCCCCTGGCCTTAGAGAGGGCAGAATTATTCCCAGAGTCACCATTTTGAACTTTGGTTTTAAAAGGTGTTTGTTCAGATATCTTAGATCCAGGATGGGCCACCATTCTCTTGTCTTTTTGGGGGTTAGGAAGTACCTGGAGTACAATCCTTTGCCCTTGTGTAGGGTAGGAACCCTCTCTATGGCTCTGAGAGCCAGGAGGAAAGAAACTTCTGCCGCTAGGGCAAGGGTCTCTGATGGATTTGCAGGTGGAAAGGATCTGGTTCTAATCTTGGGAAATATTTTGAAGCTGAGAACCAGTCCCTGGTTTACTACTTCCAGGACCCACTTGTCTGATGTCAGAGACTTCCAGTCCTGGACAAAGTAAGCCAGCCTGCCCCCTACAGGTACTGGAGAATCAGCCCGGGCAGACCCATCAGGGTGTCTGCTTGGAAGGGGCTTTGGGCTGAGGGGTGGAAGCAGGCCTGCACATTCACGTCTGCCTCTCCCTCTGAAGAACCCCCTCTGAGCATAAGAAGAAGAGGAGGCCTGGGCTTGGTAAAAAGGCCTTTGAAAAGGCCTGCTCCTGCCCCTGGACTGTTGCCTTTGAGGAGTGGCTTGCCTTTCTTTGGCTTGAGCACTCCTGTAGGTGGTCCTGTACTCGTCCATCTTTTTCATGTAGTTCTCTGTCTGCTCCCCAAACAGAGAATTACCAATGACAGGGAAATCCATGGCCTTAGCCTGGGTATCCTGTGATAGGCTAGTACATCTGAGCCAAGCCATCCTCCGAAGGGCCACAGATGTAGCCATGACTCTTGATGAAACATCACTGGAGTCCACAGCAGCATGAAATTGCACCTTGGATGCCTCAATCCCATCTGCAGCCACCTGCTCCAACTCCTTGGCAAGCTGGTCAGGGCCCTGTTTAGCCAGAGCCAGCACAGTATCCCATCTGGACTTCTGGTATCTAGCTGTGTAGGCCATATAGTTAGCCTGCCTGAGTCCCAAAGATGCTGCCATGTACTGCTTCTTTGCCATGGCATCAATCCTCCTGGAGTCCTTATCTGGGGGGGTGTGATGCCAAGGGAATATTTGCCTTATCACAGGCAGCAGTCTGCACTACCCCAACATGGCTGTATTGCTGAGAAAGGAACTCCGTGTCCAAGCCTGAAAGGGTGTACCTCTTGTCCATTCGTCTGTCCACAATAGGTATGGAGTTAGGAGTCTTAAGAATTTTGTCTGTTTCCCAAAAGATTTATGGAGGGGAATAGACAGTCTCCTGGACTCTGGGATGTCCATCATTTCAACAAAATCAGGCTCCTCCTGATCCTTCTCCCATTGGAAGCTGGAGGGTTTCAGCCACTTTTTTGTAAAACATAAAGTGGGAAAGGGACTCAGAAAGCCTAGGAGGAGAAACACCTGAAGGTCTGTCTGGGGAGATGTCCAGGTCAACAGGCACATCCAAACTTTCATAATCACCATCATCATCCTCATACTCTCCCTCCTCCTCCGGTTCATAAAATTCTTCTGAAGTGTAATCCGGAACCGGGGGAACCGAGCCCCTGCCAAATGGTATCAGTTCGGCCAGAACCGAAGTTAGCGACTGCACTCTTCTTATCGCTTTGGCTATCTCATCAGCGGTCGGAGTATGAATTTCTGGATCCAAACTGGACGATTTATCTTTTCTCTTCCTTTTAACCGGAACCAACTCCATAGGATCGGCTCTCCTTTTGCCCGAAGAAGTTTTGCCCTGGTCAGAGGGCACTCATTCTGTTTCGGTTGGAACCGAACCGGGCTGGCCATCCGGGTCAGCGGACTTCTCGGCCTCCCTTTCCCTCAGTCTACCTACTATCTTATCCAGGGTAGCTTTGGGAAAATTCTACAAATTTGGCAGTCTGAATCGAGGTGGTCAAAGACAATAAACACAGGTGGTGTGGGGCTCAACCTTAACAAAGCCTTCCCCACACACACTGCAGTGTTGAAACCCAGTGGGCCCGTTTTTTTTCTTGGGTTTCTCAGACATGGCCAATCCTATCCAAAACTTACCTTTTTTTCGGCAATCCACCAGGCAAGACTTCCCTATCGGTTCCTGACCGTGTTATGGGTCTTGGAAAAAAACGTAATAAAATCCATTTTTTCTAGAACCAATACAAACTGGTTTCCATACTCTAAGTAAATTCACAAACTTTTTAAACTAAACTGATCAGTTCAGCCGAATCGATCCAAAATTTACAAGTTCCACACAGAAACTAAATGTAAAACCTATCTAGTACTCACGGTACCACAGACAGAGACTTAAACCGACAGATTCGGTAGCAGAAATTCGGTAGAAACCGAGCAAAAAATTACACTTTAACCGACTTTTTTTGAACCGAGCAAAGGAGAAATCTCTGGAGCGACTGTTCAGTGAGGCGGAGTAAAGAATCTGATGGTTGGAGTTTAAACAACAGCAGACAAGGTCTTCAACCGAGCTCACGCTGAACATTCCATGCTAGCCACGGAAAGTTAACTCTTTGTTCTCTGGGGCAGTTGAAAGGCAGGACCTAACTGCAATAGTCAGAATACAGCAAGACTTCATGTTGTTTGAATATCCTATTCTCTACATAAGTAGGAAATTGCATGGCAGAGAGAAAAGGTACTCCACTATAGAAAAGGAATGTTTCGCAGCAAAGTGGGCCATGGAGCCCCTTAAATTTTATTTACTAAGAACTGACTTTTTTCTTGTAATAGACCACAGTCCTCTCTGTTGGCTTAACCAAATGAAAAATTAAAATTCCAGAATCACAAGGTGGTGCCTGGCACTACAGCTGTTTAAATTCACTGTGATGCACAAATCTGGTAAAGAGAAAGTAATGCTGATTTTCTGTCGAGATATGGCTCAGGAATTGAGGATTCTGGAGGATGAAAAAGAAATGTATGGGTTTGAACTGTACTGTTCGCTGTACTGTTATTAAAAAAAGAGAAATGATGTACATGTGCTTAATGTCTGAAAGCAGCGAATATTATTAGAGAATTAAGAGAACTTTTGGAAACCTGTTTAATAAAACAGGTTCCCTCTTAAGGAAGGGGGTGTATGTGACAGGGTGGAAAGGGACCCTGTCCCAGTTGTTATGTAGAAACTGGTTAAATGCAAGGATTTGTGCTTTCCTTTTCTGTCTCTTCTCTGGTTGCGCAACCAAATTTTCCTGCGAGACTTCGGAATTGATCAACCTGACAGGCTCGCTGTTCTTTTTCTCTCACTGTCTCTCAGTTTTCTCTTGCTGTCTTTCTCCCTTGCATTTAGATCTGCTGATATAAAAATAAGTGCAAATCATTGTATGGAAATGAAACTGATATTGGGATCCCTATTGTTTAGAAAATATATAGTGCTACTGTTGAAATGTATATATTTATATTTTGAGGGGATTGCAGAAAGCTACTGTAAATTACAGGTTACCAGAGTTCAAATTTGAAGCCTTTTTGGAAAAGCTGCGGAAATGGAGAATCTCAGCTCAGGCACACACACACACTATGTTCTTGCCTGCCTGATATTTACAAGAACAGGATGTTTGTCTAGAACGGGGGTGGAAGGACTTAAAAGTGAGCTGAGCTGCACCTGCTGGGAGAAGAGAAGAAAAGGGGACACAGACACTCAAGGAAAACTACTGTTTTTTTTCTCCTTTGTACATAGTTATACTGAACAAGTTTATATTTTGATGTTACTGCTACTGTAAATAAATATTTCTGGTGAATTCTACAACTGCTCCTGATTTTGCCTATGCTTTCTGACCTGTGCCTCGACGACAGACAGTCTAGACAGAACTAGGGACTCCTGTAGCTCAGCAAGTGAGGGGGAGATGGGAGATGGGACAATAGTTGGCACACAACTACGCAAATCTCTACCAGGGTAAGTGGGAATATGACATCATAAGTAATGAAGAGACAAATCAATTTCTCCACAGGATTGATCTGTGGAGATGGTTCATTGATGACATCATAATTACCTGGGAGGGCACAGAGGAGGAGCTTTTCACATCTGTACAATTCCTAGAAAGTAGTAACCCCAACCTGAGGTTTAGCGCGAGTTTTAGTAAGACGCAACTACATTTCTTAGACCTTATAATATATAAAGATGGAAAGGGGTGTTATTAGCATGGACCTGTATAGAAAACCAACTGATCAAAATACACTCCTACTAGCCAGCAGCAGTCACTTAAAACATGTGATCTCAGCAATACTGGAAGGGCAATTTACAATACTTAAGAGGAATTGCAGCAGTGATAGCAACTACAATGTGAGAGCAGATGAATTGGCACAGAGACTTAGGCCCTGTCCGCACTTGCATTGTTTTTTAAAAACATTTTTAATAACGTTTTGCTTTCTGTGTTTGAACCCGGTTGTGGGAGCATCCACACTGCGCTCGCCTGCTTAAGTTCCCAGGCACAGAACAGTTATGGAGGTTGCCTTAAACCATGTTACAGCACAATTTGCATCCATACTACTGTTAACACGGTTCAAGGCATCTGTGATGGTCTGAATCTGTGCTAGAAACCTGCTACGATGAAGATTTTAGCACGTGTTTTGAACATGGTTTGTAGCACAGTTTTACCGTCCTACAGTGTGGATGGGAACCGTGTTTGCTGTTATTGTAACGTTACAGACTACCAGTAACGTTACAAGAATGCTCCTGTGGACAGGACCTTAGAGATAAGGGCTATAATAGGGAGGTTATTTCAAAAGCTAGGGGAGCAGTAGATGCTATGCCAAGAAGTGAGCTCTTAGAGGAGAAAAACAGGACTAATGATTATGACCACCAGGTGGCCATTGTTTCCACATACAAACCCTTTTCTCAGTGGATTACATTCATTTTAAAAAAACACATTGGTACTTGGTTAAAAAAGATCCAGGCTTGAAAGACCTGGCTGTAGATGGTCCTATAATGGTATATCGTAGAGGAAGAAATATAAAGGATACCACTGCACATACAGTTCAACCCCAACAAGATAACCTAAGAATCTAGGTACCAAATAGAAAGGATGGCTGTTACAGGTACGGCAATTTTAAATTATGTACAAATGTTAAAACAGCAAATTGTTTTGTGAATCCTGCTACGGGCAGAGAGGCCGAGGTACAAAGAATGATAATCTGTAGTACATGTGGGGTTATCTAGCTCAATGTAAATGTGGTTGCTTTTACATTGCGAAAACTAAAAGAATCTTTAAAACCAGGATTGGGGACCATCTGCATGCCAGAGACAGGGGAGATAGCATTAATGCTCTAGCTGTTCATGTTTGGAAATCACAGAACAAATCAGAATACGAGTTTAAACCGTTCAAATTGAAAAGGAGAGTCAATTATGACAATGTCCTGCTCAGAAGAGAACAGTACTGGATTTTCTCGTTACGAGCAATGGAGAATGGTGGTTTGAACAACAGGATAGAAATAAGACCATTTCTTGCTAAATAATGGTCATAAAGAGATAACGGTAATGAACTTTCATCTCTGCATTTGTCCTATGTTCAACAGATACAAGGAATACTGTCATTTTTTTTTTTTTGGGGGCAGCACCTACTTGAAATAACTGAGGTAAATGTATATGCAAAATGTGTTTAATAACTCAATATGTGTTCTCTTTTGCAGAACTGCAGGAGTGACTTACCCATATTTTGAATTGGGAGCTCACTCTTAATCAGAATACGAAGAACTTGTGTTGCTGTACTTTGCACTGACGCTTTTAGCAGCATGTTCTTTTTCATTCTTTAAATGGTGCATAATTACAAATTCAAAAAATGTAACCCTGGTTCCCAGACTGCATTTTGCATCAGCAGCACAGGAGTTTTTTATATTGTGTATATTTAACTGCGTAAATGTGGCTATAACTGTGTATAGGTCACCTGTTGTTAACACTGAGAACTGCACTCATTACAATTGTGATTTTACCATGCACCGTGACTTTAAATGAATGGCTTAAAAGGAATACAAGTGTGGTAGTATGTTGTCCTTTGAAAACGTGCCTTTGTGCGTGAAACGCGTCAGGAGACAGGAGGTCATATCCCTGAGGTGGGGTAAGGAGCACAATGGTGTGGAGCTGTTTGGACCTTACGTTTTTGCACATTTTATCGTGAGTGAATACATGTATCTATGTGAACATGAAAGAACTTTTTAAAGAAGTGCATTAATAAAGACGACTTTTTATTGGAAATTCCATTTGGTCCACTGTCTCTGCTTTTCTGGTGAGCAATGTTTTGTTAAAAGTACCTGTGCCGGTCTGAACTAACTGCCTTTCTACAAAACAGAAATGCAAGATAAATAATGTTACTTTACTGTATCTAATCTATAGTATATCAGAGAACAAAAGTAACTTGCCAGACATATTTTCACTATAAATGGGGCAACAAGTTTACACCCGTTTCATTCGTGTAAATACAGACACACTCTCTACCAAGTCAAAATATCTGTCGCCCTGTATTGTTCAGGGTGAAGCTGCACAGTAAAAATCTGATGAATTCTTCATTCTTTCAGTGTTCTTCACTGACTAGTTTGAGGTCTTAATACTAGGCTTGACTGCACTGCCAGACTCACCAGGCACAGCAGTTTATGCCTATAATGTTATGAACATAAAGAATTAACCTTGTCCAAAGATGTTCACAGAGAGTTTAACCTAGTTCAAACAACAAATACACCATCCCAGTCCTAAACAATATTTAAGCTTGCATAGTCACATATGAAGTCAGGCTTATTATTTTGCAGAATGTTCTCTAATCTAATTTTTCACCTTTAGCTGGAGTAGCTTCTCCAAGTTTTCAATCTTCCTTTCAGCTATTTTAAGCTTCCTTAGCTCTTCGGGCTCTCTAAAACAGCTCTTTGGGGACAGAGACCTTGAACGCTTCACAGGTGGCTCCTGGAGAATAAAACAAGGACACGGTTGAACTAGTTGGAACACTGGATTATGAAAGACATGCAAAATTAAAGTACAAGTAATTGAGAATACTAATAATGAATTATAAAAAATCCTGTATGGAATACCAGAGGAATAACAAGCAGAATTACCACAGTGCTACCGTTAAAGGTTTCTCTGTGACTCGTTAATGAGTATATTCATTTACATTTACATTGTTTCTTTCAGAATAATGATGTCCCATTAGGGAAGACTAAAGGGTTATAGACTCAGAAATGCAAGAAACCTCATTACAAAGGAGGGGATGGAGGCTGGTCTAATTGCTCTATAAGGGTCCAAGGTTACACTTGATAGGACAACCGGAAACAAGAGGGAACAGAATTTTTTTCTTTTTGAAATAGTTTAACACACTGTGAAGTCAAAGGCACAATATACTAGAGGAATATAAATATTGCAGACAGCTGAACTTGCAGTTAATGACCATATGGTCATTATAATATAACGTGGTTAGTCGAAGATACAAAATGTATGTTTATATTATGTACAGCTAAGTAAAATAGTCTGGTGGAAAGAATACAATATTGTCAAGTGGGGCTACACTGCTGCTCTCCAGATGGTTCTAATTCTAATCTTCCACATGAAGAAGCAATGCCAACATAAAACTCAATATTTAATCTGTTACTGACAAAGTAGATGGCAAAAGTAAAGCTGAAATTAAATTAGACTTTATTTAAAAATATACTCCTTTATTACTGCATTTTCAAAAACATTTTCCATAGAAAGCAACAGCTGATACGACTTGTGCTCAACCTACAGAAACCAGATTCAAATCAATTTTTATGTTAGTTTTCCAATGTATTAATTTGTTTCATTAAGGTTAAAGAGCACACCATACACCAGTTCAACTTTTCTGACCCCTTTAATACTAGCACTGTCATATAACGAAAACTTTGGTCCCCTGTTCAGCAGGCCACTCTGCAATGTTTAGGTTTTTTTTGCTGCTGTTGTTAACAGAACATAATCCTGGCTTTTTGGGGGGGGGCTACAATTTATTTACTCAGGATAGCCCAACTGAGATGCAATATCTTGTTTTCAGTCACATACTGATTTTATCCCCTTTTACGAACGAGTGGACTGAGGTACTAAGCAGTTAAGAGACTTGCTCAGGGTCACACAGCGAGAAACATGGCTCTGGTGGGATCTGAACCTGGGTCTCCTGGTCCCCAGCCTGTGTTCTAGACATTAAGCCACACTGCTTCTCAATGCATGCATGTATGTATAGACATGTATGCTTATATTCTCTATTATCATCTGTATTTCTTGAGCTCGTCTAATCATATTTTTCACCTTGAAAACCCCAATGCTCCCTTAATCCAAATATGTAATAAAAACAAGAAAATAAACACATAAAAAATAGTTTTTACTGACTGCACTACAAGATTTCAAAAAAGGTAAATTCCTAACAAAGGAGACAATGTGGGCCCGATTCTCAGTTTTACTTTTTTGGGTTGAAAAACAGGGTACAAAGAGCTCCCCATTGTGCTGACCCATAAAACTGCCGTTCTGAGATAGAACCCAGACCCATCCAACCAGATTCAAACTGCAGCCACAGGACTGCCCCCAACTCCCATATGCAGTCACATCCAATCATCAGACATTTCCTGCTGAATGAAGAAGCATCTGCTAATAGATGAGGGATTAACCCACGACAGGGTATGGGTTTACTGAGCATTAATCCATGCCTTGGGGGGGGGGGGGTGTTTGAATTAGCCTTGTGATTTCAACCACCCAGGCGTGGATTAATGCTCAGTAAGCCCATACCCTGGAGTGGGTTAATCCTCTTATAACATTATCCGCATTATATTAGAGGTTTACGTAAAAGGAATATTAAAGTATATGTATTTGAACATGGGTTTCTACTAAAATAGTCCTTCCGCCTAATGAATAATGTGTATACAGCATGCTGTCTTTGTAGTTGCCCACTAGGTGGATTTATTGTTATGATGATGTGGAATCCGCCTTCTCTTTTTCAATGTGTCTATGGTGGAGTGATTTCTCTAAGTCAGATTACATTACAGTCAATCAGGATATTGTGGACCAGCAAGGCAACTGTGGGTATATTGGGGATTAATCAATGGTCAGGTGATGTGTTCTGACCAATGAAATGATTGTAGATTCTAGATAGCCATGTTACAAAAATTACTACACTAACATTACACCAACCCCAAATTGCTCAGACAGAGGAGGACGGGTGAGCGGTAAGAACAGGCTACTTACCTGTAAATACAGGTTACTCACCTGTAACAGGAGTTCTAGGAATGGTATATGTTGTTCATCCACACTTATTGGCAGGTTCCTTGCCGCTTTAAATCTTGCCGGAAGGTCTTCAAGCTGGCTCCTCCCACCCACCCAGGTGGTAAAACTCTCGGCTCCGCCCCATGATGCCAGATCTGGCCCGCTGGAAGCTCAGGTTGTGCGTCGAAGCCGGGAAGGTCGGGTGGGTCGTGTGGATGAACAACATATACCATTCCTAGAACTCCTGTTACAGGTGAGTAACCTGTATTTCTAGGGACATGGATATGTTGTTCATCCACACTTATTGGCAGACTCCTAGCAGTTCTCCGGGAGGAGGGAGGCAAGGCGCACACCCCAATACTTACTTGGGAAATAAGGACTGAGGAACCGAGCTCCCAAACCAGCATCCCGGCGTGACTCAAGGTCCATGTGGTAATGGGTAATAAAGGTGTGTGCTGACTTCCAGGTAGCAGCCCTGCAGATTTCCTGGATATGGACGTCCCTGGAAGCAGCCACCGATGCAGCAGTATGATGGGTAGAATGAGCTCTTATCCCTCTGGGAGGCTCCATGCCCGCCAACTTATAGCAGCGATCTATGTAGGAGGTGACCCACCTGCCTATCATCCGCTTGGCTGCAGGTCTGCCAGGTGCGGCTTCAGCGTAGGTGACAAACAGCTGGCGAACCTCTCCCCAAATTTCAGCCGTGCGCTCCTTATAATAAGCGGGCGCCCTTCTAGGAGTCCAGAGTATGGAGCCTATTTGACCCCTCCGAGGTGTGATTGGGGTAGAACACCGCAGAGTCAGCACCTGGTTAAGGTGAAACTCGACACCACCTTCGGAAGGAATTTCGGGTGGGGGGCGAGGACAACCTTGTCCCTGTGGAAGACCAGGTAAGGAGACTCAATGCAAAGCGCCTGGAGCTCTCCCATCCTTCTGGCTGACGTGATAGCCACCAAGAAGGCGGTCTTCCACGACAGGTGAGAGAGATCACACCTGTGCATTGGTTCGAATGGCTTGCCCATGAGCTTTGCCAGTACCAGCAGTAAATCCCACGGAGGTGGAGGTTCTCGCACTGAGGGGAATGTGATCAGGCCTTTGAAAAAGCGCCAGACCACCTTCTCCTGCCATCGACTGCTTCCCGCCCACGCCCGGTAAGCAGAGATGGCTGCCAGGTGCACCTTTAGGTCGCCGACCTAAGCCCTTGACTAGAAAGGGACCATAAATAGTCCAAAATGCTTGCCACAGAACAGGAGGAAGGGTCCAAGCCCTTGCCCTGACACCAAATGGAGAATCTCTTCCATTTGAAGGCGTAGCATTTTCTGGTCGACTCCTTACGGGACGCCTCAACAACACTGAGGACCTCGTCGGAAAGACCCAAGGCCTGGAACTCTAGCCGCTCAGGAACCAGGCCGTCAGGTGCAGGGATTGAAGGTCCGGATGGAACACCTTCCCCTGATTGACTGAAAGCAGGTCCGGGTGAGCTGGAAGCTGCCTCGGGAGCCTGGAGCTGAGGCTGAGGAGATCTGGGTACCAGAACTGGCGGGGCCAGTCTGGGGCTATCAGGATCACCTGCGCCTTGTCCCTCCTTGCTTTGAGAAGCACTTGTGAATCAAGGGAAATGGGGAAAGGCATAGAAGAGGCCGGGTCCACAGCCTCGAGAAGGCATCCCCTGCAGCGAGCCCTGCTGAGGGGCGGCATGAAACAGCCTCAGCGGCTCTCCTGGAGGCAAACAGGTCCACCTGAGGTGTGCCCCAGTGGGAGAACAGATTTTGTACTACCTCCGGCAAGCGAGACCATTCGTGAGATGCAGCCCCTATCTGGCTCAGGGCATCAGCCAGGGTGTTGGAGGCTCCTGCCACATGAATGGCTAGGAGATCCGCCTCCAGGCTGCGCACGAGTGACCAAATGCGGAGAGCTTCCTTGCATAGAAGCATGGAGCGCGTCCCGCCCTGGCGGTTCAGGTAGTACATGGTCGTAGTATTGTCCGTCTGGACTCGGACCACTTGACCCCGGAGAAACGGAGCAAAGGCAGTGAGAGCTAGGCGGACTGCTCGGAGCTCCAGCAGGTTGCTGTGGCATCGGGACTCCCGCGAGGATCAGAGGTCATGCACTCGGTGTTCCCCCAGATGGGCACCCCAACCCATCAGAGAGGCATCGGTCGATAGAAAGACCGTCGGCTCGGGGCGGACAAACGGGATGCCCTCCTGCATATGGAATGGAACGGTCCACCACTGAAGAGCGTTCCACATCTCCTGGGTCACTATCACTAGCTGGTCCAAAGGATCGCAGTGTTGTGACCACTGGCTGGCCAGTCCCCACTGAAGGGCGTGATGCCAGCGGCCCAACGGACCACGCTGGTACAGGCCGCCATGAGACCCAGAAGGCGCAGGAAGTCCCGGTAGGGCGATTGCCCAACCAGAAATGATTGGGCAAGGAGGTAAGAACCTCGGACCTGTCCGCCGGAGTCGGGTTTGGCTCAAGAGAGTCGAGCTCTGCCACGATGAACAGGATCACCTGCTTTGGCTCGAGTTCCGACTTGGCCTCGTTGATGAGAAGGCCAACTCGAGAGCAAACCTGGAGGGCCAGATCTTTGGACCGCTCCACCTCCCGTCTGGAGGCAGCTGCTATCAGCCAATCGTCCAGGTAAGGGTACACCCGGACCCCTCGGCGCCGCAGGAATGCTGTCACCACTGCCATGCATTTGATGAAGACCCTGGGAGCTGGAGATAAGCCGAAGGGCATGGCTCGGAACTGAAGAGGGATCCTCCGCCGAAAGCGAGGAATCTCCGTGACGGACGGATAGGACGTGAAAGAACGCGTCCTGTAGGTCCAGAGAGCAGAACCACACGCCGTGTTCCAGAGATGGTATTATCTGCGCCAGAGTGACCATTCTGAAGGTTTGAGACCTTAGGAACTTGCTCAGGTCGTGTAGGTGAGCATGGGGAGCCAGCCCCGTCCGCTTTCGAACCAGGAAATACCTGGACACGAACCCCAGCGTCTGAAGGGGTCCTCACCTCGTGATCACCTCCTTTGGGAGGAGGAGAGCTATACGTCGGCTCGGCGAGCCGCCAGTGAGGTGACCCCGAGCTCCCCGAGGTGCGACGGCTCTGGAAGGGCAGGGCTGCTCGGATTCCAGAGGTAGGCCTTTTCCCACCACCTCAGTACCCACCTGTCCGTGGTAACAGTGGACCAGGCGGAAAGGAAGGTGTCTGAGCCGCCTTCCACGGGGGAACCAGGGTGAGGTGACAGGATGGGGCGACACCCCTCAGCCCGTCACTGGCAGGCTTGGAGGAGGGACCGCCGAGGAACCTCCTGGCCTTTACCTCCTGCTTCCTGTTGGAGGAAGCCCGTGACTGGGCTTGGGATACCAAGGTCAAGCCTGCTACAACTAAGCGTTGCTGGGCGAGTGGCGCACTTGAAACGCAGAAGGACAAAAGGGCTTAGGCTGTGGCTTATGCCTTTGTCCTTCTGGAGCGAAGAGACCGAGTCCAAGGTGCAATGGACTCTCGATCCTCTGCAGGTGACCTTCCATCCCAGGGTCGAAGAGGTCAATCCCAAAAAGGGAACATCCGCCAACTTGTGCTGGGTATCCGGTAAAGGTGGATATCCTCAGCCAAGCCCGATGACGCACGGCCACTGCGGCCGCCACAGACCTGGCACACATGAGTTCCTCGATGTCTAACGCAGTCTGGAGTTGCTGTTTAGCCACTGCCTTGCCCTGGTCCCGCACCTGCCTGACGGTAGTCTGCAGATCTGCTAAAGATGAGGGACAACTCATCCAGGAGCCCAACAGGGCGTGAGAAAAATGTGCCATGAGGACGCCGAACTGGCCTGACGAAGGCAGAGAGGACGCAGCATAGACTTTTCGTCCTGGCATAATCCAAT
Organism: Neoceratodus forsteri; assembly: GCA_016271365.2. NCBI lineage: Eukaryota > Metazoa > Chordata > Ceratodontiformes > Ceratodontidae > Neoceratodus > Neoceratodus forsteri. Next base: position 915,122,836 of record CM057453.1, on the reverse strand, counting down.
TTCTTGGATTCCTTGTCGGAGGTTGTCCACATCCTCATGCTCGGCACGCTGAAAACGCTGGTAACCAACCTCGGCCGAGGGGTGTTCAAAACTGGCAGGGAACTCAGGACCGTGATACTCTCTCCCGGCCAACCTGGCTGAAGGCGTAGGGCAGGAAGCAGGACGCTGCCAAAGTTCCAAGGCCGACCCACTCATGGCTTCGCCACCGAAAGGCTCGTGGAGAATCCCCTTGGTCCAGAATCAGTGAGGGATACCTGGCCTGTTTAGAAACGGGTTCAACTTCATCCCAGTGGACTCGAGATCAGTCAAGCAACCCTAAGAAGGACTGGCGGGCTATCGCCATTGACTGTCCTTCCCGAGGACCCAAGTCTATGCGCTGGAGAAGAGGGAGGAACCATCATCAGACTCAGAAGAGTCCTCAAAGAGCTGCCTCGGCCCTAAGCCAACCTCCACCCGCGAGGTTTATCGGGGTGAGGGTGACCGACAGCCTATGGGGCAAACCCAAGGCCGACCAAGAATTTTTGGTCGGAGCCCCAACTAATGGCTGTGGGGCTGGAGGTTCCACCAGAATCGGTGGGCAGTTGGAATTGGCCGAACAACCGCCTGAGAACAGGCTCCGATCACAACGAGGGGTTGTTTCGCTGCTCGGTGACAGCCACTTAATGGCCGGGAAGATGACTGGTCGGCTTATTCCCGGCCGCGAGCTGTTGCCACATAAGTTCCTCAGAGTCTGGCGCAACTTGACCAAAGCTTCCTCGTCTGAGGAAGAGCGGCGGCCGCTCGTACAAAGCCGAGACCGAGACCACCTCTATGACGGACGGGATCGGTTGGACCGCGAGGATGTCCGAGACCGAGACCGAGAGTCTCTGACTTAGGCCGAGGAAGGTGAGGAGAAGTGATCGGAAATCGCACTTCTCGACTCGGACGTATCCCACCGGGTGCTCCGAACCGAGGCACAGACGAGCCGACGGGATCCTCAACTCCCACCGGGGAACTGGGAGAGGGGATTTCAGCTTCTCCAGCCGACAACCTCGGTCCAACGGGTCGAGAAAATCTCATCATGCTGATGGGAGTCTCGGCCAACTGGCCTGATGGGGACACCGTGACGCCAGTGGTCAAGCTGGAGGGTCGCACCAAGCTGACTGTCGACAAGGGAGGGGATCTTTCCCGCCCCAAGAGCGTCGACGGAGAGACTTACTTTTGCTCTTTTTGGACCTGGCAGAAGGTCCCGAAGAAGTTGGACCTCACCTTGGTCGAGAGGTCAGACAAAGCTCCTTAAAAGAAGCCGAGGTAAGAGGCACCAGAGAGAGCGACAAATGCCCAGCCGAGTAGAAACGCCTGCGCCTCCCTTCTCGGGGCGATCATCTGCCAATCGGCCTCTTTAGATTTCACCGTGGAATTTTTTCGCCCCAGTTGTAATCGGGCAGCATGGTCTTCAAGGATGGTGCGTAAGGAAGAGCATGTCTCAGGCCTGCGGGTCGTGCTCAAGGCCCAGGCAGAGACGACGGAGGCGGATCCTGCCCCAGACATCTTCTGCCCGCAAGAGCACCTCCAAACCGGGAGTCGATTGGTCCACCGCAGCCGTAGGAGAAGAAGACCAAGTCTTTTTGCAAAACTTTTCAATTTCAAACTTTTCAAGAATTAGGAACCAGTCTTAAGTACGCATGCTATGAGGGAACCGGAGCTTGCAGTGGTAATCTAAGATCTGAGGTTGGGGCGGAGTCGGTGAGTTTACTTACTGGTAGAGGAGCTAGCTTGACCGCAAGATTTAAAGCTGCAAGGAAATCCCGTTACAGGTGGGATGGAACAATATCCATGTCCCAGAACAGCAGTTCTAGGAGGGTATATGTTGTTCATCCACAGTTCTTGGCATGTCCTTCCTCTTTTAAATCTTGCCAGAAGTCTTCAAGCTGGCTCCTCCCACCAACCCAGGTTGTAAATACCTCAGCTCCGCCCCATGATGCCAGATCTTAGCCTGCTGGAAGCAAGATTGTGTGCCCGAAGCTGGGGAGGTCGGGTGGGTGCGTGTGGATGAACAACATATACCACTCCTAGAACTACTGTTAACGGTGAGTAACCTGTTCTTCTAGGAGCGTGGATATGTTGTTCATCCACACTTCTTGGCAGACTCCAAGCAGTTCTCTGGGAGGTGGGAGGCAAGGTGCACACCCCCTACTTAGGAAATAAAGATTGGAGAACCGAGGCCCCAAAACCAGCATCCCAGCGTGACTCAAGGTCGACATGGTAGTGAGTAATGAAGGTGTTTGCTGACTTCCAGGTAGCAGCCCAACAGATTTCCTGGATAGGGATGTCCATGGAAGCTGCCACCGATGCAGCAGTATGGCGGGTAGAATGAGCTCTTACCCCTCTGGGAGGCTCCTTGCCCGCCAACTCATAGCACAGACCTATGCATGATGTAATCCACCTTGCAATGGTCCATTTGGCTGCAGGTCTGCCAGAAGCAGCTTTAGCGTAGGTGACAAACAGCTAGCGAACCTCTCCACGAATTTCCACCGTTCTTTCCTCATAATAGGAGAGAACATGTCTCAGGTCCAAAGTATGGAGCCTGTACTAGGCGTCCGAGGTATAGTTAGGGTACTATACCAGCAGAGTCAGCACCTGGTTAAGGTGAAACTCTGATACCACCTTCGGAAGGAATTTCAGGTGGGGGTGCAGGACAACTTTGTCCCTGTGAAAGACCAGATAAGGGGAGTCCACCGAAAGCGCCTAAAGCTCCCCTGTCCTTCTAGCTGACATGATAGCCACCAGGAAGGCCGTCTTCCACAAGTATGAATAGGTTCAGTGATCAGCTGGTCGAAATGACCATGGCGCTGAGTCCACTGGGTGGCCAACTCCCATTGGAGGGGGCACATGTGCCACCTGGCCCAATGGACCACTGAGGTGCATGCCGCCATGTAACCCAGAAGGCGCAGAAAGTCTCGGGCAGGGCGCAAGTGCCCAACCAGAAATGATCAGGCAAAGGAGAGAAACTCCACCCTGTCTGCTGGGAGCCAAGCTCTGGCCTGACAAGAGTCGAGCTCTGCCCCGATGAAGCCCATCACCTGAGCGGACAGAGTTCCGACTTGGCCTCGTTAATCAAGAGGCCGAGTTGGGAGCAGGTTTGGAGAGCCAGATCCCTGGACCTCTCCAACTCCTGAAGGGAGGAACCTGCCAAGAGCCAGTCGTCGAGATAAGGGTAGAGTCGGACTCCTCGATGCCGAAGGTGGGCTGCCACCACTGCAATGCACTTGGTGAAGACCCATGGGGCCAATGACAGACCGAACGGCATGGCTCAGAACTCGGAAAGGGATAAATAAGGTTGATAAGGAGAGTCTCTTTAAGCTGAGTGGCAACCATAACACGAGGGGACACAGTCTTAAGCTGGAGGGTGGGAGGTTTAGGAGGGAGGTCAGGAAGCACTTCTTCGCAAGAAGGGGTGGTGGACACTTGGAATGGGCTGCTGGAAGAAGTCATCTCATTGAAGACAGTGAGCAGCTTTAACAGAAGATGGGATAGGCATAGGGGGAAGGTAAAGATCATGGGTAGGGAGGATGGAAGGAGTGGGGATGGAGGGCAGGGACATTAGCTTAAGTTGTGGACCCTGCAATACATGCAGATTTAATAGACCAAATGGCCTTCTTCTGCTGGCTTCATTGTATGTTCGTATGAGTGCTTTGCCTAACCAGGTCTCCTCCCAGTCCCCAATACAGATAAACATCTCCTCCCCGCACCATTTCCTCAGCCAGTCATTAAAATCCTCTATTCTTTTCCTGGCTGTGCTGGCCCTTGGTACTGGTATCACCTCTGAAAAGGCCAGCTAACTTCCTTCCTCCCTGCAGATCTTCCCTAACTCCTTGAACCTACTCTGCACTACCTTAACCTCCTCCCCAGCTAGGTCGTTGGTTCCTAAATGTATAACTAAATTAGGTTTTCCTCCAACCTCCCTTACTATTTCCCTTATTCTTGGGCCCACCTTCCCCGCTGTCATCCCTTGCATACAAACCACCCTCCTGTTTGCATTTGGGTCCCCATTCCTTCCCCAGTGACTATCCCTAATTATGGAATCCCCTATGATTGCCACCCTTCCATAGGGTAGGGAAATGGACAGACTAGGTGGGCCAAGCGGTCCTTATCTGCCATCAAATTCTACGTTTCTGTTTCCTGCACCCGTGTTCCCCGTCCTTCCTTTCTCACCTTCGGTACTAGCTGCTTCCCCACCTAACTGCTCCCTATGCACCCTGAGGAACTTATCTCCAGATCCACAAATTATACCCTTAACTGTTTTTCCATCTCCCACTCTGCCCCTCCCCTTCTGACTATCTGTATCTGCTTTCAGTTTTCCCTTCCCTCTCCTCTTCTGTTCCTTTTCTCTCCCTCTCCCCCATCCTCCATTCCACTCCATTTTGCCTGCCTCCTCTTCCCTGCCAACCATGATTAGTTGCCTCTCCCATCCCATGTGCTCCTACTCTCAGCCCTGGCTCAACCTGACCTCCTACTTCACCTCCTGCTGCCCTCTCCCTCCTTCCAGAGAGTGGTGCAAATCTATTCAATCAAGGCACCCTTTTAGAATTTCCCACCACTGATGCTACTCTCACATTCCCACCCCTTACTCTTACCACTTGCCATTCCTCCACTCTGGGCTCCCTAGTCCTGTGAGGAAGAGATACTCCTGTATACTGGGTGCTCCTCCCCACTCCTATCCTCTGCCTGATGCCCTCACTCCCCTGGGCATCACCCCTCTGCTTTTCCCTCCACTGCTCTGCTTCTCTGACTTCCCACACCATCCTCCCCAGCTCCCATCGGAGCAGCCTTATTTCAGCCCTTAGCTGTTCCAGGTTCTTACACACAGGCCATCCCCTTTTACTCCACAACACTCCCAGAAAGACTGCTGCCCCAAAACTATTGCAGTTTACCACTCTCCCGCTTCCCATACATGTAGCTATGCCCCCACATCCTACCAGCCCAGCTTCTCCTAGCCTCCAGTTATACATAACTATAAAATTCAAAAATATATAAATTTCAATCTCACTTTACTATCAAAATGTAACAACAATCTCAATACTCTAGAACTAAGTAGGATGTTACTTCCAGTGTTCTATCAAAACTAGAGCACTATGCCAAGGAAGCTGTTTCTTAGCAACCACTGGATTCTAGTTAAAATATAACATTTTTAATAAATGCCTTTTAAATCATCAGCCCAGAAATCCCATGAAACAGTGACAACAAAGTCACTGCACCACCTAAACAACATGCCACCATCCAGCAACTCCTGGTGACAAGGACAACCCCACAAAAATCTCAGTTCAGTTCAGTGAAGAAGACTGGCAAAATAATGGACTGATTAAGGTGAAAATCAGACACTACTTTTGGAAAAAATGTCCTATTAGTCCTGAGCACCACCATGTCCCTGTAGAAGGAAATGTAGTCCTGTTCCAAACAGATGGCCTGTAACTCGCTTATCCTTCTTGCAGATGTGATAGCCACTAAGAAAATAGCTTTCCAAGTGGCAAATTTTAGGTGAGCCGTGGCCAAGGGCTCGAATAGGGGCTCCACAAGCTTGGCAATACAGATATTTAAGCTCCAGGAAGGCACCGGTTTCCTGTGAGGGGGTGCAGGCGAGCCAATCCCTTGAAATACTTTTTAAAAATAGGATTAGCCTTCATAGAGACACCCTTACCAGCCGAAAGGTAGGCAGAAACAAATGCCAAATGCACCTTAAGGTTAGTGGGCTGCTGGCCTGGAGGTGCTGAGGGTTGAGGCTCTGGACACCACACTTCATGCCACACTGGCAACCCGGGTTCAGGCGCGAACTTGGGCTGCCGGGGGTCGGTGGGGGAGGAGAGGATCCAGCATCCATTAGACTGCTCTCCTCTCCTGGGGTGGGATTTGGGGACTTCCATGCCAGGTAACACCTCCTAGCAGAGGTTGGGGGCACCACACACCGTGGTGGGGACAGCCAATGGGGAACGGTGTCGGCGGGCATCTGTGGAAGGGGCGGGAGAATGCCCTCCGCATGTTGATGCCATTGTACATTCTCACCAGTGGGCGGAAAAAAGAGGAAAATCCCTGGCACCCAACAGGCGAAGGTGGGTCCAGTGATTGGCCGTCACACTCAATGCCGGGTCTTCCCAACCCTCGTCCGACACTCCCTCCAGCTCTACCTGGTCACGCCACTGGATTCCCAGATAGAGTGCCAGAGGAGTAGGTGGTCCCATGCCAGGGGGCTCACAGCTGGGGGGGGGGGTCGAGCGACTGGGGGACGAGGAGTGGAGAGGGGCCCATGTCACAGGACGGATGCTGGAGGGCTTCAGGCAGGCTGGAACTGGCTGCATCTAGAGACTACACTGGAGAGGGTCATTGGATCACCAGTGAAGAGGAGGTAAAAGAAAATTGATAAAAAAAGGGTAGTGGGCTGCAGCCTCGTTGAATGCAGGTGAGTCAGATAGTCTAACAAGACTGATACTCCTGCTTTGGATGGTAACACATCTTTGGTGCCACACCATGTGGAAACTCTCTCCCACTTAGGAGGCATAGGTCTTTTTTGTAGAGGGTTTCCTAGAACCCCTCAGAACACCCTCTCAGAGGTGTAAGTCCAACCCCTGCCCCATAAAGTTCGGAGTACCCCAAGGGTTCATACTGGGTCCCCTTCTTTTCTTCCTGGTTCTCAATTATCTTTCCAAAATCTGTGTGAACGCCCAAATCATCCTTGGGGTAGAGCATGACCCTGCCCCATGATGGCCCACTGCTGCCAGAAGAATTCTTCATAGCACCGGTGCATCTTGCACCAATGCTCTCCTCATCTGATGCTAAAAAGGTCAAGGAATTCCGAAGGTGACCTCCTGATCAAGCAGGATTGAAAGCATGAGCACTTCAACCTTGACCACTGGCTGGCCAGCTGATTGCAAGTGGGTCATCCTGTGGTTGCCGTAAATTCCGCGTCTACTGATGCTGAGCAACATAGGTGAAGACCCAACTGCAGGGGGTAGGCTGGTCCCATGGTAGATTGGTCGTGGTCAACAACCAGTCTACATCCTCCTGAGTGAGGACCAGTAGCACTGAGGCCTGTGAGACTGACTCCTCGGCCTTGTTCAACAACTGGTCAATGGGCTCCAGAAATATTTCAACAGCCTGCTTGACTGGAGTTGAAGTTGACTGACTCGACAGCAGAGCTGAAGAGTCCTCGACCATCCCAACCTGCCCCTTAACTAAGAGGTGTTCGACAGCCATCAAGCAGTTAGGCAAGTTGAAGGACCGGGAGGACCTCAATCGCTCACAGTCCCATGACCTGTACCAGAGTCGCTTGAATTTTTAACCATGGAGAGCAGGGCTTTCCCCAAGTTTGGAGGGACAGACAGGTATCACATAACTGGGCCGTGAAAAACTCTCTAATGCTAGCCCCAGAAAACAGCGCCAAGGAGGTACCTGCTGCAGCACCTGGCCGCTTCCACCTCACAGAAACATAGAAATTGTTAAGCAGACAAGGAACGCCTGGCCCATCCAGTCTACCTGAAGCCCTACCATTGCTTGCGACCTCTGATCCTACATGATCAATGGCTTTCTCCTCTCCTTTCCACTTTTAGGGTTCACTTATGTCTGTCCCCGCTATTGTGCTCGCTCTCACTACCTCCTGTGACAGACAATGCCATGCATCCACCAGCCTTACCGTGAAGAAAAAACTTCCTCACATTGCCCCTCAATCTGCCTCCTTCCAATTTCATATCATACCCCCTCATTCCGGTAGTCCTCCTATATTGGAAGATGTTGCCCCCTGCACCTTGTTTATGCCCTTAAGGTACTTGTTTCTATCATATCACCCTGATCCCTCCTCTCCTCCAGAGATCTCCTCATATGTTTTTGGTGCAAGTCCTGTAGTCACCCTTCTATGGACTGCCTCCACCCTGTCAATGTCCTTACTAAGATGCAGTCTCCAGAACGGCACACAGTACTCAAGGTGAAGCCTCACCAGTGTTTTATGCAATGGCATCATCACCTCCCTCCATCTGCTAGTGGTACCTCTGCCTATGCACCCCAGCATGCCATTGGCCCTCCCTGCAGCCTTTGTACTCTGCTTAGACACCTTTAGGTTGTGTGAAGTGACAACCTCCAGATCCTTTTTTCCTTGGTGATCGTCAGCAACCCCCCTTCCCAATCCTGTAGTTCTCCCCAGGGTTCCCCCGCCCCAGGTGCATTATTTTACACTTTTTGGAATTGAATACCTCTAACCATTTTTCAAGCTTTCCCAGACCACTCTTAATTTTTTCAACCCCCTCTGAAGTATGTACCCTGTTGCAGATCTTGGTGTCATCTGCAAACTGGCAGATCTTTGCCTCCAGCCCTTCTGCATTGTCACTAATGAAGACATTAAACAAGACTGGCCCCAGGACTCATCCCTGAGGTACCCCACTGGTCACCACCCTCTCCCCAGATTGAATCCCATTAACGACCACCCTCTGCCTCCTGTCTGCTAACCAGTTCTTAACCCAGTTTACCATCTTGTGGCCCATGCCCAGACTACCCATCTTGTTAACCAGCCTTTTGTGTGGGACTGTGTCGAAGGCCTTGCTGAAATAGAGGTAAGTGACGTCCACTGCCCCCCGATTAACCTCCTTAGTTACTCAGTCAAAACAATCATTCAGATTCATTTGACTTGACCTTCCTGATGTGAAACCATGTTGCCTGGGATCCTGGGCACCTTTGGATTCCAAGTGTTCCACTATTCTCTCTTTAAGCAGTGCCTCCATGATCTTGCCCAAAACTGAGGTATGGCTGACCAACTTATAGTTCCCTGCCTCCTCCCTGCCCCACTTTTGTGTAGAGGGATTACATATGTCCTTCTCCAGTCCTCTGGAACCACTCCTGTGTTGAGAGATTCAGTGAGCATGGCTGCCAGAGGCACTGCTAGTTCCCTCTGCAGCTCCCCCAATATTCTCAGGTGTGTCCCACATACCTCTCAAGTGTCCCTGATTTTCAGGATGTCCCTGATTTTGCCTCGTACCTACTTTGTCCCTCCTAAAATTTGTGTTTTTGTGGATAAACACTGGGGACTCTAAGCACAATATAATGCCAAGCATTAAAGTTACAGACTTGTTCTTGTTTAGAAAATGCATTTTGCACTAAGCCCCATATTCTGACAGCTTTCTGGGTGGATATCTTTAATTTTGAAGATGTGTCCCTGATTTTGGTCCTTTGTCCTTGATTATTTTAAGCCTTGTCCCTGATTTATAAGGCAGAAGGTTGAGAGGTATGGTGTGCCATCTGACCCCATTGCTTTGACCTTAAGTTTTGCGAGCTCCTCTAGGACCCTTTCCACTGCGACACTGTGAATGGACTGGTGTCCACCTCTCCCCCTTCTTTGTATCTGTTGCCCAACTGTGGACCCTGACCCTCACCAGCTTCTGTGAATACTGAACAGAAGTATTTATTCAGTATTTCTGCCTTTTCTAGGTCTCCCTTCTTATACTTTCCTTCATCCCCTTTGAGCATTACAACCATCCCCACCATTTTTACTTCTTTCGCTGATGTACCTATAGAATGTCTTGTCCCTGTTCTTCACCGTCTGTGCTAATCCTTCCTCAGTCCATGCCTTTGCGCTTCTAACCACCTTCCCCATTCCCTTAGCACTCTAGGTACACCTCCCTGTCTTCCTCCCTTTGGGTCTCCTTATATTTCCTGAAACTTGCCCTTTTAGCCCTTACTTTGTGTGCCACTTCTTTCAAGAACCACAGTGGCTTCCTCCTTCTCTTGCCTTTGGATACCAACCTGGTGCATTGGTTTGTCACATTTACTATGGCTCCTTTTAGGTGCCTCCCCACTGCTTCTCAACCCCTCCTCTTACCTCCCTCTTTGCCAGGGACACTTGGATACATCTCCCCATTTCAGCAAAGTCTGCCGTTCTGAAATCTAAAACCTTCGCCTTTGTGTGACTTGTATGAGTCCCTGTCCCCATGCTAAACTCTACTACGTGGTGGTCTCTGGACCCCAGTTATCCTTCTACTCAGACTTCTGCGATTCTGTCTCCATTGGTCAGTACTAGGTCCCTCTGATGAAGCCCTTACATGGCAAAGCACCAGGGCAGTCTGGTTAAGACAGATCTCGTCCTTGTCTTGCATTGGGGAATTTTCCCTGAATAAAATCACCATTCTGAGCATTTAAATCAAGTGGACTTTCTTAATTGGAGTTTAGAATCTTAAACTCCTGGCTCTGGAGTGCTGGCAACTGTTTGTTGTTTTACTAGGTTCAAATAGCCCTGTCCCAGGTGCGATCAACCATTAGCTGCCTGAGACCTGCACCCTGTAGGGAATCTAGGATGCCTCTGCTTCTGGTTGAAGCAGCTGCCTGGGTGGTCCAATCCACGTCTGGCATATTGAAATCACCCAGCAGCAGAACATCTTTAGCTGCCATCTTGTGTATTTCCTCCACTAGCTCCCTGTCCACTTCCTCCCCCTATGCTGGAGGCCTGTAGGCCCCCTGCACATTGCCGTGCCACTGCCAGATTCAAAGGTGACCTACAGTGCCTCAGCCTCCTGTCTACCCTGCATGTTTGTTGCCTTTATACCCTCTGTGACATACAGGGCACACCCTCCTTTTGTTACCCCCATCCCTCCTGAACAGAGCATAACCTGGTACATTTATGTCCCATCCATGATACTCAGTATACCATGTCTCTGTTATTGTTGCTATGTCCATGTCTGTCTCCACTAACAAGGCCTCTAGGTCCGGGATTTTATTTCACAGGCTGCAGGCATTAGTTACCATGGCCTTCCATGTTCTGCAGCCTATCGTCCCTCTATTCCTGCTTTTTACTCCACTTCTTCTCCCCACCCCAGTTATCCTTCTCATGTGGCCTCGATTCCTCTGCTTCTCCCTTTCCGCCTGCTTCAAGTGTCCCTGTCATCAACTAATTTTCCTGCACCTCAGTTCTGCTTTCATTACCTTGTGGGGTAGGCTGCTTGAGTTTCTCTGCTCCTGTTGCCCCCCTTGGCTAGTTTAAATGCTCATCAACAAAGCGTTTAAACTGCTCATTGAGAATGGCTTTCCCTTTCCTGGACAGAAGCAGTCCATCACCATTATACAGGGCCCCATCGTTACAGGTGGGTCTCCAGTCCTCAATGAAGCCATACCCTTTCACGCTGCACCAGCCCTTCAACCATGCGTTGAAGCTTCTGATAGATTTTTATCCCCCCCCACCCCCGCAGATTGGAAGCACCTCCGAAAATGGCATGGGGCTTGCCACCTTCCCCAGGCACACTCCCAGCTCTCTGAAGTCCTCCTGTACCTGCTCCAATCTTGCCCTGTCCTTGGATAGGTCATTTGTTCCCAGGTGAACAATGACATCCAGCCCTCCTCTCCTTGATACTGCTTCAGCAATCTTCAGGATCCACTCCCCCTCTCTCCGGGCTGTGCCTCCTGGAAGGCATCTGACCACTCTCTCCTCCCTGCTATTCTTGCCCAGATCCAGTCTCCCGACAACTGAGTACCCCAACAGGAGCAACTTCTTTCCATGGGGTCCTCTTCCTCCCACCCCTGGGTCTCCATCCTGGAGGACCCTCACCAAATCCCTGGTCGCAGCCTCATGTTCTCTTGAGGGACTCTCCTGCTCCTCCAGAACTGTGTAGGAGTTACTGAGCAGGACTGGATGGGGGATGTGCCTTTGACCATCCCAACACCACCATTGTCCATCCCGACATCTGCCTGGGCAGCCACTGTGGCAATGGCTAGGGACAGGGTGGCCTCTGGGTGTAGGCAAAGGTCTCTAGTACTCCTGCCAGCTCACCCCAGAGACTGGTCGCCTCCACCCTAAACCCAGAGAGGTGCCTGCAAATGGGGCAGCACTGCAGCACCCAGAACGTCCTCTTGAAGACTGCTGCATCACACCGAGTACACTGCACCACTCCCTGTATCTTCCTATTCTGGTTTATTACCCTTTTACTCTGTGCCTTGTGGTTGTTCTATGCCCTTTTTAAATTTTCTTTTGTTACTCTCCCTATGTTCCTCTCCTCCCTTCTGTTTTTTCCCTCTGTCTCCCCTCTTATTGACTACAACCTGTCCTATTGTATTGAGAGATATTCCCCTGAGTTTTAGTTAGTATGGGAATGGGCGTAAGTTGCTCAGCCAACCAGGCCGCAGCCGAGGCTTTCTTGCAACCCTTAGGGAGGTCTTTCGGATCCCTCTCCAAAGGCAGACTCAACGAGAGCCGGAGTTTCTTCTCTTCAAGAGACTCAGGAAGCATGTATAAGCACAGGCAGCACTTGGCCACATCATGTTACCCACCCATGCAGTACACACACATGTCGTGTGGATAGGTGACAAACATCTTCTGCCAGCACTTAATGTAGAGTTTGAATCCTGGTTTCTTGTGTTCCATCACTGGTCCAAAGAAGCAAGAATTCAAAAACTTTTCAAAAAAAAGAAGTTCACCTATGGTGCAGAAAATCCTAAGCGAGAGCAAGAAGGAGATGACCTGTTCTTCCAGCGGAAAGTAGAGTTACATAAGAACTTACCATAACAGTAGATCTTTGAGAGGTGCTCTTGCAGCAGGTTATTACCATTAGGACTACTGCCGCAGGGTTTAGGACCCACTGGAAAAACTTAGCTAGCAGTACCCAGCAGGGACTGCCCCCCTGACGTCGTCTCCGCTACAAAAGGGGGCAGACCCCGGCTCCACCTCAGTTCCCCTGCCAAGACCCGTGAACGGATCTCAGAAAGAAAAATGGATGGAGCCCGTCCTAGACATGCTGAAAAATTCTCCAGGGGGACAGAGGGTGGGAAAGCAGCGCCTGCCACAAGAGCTCCTCTCGAAGATCTACTGTTACAGTAAGTTCTTACGTAACTGTACTATCTTACTTCGAGGGGGGGTGCTCCTGCAGCAGGCTATTACTATTAGGACAGAATTCCAAGCAGTCCCACACCAAGAAGGTGACTAGTCATGACAGATGAAATGATGGTAAGCCTATGGCTGGATTCAGCAAACTAGGACAAGAGTCCTTGAAGAAAAGCCAGGCTGAAACTGGCTCGGTGCCTGGAAGCAATATCCAGACTGTAATGCCTCACGAAGGTGTGCAGTGAATTCCAAGTAGAGGCTGCACAGTTGTCTCAAAGGGAGACATTTTTTAAGGAGGTGAAGGAAGTAGAGACTCCTCTAGGGGAATGACCTCTGACCGAGAACGGTAGAGGTTTGTTGTACTTGTTATAGCAGTACACTATGCAGTGTACCAGCCACTGGGAAATGGCCTGTTTTGACACTGGTTTGCCCAGGTGTTGAGGTGCAAAGGCCACAAACAATTGCTCCAATTTGTGGTGTGCCGCTGTCTGCTTAAGATCATACCCTCAGTGTCCTGTGGACGGCCAATGTGTGCAGGAGAGACTCTCCCCAATTAGTAGGGGTAGGAAAATAAACTGGAAGGTCAACTGACTGGTTGAGGGTCAACTCCGAGACCACTTTAGGTAAGAACATAGGATCTGTTCTTAGGGAAACTCTTTCCCGATGGAAAATAATATACAGCTCCTTACACATCAGGGCCTGTAGCTCGGAAACTCTTCGAGCTGAAGTAATAGCAACTAAAAAGGAAACCTTCCAGGAAAGGAAATGCAGCTCACATTCCACTGTGGGATCAAAGGGTTGGGGAAGAGTCAGTTTCTCCAGCACAAAAAGGAGATCCCAGGGAGGGAAAGGATCCCTGATGGGAGGTTGTAGGTGTAGAATGCCCCGTAAAAAGGTGCTGGCCACGTCTAACTGAGCCAGGGTCCTGTCTCCAAACAGGACATGATAAGCAGAGATGGTCCACATGTGCACCTTTATGGATGAATAACTCAGGCCTTGCTGATATAAGGAGAGGAGATACTGTAATGCTGAGTTCACTGGGTAGGAAAGGGGATCTAGATGGTGGGACAGAGACCAAAGATAGAACCACTTCCACTTCATGGCGTAAGTGGAGCGGGTCTAAGGCTTCCTCGCAGAAATGAGAATATCCGCCACCTCTTCAGTAACCCCATACCTGGATTTGACTATGTCTGCAGGAGCCAAGCATGAAGGTGTAGGGACCTGCGATCTGGATGTACCAGCTTGCCCCAGTCCTGGGATAGCAGTTGCGAGCATATTGGCAGTGGAATTGGAGGGTCTGAGGACAACCGATGAAGTAGTGGGAACCAAATCTGCCGAGGCCACAGCGGGGCAATCAGAATCATCCGAGCCCCCTTTGCCTGTAACTTCAGCAACACCCGCTGAAGGAGAGGAAAGGGAAAGAAGGCGTAAAGAAACTTCCCTGCCCAGCAAAGGGACAACGCATCTGGCCAAAAGAACACCAGGCGCATGCTCTTGTGAGCAAAAAACTGGCAGTTTGGCGTTGCGTGGAGATGCAAAGAGATCCAGCTCCAGACGACTGCATGTGTCGAACAGCTGGTCCACTATGAACTGTAGCAGCTTCCACTCATGCACCTTGGACAGAGACCTGCTGAGGCTGTCTGCCAAGTCGTTTTGGGTGCCTGGAACATGGACAGTGGACAGCAAAATGTGATGCTCCAGTGCCCAATACTAGACTCTCATTGCCTCCCTGCACAGGGGGTAGGAGTGAGTTCCCCTTTGCTTGTTGATGTAAAAGAAAACGCCATGTTGTCGGTCTGTACAAGAAGAGAGCCTGGCATGAGGTCCTCTTGAAAGGCCCTTAGGACACTGAAGACAGCCCGCATTTCCAGAACATTGATGTGGAGGATGCGATCATTCGGAATCCAGACCCCTTGAGTCTGGTGATCCCCAAGGTGCACTCCCCAGCCCAAATTGGAGGCATCTGTTGTCAGAGTCCAGCTTGGGGGCTCCTGATGAAAGGGAATCCCTTTGTCAAAATTCAAAGGATCCAACCACCAACGAAGGGCCCTCCTGACCAGTTCTGAGATCCTGATGATGTGGTCCAGATCATGGAAGCCCTGGTCCCACTGCACCCTGAGCATCCACTGTGGGACCCTCATGTGGAGGTGGGCCAAGGAAACTACGGGGATGGCCACTGCCATGTGCCCCAGAAGTCTGAGAAAGGTCCTGCCTGGGACCTGCTGGGTTACTAGGACCGAACTGGCCTCCTCTCTCAGGCAATCTCCTCTTTCCTGAGGAAGAAAGGCCACACCCTGGGCTGAATCCAGGACCGCACCTATAAAGGTGAGTCCTTGGCTGGGCTCTGGGGAAGACTTTGGTAGGTTCAGGGTGATCCCCACTTCTCGGAAAAATGTGTAAGTGTTTCCGAGAGGTTGAAGCAGGTGCACACTTGACGGGGTCGCTAGGAGACAGTCATCGAGGTAAGGAAAGACGTAATGTCCATTGAGCCTTAGAGCAGCAGCTACCACTGCCAGGCATTTGGTGAAGACTCGAGGAGCGGAGGAGAGGCAGAATGGAAGAACCCGGCACTGATAATGTTCCCCCTGGAAGCAGAACTTCAGGAACTTCCTGTGAGGGAGAAAGACCCCAATGTGCATGTAAGCATCTTGCATATCCAGGGAACGGAGCCAGTCTCCCTGGTGCAGCAGAGGAATGAGACCTGGAAGGGTCACCATCCTGAACTTTGTTATTCTATCTAAACGTTTAGAGAGCTGAGGTTCAGGATGGGCCGAAGATTTTGCATCTACTTTGGAACCAGGAAAAAATGGGAATAATATCCCTTTCCCGACTGCCGCAGAGGAACTGGCTCTATTGCCTTTTTTTGCAAGACAGCCTCGAATTCTCCTTCTATGAGAGGAATATGAGAAGGAGGGTATCTCAAGGACTTTGGTGGAGTTTCTGGAGGGATCTGGGTGGACTCCAGCAAGTGACCTCTCCTTGTGATGTCCAAGACCCACTGGTCTGATGTAACAGAGCTCCATCCCTCCAGATGGAGGGAGAAGAGACCCCCTACTGCCTCCCCTGAAGCCTCTGCTGGAGGGGGGGGTCAGTGGCGAGTCACTGGGCAGAGCCAGGAGTGGGGAGAGAGGTGTGGAAGGACTTGGGGCCTCGAAAAGGTGCGCCACCAGGCTGCTGGTTGCTGGCCTTCCTTTTGAAGCCACTTCTCTGTCCCTGGTTGTTGCCACGGGCTTGCTGGCCTGAGGGTTTACAAAAGGGCCCCTTCCAGAAGCATCTTTGGTCCCCTTTATACATTTGGCGGACAGACCAAACAGACTTGCCCAACTCCTGGAGACGAAAGATCAAACCCTCGGTCTCCTGCCCAAAGAGGACGGAACCATGGAATGGGAGGTCCCTGATTCTGGACTGTAGATCGTTATGAAAGCCAAAGCATCTCAGCCACACGTGGCGTTGAAGGCAGACCCCTGACGCTGATGCCCTGGTTGTCGTATCCGCAGTATCGTATGAGGCGTGCAGAACATGCGTACCTAAGTCCGAGCCCAATTTCAGAACATCCAGAAGT
This sequence comes from Neoceratodus forsteri, assembly GCA_016271365.2. Classification (NCBI taxonomy): domain Eukaryota; kingdom Metazoa; phylum Chordata; order Ceratodontiformes; family Ceratodontidae; genus Neoceratodus; species Neoceratodus forsteri. The sequence continues at coordinate 915,106,454 of CM057453.1, read as the reverse complement.
TCCGTCTTTTGTGCGGAATCTGGCAAGGCACTGACAAGCTCCTGTCCCTTCTCCCAGAGCGCATTTTGGTACTGGACCATATGCATAAGGAAATGAATGGAGCAGGTGGAGGAAGAATAAACTTTCTTGCCAACCTGATCCAAGAAACAGGACTCCTGGTCAGGAGGCTGGGAGCTTAGATGCTTTGGCTGCTTTGACTTGTCATGAGCAGTCGCAATCACCATGGAATCTGCCTGAGGATTTTCTGCCAAAAAAGGCTCATCCCTGTCTGACTTCTTGGTAACACCAGGGACTGAGGCTGGACACTTTCAAGTCGTTCTAGTAAGGTCTTGGAACATGTCAACCAGAGGAGGTACCAGTAGGGGGGAAGAGGAGGAAGACCTGCTCCTGGTCCTCGAGGTGTCCGAGCTAAGTCCACAGGGACTACCCTCTGTAGAACGTCGGTGACTCCTAGGTCAATGCCAGTCCTGAGACAGATGACGGCTCCTAGACCAACGATGGAGTGGGGACTGACGACTGTCCTGAGACTGGCATCGGCTACGGGAGCGATCCCACCTAGAGAAAGACTTGTGGCAGCTGCAGGATCTACTCCTGGGCATAGACCGATGACGGCTGACCAACCTCGAGTGACGCCATTCAATAGTCTCAGAACCATGACTGGGAATGTATAGCCGAGGGGGAGCGAGGTTTTGAGGATGCACGTTGGTCCTCAGGGGTTTTAGCCGGTGAGCCGACAGGCAAACCCCCAGGCTCCTGGTTGTCTGGTCAGTCTGGAACCAGTGTCAGTTCCAGTTGAGGTGGAGGGGTGTGTTTATGGACCTGGCTCCACCAAAAGAGATAAGTTCTCCCAGCTCCCCCTTGCCGAAATGAAACGCCGCTGCCCCCTGTGGAGGGGATCAGAGAAGTTGGGGGTCCAGAAGGGCCCACAGGGAGATCCCCAAGGATGAGCCCTCCGGAGTAGAGGCCCAACGTTGGTACCCTGATTGGCGTCAGCGCACCGGTAGCCCTGTCGGCCGCAGGCACTTTGACTGGCACCGGTGTCTTAGCCAGGGCTGAATCTGACGTGACCAAAATAGGAGGGCGGGACCCAGAGGGAGCCTTAGCCTTGGTGTCCCGGTCCTTGCCAGCTGGTTTACCAGAGTCCGGTAAGGCTGTAATCGGGGTTTTCTTCAGCAGGGCCAAGGCTTGTGCCGACATGGAGGTCTTAGTTGGTTCCAACAGGGTGGAAGACACATGCAACAGTGTGACCTTTGACTTAGAAGCAGAAGAAGCAGCTCCCTATGGGATCGACGTCTGTGTTTTGGTGGGAGCTTCAGGCTTCGCTTTTTCCCCATGCAGGGATTGCTTGGAGCGGTCGAACCCGCCTGAGCCGAAGGAGGAGACCTTCATGTGGGGAGAGCGGGATCTAGACTGGCGATGGGACTGGCTACAGTCCTTGTCATGGGACTTTTGCAACTTCTCCCGGCTTTTGCCCTTGTCCCCAGTGGAAGACTGCAGGACGTCCATCCCTAGGTGGGCTTTAAAGGCCTTCAGGCATCTAATCCTCATCCTGCTAGTGAAGCCCTTGCAAATCTCGCAGGTCTTGAGGTTGTGGTCTGGTCCCAGGCAGAAGACACACTGGTCGTGGCTATCCTCGGACGGAAGTTGGCAGCAACATGCACACTTTGTTTTCTTGGGACCGGAGGAGGAGACCGATGGCGGTGACGACATGCGATGGTCCAAGGTCGAGATGGAGAGAACTAACAACAAAAAAGAGGAACAAGCACGGAGAAAACATGAGAAAAAATTGTCATAGTACCAGATATATTTGATGAAATTGCTGTGTGAAAACACTAAGAACTTCCCAACGTGAGCAGGTCACGGTGGGAAAGAACTGGGGTGGAGCCGGGGTCCGTCCCCTTTTGTAGCATGACTCGCTGGGTACTGCTAGCTAAATTATTTCTGGTGGGTCCAAAAGCCTGCAGCAATAGTCCTAATAGTAACAGCCTGCTGCAAGAGCTCCCCCTAGAAGTAAGATAGAAAGATCTGGCATCACGGAGTGGAGTTTGGGAATATACTATCCAGGTGGTGGGAGGAGCTTAGCTTAAAGATGTTCCGGCCAATAACATCATTCAAGAGGAACAGCCAGAGTGTGGATACGTGAACCATATCCATGACCCTAGAACAAAAGCTTGGCACACCCAATCTGCCGATTTGTTCCCTGCCTATAGTGTCACACAGACCCTACCTGATCTCTGCCTACTCCCCCCTCCTGCGCTTTCCTACTGAGATTCCTTTATGCCTGTCACATGCATACTTGAAGCCTACCACAGTTTTCACCCACACCACCTCCACTAGAAGACTGTCCCAAGCGTCCATCATTCTTTCCGTGAAGAAGTACAAAGGAACTATACCAGTTAGAAACATGGAAAAATTTGTAAATCAACTAGCAAGAAAATATCCCCTTCTTAAAAGGCATAATGTATCAGGAAACTAGAAAGTCTTAATTGAAACCAGAAAAATGTGAGCATGCACTAGGTTGCTAGGCATGTGATAAACATGACAAGGAGAAAAACGGGTGCAGACAAATTACAAATGACACTGGGCACTCAGGAAAGTCCTAGACAAAACCAGACTGGGGAGTGATGGGATAGACATGAAATACAGGTTACTCACCTGTAACAGGAGTTCTAGGAATGGTATATATTGTTCATCCACACTGTCTGGCAGGTTCCTTGCCGCTTTAAATCTTGCCGGAAGGTCTTCAAGTTGGCTCCTCCCACCCACCCAGGTGGTAAAACTCTCGGCTCTGCCCCATGACGCCAGATCTAGCCTGCTGGAGCCAGGTTGTACGCCGGCCGGGAGGGGTTGGTAGGATGAACAACATACCATTACTAGAACTCCTATTACAGGTGAGTAACCTGTATTTCTAGGGACATGGATATGTTGTTCATCCACACTGTCTGGCAGACTCCAGCAGTTCTCTGGGAGGAGGGAGGAAGGTGCACACCTCACTTAGGGAATAAAGACGAGAACCGAGGCCCCAAAACCAGCATCCCAGCGTGACTCAAGGTCGATGTGGTAGTGGGTAATGAAGGTGTGTGCTAACTTCCAGGTAGCAGCCCTGCAGATTTCCTGGATAGGGACATCCCTGGAAGCAGCCACCGATGCAGCAGTATGGCGGGTAGAATGAGCTCTTATCCCTCTGGGAGGTTCCGTGCCCGCCAACCTATAGCAGAGATCTATGCAGGAGACGACCCATCTGCCTATCGTCCGCTTGGCAGCAGGTCTGCCAGGTGCGGCTTCAGCGTAGGTGAGAAACAGCTGGCGAACCTCTCACCGAACTTCAGCCGTCCACTCCTTGTAATAAGCGAGCGCTCTTCTAAGGTCCAAAGTATGGAGATTTATTCGGCCTCCGAGGTGTGATTGGGGTAGAACACCGGCAGAGTGAACATCTGGTTAAGGTGAAACTCCAACACCACTTTCGGAAGGAATTTCAGGTGGGGACGCAGGACAACCTTGTCCTTGTGGAAGACCAGATAGGGAGACTCGATGGAAAGTGCCTGGAGCTCTCCCATCCTTCTAGCTGACGTAATAGCCACCAAGAAGGCGATCTTCCACGACAGGTGGGAGATGTCACACCTGTGCATCGGTTCGAATGGCTTGCCCATGAGCTTAGCCAATACCAGCAGTAGATCCCACGGAGGTGGAGGTTCCGCACTGGAGGGAATATGTGATCAAGGCCTTTGAAAAAGTGCCCGACCACCTTCTCCTGCGCCACCGACTGCTTCCCGCCCACACCTGGTAAGCAGAGATGGCTGCCAGGTGCACCTTGAGGGTTGTTGACCGAAGCCCTTGTTGAGAAAGGACCACAGGTAGTCCAGAATGCTTGCCAAGGAACAGAAGGAAGGGTCCAGGCCCTTGCCCTGACACCAAATGGAGAATCTCTTCCATTTAAAGGCGTAGCATTTCCTGGTCGACTCTTACAGGATGCCCTCAACAACGCTGAGGACCTCGGGTCGAAAGACCCAAGGCCTGGAACTCTAGCCGCTGAGGAACCAGGCCAGGTGCAGGGATTAAAGGTCCAGATGGAATACTTTCCCCTGATTGACTGATATCAGGTCCGGGAGGGCTGGAAGCCGTCTCAGGAGCCTGGAGCTGAGGCTGAGGAGATCTGGATACCAGAACTGGCGGGGCCAGTCTGAGGCTACCAGAATCACCTGCGCCTTGTCCCTCCTTGCCTTGAGAAGCACCTTGTGGATCAAGGGGATCAAGGGGAAATGGGGGAAAGGCGTAAAAGAGGCCCGGGGTCCACGGTGTCGAGAAGGCATCCCTCTGCAGCGAGCCCTGCTGAGAGGGGTGGGCATGAAACAGTCTCAGCTTCGCATTCTCCCCTGGAGGCAAACAGGTCCACCTGAGGCATGCCCCAGTGGGAGAACAGATCTTGTACTGCCTCTGGCAGGAGAGACCACTCGTGAGACGCAGCTCCTATCCAGCTTAGGGCATCGACCAGAATGTTGGAGGCTCCTGCCACAGGGATGGCAAGGAGATCCGCCTCCAGGCTGCGCACGAGTGACCAAATGCAGAAAGCTTCCCTGCACAGAGGCATGGAGCGCGTCCCACCCTGGCGGTTTAGGCAGTACATGGTCGTGGTATTGTCCGTCTGGACCTGAACCACTTGACCCCGTAAAAACGGAGCGAAGGCGGTGAGAGTTAGACGAACTGCTCAAAGCTCCAGCAGGTTGATGTGGCATTGGGACTCCTGAGGGGACCAGAGGCCACGCGCTCTGTGCTCCCCTAGATGGGCACCCCAACCCATCAGAGAGGCAGAGAGACCGTCGGCTCGGGGGAGGACAAATGGGATGCCCTCCTGCAGATGTGCTGGAGCGGTCCACCACTGGAGTGCGTTCCACATCCCCTGGGTCACTGTCATTAGCTGATCCAAGGGATCAGAGTGCTGTGACGATTGGCTAGCCAGCCCCCATTGAAGGAGATGCATGTACCAATGGGCCAAAGGGACCACGCTGGTGTAGGCCGCCATGAGGCCCAGAAGGCGCAGAAAGTCACGGACAAAGCGCGATTGCCCAACCTGAAATTACTGGGCAAAAGAGGAAAGAACCTCGGCCCTGTCCGCCGGGAGCCGTGCTCTGGCTCGTAGAGAGTTGAGCTCTGCCCCGATGAATTGTATCACCTGCTTTGGCACGAGTTCTGACTTGACCTCACTGATGAGAAGGCCAACCTGAGAGCAAACCTGGAGGGCCAGATCTCTGGACCGCTCCACCTCCACTCTGGAGGAGGCTGCAATCAGCCAGTCATCCAGGTAGGTGTACACCTGGATCCTTCGGCGCCGCAGGAATGCTGTCACCACTGCCATGCATTTGGTGAAGACCCTGGGAGCTAGGGAAAGGCTGAAGGGCATGGCCTGGAACTCGTAGAGGGATCCCTCTGCCCTGAAGCAGAGGAATCTCTGGTGGGATGGACGGATTGGGACGTGAAAGAACACGTCCTGTAGGTCCAGAGAACAGAACCACATGCCTTGTTCCAAGGATGGAATGATCTGAGACAGAGTGACCATCCTGAAGGTTTGAGACCTTAGAAACCTGTTCAAGTCATGCAGGTCTAGAATGGGGCGCCAGCCCCCTGTCCGTTTCGGGACCAGGAAGTACCTGGACACAAACCCGGGTCTGGTGGAGGATCCACCACCTTCCTGATCACCTCTTTTTCGAGGAGCAGGGCAATGTCGGCTCGGTGAGCTGACAGGGAGGCTACGGACCCCGCAGCCCCCGAGGGGAGACGGCTCGGAAGGGCGCGGCCTGCTCAAACTCCAGAGGCAGGCCCTTTCCTACCACCTCCAACATCCAGCGGACCGTGGTGATAGTGGACCAGGCGGAAAGGAAGTGGCGGATCCACCGCCCCACGGGTGGGGGGAGTGACGAGGCTGGGGGTGACACCCCTCAACCTGTCACTGGGCAAGCTTGGAGAAGGGACCGGCCGAGGGACCTCCTGGGCCTTTTCCTCCCTGCTTCCTGTTAGAGGAAGCCACAGGCTTGGCTTTGGGATGCCAAGCGCGAGCCTGCTGGCCCTGATGCTGGTGTTTTTGGGCCGGACGTGCTGTAGGCGCAAAAGGGTGAAAGGACTTATGTTGTTGACGACGGCGCTTGTCCTTCTGGGCGGAGGTGATCGAGTCCAAGGTAGCATTGGACTTTTCGATATGCTGGAGGTGGCCTTCCACTCCAGGGCCGAACAGGTCAGTCCCCAAGAAGTGGGAAAGGGCAAACCTGCTAACAAGAGAGCGATTGCCAGATGGATTGTCCCATGTATCCAATTCTGTTATTCAAAACTTGGGAATAAACCTCCCTCAGGTCTGAGGGCTCATTCTACCAGAGTGAGAAACAGCTGAAAACAGTCATTCCTATGGGCCTTAGTATGCTCCATAAAGTAACTAAGAGCCTTCTTAACATCAAGACTGAGCAATCTTCTTTCCTGAATGGTCAGTGAAAAATAAAGGCAATGACATAGATTGATTCAAATGAAAGTCTGATACCACCTTGGGAAGGAACTTTCTATTGGTTCGAAGGACCACCTTATCCCTGTGAAAAGAAACAAAATCAGATTCCACTGATAAAGCCTGTAATTCACCGATTCTCCTGGCAAAAGTAACGGCTACCAGGAACACAGTTTTCCAAGTCAGATATTTCAACTCAGCTGAGGATAAGGGCTCAAAAGCGGGCTGCATAAGCTGTGCTATACAGATATTCAGATCCCAAGAAGGGGTAGGTTCCCTGAAGGGAGGATTAACATGTACTAAACCCTTAAAAAATGTCTTGAAATCTGGATGAGAAGCTAGGGAAGATCCCTCACCAGCAGAAAGAAAGGCAGACACAGCTGCCAAATGTACCTTAAGAGTCATAGACCGGAAGCCTAAACTGTTAAGATGCACCAAATAGTCCAAAATGGTGGCAATATTAGCCAGCTCTGGCATGATATGCCTTTGGGAATACCAAAACCCAAATCTTTTTCATTTGGAGTTGTAAGTCTTTCTAGTAGCAGGTTTCCTGCGAACCTTTAACATATCAAAGACTGATTGGGAAAGGTGCACATTTGCATATTCTAGTTCTTCAAGAGCCAGGCTTTGAGTCTGAAGGTTGGGATGCAGAATCCTCCCCTGAGAGGAGGTGAGGAGATTGTATTGTCAGGGAAGACACCAAGGCATTTTCACTGACAGAGACAGCAGCAGAGGATACTAAGTCTGCCTGGCCCAATCTGGAGCCACCAGGAACACTTTGCAAGGTTGAGACCTGATCTTGATCAGGACCCTGAATATCAGAGGAAAAGGAAGAAATACATACAGAAACCTGCTTGTCCAATTCAGTAACAGAGCATCCTGGGGAACAGGACCCAGAAGGGGTGGCCTGCAACAGTAAAGAGGAAGTTGATGATTGTCCGGGGCTGCAAAGAGATCTATCTCTGGAGTGCCCCACCTTTTGAAAATGACTTGAAGAACTAAAGGGTTCAGGGTCCATTCGTGGTGGCCCTGAGAAATCCTGCTGAGAGCATCTGCTAGAATGTTGTCCTTCTCTGGGAGATGCACAGCTGTCAGGGAAGTCTGAAGGGAATAAGCTACGGACCATATTCTCATGGCTTCTGTACACAAGGCCAAGGACTGAGTGCCTCCCTGCTTGTTGATGTACCACATGGATGTGGTATTTTCTGTCCTTTTTTTTTTTGAAATTTAAATTTTATTGCAACAAAACACATATCATAAACACAATACATAATACAAAGAACATTTTATAACCTCTCAACAGATGACCTAAATTGAGTCAAATACCCAACAGCCTCCCCCCCTTCCCCATCTCCCCCAGAGAAAATCTCCCTCCCCCCCACTTTACCACCCTATACTATACTACAAACCCTCTAGGAAGATCCACTCACCCACCATCCTTCTACCCTACTTAACTACTCACACTGCCTATCCCTTGGGGAAGGTATAGTGTTTGAAACGCTCCAAATCTTCTCATATATATGAAAACGATTATCCCTTCCCGCTTCCTAATTTTTCCATGTTTAAATTAAACAACATCTCTTGTAACCATTCAGATAATGTATTAAGGGAATCTGACATCCAGTATCGCAAGACTACCTTTTTAAGCGAGCCGGAGATCAGGGCCATGTAAAATTTACGCTCCTTGACTGTGATGCCGGAGTAATCTCCTATCAAACATATATCCGAAGTGAAATATTGATCAATACCCAGCAATGGGTCTGCCCTCTGTTTAATCTGTGTCCACAACCGCTTTATCAGTGGACATTCCCAAAAAATGTGATACAAATCTCCAGTTGCCTGGTGGCACCGATAACACTTTTGATCAGGTCTACTACCCACTTTACGTAGTTTGGAAGGGGTCCAAAATAGGTTATTCAAGAAAAAAAAAACTGCATCACCCTCAATCTATCCTGTTTAACATATTTGTACACGTGACTCCAAACAGTCTCCCAGTCCCGCTCCTGTTCCCCCAGACATCTAGTCCAATACCTGGGCTTGAAGTCCGTGTCGACAAGAACTTGGTCAAGGAGTACCTTATATACCCTAGAAATCGCATGTGATTCCCATACAGCTTGAGCTAATGACTCAAACCAACTCCAGTGGTATTTTCTGTCCTGATCTGTACCGCTTTCCCTTGAACCACCTTTGAGAATGTCTGAAGTGCTAGAAGAAAAAAATTACTCACCTTAGTAATTGTGTTTCTTCTAATGGAGTCTTGCTGTATTCTCACATATTGCAGTGAACCCCAACCTTTAAACTGCCCCGGAGAACAAAGAGTTAACTTTCTATGCAGGGCATAGAATGCTGAGCTCGAGCTCAGTTAGTCTCTCTGTCTGGAGTGTTTCAAACTCAAACCATCAGATTGTTACGAGACCAACTAACTAAAAATTCTATGTGGAAATTGTAAAAATTCCTACTAGCCAACTGGCAGGAAAAAGTTTTGGATTCCCAAGGAAGACTCAAGTTAGGAAACCCAAAAACCAAAAACCAATCTAATACAAATAACAGTAACAAATCAGCACCCAAACAAAAAGGAGGAGGGTGTAAACAAAAAGCACCTCTGGGGTGCAACACTGCACCTGCCCACCCACTTCCCAAAAACAGGTTCTGAGAGGGGAGGCAGGGAGGGAAGTCAGAATACAGCAAGACTCCATTAGAAGAAACACAATTACTAAGGTGAGTAATTTTTCTTCAAACAACATGAAGTCTCTGCTGTATTCTGACATATTGCAGACTACCAAGCAGTACCTCCATGGAGGAGGGACAGAACCTACTTTGGGAATAGGCTCTGAAGTACTGCTGTGCCAAACCGAGCATCACTCCTAGCCTGGATATCCAGAGAGTAATGCTTGATAAAGGTATGTACTGTTTTCCAGGTGGCTGCTTGACAAATTTCTAAGAGAGGGATATCCCTGGCAGCAGCCAGGGAAGCAGCTGTACCTCTTGTGGAATGAGCCCTCAGGCCTGAGGGTGGAGCTTTTCCCAGTTTTTCATAGCAGAATTGTATACAAGACACAATCCACCTGCCAACAGACCTCTTGGTGGCAGGTTTGCCCTTTCCCACGTCTCCATAAGTGAGGAACAACTGGAAGGAGTCAAACCTGTGAACCTTGGTACTCTCTATGTAGTAACTAAGGTCTCTTTTCACATCTAAACTGTGTAGCCTCCTCTCTCCTGAGGAAGAATGATCAGTGAAGAAAACAGGGAGAGACATAGACTAGTTTAAATGGAAGTCTGAAACCACTTTGGGCAAGAACTTTCTATTGGTTCTAAGGACCACTTTATCCCTGTGAAATGAGATAAAATTAGGTTCCACTGACAGGGCTTGCAATTCACTGATACGCCTGGCAGAGGTAATGGCTACCAAGAGCACAGTTTTCCAAGTCAAGTACTTAAGCTCTGCTGAAGATATAGGCTCAAAAGGAGGTTGCGTAAGTTGAGCAATGCAAACATTCAAATCCCAGGCAGGGGCAGGGTCTCTAAAAGGAGGATTGGTGTGAAGCAATCCTTTAAAAAATTTACAGAACACAGGATGAGAAGATAGTGAGGAAGACTTCCTCACAGACAAAAAGTGCAGAAACAGCTGACAAGTGTACCTTGAGAGTAGCTGGTCTGAGGCCTAGGCCATTAAGATGGACCATATAATCCAGAACCGTAGGCAACCCAGCAGTATATGGAGAAATATGCTTCTTAGAACACCAAATGCTGAATCTCTTCCATTTGGAGTTATAAGTCTCTCTGGTGGAGGGTTTTCAAGAAGCCTTGAGGATATCCAGAACCCCTTGGGAAAGATGCAGATCTGCAAACTCTAACTCTTCAAGAGCCATGCCTTGAGATTGAGAGACTGAAGACGGGGGTACCAAATCCTCCCCTGAGACGATGTTAACAGGTTGTAATTCCTGGGAAGATGGACTGCTAGGGACAGCAACAGGGGGTACCAGGGCTGTTTGGCCCAATCTGGAGCAATCAGAATCACTTTGCAAGGTTGAGACCTTATTTTGACTAAAACTTTGAACAGGAGTGGGAAGTTGGGGGGGGGGCATACAGAAACTTCCCTTCCCAACTCAGAATCAGGGCGTCCAGGGGGACTGAGCCCAAGACTGGAGGTCTGCAACAAAAGAGAAGGAGTTGGTGATTGTCTGGGCTGCAAAGAGACCTATTTCTGGAGTGCCCCACCTTGAAAAAATCACTTTCAACACCTGAAGGTCCAGGGACTGTTCGTGATGGCCCTGAGAGATCCTGCTCAGTGCATCTGCTAGCACATTGTCCTTCCCTGGAAGGTGAACTGCTACCAGAGAGGTTTGCAGGGAATAAGCCAGGGACCACAACTTTATGGCTTCTGTGCACAAGGCAGTGGACCGAGTGCCTCCCTGCTTGCTGCTGTACCACATGGTGGTGGTGGTGTCCATTCTGACCTGAACCACCTTGTTCTGTACTGACTGACAGAAAGCTTATAGGGCCAGAAAAACTGCCCTGAGCTCTAGGAGACTGATATGGAGAAGGGATTATTGGGGGGAACACAGCCCCTGGGCAGTGAGGGACTCTCAGATGGGCCCCCAGCCCAGAAGAGAAGCTGCCTGTGGTAAGGACCACTGAACAAGACTGAGTAGCAAAAGGAACACTTTGTCTTAAATTGTCCTGATCCTGCCACCATTGGAGGGCTTGGATCAAGGTCAGAGTCACTGGGATCAGTTTGGTAAGGGATTCCTTCCTCCGAGACCAAAAAAGCTCTCAGGTGGAACTGACTATCCCTCATCTGGAATCTTGCCCCTTGGTCCACTGCTGTTGAAGCTGCCATGTGGCCCAAGAGCTGGAAGAAATGCCTTGCTGGTCGAGATACCCGAAGGCCGAAGGAAGAGGCTAGTTCCATAAGAACCCTTGCCCTTTCTAGAGGAAGAAAGGCTCTTGCTCTGAGTGTGTCCAGTTCTGCCCCTATAAAGGTAAGAAGCTGGACTGGTTTGAGAACTGACTTGGGAAGGTTGAGAAGAAATCCTAGAGAAGTGAGCACTTGCTGGGTCACTTGCAGGTAAGACTTGACTTGGTCTAGAGACTAACCCACTATTAGCCAATTGTCCAGATATGGAAAAATGGAAATCTTTTGCCTTCTTAAAAAGGCAACTACTACTGCCAGGCACTTTGCGAAAACCCTTGGGGCTGAGGTTAGGCCAAAGGGCATTGCTCTGAACTGATAGTGGCCTGAGGGAAACTCGAACCTGAGGTACTTTCTGTGGGAGCACCAGATGGGAATGTGAAAGTAGGCATCTTTGAGGTCCAAGGAGGCTAGCCAGTCCTCTGGCCTTAGAGAGGGAAGGATTATTCCCAGAGTTACCATCTTGAACTTTGGTTTTAAAAGATGTCTGTTTAGATATCTTAGATCTAGGATGGGTCGCCACTCCCCTGTCTTTTTTGGGGTCAGGAAGTACCTGGAGTATAGTCCTTTGCCCCAGTGTAGGGTAGGTACTCTCTCTCTATGGCTTTTAAGGCTAGAAGAGAAGAAACCTCTCCCTCTAGGGCAAGGGTTTCCGAGAGATTTGCAGGTGGAAAAGATCTGGCTCTCATCTTTGGAAATTTTCTCAAACTGAGAACCAGTCCCTGGCTTACTACTTCCAGGACAAATTTGTCTGATGTAACAGACATCCAGTCCTGGACAAAGTAGGCCAGCCTGCCCCCTACTGGAATAGGGGAGTCGACCCGGGCAGGCCTATTAGGGTGTCTACTTGGCAGGGGCTTTAGGCTGAGAAGTGGATGCAGTCCTGCTCATCCCCTTTATGCCTCTCCCTCTGAAGAAACCCCTCTGAGAAAAGGAAGAAGAGGCCTGTGTTTGGTATAAAAGGCCTTTGAAAAGGCCTGCCCCTGCCCCTAGACTGCTGCCTTTGAGGAGTTGCCTGCCTCTCCCTGGCCTGAGCACTCCTGTAAGTGGTCCTGTACTCATGCATTTTCTTCATGTAATTCTCTGTCTGTGCCCCAAATAGAGAATTACCCACTACAGGAAAATCCATGGCCTTAGCCTGGGTGTCCTGTGAGAGGCTAGTACATCTGAGCCAAGCCATCCTCTGAAGAGCCACAGATGTAGCCATGACTCTTGATGACACATCATTAGAGTCCACAGCAGCATGAAACTGAACTTTAGATGCCAAGGGAATATTTGCCTTGTCACAGGCAGCAGCCTGCACTACCCCAACATGGCTGCATTGCTGGTGTAAGAACACTGTGTCTGAGCCTGAAAGTGCATACCTCTTGTCTATTCTTCTATTCACAGGAGGTATAGTGTTAGGAGACTTAAGGATTTTTTGTGTCTGTTTCCCAAAGGATTTGTGGAGGGAAACAGACAGTCTCCTGGACTCTGGGATGTCCATCATTTCTACATAATCAGGCTCCTCTTGATCTTCCACAGCCTCCTCCATAGGAAGCTGGAGGGTTTCAGCCACCTTTCCGTAGAACATAAAGTGAGAAGGGGACTCAGAAAGCCTAGGAGGGGAAACACCTGAAGGTCTGTCTGGGGAGATGTCCGGTTCCACAGGTATATCCAGACCCTCACTTTCACCATCATCATCCTCAAATTCCCCTTCCTCTTCAAACTCCGGTTCATAAAAATCTTCGAGGGTATAATCTTGAACCGGGGGAACCAACCGAACCGAACCCCTACCAGAAGGTGCCGATACGGTAGGAACCAGGAGGAGCGATTCCACAATCTGAATAGCTCTGGCTATCTCTTCGACGGTCGGAACCGATCCCTCGAATTGCTCTCCTTTGCCTGAAGAAGTATCGCCCTGGTCAGAAGGCACTACTACTGGTTCGGTTGGAACCGAACCGGGCTGGCCATCCGGGTCAGTGGACTTCTCCACCTCCTTTTCCCTCAGTCTGCCTAATCTCTTCTCAAGGGTAGATTTTGGAAAATTTTTACATATTTGGCAGTCTGAATCGAGGTGGTCAACCCCCAGACAAACAGGTGGTGTGGGGATCGGCCTTAGCAAAGACCTCCCCACACTCACTGCAATGTTGAAAACCAGTGAGCCCGGTTTTTTTCTTGGGTTTCTCAGACAACATGGCCAACCTAACCAACTTACTCTTTTTATGGCAACTGCCAGGCAAGACTCCCTTATCGGTTCCTAACTGTGTCACAGGTATTGTAAAAAAACGTATTAAAACACGTTTTTTTTTTTTTTTTTTAGAACTGATAAGGACCGGTAACCACATACTAAGTAAAAACACAAAACACAAGATTTCACTATCAAATGGCCAGTTCAGCTGAACCGAGCCACACTTTTACAAGTTCCACACAGAAAAACAGAACAATTCCTATCGAGTACTTACGGCACCACAGACAGAGACAGAGACTGAACCGACTATGCGGATAATGTTTTCGGTTTAAAAAAATGACGAAAACAAACTTTAACCGATTTTCGAACTGAGCTGAAGGAGAAATTTCTGGAGCAACCGTTCAGTGAGGCGAAGTAAAGAATCTGACGGTTTGAGTTTGAAACACTCCAGACAGAGACTCTAACCGAGCTGGAGCGCAGCATTCTATGCCCTGCATAGAAAGTTAACTCTTTGTTCTCCGGGGCAGTTTAAAGGTTGGGGATCACTGCAATATGCCGAATACAGCAAGACTTCATGTTGTTTGAAAGAAAGCTCTCAACTCAAGAAGATGTATGTGTAGAAGGGACTCTTGGTGTGACCAGGTCCCCTGAGCTGTAAGATGATCTAGGTGAGCCCCCCAACCTAGTACAGAGGCATCTGTGGTGAGAATCACAGAAGGAGCCTGACTGATAAATGGAACACCTTGTCGAAGATTGTCCTCCTCCAGCCACCACTGGAAGGCCTGGACTAGAGTTTGAGACACTGGAACCAATTTGGAGAGAGGGTCTTTTTTCTGAGACCAATAAGGCCTGAGATGAAACTGAATATCTCTCATCTGAAACCTTGCTCCTTGGACAACAGCTGTGGAAGTTGCCATGTGGCCCAGCAGTTGTAGAAAGTGTCTGGCTGGACGAGAAACTAGAGGATGAAAAGGGGAAGCCAGAGGGACTAGGGACTGAACCGCTGAGAGGGGGAGAAAAGCCCTTGCCTGAATGGTGTCTATTTCCACCCCTTTGAATGTGAGAAGTTGGGCTGGTTCCAGAACAGACCTTTCTAGGTTCAGAATGAAGCCAAAGGATTCTAGAAGTCTTTGAGTGACCTCTAAAGTTGACTTAACTTGGTCTGAGGACTGGCCCACTAGGAGTCAATCGTCCAGGTATGGGAACAGAAGAATGCCCTGTCTCCTGAGGAATGCCACCACTACTGCAAGACACTTGGTGAACACCCTTGGAGCAGATGTTAGGCCAAAAGGCATAGCTCTGAAATGGTAATGGCCAGAGGGCAACTCGAACCTGAGGTACTTTCTGTGGGAATGTCTGATAGGTATGTGTAAGTAGGCATCATTGAGATCCAGAGAAGCTAGCCAGTCTCCTGGTCTCAGAGAGGGAAGAATTCCTCCCAGAGTCACGATTTTGAATTTTGGTTTTGTCAAATGTTTGTTCGGGTACCTTAAATCTAGGATGGGTCGCCACTCCCCTGTCTTTTTTGGGGTAAGGAAGTATCTGAAATACAGTCCTTTTCCCCTGTGACAAAGAGGTGCCTTCTCTATTACTTGCAGAAGAGAGGAGACTTGTGCCTCTAAGGCCTTTGTCTCCAAGGGAGAGGGAGGACTAAAGGACCTTGCTCTCATTCTCGGGAACCTTTTGAAACTGAGAGCAAGTCCCTGGCTCACTACTTCCAGGACCCTATCTGTCTGAAGTAACAGACTCCCAGGCCTAGGAATAGTGAGCCAGCCTGCCCCCTACTGGAACTGGGGAGGCAACCCTGACACTTCAGGGTGTCTGCTTGGCTGGGGGCTTAGACGGAGTGGATGATGGGGTCCTAGTCACCCCTCGTCTACCTCTTCCCCTAAAGAACCCCCTCAGCTGAAAAGAGGAGGAGGAGGCCTGAGCTTGGTAAAAAGGTATGTGAAAAGGTCTGCCCCTGCCCGTGCCCCTAAACTGCTGCCTCTGAGGAGTAGTCTGCTCTTCCTTGGCTGCAGCACTCCTGTAGGTGGTCCTGTATTCATCCATCTTTTTCATGTAATTTTCTGTTTGATCCCCAAAGAGAGAGAATTACCAGTTACAGGAAAATCCATGGCCTTAGCCTGAGTATCCTGTGAGAGGTTGGTACACCTAAGCCAAGCAAATCTCCTCATGGAGATAGATGTAGCCATGACCCTGGAATGAACATCATTTGAGTCTACAGCAGCATGGAATTATACCTTGGATGTCTCAACACCATTTGCAGCCACCTGTTCCAGCTTCTTGGTTAGCTGGGGAGGGGCATTCCTAGCCAGTTCCAAAACCATATCCCACATAGATTTCTGGTGCTTGGCTGTATATGCCATGTAATTCGATTGCCTGAATGCCAAAGAGGATGCCAAGTACTGTTTTTTTGCCATGACATCCACTTTCCTGGAATCCTTATCTGGGGGGTGAGATGCCAGGGGAATATCAGCCCTATCGCAGGCTGCAGCTTGTACTACCCCAACATGGTTGCTATGATTATAAAGGAATTCCATCCCTGGACCTGACAAAGCATACCTCCTGTCCATTCTTTTTTCCACAGGAGGAATGGATGTAGGAAACTGTAACATTTTTTGTGACCGTTTCCCCAAAGATTTGTGCAAAGGGATAGACACCCTTTTTGACTCTGGTGCGTCCATCATTTCCAGATAGTCAGGTTCTTCCTGATCCTGTTCAGCCTCTTCCATAGGAAGCTGAAGAGTCTCAGCTACTTTCTTGTAAAATAAGAAATGGGAAGGGGACTGAGAAAGCCTGGGAGGAGAAGCCCTGTCTGGGGAGATGTCAGGCTCTACTGGCTCATCTAAACCTTCATCCTTTTCTTAAAAATCCTCATCCTCCTCCCAATCACCCTCATAGCATGCCTCAGGATCTATGTCTGAAGCAGCTATGTCCGACCAAACCGATCTCAATTCGGTTGGAACCGGGCAAAGCAATTGTACAACGGAAATCGCTTTCACTATCTCTTCAGCGGTCGGACCATGGAAGGTCGGATCCGGACCTGCTGACTTTCTCTTTTTCTTAGCCGGAACGATTCCGCAGAATTGGCTCTCCATTTGCCCGAGAAGGTATCGCACAAGGCAGTGGGCACCTGCTCAGGGTTGGTCGCAATCGAACCGGGCTGGCCATCCGGGTTGGCGGACTTCTTGGTCTCCCTCTCCCTCAGCCTACTCAAGCATTTTTTCCAGAGTGGCTTTGGGAAAATTCTTGCAGATCTGGCTGTCTTCCGTGAGGTGGTCAAACCCCAGACAGTATACACAGACGAGGTGAGGATCAGCATTAGCAAAGGCCTCCTTATTCTCAGTACAGTGCTGAAACCCAGTTGGCCCGGTTTTCCTTTTGGGTTTCTCAGACATGCCTTAAATATAAAAGTCACCCTATTCAGCGGTTAAGCCAGGCAACTACCAACTTACCGGCTCCAATCGTGTCACGGGTCGATTAAAAAAATCCCTAAAATATCAGATTTTTTTAGGAACCGATAAGCACCGGAAACCACACTACAAATGAAAACTCAACAATCAAAATAGATTTCAGTTCTGAACTGGAGCGACAGGCAAAGAATCGAAGGTAAAACAATTTCTAACAAAAAAAACACACTAAAATAACCACTACCTACTACTACTACCACTTACTGGTACTGAGACAGAGGTAAGACTACCGAATTACGAAATTTGCGGTTGAAATAACAGACCGATTTGAACTTTAACTGAACCAAAGCGCAGGAGGGCTCTCCGGAGCGACTTCTCAGTTAAGCGGAGTAAGAAATCTGACAGTTACACTTCAGAGTACCACAGACAGAGGTTTGAAAACTGAGCTCAAGCTCAACATTCTATGCCTCTGCATAGAGTTAACCCTTTACTCTCCGGAGCAGTTCAAGTGCTGGAGCTAACTGCATATAGTCAGAATTGTTTACCATATTCAAAATAAATATATGTATCTATCTATATATATATATATATATATAGTTTGTCTTTTTAGTAATTTCAAAACTTTGAAAGCATTGGTGTTAGTAATGCATTTAGAAATACATTTTTTAATTGTCTTTACAGGTAAACATGCAGTTTCATGTGAGGGCACTTTTTTTGGAGAGGGGTTTCAAATTATTTTAATCGTGGGCACAGTACTTGGTAAATACAGTCCTTTGATAATAGTGTATTTTTCTCTTAAGTTTTAGAAGTATGTATTATATGTAAGTGTAGCAGTGTTGTAAATGGGACTGGGGAATGAATAATGGTTAAGGGCCTAGAATTTTTTTTTTTAATATAACTGAGTTTACATGTGGCAAGTAGGTAGGGGATAGAGTTTGAATGTGGCAGTAGGACAGATTTGTTAGGATAAATATATGCCGTCTTGCAAATAAGAAAAAACTGTAAGGGATACATTTTGCAAAACAGTGATATATATCATAGGGTTTTATTTCATGTATTATTGGAAGAAATAGCTGTGGCTCATTTTGTACTATCAGTAAATGGACAGAAGAAAACACTGAACAAGAAAACAAATGGTGACTTTAAAAGCTATTCTGATCAGAGCGGACAATAAAAAAAAATCTCAACTGTATTTTTTATTTTATTTTATCAGGGACACTAGAAACAGGATGTTACCACATCAGTGAGCACTGATGCCATTTGTCTGTGTTAGGGGAAGTTGTGGGTGGAGTTGCCCTGCACATGTTAAAATATAACAGCTACAATTAACAACTACTTGTAAAAGCAAAAGGCTGGGTGTTGTTTTTCCTACTTTCTTTTCACTGATATTATAAACTGAGCCAAGAAAAATGTAAGACTGAACAGATCAGAACTGACATTAAAAAATGTGATGTTCCTAAGGTCTGTTGCATGCACTATGCTTTCATCAGAGCTGCCTGGGGAAGTAATTAAGGAGTGCCTAAAACTGCATCTAGGCATACCCCCCACCCCAAAAAAAACACGCGCACAGACATCATGATTTTTTTTTTTTTCTTTTTTTTTAACTCTAAGCATGTCAATATTTGGCTCTTACAGTATGGGCAAGTTTGGCATAAAAAAATAGAAAAAAAAAGATCAAGCAGGGGCCTTTTCCTTTGTCAGATACATAGGCTCATAAGTTTACTCAGAGCTCAGAAGACTTAGAAGTCCATGTAGCTCGCTTAGCATAATTCTTGAGATCCCTTGATGTTCTTTCCTATCAGGAATCTGTCCAAATTGGTTTTAAATGCTTGCATGGAACTGCTTAATACCACCTCATGTGGTAATCCATTCTAGACTGTTACTGCTCTGATACTGAACCAATGCTTTCTTTTTGTGGATCGATACCTTTCCCTAATGAACTGCCACTTGTACCCTCTTAGCTGATGTTTCTGTTCACGTAGCTTTAGACCCAGTTGCTCCCTCCGATTAGGATCAGTTGGAGTCTTGAATACCGTGCACATGTCTCCCCTCAGCCTGCGGTATTCCAATGTATACATCCCCAATATAGACAACCTGTCTGGATATTCATACCCCTGAGCAACTTCAATCATTCTTGTGGTTCTTTTCTATACCCTCTCTAATGCAGCAATCTCCCCTTTAAAGCCAGAAGACCAAAACTGTGCATAGTATTCCATGTGCGGCCACACCAGCGACCCATAAAGTGGTAACAGGACTTCCCTAGCTCTACTTTTTATGTGCCTGAGTACACAATTCAGAATGTTTCCTGCCTTTTTAACTACCAGACTGCAGTGTTGCTTAAATTTCAGGTAGTTTGTGACCCTAATTCCCAGATCTCTTTCATCTTTGACTTCTCTAATCAATTGTCCATTTAACATATAATTTGCCCATGGGTTATTTCTACCAAAGTGCATAACTGTGCACTTATCTATATTAAAGGTTAATCTGGAGTTCCGTGTCAAGTACTGTATTTTAATAGGGAATCTTGTAGTTTGTCAGCCTCCATATTATTATTTACATTGTAGCCAATCCTTGTGTCATTGGCAAATTTAGCTTCCCAAACTTCCCCACCTGCTGTCATAGAGTGAATATAAATATTAAAAAGATAGGAGCCCAGGACGGAACCCTGTGGCACACCACTTGCAACCTCCGACCAACCAGAGCTACTACCCCTGATTGTTACCCTTTGTTTTCTGTCTAAGAGCCAAGAACTAATCCATTTTGTAATGTTCCATGGATACCATGGTTTATCAAGGCATCAGCAAGTTCTCCATGTGGCACTCTGTCAAAGGCCTTGGAGAAGTCCAGGAAGACAACATCCACCGCACTTCCTTCATCAAGGGCCCTACTGACTCTTTCGTAGAATCCCAGAAGGTTAGTCTGGCAAGACCTTCCCTGTATAAAACCATGCTGAGTGTCATCTATATCTCCTCTCTGCTGCATATCCAAAACTATATGCTCCTTAATTATCCCTTCCAAAATCTTACCTAATAGTGAAGTCAGACTAATCGGATGGTAATTGCTGACATCCTGCCTGGATCCCTTCTTAAAAATTGGGATAACATCTGCATATTTCCAAGCACCTACCGCAATTCCCTGGTCAATGGAAGCCTGAAACAGTTGCGTGAGTGGTTCAGCCAATAGGTCTGCTAATTCTAATATTACCCTAGGGTGAATTCCGTCAGGACCCATAGATTTTCCCGGATTTAGACCAAGCAATCTCTTATGAAAATCTTTCTTATTTAATTTAAAAGTGCTGTGGGTTTCAAGATGCTGTTTTAGACCCTTAGTTTTTTTTATTATAAACAGATGAAAAATAACTATTATATTGCTCAGCCATCAATTTGTTGTCCTGTAGTACACTGCCATCCTGTTGATTAAGTGGTCCAATCCCCTGAGGTCCCCCTTTTTTATGATTAATATACTTGTAAACGGTTTTATAATTGTTCTTAACTTTGTGCGCCAGTTTGAATTCGTAATCCCTTTTAGCTGCTGAGATACTTTTTTTATATTTCCTAAAGAGATATCTATATAAATCCAAATTCCTAACATAGCCGCTATTTTTAGCTTTAACATAGGCCCTATTTCTTCTATTTGAAAGCTTCTTGATCTTATTGTTCATCCAGACGGGAGTCATCCCAGAGCCATTATATTTCTTTTTAAGCGGAATATGCTTATCTACTAATTGTTCTAATTTGTCCGCCAGGGCATCCCACATATGAGGAACTGATTTACCTTGCATAACGTATTTCTAGTTCAATTTATTAAAATCATCTCTAATGTGGTTAAAGTTGGCACTACCATAGTTTCTTACCATACTTTCACCCTTTACCAAAGTGTATTGTTTTATTATGGTAAACTCCACTTTATCATCATCGCTAGAACCAAGAGAAGAAGTGATCCTACAATGCTGAATACTATCACCCATGTTACTAAGCACCAAGTCTAGTAAATTGTCTGGTTGAACCCTCCACATATTGATCCAAACCCATTAAACTAAAAGTGTGCAGAAATCTGGTCTCTACTGCCTTAAGTGCTGTGTGATTTTCCCAGTTTATACCAGGTAGATTTAAGTCACCTAATATAATTAACCTACCTGGCACCTCCATATTGTCTAATTTATCTGCTAGAAAGTTGTCTGTTTCTAAGGAGGAATCTGGGGGTCTCTGCAATACACCCATGGTAATTTTCTCGCTTCTATCAAATCTGTTCAATACCCTACATGCAGACAGAAGGTCACAAATCCTGTACAACAAGTTCATTATATGGACGTTTTCCATGTTAAACAAAACGTTTGCTAATGTCATGTCTGTAGCATCGTTTGTAGCCAGTAAACTATTATTTACATAGGTACTGTAAACAGCAGGTTTTAATGCATAAATCCAGTCTTGATAATTTTTTTTTTAGCAGTTCTATAAGATTTATGTCTCTCTGATGTGAGAGTGCATAGCACAGAAACGAAAGGGTGTCTGTAATTGATTGTTTGCATGAGACGTGGGCATGACAGTGGCATGCAAGAGTGAAGTCTAAATTGTTTCTTGGCCATTCTGGCATCTAAAGTTTAACACTATTGTGTGAAGAGAATAAAGTCTTGTGTTTTTTGCATTTGAATAGATGTAGTGCTTTGAAGTTAAAAGATACAAATATAAATATATATATATATATATATATATATATATATACACACACATACATATACACACACACACACACATATATAGTGTCATGGGCACCTGAAAAAGAAGGAGATACTGCTAAAATAAATGCTATTCTGATATTTTATTTATTTATGTGTAACATTTTAAGTGTAGTTTTGCCTAGGTCACAGATACATAAGCTATAAATAAGGATGGATGTATTAGTCAAAGCTTGTAGTAGCAAAATAAAGCAAGAAAAATAATATACTGTTTTTTTTTCTTTCAATTGTTTAACCAGGAGTGGCACACTAAGCTGAAAGCTTGTTTACAAGGGCAACCTGGGAGCACATGGAAGTTAAGTGACTTGCTCAGGGTCACTCAGTATGCAAGTGGGGTCTGTGGGATTCAAACCCAGATCCCCAGATTTGCAGTAAAGAGCATTAAATCACTGTGCTATACTGCTTCCCTAGTTATGGCAGTCATCTGTTTTATGGTTCATGATGTTGGATTTGTAAGCATACCAACATACAAAAATGCCAACAGGATAGATCTAGCGGCTTGTGGTTCACTGCTTGGACAGTCCCCACCCTGGACGCTGACCTTGCTGCCCCCGCCTCCCTTCCCAGTAAAGGGTATTCTGCTCCATTGGACTTTGCTTCCACATCCCTTCCCCTGTACCTGTCCCACCTCCTCTTGAACCCCTCCACAGTCTCTACCTCCACCAGCCCCCTGGGTAGCACATTCCATGGTTCTACCACCCTTTCAGTGAAGTAGCACCTCTTCCTTTCTCCCGAGTCTCACCCTTCCAGCTTCCACCCAAGCCCTCTAGTTGCCCCTCCTCCTTCCTTCGGAGCACCATGACTGCGCCTCCCCTATTTACCCCCTTCATGTACTTGAAGACCTCTATCATGTCCCACTTGTCCCTTCTCTCTTCCAATGTGTACATATTTAGCTCTTCGAGCCTCTCTCCATAGGTCCTTTCCTCCAAGCCCCAAATCATTTTGGTTGCCTTCCTCTGGACCCTCTCCAGGAGTTCAATGTCCCTCTTTAAGTGTGGCCTCCAAAACTGCACAAAGTACTCGAGGTGCGGCCTTACCAAGCAGTTATACAGAGGGAGTATCATTTCCCTCCTTCTGGAGTGATCCCCCTAGCAATGCATCCCAGCATCGTGTTGGCCTTGGCCGCTGCCCTCCTACAAGTCTCCGAGTTGTTCATCTTGACATCCACCACCACCCCCAGGTCCCTCTCAGCCATACAGCCATAGCAGCACTACACTGCACAGCAGATATAAAATGTCAATAAGCAGGTCATGCAACAGATGTGCTGAGCAGTTACTGAAGCAAGAAATGTACAGCTGTCATTTTTTACATCCTGTTCAAAATGTGTTTTTGCACCTGTGGTGCCAAATGGCACAGTTGCTGTGCAAAATCTCCTTTCGGCTAATGAACTGATAGTGCCACTGTTCATGCGGTGGGGTCACAAAAAGCTCATCCTGAAAACTTGGAGTGAAAATACCAAGAAACGCCCAGGGCATTAGGGTTTCTGACCATAACATCCTGCTCTGTAGAGACTGACAGGCATCAGGGGTGTGACTTGGGATTGTCAACAGTAATGTTCATGCCATTTCACCCCATCCCCTCCCTGCAGCCAGTGACAGATATCGAGGTGTGCCTTTGACTCTTCAGCCCCAAAGTTCACTCCATTCTCTTATACTGTACCCATTTCAGCGTATTTCCTTATGGAATGGGGTGAGTGTAAAGTTTGAAAACCCCAAGGCACACCTCGACTCTTGTCTATGTCTGCAGGGTAGGGTGAGGTGAAATGGCATAGGCGTTATGGGCAATGACCCAAAGGCACACCCCAATGCCTGTCCATGTCTGCGGGGTGGGGTTGGCATCACTTCAGTACTTCACTGCCATTCCTATTCTGCCTGTCTGTGTGTGTCTTTCTCTCTCTCTCTAGCTATATGTCTATATAATTATCTATCTTTTTATTAATTACATGTATCGCTATTTTTACCTATTTCTAAAACAAACCTGCACATCACATTTGCCTGTACTCTGAGCACATACTTATGAAACTGTGCATATTTGTACTCCACTTCTGCATAGACCTCCTACTTTCCGAATATTCCCATTATCACGAGCATAACTACCTTGCCCTTATCAAAAGCAACCCCCTCTGAAAGTTAATATCACATTTTCTCTATCAGTCCATCATCATTACACTTGACTTCCTGACATCAACACACTGCTTAAATATAACTTGCATCACCTCTTGGACAAAAACCTTGTTTCTCTTTAAAAAAAAAAAAAACTGTAAATAATCTCAAGGCTGAACATATGCCAGCCATTACTTTTTCATGTACTGCCACCTTCTGTACCATCATGGGGATTTGCATATGTTTCCCTTGATGTTCTGTATTATTGGGACATGTGCAATTGTGTTTTCTTTAAAATGTAGCTGTCTGGCCAATATCATCCGGGATAACACATACATCAGTGGCATTTGCTCTGGGGTTCTTTTGTGAGCTTCCTATTCCTTCCATTAAAATGTACACCTCCATATATTTTCCTAATAATGCGTATGCCTTCCTTAGAACAGAAACTAAAACAAATCTTACTACTTACAAATCATTGTGTTGTTTCTCCATACCTCCTTAACAATTCCACACAACTTCAGTAACTTCATTATGCAGCTGTGGTGATCTGACCAGAGTTTGTTTCATGCTGCCACCAACCTAGTAACAGCTATTTGAGGGCTATTTCTATCAAGTGCCACCACAGGCCTCTGCTCACACAACACAAGGCTAGGCACTTGCCCACACAATACAAGGTCCTCCAGACAAAGGAACCCTTTAGTCAATCCAGGTAACTTATTCTCTGTTTCAGATTCCTGTTTACTTTTAAGTTTAGTAGAGTTCTCTTCAGATGTGGATCACAGACATGGACCAACAAAAATGGATTACCTGCGTTTATTAAAACACAGCAGTCACAGATTTCTATTAATACAAAATGTTTAATATCTACACTAAATTTACAAGATAAATAGAAAAACTAGTGGAAATACAACAACAGAACATTTAACAAATAAAAAGAATACAAATGGGGGTCATGTGATGCACTAGCTGTGAATGGTCACTCTTTACTCGGCTCTGTACTATCGGCAGCAATATTTCTATTATTTTTTTTTTTTTTTATATTTAGTTGCCTTTGTTATTTAGTTACCTTGTTGCCGAAGCAGTATAATAACATGGAGGAGGTATCAACTGAAATGGAGACAGCTTCTACATCCAATAATAATGTTAATTCTGAAGCTGTGACTTCTTCTCCACTACGGCCAAAACCGCCTCGGAAACAGCCTATACCCGACTCTCCAGAGCCCGACACGGAGCCAGACAAATTAGATCTTTTTCTGGCTGATATGGCCAGCCTTAAACTTACATTAAACAAAGTTGTGATGGACTTATAACGGCTGTGACCAGTGCTGGAATCTCTGAATATTTGATAAGGAGATGTTGAAACTCGCATCAGTTCTTCTAAGACTCCTAAGAGTAGAGAAAGCCGGGACCTGAGAAAACAGCTTACTAAACTGGAACTTAAGGCAGATGATCTGGAAGCAAGAAGCTTACATAACAATCTGGTGATTGTTGGAAACCCGGAGCTTCAAGAAGGACCGGATATGCTCCTTTTCATACAGGATTTGTTAAAAGAAACTGCCGGCCCTCCTAAGTCGGGTTCTGATTTTTCAACAGAGCGGGCCCACCACTCCCTCTGACCCCAGCCACCACCACAAAAGAGATCCAGGGCCATCATTTTGTGCTGTTTAAATTTCCAGGACAAAGTACATATTTTGAATCAAGTGAAAGCTAAACACCCCCCGATGTGGTGGGGTTGACAGATCATGATTTTTGGGGACATCACCCCCTTAGTACAGGAACAGCAACTAGCATATAGGAGCATCAAACAGAAACTGTATAAGGCTGATATTACATTTTATACAAGGTATCCAGCACCCCTGTTTGTCACAACGTCTTTGGGGGTACGGGAACTTGTTTCCACCGAGTTAGCCAAGCATGAGCTTTCAAAGTTCTTATCTTCTGAGGTGTTTGCAAGCTCGGCAACATGACTTGATGAACAGAAGTTTTCTACGGTATGTGGCATTACTTTTAATTCAACTGACCTCAGCACATGAAGGATATTTAAGTAATTTTCCCTCAACAGCCTGGACAGCCCTTTGTTTCCGTTATGCCTATGATCCATCTGTGCTATTTATGGAACATTCGGCATTTACTGTAATTGCATGCCTGGCTCCAGCTTAACTATCTTTAAGACATCAGAACAAAGAATTCATACTGGGACTGTTTTAAACTCCACTGGGTGCAAATACCAGTCTTATTTTGGATGGCTGGACTAGTTTTATTTAGACTATATGAAAGAGTACTAACAAGGGATCACAGAAGCAGCCGTACGATGCAGGTGCTGGGCGGAGTCAAGATGCAGAGCTTTCTTTTCCAATTCTGAAATGCTGCTGTGTCATGGACTTGTTCTTAATAACACCTCTAGACAAGTTTAATAATTTTTTTTGTTGTTTTGTAGCACAGTTGATTTATTTAACTAAATCTGAGAGCACTTGCGACAAATTATATTTACACTCTTCAGACTAATCCGTGGATATTCGATAGTACCTTGGTTCAACTGTCCTCAGTACATGAGGGATATTTATGATCTTTTTCCCTTAACAGTCTGGAGGATCTTATGCTTCTGCTATGCTTGTGATTTACCTTTGTTATTTCTGGAGCACTTGGCATTTATTTTTAACTGCATGCCTAGCTACAGCTTAAATATTTTCAGGATTTTATCAACAGAGGTTCTGGACTGGGACTGTTTAAATTTCACAAGATGCGAGTAGCATACTTACCTTGGATGATCAGACTATTACTATTTAGACCACATGAAAGTATATCAATGAGGGACCACAGAAGCGGCCATACAATGAAGGCACTGGGCTGTGCCATGCTGCAGAGTTTTATTTCCTGATTTTGGGATTTTACTGCTCTGCAAATTTCTTTAATAGATCCTCTAGACAAGTTGCATAGTGGGGTCTTTGTTTTGTGGCTCAGTTGATAAATTTTATTATTTTTCAGAGTGCTTGAGGCAATTCATTTCTACTGTGGCCGCTGTCTATATCCCTCCTAAAGATCCAGGGTCTGGCCTCCAGACTGTTCTTGAATTTGTAAGATCGCAACCACCTGACACCGAGCTCCTTCTCCTTGGTGACTTTAATATAAATTGGCTCGCATCAGACGTTGGGTCCCTCAAGGATGCTATCCTAGCAGCTAACCTAACGCAGATGGTGAGCTCCCCCACTAGAAAAAACTGCAAAACTGGAACTTGCACTCTCATTGACTGGATCCTTGCTAGCTACCCAGCCCTACATAAAAAACACAGTTGTTCTCCTCTGTCAGTGACCACTCGCCTGTGATCTGTACCTGGACAAATAAGTTCCAAAAACCACCTCCAAAAACCATGTCAAGCAGAGTGCTACCCCATGGAAACCTTACTAAGCTCAAGACCTGTCTTTTACAGCAAGACTGGTCCCCAATATACAATACTCTAGATGTTGACGCAGCCCTAGATTATTTTATTACAACTTTGAAACACTGCCTGTGACACCTACACACCAGTAAAAAAGCGTAAAATCAAAGCACTCTCAAATCCCTGGCTCACGGCCAAACTACTGGCCCAGCTCAAAGCTTGGGACCACCTCTGGGCCATAGCCAGAGCCACAGGCTCCTTGACGGATATCCAGAAGTATAAACAGGCACAAAACCAATGTACCAAACAAATCCGACTAATGAAGAGCTCCTATTTCAAAAATGCCCTCGCAAACTCCTGGGGTGACAGGAGATCATTCTGGGACAACATCAGAAATATCACGGGTAAGCAATCCAAATCCTCACACACTATAATGACTGTTGACGGAACCACTACCCTAGACCCAATGGCCATGGCAAAGGCCTTAAATAAAACTTTCACTGACCTCAGTGGGGTCCTCCCGCCGGACTTCTTCTCTGACACGAACTCACCAAAACCAACATCTCCTACTGCCTCACCTGACCATCCGCTTTTCCACTTCAAAATAGTTAAGGCACATCAAGTCTACAAATATATAAAAAAGGCTATCTCTAAATTCAGAGCAAGCAGTGATACTATTTATCTTAAAATTCTGTCCCTTACCCTGGAAGAGGTGGTGCAGCAACTCACCAAAATTTTCAACCTTTCCCTCTGCCTTAGTCAATTTCCCAGCAAATGGAAGTCTGCTATAGTCACACCAGTGTTCAAAAGTGATGACATGTCCCTACCTGGAAACTATCGGCCTATATCTATACTTCCACCCCTCTCCAAGGCCCTCAAACGCATTGTGGCTGACCAACTCTCAGACTACTTGCATAAGTATAACATACTCTGCTTGCAGCAACATGGATTTAGGAAAGGAC
Organism: Neoceratodus forsteri; assembly: GCA_016271365.2. NCBI lineage: Eukaryota > Metazoa > Chordata > Ceratodontiformes > Ceratodontidae > Neoceratodus > Neoceratodus forsteri. The sequence goes on along the minus strand of CM057453.1, from coordinate 915,078,300 downwards.
ACAGTACGTCGACCACCCTACTGGAATTCTCAGGAGAAATTCACACTTTCTTGGACAAAGGATATCAAACTGGAGCTGCTTTCATTGACCTAACAAAGGCGTTTGATACTGTTCACCATGGCTTACTTATCACACAACTACACAGTCTTGGGCTCTCGGACGGACCAGGTGCCTGAGTTAAAAGTTACCTGGCCCAACACTCTCAATCAGTAAAAATCTCAGAAGTTCTCTCAGACTCAAAACCAGTCCTCTCAGGTGTTCCACAGGGGTCAATCCTAGGCCCCCTCCTTTTCAGCCTTTTCCTAAACTCTCTCCCCAAATCCTGCCCGGAACAAATAATCCTTTATGCTGACGATGCCGTGATTCTCTCCTCTCATAAGGACCAGAAACCCTTACTCCAGAGCCTGCAACTTGCTTTCTCCAATGTTGAAAAGTGGTTCCTAGATCACAAGCTGGTCCTAAATCACAAAAAACAAAATCCATGCTTTCTCCAGTCCACAAAACAGAAAAAGACAAATTCCACTTACTATCAAAACATACCCAGGAAATACCCTTGAACAAGTGTCAACATTTAAATACTTTGGAATCACCTTTGATCAAGGTCTTACCTTTGCGACCCACATTGATAACACTGCGAAAACGATGAACCAGCGCAATGGTATCCTGTTCCGAAACCAGCAATTCCTTGCCCAAGCTGCGCTGAGGATTGCTATCCAAAGCTCTGTCATCTCAATCAAAGACTATGGCTTAATTATCTATGGCTCTGCCACTACCACCGCACTAAGGCGCATCACAACCACCCTAAACAAGGCCTGTCGGCTGCTCACTGGAGTGCAAAGACATACTCATACATGTGAGCTCTACACTGAAACAGGATGGTTGCAACTCTCAAATCGCATAAGGTACCTCACATGCCTGATGGCAAAAAAATCCATCTTGGGCCTCACTCCACCGTGTATCCAAGACCTACTTTGCCCGAATACCAGCATCCGTCCCACCAGAAGATCGGAACACCAGCCTCTCCAGGTCCCCAGATGCCGGACCACACAGGGCCAAAGATCTTTTGCCTATCGTGCCCCCAGCTGGTACAATGCCCTGTGCTCGCTCATCACATCCTCCACTTCACTAGGAGCTTTCAAATCTATGCTTTACTCTCATCTCTCAGCCTCTGGCTCCTGTGACTGCCTTGACTAATGATTTTTCCCTCATGGCTGTTTTTACTGTTTTTCATCCTCCTCCTCCTCCTCCTCTGCTCCTTTCTTGACAAAGACATCGGAGTACCTCTAACTTCTCTAAGTCTGCTCCCCTCCCCATATCTCCTCCTACCCTTCCCTCCTTGACCATTCCTCCAATGTTTTTTTTTTTCCTGTGATGTACTGTATTACACTGGCTTATTGAAACCTCTATAATTTGCTGACCATTCTAAGTAACATGTCTTGTTTGTTTGTACATTGATAACGTGGAACCTTTGTAAAAGAGACACTGGCTCAAAGGTAATCATTCCTAGAACAATAAACTAAACAACCTGGGGACTAATTTATAGCTATTATGATTGTTTAACAGGGTCCCTGTAAAAGATGGTTGGACTTTTGTTTGATATGCTATACTGAATGTTTATTCTCATTATGTTTTCAGATATTGCTGGTGGTCCCCAAATATCTCTGAGATAGTTCATAATGGGCTACATTTCGTTATATATATTAGCTAGAAACCTAATTTGAGACTAAGTTACAAGTGCTCTGTGCTGCTATATTTTTCTTATACATTCGATGTGCATCTTAGGCATTTCATTTTTTTTTTCTTTTTTTTTATGGATTAGTATGCAGATCTTTACATGGGTGCACAGATGCCCCCACTAGTTAGAAGTGCAAGGAGTTACTGGCTACCCCTTCCCTCCCTTATTTTTTTCTTTCTCCAGCTGCGACATAGCTACTGGCCTTTTCTTCATATAGCCAGCCAGTTGCTAATGCCCGGGTCTTATGATGCGTTCCACTGAGCCACCATGGCCTATTTTTTCAGGCAGAGTTTTCTTCCCCCTTGTTGGGTGTCCCCTACCCTCTCCTCTATGGATTAGATAGAGCACTCAGGGGAATTGCTTTTTGCTTGTTTGGCAACCGTTGTTGATATATAGTGTTGGCTTTTTAAACCCTGTTTTCTTTCTTGTTTTTCTATTCTATTTCTTCTCTGTTTACAGTTATGGGGTATAGGGTTTGTTCATCTATAGAGTACAGAGAACTTTCACACGGTGGCAATGCTCTTAGGGAGACTGTATATTGTGAGATAGGCTTGGAATCTGTTTTGATGTTACACAGAAACGTATAATTTCATGGCAGATAAGGACCGCTTGGCCCACCTAATCTGCCCATTTTCCTACCTAACGGATAAGCTGCAGATCCTAGTTAACCAACAGCCTACTTCCTCCTACCCCCGCCCCACTAGAACTACCTTATGTCTGTTCCATGCATTGTTGAATTCCCCCACTGTTCTTGACTCCACAACCTCCTCAGGAAGGCTGTTACATGCATCCACAACCCTCTCCATGAAAAAAATACTTCCTCACATTACCTCTGAGCCGTCCCCCCATTATCTTCAAATTGTGCCCCTTGGTTCTTGCACATCTCTTCTTCTGAAAGATACTACCGTCTTGGACTTTGTTGATTCCCTTGAGGTACTTGAAAGTTTCTATCATGTCCCCCCTCTCCTTTCTTTCCTCAAGGGTATACATATTAAGCTCCTTTAGTTTCTCTTCGTATGTCTTCTGGTGCAGACCCTGCATCATTTTGGTTGCCTTCCTCTGGACAGCCTCCATCCTGTCTATGTCTTTGGGAGATGGGGTCTCCAGAACTACATACAGTACTCAGATGGGATTTCACCAACTGTCTGTACAGAGGGATAACAACTTCCTGTTTTCTACTGTTGATGCCTCTTCCTATGCATCCCAGTATCCCCCAGCCATCCTTACTGCCTTCTCACATTGCTTGCCCACATTTAGGTCATCTGATATAATTACCCCCAGATCCCTTTCCATTTTTGTTGTTGTCAGTATCTCACCCCTATTGTGTACTCTTCCCCTTGGTTTCTATTTCCCAGGTGCATTACCTTGCACTTCTTTGCGTTGAATCTAAGCTGCCATACATTTGACCATTCCTCCAACCTTGCCAAGTCCCTTCTCATCCTTTCCACTCCATCTTGTGTACCAACCCTTTTGCAGATCTTTGTGTTGTCTGCAAAGAGACATACTTTTCCTTCCAGTTCCTCTGCAAAGTCACTTATAAAGACATTAAAAAGGACCGGTTCCAGTAGGTACACTGCTAGTAACCCTCCTTTCTTCACTGTGGACTCCATTTACTATTACCCTTTGCGTCCTGTTGTCCAGACAATTTTTTATCCAGGCTACCACCTTGGGACCCACTCCAAAGGCTGGCTAACTTGTATATTAATCTTTTGGGTGGGACTGTATCAAATGCCTTGCTAAAATCTAGGTAGGCCATGTCCACAGCCCCTCCCTGGTTTTCTATTTTGGTCACCCAGTCAAAGAAATCTATTAGATTCGTCTGACACGACCTTCCCGCTGTGAATCCATGCTGCCTTGGGTCCTGCACCCCACTGGCCTCTAGGTACTCAACAATTCTTTCCTTCAGAAGTGATTCCATCATTTTCCCTACCACTGAGGTCAAACTGACAGGTCTGTAGTTTCCTGCCTCTGCCTTGCTTCCACTTTTGTAAAGGGGAATCACATCCGCCCTCCTCCAGTCCTCAGGTACCACCCCATCCTTCCATGATTTGTTAAAGACAGTAGTCAGTGGTGTCACTAGTTCTACCCTTAGTTCTTTTAAAATTCTTGGGTGAATCACATCAGGCCCCATTGCTTTGTCCACCTTCAGTTTTACTAGTTCTTTCAGAACCCTTTCTTCTGTGAATAGACTGATATCGACCCCCCACTATCCAGAGTGTTTCTCTTGTTTGGTTTAGGTACCTCCCCCTCTTCCTTTGTGAATACTGAGCAGAAATATTCATTCAGTATCCCTGCTTTTTCACTGTCACCCTCTGCCCACATTCCCTCCCTTGGTCTGTCTTCGCTCCCTAATGTATCTAAAAAAGGTCTTCTCCCCCTTCTTTACAGAGCTGGCTATCCTTTCCTCGGTTTGGGCCTTTGCTATTCTGACTGCCTTCCCTGCCTCTTTCTGCTTTAACTGATAAAGTTCTCTGTCCTGCTCCTTCTGTGTTTCCTTATATTTCCTGAATGCTATCCTCTTCTCCTTAACCTACCCTGCCACCTCTTTTGAGAACCATAGCGATTTTTTCTTTTGTTGTTTTGCTTCACATAAAAGCTTGTTGCCTCTGTGATGGCTGTTTTGATTACTCCCCATTGTGCCTCCACCCCTTCTTCTTGCTTGTTTGCTAGTGCTTTTCTGAGGCACTCTCTCATTTTCCCCAAAGTCAGCCCTCCTAAAGTCCAATACTCTTACTTTTTTTTTTGTTACTTAAGTTTTTATTGATGCACAATTACATTACATCAAATTGGCATAGCCACAGTTCGACCATTATCACACTCTTAAAGAAGTACAGTTAATCATACCGCATCATCATGGCTAGAGGAGTTTATATTACAACGGATATACTGTATTCTATGGGTAAAAGCCAAGGTGGCCAGATCAACTGTCCGCATCAAGATAGTCTCCAGGCATTCCATAGTTCTTTCTTCTCTGTTCTCTTATAGTTGATTCTGTTATTTAGTATGTATTTGTTTCAGGCCCCCTTTTTCTTCCCCCCCTTTGGTTTTAATTCCTCCTTTTTAATATAGAATAATCCTTAATTTCCAAAATTTCCAAATGACTACGCAAACTTAATGACTTTAACCATTTCAAATTCGGCAGACTTACAAAACAAAAGGAAAACCAGTAATTGAACTAATTGGCTAGTGGTGTGCGCGTAACTAACCCATCTATTGCCTCCCATAGAAGTCGGATCCTCTGCATCAACCAACTCACTCCTCTTAAGGTTTAAAAACCTGAGAAAACAAATTAAGGGCCATCACGCTCTAAATATTCAATGTGAGACTTTTCTCATACCAAACACTCCATATTAGCTTAAATCTCTCCATAGTTAGCCTTAAGGCCGATGTAATTCTTTCCATTTGTTCTAGCTCATTTACTTTATCTCTCCAGGTTTGGATGGTGGGCGATTTTGTAGATCGCCAACAAACTGTAATACACTTTAGAGCTGCCAACCTGAAGATGTGATATAGTCTCCTCAGAGGTAGAGGGAGTCTCAGAAACTCACTACTCGGAAAACCCAAGCAGAGGGCTTCAAATGTTCCTGGGAGGGGGACCTCCAGAACTCTCTGGATCTGTTTATGTACCTGTCGCCAAAAATCCTCTAACTCTGGGCATCCCCAGAAAATATGAAAATGCGAACCCACCCCTCCACACTCCCTCCAGCATCTATTTGTGTTGTCTGGGTGCAAATACTGTGTGACTGTGGGGGTTCTAAAAAAGCATATCATAACTGTCCAGTGCTACTCACCCCAAGAGGGCGAAGCCATAATTCGCCATCCCTGAGAAATAGCCCTCTGCCATTTAGAGCTTTCCAATTGTATATCTGAGTCCCTTTCCCATCTATGCCTAACCACTTTGCCTTGTCCTGAATATTGGTCTGTCATTAGTCTATACGTCTGAGAAATGGGTTTCATCTTAGCTCTTAAAGTGATCCAGCTATAAAAGAGTTGCTCTAGCTCCGTTAAGGGTCTTAACAGCTATTGCACGTGTGAGGGTTGGTGTATAAAATGTCTTACTTGTAAGAATCTAAAATGGCCTTCCTTTCTGAGTCCATATTTTTGCTTTAGTTTCTGGAATGTGGTACAAGTCTCACCCTCCAGCAGGTGAGTAAACCTAGTAAGGCCATGGCACTCCCAAAAACGATATCCCGCATCTAAACTGGGAGGGCTGAAAGTCTCGTGGTGACGTATGAGAGATAGAGGACCCAATCCCCCCGGAACCTTCAGTCGTCTACGTGGGGCCAGCAAAGCTCGCAGGGTATACCTAGTCTATGGATTTTTCACCTTACAGACCATGACCGAGGAGACAGCTGCGGTAGGCAGAGTCCAAAGTGATAGCTTATGTGCCTGTTCTAACTCCATAGGGAACCATCTATTATTCACCCTCTGCTTCATCCAGGCATATAACCAAGGGGCCTGTGCCGCTAAGTAATGGTCTCTAATGTTTGGCAGACCTAGTCCACCCTGTTCCCGCCTAGTACAAAGGAGTGCCCTTAGTCTGGGCTTTTTGCCAAGCCATATAAAACTTGTTATAAGATGTTTCATTTCTTTTAAAAACAATTTTTTTGGGGGGGGGCAATCGGTATTGTCTGAAATAAAAAAAAGTAAACGTGGTAGCACATTCATTTTGATGGAATGTACCCTTCCCAGAAGAGATGAAGGGAGCAGCCTCCACCTTCCCAGGTCCTGTCTAATAGTGTCTCGTAGTCTGGGGTAGTTGGCTGAGAACAGCTGGGAGGTGTCTGCCGGGACCCTTATTCCCAGACATCTAATTGTGTTATTTGGAGCCCAAGCAAACTGGAAGTTAGATCGCAGTTCAGGTGGAAGATGCTCGCTTAGCCGTAAAGCTTCAGATTTTCAGGGGTTAATTTTGTATCCTGCTATTTGTTGGAACCAATTTAAAATTTGTGTAAGGAATGGAAGCGAGCTAACCGGGTCCCCAAGGTAAATAAGTGCATCGTCAGCGTACAAAGAAAGTTTATGGATCTGAGAGCCCACCTTTATGCCCACTACCCGGGGGTCTTGTCTAATCTGCTCCGCCAAAGGCTTCAAGGGGACAGCAAACAGCAGCGGGAAAAGTGGGCATCCCTGACGAGTTCCCCTAGATAAGGGGAATCTGTCTGAGATGCATCCATTTACGCTAACCACCGCTTCTGCCTAGGAGTATAGTACTCCTATAAAGTTATCACCTAGATTGAACTTTTTGAGAACTGATTGAAGGAAAACCCAGTCCACCCTATCGAACGCCTTTTCGGCATCAATACTTATTGCTAGGTTGTGGGATGTAGCTGTTTTTTGGGAAGAAATTATGTTCAAGAGATGTCTAATGTTATCCTGTAGAAATCTTCCAGATATAAATCCGGATTGATCCAGGTGTACGAGATCCCCAGTGACCCCTTGGAGCCTCCGAGCTAGTATACCTGTGAATAATTTTAGATCTGTATTTAATAGGGAAATGGGTCTATATGATCCGCATTCATCTGGTGATTTACCTAGTTTTAACAGTACCAATATCTTAGTATAGTTTCATGATGGAGGGATCGGTAGGTCCTTTCTCAGGACAGCATTAAACGTCTCCAAGAGGAAAGGAAGAAGATCTGTCTGGAAAGTCTTGTAAAATTCTGCGGGGTACCCATCTAATCCCGGAGCCTTTGTATTCTTAAGTGAGGAAATTCAGCTTTTAAGTTCCTGCATAGTAATCGGGGCCCCCAACTTTTCCCTTCTAGACTGAATCTAGGACCGGGAGGTGAATCCCCCTCAGATATTGGGCAATGTTAGCCTCATGATCAGGGCATCTTTCCACAGCACACAACTTCTGGTAGAAGTCAGCAAAGCATTTCATTATGTCTGCTTGGGATGTGACAACACACTCATCTGATCCCCTTCTAAGTTTTAGTACTGCCCTCGACGCTGCCTCTTTACGCAGCTGAGCTGCTAACAACTTTCCCGCCCTGTTGCCCTTCTCATAATATAGCTGTCTGGCATGCCTACAACTAGCTTCTATTTGATGGTTCACTAATCGTGCTAACTTTTCCCTGACCTCCTCTAATTTCTTTTTTGTCTCTGTCAGGTTGTCTTGCTTATGTTGAATTTCCAGCTCCGCTATTGCCCTTTCTAGCTTTGTCTGTTCCTCTTTTCTATCTTTGTTAACCTTAGAAGCATACGTGATAATTTTACCCCTTATATATGCTTTCAGGGTATCCCAATATATTGTGGGGGGTGTCCACCTAGCTACTGAATGCTTGAAATTGCTTAATCTCTGTTCTTATCATTGTTTTGAATTCCTCCTTATTAATAAGGCTCAAATTTAATTTTCACGTCTGGTGGCGGTTCGGGGTTCCCAGCCGTAACTTTAGCAAGACCAGGGCGTGATCTGATAAGGTAAAACTACCTATTCGGGCTGAGTTTAATGCCTAGGTCCAGTTTGTGGGAACCAACAAGAGATTGAGCCTGCTGTAGCCTAAATGTCTGGGCAAGTACAGAGAGTAATCCCTCATGGTGGGGTGAAGGAATCTCCATGCATCCGTCATGCCTTGCTCATGAATGAGTCTGTGGAGTGTTGTTGAGGCCTTGGATCTCCTACCTGGTTGGGTCCCAGATTTATCTAGGCGGGGACAGAGAATTGTGTTGAAATCTCCTCCCACTATCCTAAGAACTGAGTCGAACCTGGGAAAAGCCCACATCATCTTTGTTAGAAAAGCTGACCTGGGGTTTTCCTCGTTGGGTTCACATATGTTAAGGATGCTGCACTTGTGAGCACCCAGGTCTGCCTCTACATATACATATACATATACATATCTTCCCTCAGGATCGTACCTCACCATTGTCTCCTTAAAAGGGAGATTTCTCTTTATTAATATAGCTACCCCACGTTTGTGTGGATTGGATTGGCAGAAGGACGAAAAAATCTGTCCAACCCATGCCGTCTTTAATTTATAGTGTTCTAATTGTGTTAAGTGGGTCTCCTGGAGTAGGGCAATATCTGCCTTAAAGTCTCTCAATTCTCTCAAAACCCTTGCCCTTTTGATAGGGCTCATCAGGCCCCTTACATTGTAAGTGACTATTTGGATTTCACCCGTAATCCATTAACCACAAGAAAGATATGGTCCGACCCCCCGGGGCTTCTCCTTCCAAGATTATGCTTGACGCACACACCACAATTACCAAAGAACATAAAAAAAATCACATTTCCAAACCAGCTCCATAACTATATACAAATTGACAGATTTTATGCCTCTGTCATGCTGTGCATTTTTTTGATGCATCCTATTATGTACTTCAAGGTAACACTTCAGGTGGTACCTAAAGATCAGGAAAGGATCTATACAACCCTAAATAGGTCTCTCCTATACTATGGTGGTAGAATGGGAGACCTTGGGGAGACAATACTTCGTGCTCCCCGGCTGACCACACTTCCACACTGTAGTCAGTAGGGTGATTAGCTGAGCTTCTGAATGTGGGGTGTTCCTCTTCACCCCTCACAAGGTCTAAGGTGGTTAAGCCGTCTAGGCCTTGATATTTTATTCAGCCCGCTCGACAAAATCATTAATTTTTACACTTTAGACACGATCCTGGTCTCCGTGGGGGAGACCCGAAGAGGATAAAAAGGGGGGGGAGGAAGAAGGTGTGGGAGCAAGATTCCCAACAGCAGCATGTTCACAACTCAGATCACTGCAAAGGTCTTTGAATAGCCACAATGCCGAAATGTGCCTGCAACTTCGTGCCCTGAAGGGGAATACCCTTCCAATAGGTTAGGCTAGAGATAATTCTGTAGACATTGAGATTGGTTACACATCCAGTTTCCTCCCCTCCCTCCCCCCAACCAGGCTCTCAGACTTTATCCTGGGCATATACTAGTTTTCTAAATTTTGTTTTCCCTTGAAACATAAGAATTTAATGTCTTCGTTTTCATTCAAGCTAGCAGATCCCTGCAGATTAAATGTTACCCAGTCTTGTTTGGCTGCATCTCAGCCTGCCCCCTTGTTGCTGTGGAGTTGCGTCTGGGATTCCACCGTCGGTGCTCTCTCGATTGATGCTGCCATAGACCTGACTGCCCCTGGGACCTTCTGCCATACGCCTATGTTTTGGGCTCGCTCTCTCCCGAGGTCGACTGCCAGGCCAGGACCTCCAGCTCCTGCCTCGGAAATGGGACTGCAGCTCGTCTATCTTGATCCCGTGGTCTATCAGGAAATCGCTCGCCTCCACAATGTCTGCAAAGTGCTTCACTGCTCCCTCATAAGTCTTCACCCGGAGTCAGGCTGGATAGTCCAGGTAGGCCTTCATCCCTTTCTGCCTCAGGGTTTTCATTGCAGCCAGTATCAACCGCCGATGTAATGATGTCGATGTCGCAAAGACATGGTCAAAATAAAGACGCTGGTCTCCAAAAATAACCTCCTTGCGCCCCCACGCCATTTTCAAGACTTTTTCCTTAATTCTGAAGTCCAAAAATGCCATAATTATCGATCTCGGTCTGGTGTTCACATTTGCTGGTGGAGGTGTGAGTGCTCTATGTGCTCGGATTATGCATAGTGGCTCCTCCTTGGGCCAGCTTAACAGTTCCCGCAACAGACCTTCCATGAAAAGTATCATGTTCCCCGATTCCGTTTCTTCTGGGAGTCCGTGAACTCTGATGTTGTTCCGTCGGTGCCTATTTTCTAGTTCTTCCAACCTTTTACTTAGCTGTATCTCTCTATAATGAAGGTTTAGTAGCGCAGAGTTGTGCACATCGGTCTCGTTACAATATTCTGTCAGACAGGTCTCAACTGCTCCCATGCGCCTCTCGACTACATGGAGGTCACGTTTAGTATCCGCCACTGCTGTTTCAATATGCTTCAGAGTTTCATCGATTGTGCTTAACTGGGTACAAAGTTGTTTAGAAGTGATTGTAAATTCAGGCTCATCATTACCATCCTCCATTTGTTCTGGTTCAGATTCTGCTGTTTCACTCCGCGAACTCTGTTTGGTTGCTAGTGGGGGTTGCCAAGCTCAGGTCCACTGGACCGGCTCCCTAGACACACTTGGTGCTTCGAATTCTCTCAATTTTTGTCTCGTCGCCATATGCAGGCTAGCTTTTGCAGGTTTTTTGGCTTTTTGTTTCTTTTTAGATGCCAGGATGATTTAGGATTCTATCGAGTCAGGCAGAGCTTCAGCTTCAAGTGGCCATAAGCAACGCTTGCGTCACCGGAAGTCATACTCTTGCTTTTGTATGGCTTGACTCTATGGCTGTGTTTATCGTGAACCACACTGTTTGGTGGTCGCTTGTTCCCAGATGTCTACCCACTTCTAAATCCAAGATTCTTTCTCCGTCCCCGTTTGAGAGTACCACGTCTAAGATTGCTCCCTCCCGAGTGGGTTCCAACACTAGCTGTCTGAGGCATGCCCCCCTGTAGAGCATCAAGAATGACCCTGCTCTTGGATGTGCTTGCAGCAAAGGTGCTCCAGTTAACATCTTGCAAATTCAGTTCCCCCATCAACAATATCTCCCCTTTTTCTGCCATTCTAAGAATGCCTTCTATCATTTCCTTGTCCATTCCCTCCCACTGAGATGGGGGTCTGTATACAACCCCCATGTGGATTACGGTGCCATTTCATGTCTCCAGGGTGACCCAGAGTTCCTCATCTGCTCCCTGTTTACTCTTTAGTTCTGTTGCCTTGATCCCTCCACTTACATAGGGAGATACTCCTCCTCCTCTTTTACCCTCCCTGTCCCTGCTATAGATTGTGTATCCTGGAATGTTGACATCCCAGTCGTGGTTCTCTGTGTACCATGTTTCTGTGACTGCCACAATATCCAGGCACCCCTCTTCCATCAAGGCCACTAGTTCAGGTAGCTTGTTACACAGACTATGAGCATTGGTACTCATCACCCTCCATTTTTTGATGGCCTTACCCCTTTTAGCCCCATCCCTGTCTTTGCCTTTTTTTTTTGCATTTACCTCTGTCCTGCTCCCTAATAACTTCTCTACCTTGGTGTTTACCTCACTAATTACTGTGTTTTGTGAGGGGAGGCTGGGATTTCCCTGCTCCTTTTCAGTGCCCCCCCCCCCGGCTAGTTTAAATGCTTGCCAATGAAGCATTTAAACCTATCACCTAGGATCCTGACTCCCTCCCAGGACAGATGCAGACCATCGCACCAGTATAGGCCTGCATTCCTCCAGGTGGCGCTCCCCAGTCCCCAATGAAGCCAAAACCCTGAACTCCACACCAGTTTTTCAACCATTCATTGAATTCCATGGTGTGGAGTACCCTAGCATCACCCTTGCCATAGACAGGCAGCACCTCCATGAAGGTTACTGTATGCACTACTTGTCTAAGGTCCCTCCTCAACTCTACAAACTCCTCTTGCACTGCTCTGATCCCATTCCCAGCCAGGTCATTTGTCCCTAGGTGGACAATGACATCCAGCTCCCTCCCTCGTGCAGCTGTTCCCACGATCCTGAGGATTCACTTGCTGTCCCTCCAAGCCGTGGCGCGCCAGACAGGCACCTTACCTCCCTCTCCCCTTCCTCCTCCACTTCTACCCCCCTAATGATCGAGTCCCCCACCAGGAGTTGCTTCCTTCCTTCCCCTGTTGGGTCCTATGCCACCCTCCTGTGGGTCTCCTTTGTGGAGGTTCCCAGCATCCTCCTTGGTCTCCACTGCAGGTGCCTCCATTGAGGAATCAATATCCACCAGAACAGCGTATGAACTGTGGAGAGGTACAGCTGGAGGGATGCTCCTCTGTTCCTCCACCCTCTCCCTCCCTGAGCCCACCTTGGTCCAGCCACTCCTCTTTCTTGGCAACCTCTGAGGCAGCGGCAGTGGCCCTGGTGGTCCCTGGGTGGGGGAGGAGGTTTCATGAATCCTAGCCAGGTCAGCCTGGAGACGGGTAACCTCCTCCCTCAGACCAGAGAGGTGCCTGCAAATAGGGCAGCATCACAGACTCTAGAATATCTCCCGGAACACTGCTGCCCCACAGCCAATGCACTGCACCACTCCTATCATGTCTTATTTTGTGTACCCTCTCCTGTTGCTCTGTATGCTTACTCTCTCCGCTCCTTACAACTCTCACCCTTCCTGTTCTGGGACAACAATGTCCTGTATTCGTCAGTAGTCTCCTTCTCCTTGCTCAGAGTCAGACCTCAGCAGCTGGTGGGGGGGGGGGAGCTACATTTTTCCTTCAGGGTTGACAAAACTAATGTTTCTCTATTATCCTTCCCTTCCTACTGCCATACAGGAAGTTACTGTTGTCAGTCAAATCCAGTGGCTATAAAAGTAGAACTGGCTTAGGGTGAGAGGGTGGACAGGTGGGATGGAGGACAATTAGTAAGAAAACCTGTAGCTTTTTTAGTCAGCTGCTTTCTGCTCTAAAAGCAAGATTTCTGTCTTTCAAAAGCTAGCAGCAGGAACTTGTAATTGGAGTAATCTGCTTTTCTACTGCCTAAGCCATGCCCCTAATTAACTTCTCTCCTCTCCTACTGATTTAGCAGACTAAGTTGATACAGTACTCTTCCCCAACACAGAAACACACACTGACTTTCTTTCTTTTTTTAACCCTAAATGAGACCCCCTCTACATCTAATAAAGTATATATTTGCTTAATCCCAACAGAAACTGACTCCTGCTGGCTAAGACAGAAGTGTTAAATTAGTAAGAAACACTGTAGCTTTTTTTGTCAGCTGCTTTCTGCTCTAAAAGCAAGATTTCTGTCTTCCAAAAGCTAGCAGCAGGAAGTTGTAATTGGAGTCACCTACTTTTCTACTGCCTAATCCACACCCCCAATTAACTTCTCTCCCCTCCTACTGATTTAGCAAACTAAGTTGATACAGTACCCTTACCCAACACAGAAACACACACACTGACTGATGTTCTTTCTTTTTTTTAAACCCCAAATGAGACCCCCTCTACTTCTAATACAGTATCTGTTTGTTCAATTCCAGCAGGCACTGACTCCTGCTGAGATAGAAATGTTAAATTAGTAAGAAAAACTGTAGCTTTTTTGGTCAGCTATTTTCTGCTCTAAAAGCAAGACTTTTGTCTTCCAAAAGCTAGCAGCAGGAAGTTGTAATTGGAGTCACCTGCTTTTCTACTGCCTATGCCGCACTCCAAATTAACTTCTGTCCCCTCCTACTGATTTAGCAAACTAAGTTGATACAGTACCCTTCCCCAACACAGAAACACACGTTGATTTTCTTTTTTTTTTTTAACCCTAAATGAGACCCCCTCTACTTCTAATAAAATATATGTCTGCATAATCCCAACAGGCACTGACTCCTTCGCAGACAGAAATGTTAAATTAGTGAGAAAAACTGTAGCTTTTGTAGTCAGCTGCTTTCTGCTCTAAAAGCAAGATTTCCGTCTTCCAAAAGCTAGCAGCAAGTTACCTGGCTACTTGACTCCCCCTGATTTGTACTGGCTCTTTAGGATACCACATTTAATATGGCAGTCTCACAGCTGACATGTGCTACCCGGAATATCAAAGGGGGTAATTCCCCCATGAAACGTATTTACATTTTGAAACACTTGGCTACCTTTCATCCTGATGACGTCTTCCTTCAGGAAACACACTTGACAGCTAGAGACGCACATCTTTTTCGTAGATTGTGGGCGGGACAGTCTTTAGGTGCTGGGTGTAGTTCACGTAGAGCCAGGGTAGTAATAAACTTTCAAATAATTAAAGATTATGCAGACCCAGAGGGCAGATATCTGATTCTCCGTGCTATGATAGGCACGGCTGAACTATTACTGGGTAACACACAGTATATGGCCCTACTTCGGACTCCTCTGCTTTTTTTGTTAATCTTATATTTTTTCGGATTACGATTCCCTTCCTAAACTTACAATGGGAGACTGGAACCTTACAATAGACAATACCTTAGGTAGATCAGGTAATGTTCGTAAAGGCGTCTCTCTGGCCCAAAGGGCACTTCGCAATTTACTGGATAACTGTGAGCTAGTAGATATATGGTGTATTCTGCATCTGTCTCAAATGTAACACACCTTTTCCTGCCCCATTCACCATATAGTACACACTCTTGCACTGATTATGCCCTGGTGAGTTTCTACTTCATTCGAACTACTCGGCACTGTAAGATCAATAATATTTTGATCTTTGTTCATGCCCTGGTCTCCCTATCAGTGGGCTTATTGCTTGCCATGAAAAGAGATAAGTGCTGGAGGCTCAATAACCACATCTTGAAGGATGAATGGTGCTGCATTAGACTGAAACAGGTCACTAAAGACGATTTTGATATAAACTCTACATTGGGTGATTCTGTTGCAACACGTTGGAGAGCATAAAAATGCGTGATTTGGGGGAAATTATTAGGCTGACATCTACCTGTATTAAGCGCAGAGAGAAATAAGCCCAGAAGTTGCTACAACCTATACGTGAACTTGAAGAAACTTAATTTGAACTCTCCTGAGGCAGACTGGTTACGCCTAAACCAACTAAGTGCTGCCTATGCAGAACTGAATAGGGAGCAGGCAGAGTATGCCATATTTCACTTATGGTGTCATTATGGAACTAAGTGAGAAAAAGGCACCAAACTTCTGGCTATGAGACTTAAGCATTTTGAGCTTTCTCGTTTAAGAACCTTCACTCTGCATCTAGAGAAGTGGTTTTGACAGCATCCAGAGACATAGAAACATAGAATTTGATGGCAGATAAGGACAGCATGGCCCACCTAGTCTGCCCATTTCCCTACCTAATGGATAAGCTGCAGATCCTAGTTAACCAACAGCCTACTTCCTCCTACCCCCCCCACTAGAATTGCCTTATGTATGTCCCATGCATCCTTGAATTCCCCCACTGTTTTTGACTCTACAACCTCCTCAGGAAGGCTGTTCCATGCATCTAAAACCCTCTCTGTGAAGAAATACTTCCTCACATTACCTCTGAGCCATCCCCCCATTATCTTCAAATTGTGCCCCCTTGTTTTTGCACATCTCTTTTTCTGAAAGATGCTACACTCTTGGGCTTTGTTGATTCCCTTTAGGTATTTGAAAGTTTCTATCATGTTCCCCCTCTCCCTCCTTTCCTCGAGGCTATACATCTTAAGCTCCTTCAGTCTTTCTTCACACGCCTTCTGGCAAGTAACTTTAAACCATTTTTGGTTGCCTCCTCTGGACAGCCTCCTGTCTATGTCTTTATGGAGATGGGGTCTCCAGAACTGTACACAGTACTCCCGATGTGGTCTTACCAACTGTCTGTACACAGGGCCAACAATGTCTTGTTTTCTACTGGTGATGCCTCTTCTTATGCATCCCAGTATCCCCCCAGCCCTCCTTATTGCCATCTCACATTGCTGGCCCACCTTTAGGTCATCTGATATGAGTACCCCCAGGTACCTTTCCATTTTTGTTGTTGTCAGTATCTCACGCCAAATTGTGTACTCTTCCCCTGGGTTTTTGTTTCCCAGGTGCATTACTTTGCACTTCTTTGCACTGAATCTAAGACCCTTTTCATCCTTTCCACCCCACTTTGTGTATTAACCCTGTTGCAGATTTTTGTGTCATCTGCAAAGAGACATACTTTCCCTTCTAGTCCCTCTGTAATGTCACTTATAAAGACATTAAAAAGGACCAGCCTCAGTACTGAACCCTGCAGTAATGAATTCCAGCAGTTTTATGCCAACTTATACAGCGCAGATCCAGACCCTCCAGATATGGAGACTCATACAGGGAATTATTTATCCATCTGCTAATCTTCCCTGTCTGGTCCTTGCATTTACACTAACCCTTTCTGCTCCCATTAGTGAGTCAGAAGTCTGTAAAGCAGTCTCTTCTCTCATGTTAGACAAGGTCCTTGGTCCCGATGGCTTCTCGACAAACTTTTATTCTGCTTTACAATCTGAACTGACCCCACACTTGACCAAATGTTAATAACTTCTGCTATCAAAATAATGCTTTTCCCCCTGAGTTTTTCGACACTTTTATTTTCTTAATCCCCAAGCCGAGTAAAGATCTGCTGGAAGTTGGCAATTATTGTCCCATCTCCCTCTTAAACAAAAATGTTAAGATTTTGTCTATTATCTTAGCGAATAGGCTGGATGTTGTTTGGTGTCCATTAAGTGGCAGAGAGCAAACAGGATTTACGCAGAGCAGGCTAATATCAGATTGTATGAGAAAAATGTTTCATTTAATTTCGGCATCCGGGGAGTCCAACACCCCTGTGGTGTTGGTCTCCATTTATCAAATGGATTGTTTACTTTACTCCAATCCCTCAGCCCATATCACTTGTAATGGTGTCCTTTCCAAGTCCTTTGCTGGGCACAAGGCAGGGATGCTCTTTATACTCCTTTTTGTTCAATCTTTATTTGGAGCCCCTTACCAGACACTTTTTGCAACACCCATCGATTTCTGGAATTCCTATTGATCCTTGTTCTTATAAGTTATCCACTTACGCAGATGATATCCTGGTTCACCTCATTAATCCAGCTGTTTCCCTGCCCCTGGCTCTCCAGCTCCTCTCTGATTTTGGCCGTTTATCAGGATATAAGTCAAATTCTTTGAAAACAGTTATTTTTCCACTTAATTCTGTGACATATAAAAGCTCTATTCCCCTAGAACTACGAGGTTGCTGGTCTATAGCACAGCTTACCTATCTAGGTGTTCATCTGGCACTAGGTACCAAGAAAATTAATTTATGTAAATATGCATCCTGTTATTAGTAGCATTAAAGCAGATATATCTTGTTAACAAATTTCTCCAATATCTCTGTGGAGTAGAATTTCTGTGGTACGCATGAATATTTTACCAAGAGTTTTATACCCCTCTGCATGATCAGTGTCCCACTGCCCCAAGTCTGGTTTACACAGCTCCACCATATCAATGCTGATTTTCTGTAGAAAAACAAGAAACCTTGTATTGCATATTCTAAGTTAACTTTGGCTAAAAATCATGGTGGTCTTCAGTTAACAAATTTTTACTGGTATAATTTGGTGTCTCAAGCGAGCATGTTTTTGGCTTGGGGTCTCCCAGATTTGGGGAACAAAGATACCCACCTTAACCCTCCTTGAAAAGAGATTGAGCTCCATTATTGTATCAGATTCGGCATTTCACCCCAAGCTTTGACCTACCTTTCCTGGGCTAAGCTTCCCACTGTACTCTGTAGTACTCCAATTGGCTGGTCCGTCTGAATTATTATGCAATTCTGTCGCCTTCTAAGATATACTCCACATACAGATCTCCTTCAACTGCTTAGGCTGAACCCTAATATCAAAATTACTAATAAACCTATTTCCCAGATGTCATTACCTTTGGCTGATATTCATTCTATTTCGGACTTTATACTGGGGGACAAGCTAATCTCCTTTGTGGAATTATGCACACGGTTTCCTGTATCCCACCCTTCTGCTTTTACTTATCTTCAAATTAAACATGCCACACAGGAATTTTTTGGTCCACATCCTTGGCAGTTTCCTGACGGCTCTAAATATTGGAAACTAAGGGATCTAGTGACTCAACCACATGTGGTACCTCTTCTATATAAAACGTTGAGGGACACTGTGGGATGTGAAGCCCACATAAGCTGTGGTTACTGGAAAAAGGAGTTCCCGAACTCTGTATCTGCCCTGGAGACTCCATCATCCTTGGGAATTTATATACAGACACATTAAATTAGATAAATTGCAACTGATGCAATATAAGACACTACATAATGTTTATTATACACCAAAAGAAAAAAATACTCACCTTAGTAATGTTGTTTCTTCTAATGGAGTCTTGCTATATTATAGACATTAGCAGCAGTTTGATCCAGCTCTAGAACTGCCCCGGAGTGAAATGGTTAAAACCATTCCAAAATAGAATTTTGGCACGAGAGCAGCTCTATCTGTGTCATTTCAAACTTGAACTGTCAGATCTTTACAGCCAAACTCACTAAGGTCTGTGTGAAGCTGTAACTCACACTAGCCAAATGGCTACCTAAATAATAACAACCATTGATGGTCCCAACACCCAAGACTCAAGTCAGAGGACCAGAAATACTAACACCATTCTAATAATATGAAATGGAACATAAGTATAATAAAACACACACGCAGCTTACATATACACACCCCCAAAGTCCCAAAGGGACAAAATGCTAACAGGACATAAGTAGTGCCCACACTAAGTTGCCCGCACCCCACCAAGTAGAGGTTCTGAGAGGGGCAGGTTGGGGGGGAGGTCTATAATATAGCAAGACTCCATTAGAAGAAACAACATTACTAAGGTGAGTAATTTTTCTTCAAACAACATGAAGTCTTGCTATATTATAGACATTAGCAGAATACACAGCAGTACCTCCATGGAGGAGGGGCAGAACCTACTTAGGGAATAGGCTCTGAAGAACAGCTGTGCCAAACCGAGCATCTCTCCTGGCCTGGACATCCAGGAGTAATGCTTGGTAAAAGTGTGTACCGTTTTCCAAGTAGCAGCCTGGCAAATCTCTAATAAAGGATATCTCTGGCAGCAGCTAGAGGCCAGCTATACCCTGGTAGGGCAAGGCCCTCAAACCGGGGGGCTCTGCCCACTTTCTGATAACAAAATTGGACACAAGAGACAATCCACCTGGCTATTGATCTCTTAGTGGCAGGTTTGCCTTTCCCAACTTCACCACAGGTAAGGAAAAGTTGGAGGGATTCGAACCTGTGACCTTTGATACGCTCTATATAATAACTAAGAGCTCTCTTAATATCCAGGCTGTGCAACCTCCTCTCACCCGAAGAGGAGTGATCAGTGAAAAATACTGGAAGGGAGATAGATTGATTAAGATGGAAATCTGAAACCACCTTAGGCAAAAACTTCCTATTAGTCCTAAGGACTACCTTATCCCTGTGGAAAGAAATAAAGTCAGTCTCCACTGACAAGGCTTGCAATTCACTTATGCGTCTGGCAGAAGTGATAGCCACTAGAAAAACAGTTTTCCAGGTTAGGTACTTAAGCTCTGCAGAAGACAGAGGTTCAAAGGGGTTGCATTAACTGGGCAATGCAAACATTAAGGTCCCAAGCAGGGCGGTTCCCAAAGGAGGATTAGTATGGAGTAATCCTTAAAAACTTGGAAAACACAGGATAAGAGGAAAGAGGGATGACTTTCCTGCTGACACAAAAGCAGACACAGTTGCCAAATGAACTCTCAGGGTAGCTGGTCTGAGACCCAGGGAATTAAGATGTACCATGTAATCTAACAAAATGGGCAATTCAGCAGATTCTGGGGAAATATTTTTCCCAGCACACCAAATGGAAAACCTTTTCCATTTAGAACTATAAGTAGCCCTAGTGGAAGGCTTTCTGGAAGCCTTTAGGATCTCAAGAACACCCTGAGAGAGGTGTAAATCAGCAAACTCTAACTCCTCAAGAGCCAGGCCTTGAGGTTGAGGGATCTGGTCCGGATACCAAACCCTTCCTGGGCACAAGTCAACAGATTATGATTCCTGGGGAGGCACAGGGAAGATGGACTGTCAGAGCCAGAAGGAGTGGGTACCAGGGCTGCCTGGCCCATCCGGGCAATCAGAATCACCCTGCAAGGCTGAGATCTGATTTTGACTAGTACTTTGAATAGGAGAGGAAAGGGGGAAGCATAGAGGAACTTCCTCCCAATCCAGAAGAAGGGCATCCAGGGGAACTGAGCCCAGCACTGAGGCCTGCAACAGAACAGAGGAAGTTTGTGATTGTCTGGGGCTGCAAAAGATCTATCTGAGGATGCCCCAGCTGGAAAAACTATCCCAGCACTTGAGGATCCAGGGACCATGCGATGGCCCTGGGAAATCCTGCTGAGGGCATCCGCTAGGACATTGTCCATCCCTGGAAGATGGAACTGCTATGAGGGAAGTGTTCAGGGAATAGGCCAGAGACCACAACTCATTGCCTTGGTGCACAAGGCCGAAGACCGAGTGCCCCCCTGTGTGTTGATGTACCACATTGTTGTGGTGTTGTCTGTTCTGACTTGTATCACCTTGTCGTGGACAGATGCAGAAAAAGCTTGAAGAGCTAAAAAGACAGCTCTGAGTTCCAGCAAATTGATGTGGAGCAGAGATTCCTGGGGACCAAACTCCTGAGTGGAAAGGTCGCCCATGTGGGCTCCCCAACCCAGAAGGGAAGCATCTGTAGTGAGAGTCAAGTCGTGAGAAGGGGAAATGAAGGGACCCCACTCTTAGTGCTCTGATCCTGCCACCACTGGAGAGCTAGGATCAAGGTTGAGTCACTGGGACCAACTTGGAAAGGGGTCTCTTCTCTGAGACCAAAAGGTTCTCAAGTGAAACTGAATGTCCCTCATCTGAAATCTGGCTCCCTGCACAACAGCTGTGGATGCAGCCATGTGCCCCAGGAGCTGCAGAAAGTGTCTTGCTGGTTGAGAGACCTGCAGAGTGAAGGAAGAGGCCACAGCCACTAAATTCCTTACCCTTTCTGGGGAAGAAAGGCTCTGCTAGCTTTGTGTCCAATTCTGCCCTGTAAAGGTGAGTACCTGGACTGGTTCCAGAACCGACTTTGGTAGGTTTAGCAGAAACCCAGGAGGTGAGAAGCTGCGGGGTGACCTGCAGGTGAGATTTTACCTGTTCTGGGGACTGGCTTACAATGAGCCAGTCGTCTAGATAGGGAAAAACAGCAATCCTCTGCCTCCTTAAGTGGGCCACTGCCACTGCTAGACACTTTGTGAATACCCTTGGAGCAGAGGTAAGGCCGAAAGGCATTGCTCTGAACTGGTAATGACCTGAGGGCAGTTCGAATCTGAGGTACTTTCGATGGGATCTTCTGATTAGGACATGGAAATAGGCATCCTTGAGGTCCAGGGAGGCTAGCCAGTCCCCTGGCCTTAGGGAAGGTAAAATCATTGCCAGAGTTACCATTCTGAACTTTGGTTTCAAAAGATGCTTGTTCAGATATCTGAGATCTAAAATGGCTGCCATTCTCCTGTCTTTTGGGGTAAGGAAGTATCTGAATACAGACCCTGCCCTGATGCAGGAGGAACCTTTCTACTGCTCTGAGAGCTAACAGGGATGAGACCTCTGTTTCCAGAGCGAGGGTCTCTGAAGCACTTGCAGGTAGAAAAGTCTGCTTCTCAACTTGGGAAACTTTTGAAGCTGAGAACCAGACCCTGGCTTACTACTTCCAGAACCCACTTGTCTGAGGTTAAAAGAAGCCCAATTCTGACTGAGTAAGCCAGCCTGCCCCCACTGGTACAGGAGAATCGGCCCTGGGCACCCATCCAGGGTGCCTGTTTCTAGGAGCTTTTAGGCTGGGGGGTGGGAGCAGGTCTTCCACCCCTCGTCTGCCCCTGCCTCTGAAGAAGCCCCTCTGAGCATAGGCAGAGGAGGCCTGAGTCTAGTAGAAAGGCCTGTGAAAAGGCCTACCCCTACCCCTGGGGGGCATGCCTTTGAGGAGTGGCTTGCCGCTCCTTAGCCTGGGCACTCTTGTAAGTAGTCCTATATTCATTCATCTTCTTCATGTAATTCTCTGTCTGCTCTCCAAACAGAGAATTTCCCACCACAGGAAAATCCATAGCCTTAGTCTAGGTATCCTGTGACAAACTAGTACACCTGAGCAAGGCCAACCTACGAAAAGCTACAGATGTGGCCATGACCCTAGAGGAAACATCATTAACATCCACAGCAGCATGAAACTGAACCTTAGAAGCTTCAATGCCATCAGCAGCCACCTGTTCTAGTTCACTAGCCAGCTGGCCATGGGCCTGCTTGGCCAATTGCATAACAGTATCCCATCTAGATTTCTGATACCTAGCTACATAAGCCATATAATTTGCTTGCCTGAGTCCCAGAGAGGCTGCCATATACTGTTTTTGCCATGGCATCAATCTTCCTAGAATCCTTGTCAGAGGATGAAGCCAAGGGAATATTAGCTTTATCACAGGCAGCAGCCTGAACTACTAACATGACTGCATTGCTGAGAAAGGAATTCTGTATCAGGGCCTGACAATGTATACCTTCTGTCCATTTTTTATCTACAGGAGGCACAGAATTAGGAGCTTTAAAATTTTAATTGTTTGTTTCCTAAAAGACTTATGTAAAGGAATAGACAATCTCCTAGACTCTGGAATATCCATCATTTCTACAAAATCAGGCTCCTCTTGCTCATCCACAGCCTCTCTAAAGGAAGCTGGAGGGTTTCAGCAACTTTTATAAAACATAAAATGAGATAGGGACTCAGACAGCATAGGGAGATTCTAAAGGTCTGTCTGGGGAGATGTCGGTTCAATGGGCACACCCAGACCTTCCCAGCCACATTCATACTGTTCATAATCCTCTCCCCCTCCTCTGGTTCATAAAATTCCTCAATATCATATTCCTGAACCACTGGGACCGGACAAACTGACCTTTTACCAGATAGTGGTGGTTCGGACGGACCCTGAGACAGTGACTGGACAATTTGTATGGCTTTTGCTATCTTTGCAGCAGTTGGAGAAGGAATTTTGGACTCCAGACCTGCTGATTTTCTTGTTTTCTTTACTGGAATTGGTTCCTCAGAACCAGCTTTTCTTTGCCGAGAAGTCTGGTCCTGGTCAGGCGGCACTCCCTCTGGTTCGGTTGGCACGAACCGGGCTACCATCGGGTCAGCGGACTTTTAGGCCTCTGTTCCCTGAGCCTGCCCAATCTCCAGGGTGGCTGCAGGGAAATTTCTTACATACCTGGCAGTCTGACTGAGGTGGTCAAACCTCAGACAATAAACACATGTGGTGTGTGGGTCAGCCTTGGCAAAGACTTCCCCACAAACATCACAGTGTTGAAACCCAGTGGGCCGGTTTTCTTTTGGGTTTCTCAGACATAATGCCAGCCTAACCAAAAACTTGCCCTTTTAACGGCAGTGCCAGGCAAGACACCCTTATCGGTTCCTAACCGTGTCACGGGTATTGGAAAAAAACGTAATAAATCCAGTTTTTTTAGAACCGATAAGAACCGGGAACCGCACTCTAAAATAGTAACTTTTAGTTTTAAATGAGTTTTAAACCCACTGATCGGTTCAAAACCGAACCGATAACTTACAAGTTCCACACAGACAAAACCTTCATTTACTTACGGTTACCACAGATAGAGCTTTGAACCAACGGTTTTGGCGGTTAAATAAACTATTCTCGTTAAATCCAACCGGAGAAAACACTTTTTAAACCGAGAAATGAACCGAGCAGAAGGAGAAATCTCCGGAGCGACTGTTCACTGAGGCGGAGTAAAGAATCTGACAGTTCAAGTTTGAAATGACACAGATAGAGCTGCTCTCGTGCCAAAATTCTATTTTGGAATGGTTTTAACCATTTCACTCCGGGGCAGTTCTACAGCTGGATCAAACTGCTGCTAATGTCTATAATATAGCAAGACTTCATGTTGTTTGAACATCTTTTCTCAATAGGTAAGCTGGACTCTCCAACGTGCAGGAAATGTAATGCCCATGAAGACACTCTGAAGCATTTTTTATGGGTTTGTGTGCATATACAGCACAAACTTTTTGGAATAATATTAAATCACGATTAGATCCCCTTTTAGGCTTACAAGATTTTATCCTAGAGCTTTGTATTCTGGACATCAGTGTTACACAGTTGCTGGGCCCTCAGAGATACCACGTCTCTTATTGCAGCAGTAGCCAAATTGGTTATTTTGAGACACTGGACAGATGTGAAATTCCCCTGTTATAAATAGTGGCATTAACTAATAACTATTTTGTGGATGAAGAGGTCGTCGTCCAGCTTACACCAGTATCTCTCTGCATATAAGAGAAGATGGGAGAATTGACAATCCTTCTTCAAATTACCATATCTGAACAGGTACTGGGTCAATATAGCATGGAATGGGCTGTAGGAAGTGTGAATGACTCTACAACGACAGGGGTTGTTTCAGCATGCGGTAAGAACCGCTACTCCTGTTGCCATAGGCTGCCATGATGGAACATGAAGGACAGTGCCAGAGCAATGCCTGGCCAAGCCATTCCCATGGTGGAGTGGCTAGAGTACCTGACTCTGGCGGCAGCAGAGACCTGGGGCTGTGATTCAGTTCTATCCAGGTCCCACTGTAATGCGTTTAAAAATAAATACATTTTTCCCTACTCCATGGTTACCCCTTTCTCCAAAATCCACAACCTCCCGGAGTTGATTATAATAAGTCTGGGAGGTGTAGGGGTGGAGGGAAGTCCCCTGCAAAAAAAAAAAAAAAAAAGAGTTGTTGTTGTTTGAATGGTGTGTGTTCTTGTTGTTTCAGTCAGGATTTTGTCCAGACGCTGTTAGAGCGTGTGCCGTTGTGTCTGAGGAATTGTTTGTATGCACGGTTTTATCCATGACATTATGACCCTGTGCCTCTTAATATGCCCCCACCCTCTCTTTCTTTATTTTTTCCATGGGTTCCTAGCCTATACTTATATACCTTTTATCGATTTACTGCTTCGTTCTGCCTTGTACATATATATGTTGTATGGATCGCACTATGACGTACATCTTTTTTTTGTTTTTGGGTCTTTCAACCATAGATATGCATCCATCATGTTTTGGTTTTAATAATTCTATATTGAAAGACTTACAAACAGACAAACCTCATTAGCTCTCACTTAAAATCTGCTTCCTTACCACAGACACAAAGAAATTAAAAAAACAAACAATTTTTATTGTCCCCCCCCCCCCAAATAAAAATAAATAGTGTCTCCTAGGTTCCTGCCAAGAGGCACATTTTATATAAGGGTGGCCAGACTCCACTTTCTATGGCTTAATTAAGCAATAATGCATGACAGTGTGTGTTGTGCACAGAGATACCATCATACCTGAGATGGCTGGGCATGAGGCCATAGGCGAGTACGTCTAATACTCTAGGCGTGATGTTATCCCAGCACAACACACACCCTGGAGTGCATTATTGCTGTTCTACAATGGCTCAAATCTAAAGAAAAAACATTAAAAGATACATTTTTAAATACCTTTTCAGTAAATTTTTAGAGGTGTAGTTATACATAGTAAAAAAAAAGTTATGTTTCACTGTTCTAGCCAGCAGGTAGTGTAGCTGAATCATGTTGCACTGTTCTGTAGCGCCCCCTCCCCCCACACACACATTAACTACTGGAAGAACGTGCTGTTTTTTTTTTTTTTTCATTTCAGTTTTTCTTTCTGTGTGGATTTTTTGTTGTTGTTACAGTTCATTAGGAGGAGCTGCAGTTGCAATCGGGAGCGGAGCAAGTGGAGCTACAGTCACAGTCACTGGGAGCACAGTGGGTATGTCGTAGTAAAGCTATGGGCACTGCAAGCCAGCAGAAGAGTATAAAACGAAAAAGAAAAAAGAACAATATGTTACTGAACAACACTCTGAATCACTGGCTTCACAACCACAGAAAAAGAGAAGGACTGTAGTTTTGTGGCTGTGAAGGTGATCGCCCTGACGGCTTTGGACAATTTTTTTTTATTGAAAACTGCACAATGTAAATCAGGATGAAACTGGTCAACATGATAACAAAAAAACATTTTTTTATATAATGGTTTGTGCCTTACTGACATGGTGGGAGTGGTGATTTTAAATATGTGGCAATTCAGTGGCATGGCTGAGCGACGTCAGTGAACCACGCGATCAGCAGTTACGGTCTCCATGGTTCAATGAAGTCGTGGTTTTGGGGACAAAATCACCAATATAATTTTAAATTGAGGAATCAGATTGTGACTTGGCAGAGAGGAATTTATTTTTTATTTTAATAGTAAAGGAAGCGGCAAGATGGAAGTTGGTTTGCGAGCGGGAAAGCATGCTGACAAGCGAGGATCACTAAGCCGGCTGCATGGACTGATTTCGCTAATCATTTGATGCGGTCATCTGTGTGCTGAGCACAGACCCGTGATGTTGTACTGGGATAACATCACGGGTCCAGTCCCAGACTGACTAATCAGAGGTCAGCATTTTTTATTGCCATTGTATTATCTCAATTTTTATATTACTACCTGAACAGTCTGCATTGGCACGATGGAAGCCACCGTTGTGCTTGATTGACATATTAGATGCTTGTAGCACCAGCTCTATCACAGCAGTTTTGCATTCTGCCAGCTTGTTCTATGCACCTAAATTAGGGGGTTGTGGTAAGTGGAAGCATCCACATGAGCAATGCACTTTGAAGAATAGTTGGGATGAGAAACCACAACTGCCTGACATATCTAAGTTTACTCACCTGTAACCGCAGTTCTAATAGTGGCATACACTTCACATCCACACTCTGGCAGTTTTTCTGGCAACAGCTGAATCACCCAACATCTTCAAGCAAAGCTCCTTCCCCCACCCAGGTGGTATATCTCCTGGCTACCTTCTGTGACATCAGATCTTTGCACGCTGGAAGCATGGATCCAGATGCCAGTGAAGATTCGGTGGGTTGTGTGTATATGAGCTGTATACCACTATTAAAATTACAATTACAGGTGGGTAACCTATATTTTTAACACCCAGGATACAGTTCACTAGTAACACTCTGGCAGACTTTTAGCAGTCCTCCAGGAGGAGAGGGCAAGGCATACACCTCTATTTGGCGAACAGAGACTGGAGGACTGAGGCCCCAAATACAGCATCACAATGACTCAGCACTTCAATACTGTTGAGGGAGATGAAGGTGTGTACTTTTGATCAGGTTGCAGTCCTGCATATCACCTCAATGGGGACAGTCCTGGAAGCAGCCACAAAGGCAACAGTATGTCTTTTAGAACGAGCCTTGAGCGCCTTGAGTGACTCCTTATTATTCAACCTATAGCACAGGTTGCTGCAAGATGTGATCCACCTGGTAATCGTCCGAGCTGCCAGTCTTCCAGCCATGGTTTCAGGGTACCTTATAGACAGCTGTCAAGCCTCACCAGGAAACCCCGCCATGCACTCCTTATAATAGGACAGCGATGTCCACAGATGCAAAGTACGAAGCCTGCAATCGGCGTACAAGGTTTGGTTAGTAAAGTACAACATGAGGTAAAGTACCTGATTCAGGTGTGACTTTGACAACCTTCGGAAGGAATTTCACATCGGGGTGAAGGGCAACCTTGTCCTTGTGGAAGACCAGATATGGAGACTCCTCCCAGAGCACCTGGGGCTCACTCATCCTTCTAGCTGATATGATAGCCGCCAAGAAGATGGTCTTCCATGACAACTGTGAGAAGTCACACTTGTGCATAGGCTAAAATGACTTACCCATGAGCATAGCCAGCACCATTAGTAAGTCCCACGGAGGCGATGGTTTGCGTATCAGAGGGAGAAATAGGATCTAGGCCTTTGAAAGGGTGCCTGACCACCTTCTCCTGCACCACCGTCTGCATATTAGCCCATGTGTGGTTTGCACAGATGGCTGCCAGGTGCACCTTTAGGATCATGGCTCGCAGTCCTGCCTGAGACAGGGACCAAAGGTAGTCAACATTTGTAGTCACCAGGCAGGCAAGGGGATCAAGTTCCTTCCCTTGGCAGCAGAGTAAGAATCGTTTCCACTGAAAGGCATATGGTCTGCGAATGGACTCCTTTTGAGATGCCTCCACAACGTTGAGGATGTCTTCAGAAAGGCCCAAGGGCTGGAACTCTAGCCACTCAGAAATCAGGCTGAGAGGTGCAGGGACCAAAGGTTCAGGTGCAGAATCATCCCCTGTTGTCTTGTCAGCAGCACGGGGCAGATGGGCAACCTACAGGGAGGCCTGCTGCTGAGGATGAGGAGATCCTGGTATAGGAACTGTGTGGGCCAATCTGGAGCTATCAGAATCCTCTGTACCTTGTCATTCCGGGCCTTGATGACAATCATGTGAACGAAGGGCAAAGGAGAGATGGTGTACAGAAGGCCCGGAGTACAGGGCTGAGAGAAGGCATCCCCTTGTAGCATCACAGTCTGAGGGGGGCAGGCACAGAACAGTCTCAGTTTTCTGTTCTCCTGTGAGGCAAACAGGTCCACCAGAGGGGTGTTCCACTGGCAGAAAAGGTGATCTACTACCTCCTGATAAAGGGACCATTAATGCAACATTTCTCTGATCTAGCTGAGAGCATCCACCAGTTGGTGGTTTTCTCCTATGACATGGACTACTTGGCCAGCAGTCCTGAATGATATGACCCTGAATCAATGGAGAAAATTCCATCAGAGTCAAATGCATTGTACAGAGCTCCAGCAGGTTTATAAGGCAATGGGGCTCCTGTGATGACCAGAACTCATGGGCTCCGTGATCTCCCAGGTGTGCTCCCCATCTTATCAGGGACGTGTCTCTCATCAGCATGACAGACGGTTCCAGGCAGACAAACAGGATTCCTTCCACCAAGTTCTGAAGACACAGTCACCACTCAATGGCATCCCACAATGACTGGGTTGCCAGGACCTGCTGGTCCAGATGATTTAGGTGTTAAGACTGCTGACAGCCCAACTCCCATTGTAGGGGGTACATCCAACAGCGAGCCCAATGGACCATGCTGGTTGTAGCCACCATGAACCCCAGCAGCTGCAGGAAAACCAAGGTCAGATGTGAGCACCCCAACCAGAAATGATTGGGCAAAAGATGTCAGGTCCAAGGTCCAATGCCCTGTCCAAAGGGGAGCAAGTCCTGGCCCGAAAGGGAGTCAAGTTCGGCCCCAATGAACTTTATTACCTGAGAAGGGACCAGTTCGGACTTAGCCTGATTAACCAGAAGGTCCAAATCCTGAAAGCTCAGGAAAGCCAAATCTTAGGATCGCTCCATTGCTTCCATGAATGGGCGGCCAACAGCCATCTGTCCAGATACGGTTACACCCTGATGACCCTGCACTGAAGGAAGGCTGCCACCACTGCCAGGCACTTGGCGAAGTCCCTTGGTGTGGACAAGATGCTGAAAGGCATGACCTTTAACTGGTATAGCACCCCTTCTGCCCGGAACCAGAGGTCCTGACAGTGGGACGGATAGACTGGGATGTGGAAGAACACGTCCTTGAGGTTGAGGGAGCAGAACCACGCTGACGCAGTCCATATTATTGTGGGTAATGACCTTAAGTGGACACTGTCAACTTTTTACATTTTTTAACCCCGTGAAAAATAATACCTGCAGGCATCTGTGACATTCCCGTTCCTATACACAGTGCCTGCATGAGTTAAAATAAGCTCTAAGGCAAGTTTTGAATATATTTTCCACACTTACTCATCCTGACTAAATCCCCGGCACCCACTCCTCCCACATATTCACATTTAACAGGGCGCCAAAGTGCATCTAAACTTGTGCTTGTACTAGTTTTTTTTTTTACATTATACCAGAAAAAACAAGTTCCCAAAAGTTGATAGCACCCTGAGTGCCAGAAACTTGAGTGTGCTATTAAAACAAGTAATCTAACATCTTGGATCTGATGTTAGAAATCAACAGCCATGACTCTGGGCATGCAGAGCGCTAATGTGCATACGTGGAGTCACAGCATACGCATGTCCGGAGTTGCAGGTTTTGATTTCTAACGTCAGATTAAACATGTTAGAGTGCTTATTTTAATAGCACACTCAGGTTTCTGGCACTCAGGGCACTATCAACTTTTGGAAAATGGCTTTTCTGATACAAGGTTAAAAAAAACACCACTTCCTACAAGCATGAGTTTAGACGCGTTTCGGCACCCTTGTGAATATGCACCCATGGGAGGAGTGGATGGCCAGGAATTTAGCCTGGACTAGTAAATACAGAAAATGTATTCAAAACTTATCTAAAAGCTCATTTTAACTGATACAAGTACTGTGTATAGGAAGAGGAAGAGGACTATCACAGATGCCTTCAGATATTATTTTTCATGGGGTTAAAAAATATGTCAAAAAGCTGACAGTATCTATTTAAAATTAATAGTGTCAGTGGCTCAGCAGGTAGCACACTCGCCTCTGAGGCCGGTAGATCAGAAGGCTGTGGGTTCTATCCCCACACCAGGCACTTGGGTTAATATCCCAATACTGACTTTGCATTGCAGCACGGGGGGTGCTGCACTCCTGAGGTGCCATCTTCTGGATGAGACATTAAAACCGAGGTCCCATTTACCTATTCTGGTGGTAGTTCAGGTGAATGTTAAAGATCTCATGGCACTTCTCAAAAAGGAGTAGGGGAATTTTATTGAAAAGAGGACTACAGACAGAATCAAAACAAAGAAAAACAATATATCACAACATATCTTATCTACACAAAGCTCATCCTATTATAATACAAACCATTTGTCCTTATTTACCCATAGAAATTTCACTTTTTCCTCGCTATATTTTTTACAATCCATTTCCCATAGTTTTAAAATTGAGATCTGCATGTTCTTAAACATTTCAATGTATCCAACATGTCTCTGCTGTGTGACCCAAACACATCTGGACTGCCAGATGTAGTATCTGATAATGGCCATAACTGTGTACAAAGTCTCTGCATTGTATTTTCCCCCACCCATCCCCACCTATCATCAAATACCCCACACATTAGAGCATAGTATGTCATCCACTCAAACAGAGGTTCTTTCTATGTCTCAGAAACATAAAACCAAAATGATATTACATAAGGACATCACAAAAAAAGGTGATCTTGTGTGTCGGGAACTTGTATACAGGTCTGTCTCAAACAGTGCCTGTCTTGTACTTGTTTGTGTTTATTGTTGTTTCTCACACTTAGTTTGCAATACAGGCCTAACCAGACTGTATCCCACACAAATTCTGGGAGCCTTTTGTTATTTAGCATGTTCAGGTTAAACTGTGTTTTGTTTAATGGGCAGTCCATAAATCGTATTTCCTCCTTTCTTTCTTTTTTTATTACCTGAGTGTACAAGTCTTTTCTAGTTGTAGTCTGGATATGCTATTTAGTAATTTCCCATTTTACCATATTTTTCATTTGTTCCTGACCATACCAGGGAAAGCCAGGTATCCTATGAAACACTTCTGTTTTCCTTCCCATGCTGCTAAGCTCGGTAAAAGGCAGGCTAGCACACTGTCTTTCCATATTTTGAACCCTGATCTCAAGGCAGTGCCATAATTATATTCCCAATGGATGCTACAAAAAAGGCTATTGGGTTCACCATCCCTAATCCACCCTCTTGGGTTTTCCTGCATGTAATCTCTCTTTTTACAGGGTTCATACAATTTCCCCATAAGGCCTGAAAAAAAAATACCATATATTGTCACAAATAAGGTCGGTGGGGGGGGGAATATAACTCTGATACAAAAAAATTGGAATAAGTAATGTCTTGATTAGCAGGATCTTCTTTTTTTTTGCTATCTGCTGACCTCTCCAGTTGCCTACTAATTTGTTTGCTTTTTGTATCTGTAGATCCCAGTTTTCTCTGCTCATACCTTCTCCCCCAAATTGTACCGCTAAAATTGATATCTCTTCTTTTGTTATAGTTATACCCCCTATCTGGCCATTCTCTGGTAAAGGGGTATCCCCTATTACTACCCCAGTGCTTTTATCATGATTAATTTTGGAACCTGAGATCAAAGAAAATCTATTGCAGGTGTTCTTTAAAGAATTACTGACAGTCTCTGGTGAAATGCACAAAACCAAATCATCAGCATAAGCTAATGTCTTTATGGCTGGGTGTCAGGATGGACCTTGATGCCCCGAATGGATTCAGCTTGATCTATCCTTCTCAAGAAAATACTGCTACATAAAACATAAAGTAGAGACCCTTGTCTGATCCCTCTCCTTACTTTCAATTCCCTCCGTATCCACCCATTTATGTTAGGGGTGAGTATGGCATCTCTATACATGGTTTGTAACCACTTTATAAACTCTCAGGAATCCCAAATGCCCTAAGCGTAGTAAACAAAAACTGATGGGATATGTGGTCGAATGCTTTTTCCTGGTCTATACTAAGAATAAATCCCTGTACTTCCCCTCTTGAGGCCTTGTGAAAAAACTCCCTTAGCATGATGAGGTTATCATACTGGTACCTCTTAGGTATAGCACATGTCTGAAATGGACTAACTAAACTACCTGCTACCCCCAGCAACCTCTTGAAGAGAATTTTACTTATAATTTTCAAATCAGTATTTAGCAGGCTCAACGGCCTCCAGTTTCTAAGGTCCCCCTGTGCTTCTTTTTTAAACGACAATATAAGGGAGGCCTGATTCATTGGGTGTGCAAGGCTCCCTTCTCCTAGCATACTATTATACACTATAGCCAGGGCAGGGGAAAGCACATCTATAAAGGTTTTACAGAGTGCAGCCCCAATTCCATCTGTTCCAGATGTAGATCCAGATTTTAATGTGCTGATAGCAGCCTTAATTTCCTCTTCTAGAAAGGAGGAAGATAGGGTCTCTTTTTGGTCTGCACCAACTTGAGGAAGATTTAAGTCTCCCAGTTCTATGTCCCCAACCTCAGGAGGTAGGTCAAATAATGCCTGCAGGTATTTATCAACTTGGGACAGTATTTCATCTGGAGTAGATATAGTCTGTCCAGTCTCAGAGCTAACTTTGGTTAAAATTCTGTGATCTATCCTATTTTACACCCTTTAAAAGGGTCCAATGTCCAATGACCATTTTTTCATGTTGGCTCCAAACCTAATTTCTTGCTCAAGAGATTTTCTTCTGTTGTACTGAATTTCCTGCATCTGTTTTTTAATTATGGATATTTGAGAAGAGTAGTCCTGCCTACTAGTCTCTGTTAGAGACAGAAGCTTCTGAAGGTGGTTTCTTAACTTCAGGTATTTTAAATCATCTCTGCTGGAGTCTATGCTTGCTTCGTTTTGAAAAAAGGACCTCCAGCCCTTCTTTGTATCTTCCTAACCATAAAGCAGCATTATAATACATCTCGGCTACTGACAATCTAGCTTGCCATTCTGCTTTCCATTTTTTTTTTCATCTAACAGCAATGAACTGTTAAGCCTCCATGGGTTTTTCTTGCACCTAGGAGAATGGGCCCATCTTAGCTTGACGTCCGAGGGTTCTATCATTGCTGATAGAAATACAAAGTCTATTCTAGTAGACAGAGAGCCTTTAAAAAAAGTGTTTCCCCCTGTGGCACGAGTCTGCCTATATGGATCTTTTAGGCCTGCTGTATTAATAATATTTTTCAAAGCAGTAGTCTCGCTAAAAGTTTGATCAGTTTTACACCCTCTGTCTGCTCTTTCTATCCCACAATTAAAGTCACTGGACCAGACCACAAGCCTAGAAGTATGCAAAAAAGGATGAATTAACTTAAATAAGGCGACTCTCAAAGCTTCGGTTTGGGGAGCATAAATATTATCTATTTTGAATCTATCATCAAAAAAAGAAATATCTAAAAGCATAGCCCTGCCTAGGAGAATATCAGTTAATCTGATATTGGGAGGCAGTATGGCGCAGTGGTTTAAGGCTCTGAGCTGCAAATCTGGAGACCTGGGTTTGAATCCCACAGCCCCCACTTGCATACTGTGTGACCCTGAGCAAGTCACTTAACTTTCTTGTGCTCCCAGGTTGCACCTGCAAACAAGCTTTCAGCTTAGTGTGTCTCACCTGGTAAATAATTGGTTAAAAAAAAAAATCTGGAAACTCTAAAGTTGGGGTTGTTAAATAAAATCCCTACTACATCACATAGTTTCTCTCCAATTGACCAAAAAGAAGGTCCATTGCTCCATAACCTGGTTGCCTGTTGAATTTCCTGCTGCGTCTTAAGTCTGGTGTCTTGCAATAAAAGGACATCAGCTATCTCTTTTCAAAGACAGCTTAACACCACTGTTATTTTTCTACTGCTTTTGATGCTATTAACCATTAACAGATGTTATCTTTAGAGAAACAACGGATACATAGCAAAGATCAGGGTGATTTAAATAACCTTCTACGTCTGGGTCTCCTAGGAATACTGCCACCCCATCCCCCACTCTCCATATCAGAGGTTATATTTGTGGTGGTTGAGGTTAGAGAAGAGGCGTCAGATTCTTCACCTCCTAAGTCTTCCTCCTGTTTATCTGTTAACAGTACTGCAAACTTATTACATGTTTCCCAAGAATCTGTTGAAGTTCTCTCAATTTTATCCTTGCTAGTTACCATCTTTCCCATTCTATTTCTTTTCTTGGCTGTGGCTTTCTTGAAGGACTGATCCTGAGTAGGGAAGGAAGGGGTGGCATGTCTGTACCTCCAGTTTCTTCTTGAGGCCTATCTGCTAGAGTTTCAGGAGTTACATTTACTGTGGACATTTCACCTTGCTGGGGGGTCTCTGTTTGTGCTTCCTCAGTGGTATTCCCTGGAATGACAATAATATCTGAGGGGTTTTCCCTGGGAGGGGTAGGGATAGTTACCACTACTGAATTTGCTACCTTTTGTGGCTGTAATTGTTGGGCCTTATTAATCAAGTACTTGTGAGAGGGGCAGTCTTCTCTATTATGGGACGCCCAAGGGCACCTTCCATGGCCATGTCCTATGTTCTCACATAAATTGCATTTAAATAAGCTTAAGTAATTTGCAGAAGTGTGTCTGTAGTCTAAACAGTGGCAACATCTAGGGGTGTCGCAGGTTGAACTCAGATGTATATGGAATCCACTTTTAAAACAGGATTTCGGCTGTCCGATATAAAATAGAACCCCTCTGTCTTTCCACCCAAAAAAGGTACTAGGAAGATATAATGGGCCATTGCTTGTGGAATAAAGTTTTAGCTTAATCCCCCATTCCATATTTGCTCACTGTCAAGGATGGGACTAGGTCTGTCAAGCACCTTGTATCTTTGGTGCAACCAAAATAAGATATCCTCCATGTTAACACCCTCGATCTGGAACATTACTGTTATGTGTTTTACTGCTGGTTTAGTGAGAGGGATAGCCATACAAGGTATCCATGCTGGAGTGTGTTTTAATGTCTCATAATGTGTCCAAAATCTATCTGGACTCGACACTGCCTTAAAGCTAATGACAAAATTTCCATTTCCTAAGTGTATCAAATCAAATATCTTGGACGAGAAAAATTTCACGGTACCTTTCAACAGCATTTTTGCTACATGCAACCTGTCTGGAGGATTTTCCACCCCCCACCCCTTAAACAGTACACGCACAGCACTCTTTCTTGGGGCGGGTTCCCCCTTATTCTAGAAAAGATCAGCCAATTTAAACATTGGACTTAACATAGCATTTCTCTCATGATTCACTAAAATGTCATCTGCAGGACCCATCCTATTGTCTATGTTATTTGACCCAGGTGCAATGTTTGTGGAAGTAGAGGCCTGTGAGGGCTCTACCCTATTTGGTGCGCTTTTGTTAGGGGCTTGTTTTGAACAGTCTCGCAAATCATA
Organism: Neoceratodus forsteri; assembly: GCA_016271365.2. NCBI lineage: Eukaryota > Metazoa > Chordata > Ceratodontiformes > Ceratodontidae > Neoceratodus > Neoceratodus forsteri. Next base: position 915,042,427 of record CM057453.1, on the reverse strand, counting down.
ACATCAGTATTATTGTTAGAGGTGTTTTCAACTACAGTTTGCTTATTTCAAATGGAGTCTCTGTACCTCTGAACGTCCGTGTCCTCAGGGACTGGGGTTCCCATCTTCTCTCCTGAGTGAAGCCAGCCAATCCCTTCCAGGGCTCGGACAGGAGACCAGGAGATCTCAGTATCATTATGTACACCCTCTCTCCTTGCGCATGTGTTTCTTTCTGCTGTTTTGCTGCTGCAAGGATTCTCCACTAGTATGGTGCTTTTAGACACTTTGCTAGTGGATGCAGCAGCTGGAGGGTGTAAAACACCCAGTCTTCAGTTCTTTTTCACTGTTCTGTTTTTTCCTTTCTCTTTCTCGGGCGCAGGCGGCTTTTGGCACACAGCGGGATGCTGTAAAGAGCTGCCAGCTGCTCTGCCCGTCTCTGTCAATTTCTCCACCGGTTTTGGTGCAGACACATCACCACTCAGCTGTTCCGATGATTCAGCAGGCTCAGCAGTCCGAGTTGCGCTTTGAAGCACATGACAGCTCTGCCTGCATGACTTATCTCCTTCTTTTAGCATTCTCTTCTGCTGCAGACAGTTCAAACAACAGTCTTTCTTTCTCAGAAATAGCAGCTGAAATATTTTTAGTAGCACTTTGTACCTATGGCAGAGACACAGATCCTGCATCTGCTTGGGAAAGCTCCATTTCAGTTTTGAAAAACTCTTCTGGCATATCCAACGTTGTAGTTTCCACATTTTCAATAGGTTCAGCCTCTAGTGTTGTAAGGACAGAAGAGGAGGCCAACTCCCCTGCCACATCAGCACTTCCTCCTCCTCCTGTGTCCAGCTCCAAGCTGGTTCCCTCCATCCTGTCCACAGGAAGTGACAGCATCTCTGCAGGCAGAGTAGGGGAATTTCCCCGGTGCCCTGGCCAAATTTCCCCCCATTCACTAAAAATACTACCAACAGCTTAATCTGGTTCAAGGTCAGCTGACATTCATCTGTATCCCCTTCCCCCGGGTCATGCCTGAATATAGGCAAGCATTTGTCTAGTGCACTTACCCGGTCAACAAAAACTAAATAAATAAATAATAAATAAAAATGACATAGTAGTCTTTGCATACCCTGCAGACACTGTCCAGTACTTAAACGGGGCTGGGGATCATGTTACAGGCCTTGAAAAGATTCCACAGCACTATATGCCCAGGAACAACCTTTCCTATTTTTTATTTCTTGCAGATATCCCAACGTTTCACACTAGAAAGCTGTTTTTAAGGGATTTAGTTCAAGTATCCCATAGGTCTCATGGGTAAATGCAGAGGAGACCACATGTCCATAATGCTTGCCTCAATCAACAATTCAATCTAGTCATTCCAATATCAGTGCAGTATACATCCAGTTTGTTCTTAAATTCATTCATATCCATGCTACCTACTATGTGGGCAGGCAAGGAATTCCAGAATTTGACCACTCTTTAATCAAACCAATGTGCTCTCCTACTGGTGCGACAATGGTCACTCTTCAACTGTGAAGTGTGTGATCTACAGGCATTAGTACCAGACATTCCCAGAAGTCATCATTAGCCAAAGCCTGAAAACCATACACATGTCACCTCTCAATCTACAGTATTCCAAGGAATACATCCCCAAGTTGAGTAGCCTTTGATTATCATTTATATCCTTTATATTCATTGACCTTGTTGCTCTACACTGGACTCCCGGTAGTATCTGTATCATAGCCTTTGTACTTGGGGCCCAGAACTGAGCACACCACCTAAGGTGTGGCCTAACCAGGGGCACATACAGTGGAACCATCACCTCTCTGTCCCTACTTGCAATATGTCTCAAGATGTCAGTTAAGATGCTATTTGCCCTCTGCCTAACAGTTAAACAATGCTTTGTGAATTTTAAATCACTAGTTAGAGTAATACCCAAGTCACACTCCTGGGTTACTTCCTTTAACTGTTTACCACCTAGGTGATATGTTGCCTTGTTATTATTTCTGACAAAATGCATCACTGAACATTTACTTATGTTAAATTCAAGACGGTGCAAGATGGCCAACTACTCTAGTTCCTCTAATGCACCCTGCAAGGTATTTATATCTGCAGTATAATGTACTGGTATACCAATCCTGGAATTGTCAGAAAACTTAGCTGCCCAGACTTTTTCACTACATCTCATGGTGGATATATACAGATTGAATAGGTAGGGACCTAAAACTGAGCCCTATGGGACCCCGCTGGTCACCTCTATCCATTCAGAGGCAGTTCCTCTCAAGATAACCTGTTGCCTTCTGTTGGTTAGCCAAGAGCTGATCCAGTGTACTATACTACCATTTATCACCAATAAGATTAAGGACTCCACCAGCTCATGACGTGGCACTTTATCGAATATCTTCATAAAATCTAAAAATACCACATCCACCAGGGAATTGTTATCTAAGGATGCGTTGACTTTACCATAAAATTCTAACAGGTTGGTCTGGCATGAACAACCCTGAGTGAACCCCTGCTGTGTCTTGCCACCCTGGTCTGTTTCCTGAATAAACTTATCAATGTAGTCTTTAATAATTCCTTCCAGGATCTTCCCCATTATCACTGTCAGGCTCACAGGCCTATTATTACTACTTTTCTTCCTGCTCCCTTTTTGAAAATTGGAACCACATTGGCCCATCTCCAACAGTCCAGTACCTTGCCCTGATGTATTGATAAACAGTTTTGTTAATGGACCGCTTAATTCATTTGCCAGTTCCCTGACCTGAAGCTTTATAAGGGTTAACCTTAAGTAATCTTTCATGGACATCCTTCCTATACACTGTGAATGGGCTCTCAAGTTTTACCACTTGTTCCAAGTTAGCTATGTTAATTTTGGTTTTAAACACTGAGCCAAAATATACGTTCAAAGTCTGCGCCATCCATTTTACATCTGTGATTAATTCCCCATTTGTGTCTTCTAGGGGGCCCTCACCTATGTTTGCTCTTCTTTTATAGTTGATGTAGTTATAAAAGGATTTATAGTTATCTTGTACCTTGGTGGCCAAGCGCAACTCATTATCCCTTTTCAACCGCCTTGTGACTATGTTACATTCTTTGAGTATATTTTTATACTTCTCCCAGTCTCTATCTGACTTGCTTTTTTTAGCAGTTGCATATGCCTTATTTTTGCATTTCAATTTGCTTCTCAATTTCTTGGTCATCCAAGGAGGACTCCTTCCTGACTTATTATAGTTTCTCTTTGTTGGCACGTATTTATCCACTAAGTTGTGAAGTTTGTTAACAAGATTATCCCACATTTGGTTTAATGATTTATCTTTAAAATCTTGTTACCATTTCCAACCTTGAAAATCTGACTTCATAGCCACAAAATATGTTTGGTCATAACATCTGATTCAGGTGGTACCTACCACTCCATTTATTTGCTTTGTGAGTAAATCAAAAGTGATCATATCATGATCACTCCCACCCAAGGGCGGTAAGGTCATACACTCCTGAATATGAGCCACCATGTTACTAAAAATCAGATCTAAAATATTGTCAATGTTGTCTCCCCCCAACCCCGTTCCTTCAGAAGCATATTGCTCGAGACCTAATGGGGTCATACTATTCACTATACTCTGTTCATTGGCCGACTGACCCTTATATGTCTCCCGGTAAGAACCAAGCAAATTAAAATCTCCCATCACTAATGATCTATTATCCAACAGTAGTGTCTTTAATAATTCACAAAATAAGGCATCTCTCCCTAGACTGAAATAAAACACTCCCACAATTATCTTGGTTCCTGACTCTGGAATCAGCTTTGCCCATGCATGTTCCCAAATCATTGAACCTATGTTAATAGACAAGGACTTACTGTAATAGCATCAGAAACGTACAAGGCTACACCTCCACCCCTACCTTTCGGCCTCTCTTTACTTTATAATGCGTAACCCTGTATATTTCAGTCCCATCCAGAATCCTTGTCCCACCACGTCTCTGTGATAGTACACAATTGGATGGACTCCTTATGCAAGATATAAATTAATTCCTCAAATTTGTTAACCAAACTTCTTGCATTCAACGGTAAACATTTCCATGCCTTAGTGTTAGCTGGTGAACAATGGACTTTACTGACCTCATTTGTGACTGTACCACCCATGTCCCCCTCGCCTTTAGTTTAAAAGCATCTTAATACTTGTATTTATTCTGCTAGCTATTGTCTGGTACCATAGCAATTCAGGTGCAAGCCATCATTGTCAAATAAACCAGGACTGAAAATGTGTCCCAATGGTTTAGAAATTCTACCCCTTGAATACTGCATGATCTCTGCAACCAATCATTTAAGTACATAATGTCCCTTATTTTGGGTCTGCTGGCCCTCGTAAGCGATACTCCCGAAATAATTAAATCACATCCTTTTTCCTTTAGTGTCTTTCCAACCTCTTCAAAATCTCTCTGGATGTCCAACATCCTTCTTCTGCCCACATCATTTACACCAAAGTGTAACATAGAAACAGTCGGCAGATAAGGACCACTAAGCCCATCCAGTCTGCCCGTAAGCCCTCCTTGTTTGCTGCCTCTGACCCTATCTGGTCAATGACTTTATACGACTCCTTTCCACCTCTAAGGTTCCCTTGTGCCTGTCCCAGGCATGTTTAAATCCCTCCACTGTGCTTGCTCCCACCACCTCCTGTGGCAGAGTATTCCATTTGTCTGCCACCCTTTCCATAAAGAAAAACTTCCTCACATTTCCCATTGCTCTGACACATTCCAATTTCTTATCATGCCCCTTCATTCTTGTATTCCTCCTATATTGGAAGATGTCGCCCTCTGTACCTTGTTTATGCCCTTAAAATACATGAATGTGTCTATCATGTCACCCCGATCTCTCCTTTCCTCCAGTGAGGGGTCCTTCAATCTCTCCTTATAAGTTTTCTGATGCAAGCCCTCTACCATCTTTGTCGCCTTTCTCTGGACCACTTCCGCCCTGTCAATGTCCTTATGAAGGTGCGGCCTCCAGAACTGCACACTGTACTCTAGGTGAGGCCTCACTAGTATTTTTTATACAAAGGCATCACCACCTGCCTCTTCTCCAGATCCCTCCTCATTCTCTCCACCCCATCTGGAGTATCCATCCTATTGCAGATCTTGGTGTCATCTGCAAACAGGCAGATCTTTCCCTCCAGCCCTTCTGCAACGTCATTAATGAAGACATTAAACAGAACTGGCCCAAGGACCTATCCCTGAGGTACCGCAATGGTAACCCCCCTCTCCCCAGATTGGATCCCATTTACTACCACCTGCTGTCTCCTGTCTGTTAACCAATTTCTATCCCAGTTTACCACCTTGTGTCCCATGCCCAGACTACCCATCTTGTTTACCAGCCTTTTATGTGGGACAGTGTTGAAGGCCTTGCTGAAAGCAAGGTAGGTGATGTCCACCTCTCCCCCCCAATTTACCTCCTTCATCACCCAGTCAAAAATATCTATCAGATTCATCTGACGTGACCTTCTTGCTGTAAATCCATGTTGCCTTGGATCCTGGGCACCGCTGGATTCCAAGTGTGCCACTATTCTTTCTTTGAGCAGTGCCTCCATGATCTTACCCACTACTGAGGTAAGCCTGTCTGGCCTATGGCTCCCTGGCTCCTCCCTGCTACCATATTAGTGTAGAGGGACTACATGTGCCCTCCCCTCCAGTCTTCTGGAACTACTCCAGTGTTGTGCGACTCTGAGAACGCGGCTGCCAGCTCTCTGCGCAGCTCCCTTAATATCCTTGGGTGTATGCCACCTGGCCCCATTGCTTTGTCCACCTTCAGTTTTGTGAGCTCCTCCAGGACTATTTCCACTGTGAATGGACTTATGTTTACCTCCCCCCTTCATATCTTTACCCAACTGCGGACCCTGTACCTTCCCCTCTTCACTGAATACTGAACAGAAGTATTTGTTCAGTATTTCCACCTTTTCCAGGTCTTCCTCCTTGCACTCCCATGTATCCCCTCTGAGCCTTACAACCCCCCCCCCAGTTTTCCTTCTTTCGTTGATGTACCTATAGAATGTCTTATCTCCTTTTTTCGCCGACTGTGCTAACCTTTCCTCATCCTGTGTTTTTGTGCTCCTAACTGCCTTCCCTGCTTCCCTAAATTATTTAGGTACACCTCCCTGTCTTCCTCCCTTTGAGTCTCCTTTATATTTCCTGCAACTTGCCCTCTTGGACCTTACCTTGTTTGTCACCTCCCTTGAGAACCATAGTGGTTTCCTCCTTCTCTTGCCTTTCTTTACCATCCAGATGCATTGTTTCGTCACCTCTTCTATGGCTCCCTTCAGGTGTTCCCACTGCTCCATAACTTCCCTTCCTCCCTCCCTCCTTTCTAGGGCCTGATTGATACACCTCCCCATTTTAGCAAAATCCACCGTCCTGAAATCTAAGGCCTTTGCCTTTGTGTGACTAGACTGTATCCCTGTCCCCATGCTAAACCACACTATGTGGCGTCGCTGGACCCAGTTTTCCCTCTACCCAGACTTCTGTGATTCTGTTCCCATTGGATAGTATTACTGTAGATCCAGAATTGCCCTGTCTCTGGTGGGGTCAAGCACTAGCTGCCTGCGCTCTGCTGGGAATCTAGGATGTGTATGCTTCTACTTGAAGCAGCAGCTGGTGTGGTCCAATTCATGTCTGGAATATTGAAATCCCCTTGCAGCAGAACTTCTCCTTTTAAAGCCATTTTGTGTATTTCATCCACTAGCTCCCTGTCCACCTCCTCCTCCCCCTGAGCTGGAGGCCTGTAGATCACCCCTGTGCATACTGCTGTGCCACTGCCAGGTTGAGGGTGACCCACAGTGCCTCGGCCTCCCCCTGTCCTCCCTGTGTCTCCGTAGCCTTTATGCCTTCTCTGACGTACAAGGTCACCCCCCTTTTATTTTTTTAGCCCCTCATCCCTCCTGAACAGTGCATAACCTGGTACACTTATGTCCCATCCATGAACTGCAGTGTACCAAGACTCAGTTATTATTGCCATGTCCAGGTCTGCCTCTACTAGCAATGTCTCCGGGTCTGGGATTTTATTTTCCAGGCTGCGGGCATTTGTCACCGTGGCCTCCCATGTTTTGTTGCCTGCCCTCCCTTTATTCCTGGTTTTGCTCTTCTGCCTCTTCCCCCTCACCCGCTAACTTTCTTATGTGCCCCGGTACCTTTGCTACTCCCTTCCTTGTCCTTGATTGTTGATTCCAGTTTAAGTCTGATATTCTTCACGGGGGCTACGTGACAGGTAGAGCTTTGAAGGTTATTTTTCAGCAGTTTCCTCAGGAGGTGGGCGCTCCTCAGGCACAATTCACAAAGCCTTTGAGACTTTTTAGTGACTGTTTGCCTCCGACGATCATCTTTCGGCTGCCTTAAACATTCTGACATTTTAGTGAATTGTGTAGGGTGTTTGGGGGGGGGTTGTGTGGCGGGGGTGTGTGTGGTGTTTTAATTGTCTGAGTGGTGTGTGAGGTGTGTGCTGTGGTTAGGAGTGTATAGTTGTGTGGTTGAGATTTTTGTATGAATTAGTGTGTATGGGTGTGGGAGAGTGGCTTCACTGATTGAATGTGAGTGTTTTTGTCAGTAATACTGTTTGAGGTGTTTATTTGGGGTTTGTGTTATTTGAGGGACTGAATTGCCAGGTCAGCATGTGTTTGTGCCACGACCTGGTCCGCATTAGCTATGCTGCTGTCCTGCTCTGGGACCTTCGCCCCTTTACTGACCTCCCAGTTCACGCTACCAAGCAAGGCGCTGTAGGGAGGTCAAAATAACTAGGTGGTGGAGGGGCCTTGGGTTTTGGGCAGCAGAGGAGGGGCAGTTAGTGATACTGAGGTTGTCCGGTGCAGAAGACACCCTGGGCGTAAGCGGTGCCTGGGGAGAAGCCAGAAATGCTTGGTTTCTGTGCTCAGGGTTCCCACTAGACCAAGTGGGCAGGTAGCTAGAGGGCCGTCCGCGTCCTCTAATCCTTGATTTCCTCTGTCGACCTGGTCTGCATTACGGAGACCTGGCTGGGTGATGATGCCAGCCCAGTTCTTGCAGCGTCTGTTCCCTCCGGGTACTCCATGACAAACTGCCTGAGGAAAGATCGCAGGGGTGAGGGAGTGGCCATCATTTTTAGATCCAGCCTGGGCTTCTTGGTGCACCCAGTTGGTAGCACCCGATCTTTTGAGTGTATCGCCGTTTGTGGGGGATACAGGTGCAGGCTGCAGGATTCTCCTTATTTACTGCCCCCCCCCCGGGGTGAGGGGAGAATTCCTGCAGGAGGTAGTGGACTTCATTGTCGACCAGGTGTTGGAGTCCCCCAGATGTTTAATTCTGGGGGACTTCAATGCTTGGATCAATGATGAATCCTCGCGTTCTGGATACGACCTCCTCCAGGTGATGCAGTCTCTGGGCCTGTCACAAGCAGTTGCTTTTGCTACGCACCAGTTTGGCCATACACTCGATCTGGTGTTCCAACTGGGGCTTGAGGTTGAAAACCTCAAGACTGATCAGGTCATTTGGTCTGATCATTACACCGTGAAGTTCACATTTGGGGCCACTCCTGAAAGTCCCTCATCTGCAGAAATGGTCAGCTATTGCCCTTTGAGGAGTTTACATCCAGCGGGACTATTGGCAGTAGCTGATTTATCTAGGGTTGACACGGCATGTGCAATTGGCACCAGAGAGGTGGCTGCCACCTATAATAGGGAGGTTTCCGAAGCTCTGGATGCCATCGCACCAGTTTGTTTATGACCCAGGTCCTCTCACGTGAGATCCCCATGGTTTGACAGAGGTCTCAGAGTGATGAAGATCAGGGGTCGGACGTTGGAGCGTCGCTGATGGAGAACCCAGCTGGAGACTGACAAGCTGGCCCTGCATGTCCACTACGGTGAGTATCGGGGGCAACCTCCTGTAAGAAGGCAGAATTTCTGTCCAGGGAGACTGCTGTGGGGAGGAACAGACCTTCTCAGCTGTTTCGAACTGTAGACAGGTTTTACATCCTGCCCGTCTGCAGCCGAAAAAAGCTTTTTCATCCACTTTATGTAAGGAGTTTGTTCTGTTCTTCTCTGACAGAGTGTCGGCCATCTTGTCGGGGATTCTGCCAGTTAGGCTTCTGCCTAGCAGTGGTTGAACTGAGGGAAATAGAGACACTACACCTATCTGGGAAGAGTTTAGGCCAGTTGAGGTGTCCGATGTGACTAAGGTGATCGTAGATCTGAAGCACACGTTTTGTGAACTGGACCCAGCCCGACACGGTTCTTAATGGAATGTGTTGAGGATGTTGGCCAGTGTTCACCAGGATGTCCGGTGCTCAACGGTGGAGGGGGTTCTCTCAGCTGCCTTGAAAGAGGCGCTGGTGAGGCTCCTTCTTAAGAAACCTTCCCTTGACCCTGACGTCTTGGCGAATTACCTTCCTATCTCCAACCTGCATTTTTAGCACAGTTGTTGAGAAGCTAGTAGCACAACAGCTGAAGGTTCACCTGGTGTCCTCAGACATTTATGAGTCATTCCAGTCGGGTTTTCAGACTAGACACAGCACTGAAACAGCTCTAGTTAGGGTGCATAATGATCTGCTCAGGGCTAAAGATAGAGGAGACAGGTCGGTTCTTGTACTCCTCGATCTCTCTTCAGCTTTTGACACTGTGGATCACGTGTAACTGGATTGGCTCTGTGAGTTTTGTGGACTCGCCGGCACTGTCATCAGGTGGTTTGAGTCCTATCTCTCTGACAGGGTGCAGCAGGTGGTGATGGGGAATTTCTCCTCCTCCACAATGCCACTTTCTTGTGGAGTTTCACAAAGCTCAGTCCTGTCACCGGTGTTGTTCACAGTGTATATGCTGCCCCTGGGTGAGCTCATTCGACAATACAGTGTGGAGTTTCACTGCTATGCAGACGGTACCCAACTGTATTTGTCATTTGCTCCCGGAACATCAAGAGCTGTGGATGTGCTTAACATCTGTCTGGCTAAAATCAATGACTGGATGGCTTCCAGCTGACTGAGACTCAACCCGGCTAAGATGGAGGTGCTGGTGATCGAGCCTGGGCAAGGGTGTGATGGGTTACTGTCCAGGGCTGATTCTGGTCTCTTTCTGGATTGTACTTCATTGACAGCTTCCCAGAGGGTGCAAAATCTGGGCATGATCCTTGACAGCAGGCTGACTTTTGAAGATTAGGTGTTGTCTGTTGTCAGCAGTGGTTTTCACCATCTACGTAACACTGCCCGGATTAAGCCCCTCGTTCTGCCCAAGGACCTATCAACGCTAGTGCATGCCTTTGTTTCCTCCAGACTCGACTTTTATAACGCTCTTTACTTTGGGGTCATGGGAGGGACCATCCACAGGCTGCAGCTAGTGCAGAATGCAGCAGCTCAGCTACTGACTGGCCTTTCTAGGTTTAGTCATGTGATCCCTGTTCTGTGTGCTCTGCACTGACTGCCAGTCAGATGGAAGGTCCTTTTCAAGATGGGGCTTCTCACCTTTAAGGCCCTAAATGGACTGGGCCATGGCTATCTGTTACAGCTACTGACACCGGTGACCTCTGCCTACTCCCCATGTGCCTCTTTGAGGGGCCTCCTGGTTGTTCCCAGGGTATGGTTCAAGACTTCTGGAGATCATGCTTTTAGCATCTCTGGGCCATCCCTGTGGAACGCAATACCATCTGTTGTCCAGGAGGATCCCTCGGTAGAGGTATTTAAGTGGAGGTTGAAGGCACATCTTTTCAGCCTGGCTTTTAATGAACTCTGAATTGTAACATACTGGCTGGTCCATATTTATGATATTTATTCAGCTTTTAAGTGTCTTATATTTTAGTTTTTCAAACTGTATTAGTGTTGTTTTATATTTATTCATTGTATGTTTATTTTATTTTTCTGTGAGGCACCCAAAGCCTCTGGGAATGGGCGCCATACAAATAAAACTTGTCTTGCCTTTCTGCCTGTTCCAGGTGTTTGTGTCATCAACACCACCAATGGTTTCTCACTATTTGCTATGAGACCCTCTAAGTTGTGCTTTATCTTTTATGTTACATATCTTGGCTCCGGATAAACTGCAGACTGCTGTACTCTCTTTCCAACCGTTGCAGACATCTACATCTGTATACTTTATCACTGAGTCACCCAAAACAACTATATCCCATTGCATGCTGATGCCTGCACTTCTGCCCTCCAGCCCATTTACTCCATTTTCTGATATTGGCACCTCAATTCCTTGCTGACCTTCCATTGGTTCAGTTGCTTTATCAGCTGAGTTTGTTGTGGGGTTATTCACTTCAGCCTGGCTAATCCATTTTGTAAAGCCAGTTCAGGTGCATTATCAACTGGGTTGGTTGTGGGGTTGCTGAAATACATGTCTAATTAAACAAATTACTATTTAATGCATTTCATATGTTATACACTCACAACATGTACAATGTGAAGCTTACTTCACAATTCTTTAATGTCACGCCATACCTTTTAAGTTTACTTGTCATTATTTTGTCTCTTTTTTGTGTGAGTTATTAACTCATATTTGTTACATAAATTTTTGTTTCTGTGAAGAAATCAAATAAAAAAGGGGACACTAAGTACCTCAATGTACTATATACATTTTTACACTGTGAAAGTAATGCATGCTTGTCCCACCACCTTCTGTGCCTGCTTATTGTTTAACCAGCAGAGTGCTTCACCCTGATAGCTTCAGTTACCTTTGCCTCACCGTATGGATTAATACCATTATGCTGCAGATACCAAGCCTTTCAGTTATCCCTTTTTGCCTAAAAGAGAATTACTGTACATCCTTTGTTTAGCACTTTTTCCTGTATCAAAGTGCTCTCTCTGCTACATTTTAGCAGTGAAATCTTGCTCTTGCTTGCCTTACCTTTAGTTTCTTAACAGCATGCTTCTAATGGCAGCCGTGCAGTGCAGAATGGCAGGAACCAAGTTCCTCTTGAGCCTGCCGCCATTCCAGATGTCCTTTGACATCATCACATCACCAGGTGTACAGGTGAGATGATATAGTAGGGGGAAAAAATGCTAAAAAAGTATGTAACTCTCCTTCCTTTGCTCCAGAGATGGTATAATCCGATTCAGTCACAACCTGGTCCCAACAGCAGAGCCTTGCCCCTCCCTGCAAGGGACCACTGATTCCACAGCAATTCTTCACATGTTCGACAAAGACGGCATCGCAGATTATCCTCCCTGGAGGATGAGTTCAACTAATGATGGAACCAATGCCTTCTAGGAGCAAACTGTGAGCAGTGCCTTGACAGTCGATCCAAATGCTGATCATGGCACATGTCCTACAGAGGTTCCATGTAGATCACGTGCTTAGGCAGCGAGACCACCACGGGCACTGAAGTGCCCTGAGGCACAAGCATTGGGATACGCACCTCCCAAGTCAGCTCTGCTGATCCACAAACCCTGTCAGGTCCTCCTGCATGAGAATTAGGGTCTGGGAGATCGACAACTCCTTGTTGATTTCTTCCAACAGCCAGTTGACTGGCTCAAGAAAAATCTTGCCCAGCTTACTGACCAGTGTCGCAGTCGAGCACTTCAGCAGGGCTACCGCAGGAACATCAACCTGCCCCTTGACTAAAGGGAGCTTAACCAAGGCCAAGCAGTTGGGAGAGTCGAGACAGCGGGAAGAGCATGTTCTTTCCTTGTCCCATGACCATTGACAACAGTGTTTCTTTCAATTTCTCCCTGTAGATCTGGAGGGCCAGGTACATTTCACAGAAATCATCCGTGAAAGGCTCTCAGACGATAGGCCCAGCTGGGACCAGCTCCAAGACCGAGGACAAGGCCACCCCAGCTGCTGCCTCCCTCCTCCTCCTTTAAAGCCAAAAGCTGAGCCGCCTACCCTGCCGCCGTTGAGGGCAGTCTTTGGTCATTGGGCCTATCGAGGAGTATTAAGAGTCTTCAGTTCCTACAATGACAACAGGAGCATGGCCATACAGCAAAGACATGTTTTGATGTTGTGTTGTTCTCCAAGGCAGCAGACATGCATGTCATGGGTATCTGTGGCTGAAATATTTTTGTTGCAGAGCACGCTGTGCTTAAATCTGAGTTTCTGTTGTTCCATGATTTGATTTGACGATGGAGCATAACCAGAAGACATGATCACTAAATTTAGCCAAAAACATTCTGAATAAACAGAAGTTCGCCAGAGAAGTATCACTTCAAATTGGAATTCCTACAATGCATGCAGAGCTGGGAAGGAGGAGAAATACAGGTTACTCACCTGTAACAGGAGTTCTAGGAATGGTATATGCTGTTCATCCACACTGTCTGGCAGGTTCCTTGCCGCTTTAAATCTTGCCAGAAGGTCTTCAAGCTGGCTCCTCCCACCCACCCGGGTGGTAAAACTCTCGGCTCCGCCCCATGACGCCAGATCTGGCCGCTGGAAGCTCAGGTTGTGCGTCGAGGCCGGAAGGGTCAGGTGGGTCGTGTGGATGAACAACATGCCATTCCTAGAACTCCTGTTATGGGTGAGTAACCTGTATTTCTAGGGACATGGATATGTTGTTCATCCACACTGTCTGGCAGACTCCTAGCAGTTCTCCGGGAGGAGGGAGGCAAGGTGCACACCCCCTACTTAGGGAATAGAGACGAGATAACCGAGGCCCCAAAACCAGCATCCCGGCCTGACTCGAGGTTGATGTGGTAATGGGTAATAAAGGTGTGTGCTGACTTCCAGGTAGCAGCCCTGCAGATTTCCTGGATAGGGACGTCCCTGGAAGCAGCCACTGATGCAGCAGTATGATGGGTAGAATGAGCTCTTATCCCTCTGGGAGGCTCCATGCCCGCCAACTCATAGCAGAGATCTATGCAGGAGGTGACCCACCTGCCTATCGACTGCTTGGCTGCAGGTCTGCCAGGTGCGGCTTCAGCGTGGGTGACAAACAGCTGGCGAACCTCTCCCAAATTTCAGCCGTGCGCTCCTTATAATAAGCGGCGCCTTCTAGGAGTCCAAAGTATGGAGCCTGTATTGACCTCCGAGGTGTGATTGGGATAGAACACGGCAGAGTCAACACCTGGTTAGGTGAAACTCCGACACCACCTTGGAAGAAATTTGGTGGGGGCGAGGACAACCTTGTCCCTGTGGAAGACCAGGTAAGGAGACTCAATGCAGAGCGCCTGGAGTTCTCCCCATCCTTCTGGCTGACGGATAGCCACAAAGAAGGCGGTCTTCCACGACAGGTGAGAGAGTTCACACCTGTGCATTGGTTCGAATGGCTTGCCCATGAGCTTTGCCAGTACCAGCAGTAAATCCCACAGAGGTGGAGGTTCTCGCACCAGAGGAAATGTGATCAAGGCCTTTGGAAAAGCCAGACCACCTTTCTCTCAAGCGCCACCGACTGCCCCGGCCCGCGCCCTGTAAGCAGAGATGGCTGCCAGGTGCACCTTTAGGGTCATCGACCTAAGCCCTTGACTAGAAAGGGACCATAAATAGTCCAAAATGCTTGCCAAGGAACAGGAGGAAGGGTCCAAGCCCTTACCCTGACACCAAATGGAAAACCTCTTCCATTTGAAGGCATAGCATTTCCTGGTCGACTCCTTACGGGACGCCTCAACAACATTGAGGACCTCGTCGGAAAGACCCAAGGCCTGGAACTCTAGCCGCTCAGGAACCAGGCCGTCAGGTGCAGGGATTGAAGGTCCGGATGGAACACCTTCCCCTGATTGACTGAGAGCAGGTCCGGGCGAGCTGGAAGCTGCCTCGGGAGCCTGGAGCTGAGGCTGAGGAGATCTGGGTACCAGAACTGGCGGGCCAGTCTGGGGCTATCAGAATCACCTGCCTTGTCCTCCTTGTCTTGAGAAGCACCTTGTGAATCAAGGGGAAATGGGGAAAGGCGTAAAAGAGGCCCGGGGTCCACAGCCTTGAGAAGGCATCCCCCTGCAGCGAGCCCTGCTGAGGGGGGCTGGCATGAAACAGCCTCAGCTTCGCATTCTCCCTGGAGGCAAACAGGTCCACCTGAGGTGTGCCCCAGTGGGAGAACAGATCTTGTACTACCTCCGGCAGAAGAGACCACTCGTGAGATGCAGCCCCTATCCGGCTCAGGGCATCAGCCAGGGTGTTGGAGGCTCCTGCCACATGAATGGCTAGGAGATCCGCCTCCAGGCTGCGCAAGAGTGACCAAATGCGGAGAGCTTCCTTGCATAGAAGCATGGGACGCGTCCCGCCCTGGCGGTTCAGGTAGTACATGGTCGTGGTATTGTCCGGCTGGACTCGGACCACTTGACCCCGGAGAAACGGAGCAAAGGCGGTGAGAGCTAGGCGGACCGCTCGGAGCTCCAGCAGGTTGATGTGGCATCGGGACTCCCACGGGGACCAGAGGCCGTGCACTCGGTGTTCCCCCAGATGGGCACCCCAACCCATCAGAGAGGCATCGGTCAATAGAGAGACCGTCGGCTCGGGGCGGACAAACGGGATGCCCTCCTGCAGATGGGATGGAATGGTCCACCACTGGAGAGCGTTCCACATCTCCTGGGTCACTAGCACTAGCTGGTCCAATGGATCGCAGCGTTGTGACCACTGGCTGGCCAGTCCCCACTGAAGGGGGCGCATGTGCCAGTGTGCCCAACGGACCACGCTGGTACAGGCCGCCATGAGACCCAGGAGGCGCAGGAAGTCCCGGGCAGGGAGCGATTGCCCAACCAGAAATGATTGGGCAAAGGAAGTAAGAACCTCGGCCCTGTCCGCCGGGAGCCGTGCTCTGGCTCGAAGAGAGTCGAGCTCTGCCCCAATGAACAGGATCACCTGCTTCGGCTCGAGTTCCGACTTGGCCTCGTTGATGGGAAGGCCGACTTGAGAGCAAACCTGGAGGGCCAGATCTCTGGACTGCTCCACCTCCCGTCTGGAGGGCTGCTATCAACCAATCGTCCAGGTAAGGCTACACCCGGACCCCTCGGCGCCGCAGGAATGCTGTCACCACTGCCATGCATTTGGTGAAGACCCTGGGAGCTGGAGATAAGCCGAAGGGCATGGCTTGGAACTCGAAGAGGGATCCCTCCGCTCGACAGCGGAGGAATCTCGATGTCGAGACGGATAAGGAGACGTGAAAAGAAACGCGTCCTGTAGGTCAGAGAGCAGAACCACACGCCCGTGTTCCAGAGATGGTATTATCTCGCCAGAGTGACCATTCTGAAGGTCCAGACCTTAGGAACTTGTTCAGGTCGTGGAGGTCGAGAATGGGGCGCCAGCCCCTTCCGTTCGGAACCAGGAAATACCTGGACACGAACCCTGGGTCTAAAGGGGTTCTCTACCTCCGTGATCACCTCCTTTTGGAGGAGGAGAGCGATGTCGGCTCGACGAGCCACCAGTGAGGCTGCGGACCCCGAGGCCCCACAAGGTGCGACGGCTCTGAAGGGCGGGGCCCGCTCGAATTCTAGAGGTAGGCCTTTTCCCACCACCTGCAGTAACCACCTGTCCGTGGTAACAGTGGACCAGGCGGAAAGGAAGTGTCTGAGCCGTCCCCCCACGGGGGGAACCAGGGGTGAGGTGACAGGGATGGGGGCGACACCCCTCAGCCCGTCACTGGGCAGGCTTGGAGGAGGGACCGGCCGAGGGACCTCCTGGGCCTTTATCTCCCTGCTTCCTGTTGAAGGAAGCCGACGGCTTGGGTTTGGGATGCCAAGCTCGAGCCTGCTGGCCCTGACGTTGCTGGGCTGGGCGTGCAGCGCAGAAGGACGAAAGGGCTTAGGCTGTGCGCCGTTTGTCCTTCTGAGCGGAAGAGACCGAGTCTAAGGTAGCATTGGACTTCTCGATCTCTGCAGGTGACCTTCCACCCCAGGGCCGAAGAGGTCAGTCCCAAAAGGAACATCCGCCAACTTGTGCTGGGTATCAGAGGTAAGGTGGATATCCTCAGCCAAGCCCGGCGACGCGATGGCCACTCACGGCGCCACAGACCTGGCACGCAGGTCCCCGATGTCTAATGCAGTCTGGAGCTGCTGTTTGGCCACTGCCCTGCCTGGTCGCACCTGCCTGACCATAGTCTGCAGATCTGCGGGAAGATGAGGACAACCTCATCCAGGGAGCCCAACAGGCGTGAGAAAATGTGCCATGAGGACAGCAGACTGGCCTGCGAAGAGCCGAGAGACGCAGCATAGACTTTACCCAGTATAATCCAATTTCTTGGATTCCTTGTCGGGAGGATTTGTCACATCCCTGGTGTTCCCGGCACGCTTGAGCGGCTGTCGATAACCAACCCCTCAGCCGAGGGGTGTTCAGCAGGACAGGGAACAGATGGGGACCGCATACTTCCCAAGGCATATGGCGCAGGGCAGGGCAGGGCGCTGCAAAGTTCCAAGGCTGGACCCATCACTGACCACCGGAAGGGCCTCCATAGAAGATCTCGGTCCAGAATCTCCGTGAGGATACCTGGCCCGTTTAAATGGGTTCGAGCTTCATCCAGTGGACTCCGAGATGAGTGAAGCAACCCTAAGAAGACGAAGAGCTATCGTCCACTGACTGCCTCCTGAGGACTCCAAGTCCATGCGCTTGGAGAAGAGGGAGGAACCATCATCGGACTCAGAAGAGTCCTCAAAAAGCTGCCTCGGGCCTGAGCCACCCTCCACCTGCCGAGGTTTATCGGGAGTGAGGGTGACAGACAGCCTATGGGGCAAACCCAAGGCCGACCGAGAATTTTTGGTCGGAGCCCCAACTAATGGCTGTGGAGGCGGAGGTTCCACCAGAATCGGTGGGGCAGCTGGAATTGGCCGAACAACTGGCCTGAGAACAGGCTCCTCGGCTACAACGGTTGTTTGCCGCTCGGTGACAACCACTTAATGGCCGGGGAAGACGACTGGGGTCGGCTTATTCCCGGTCAAAAGGAGCTGTTGCCACATGAGTTCCTCGTACTTCCGACGCAACTTGCGCCGAAGCTTCCCCTCATCCGAGGAAGAGCGGTGGCGCCGCTTGCCGCGGTGCCGAGCCCGCCTATTGCGGCGGGATCGGTTGGACCGCGAGGATGTCCGAGACCGAGAGTCTCGACTAGGCCGAGGAAGGCGAGGAGAAGTGTCAGAAATCGGCACTCCCCTCGGCTCGGACGATCCCACCGAAGGCTCCGGAACTGGGGCTGGAGACGAGCCGCGGGATCCTCAACTCCACCGGGGAACCGGGAAGAGGGATTCTCAGCTTCTCCAGCCGACAACCCGTCTAACGGGTCGAGAAAAATCTCGACCGCGTCGACCGGAGTCTCGGTCAACTGGCCTGACGGGGACACCGTGAAGCCAGTGGCCGAAGCTGAGGGGTCGACCGAAGTCGACTGTCGACAAGGGGAAGGGGATCTTTCCCGCTCCCAAGAGCGTCGACGGAGAGACTTACTTTTGCTCTTTTTGGACCTGGAAAAAGGTCCCGAAGAAGTTGGACCCTCACCTTTGGTCGAGAGGGTCAGACAAGGCTCCTTAAAAGAAGCCGAGTACGAGGCACCGAGAGAGAGCGGGACAAATGCCGCAGCCGAGGTAGAAGCGGCCCGCGCCGCCTCCTCTTCGAGGGTGATCATCTGCTCGAGCTGATCCGCCCGAGCCATACGCCCGCGGACACCGCAACCAGGCCTCTTTAGATTTCACCGGTGGAATTCTTTTCTCGGGCGCCTCTAGTTGTAATCGCAGCACGGTCTTCAAGGATCGAGGTCAAAAGGAAGAGCACAAGTCGCAGGCTCATGGTCGTGCTCAAGGCCCAGGCAGTAGACGACGTGGAGTGCGGATCCGTCTCAGACATCTTCTGCCCGCAAGGGCACCTCCGGAAACCGAGTCGATTGTCCATCGCAGCTCACGAGGAGAAGAAGACCAAGTCTTTTAGCAAAACTTTTGATTTGAACTGAAGAATTAGGAACCAGTCTTAAACGCAGAGCGTTAAGGAGGGAACCTGAGCTTCCAAGCGGTAAGGAAGATCTGGCGTCATGGGGCGGGCCGAGAGTTTTACCACCCGGGTGGGTGGGAGGAGCCAGCTTGAAGACCTTCCGGCAAGATTTAAAGCGGCAAGGAACCTGCCAGACAGTGTGGATGAACAACATATCCATGTCCCTAGAACTGTCTCTTCCATTGGAAACACATGACATCACAGGCGGAGCGTGAGGATATACCCATGTGGTGGGAGGAGCTTAGCTTGACAAAGTCCGGTGACTCAGCTGTTTTCGGCACAGCTGTTGGAGTGTGGTAATGGTTTTAGAAAATGCCTCTTTCATTTGGCAGAATTTTTCCTCGCAACAGTCCATCCACAGAATCATTTTAAGCATTTTCTTTATCGTGATGTCTGTTAGGGGTTTTAGAGTACTGCTAAAGTTTTCCACAAACCTGCGCTAATACCCTGTAGTCCTCAGAAATGCCTCACCTTCTTCTTAGTGGTGGGCAGGGTCCATACCAAACTGGCCACAATCTTCGCAGGCTCAGGTCAGATGTACCTGTTGCCTACCCTGTTACCAATGTATGGCACCTCTACCTTTCCTATCCACTGCCGTAACAATCAGCCCCGCTGCTTTTAGGCTGTAAAGCACCTTGATCACATGCCTGACATGTTTCTCCTACACCCGGCTGTATATGGCAATATCCATATATATGCCACTGCAATATCTCCCACACCACACAGAATGCTGTCCACAGGTTGCTGACAAGTTGCTAGCACATTCTTCATCCAGAATGGCATTACCCAAAATTCCAATAGGCCAAACGGGGTGATAAAGGCTGATCTTTTCATGGCTTTGGGGGTCAGGTGTACCTGCCAAGAGCCTTTTGTTACTTCTACAGCAGTCAGGTGTCTGGCTCCCCATAACTTCTCTAGGACCTCATCAGTCCTGGGCATTTGGCAGGCATCGTGGTTCCATCCTTCATGCGAATAGGCACTACATGACAGACCCAGGTACTACTGGACTCCTGAGTAACCCAAAGATCCAGCATCACCTTAAGCTCTTCATCTAAAGCATAATTCACTCCCTGGAGGATGCCTCAGTCGGGCCTAGGTCCCTGTGTCCACATGGTTTTCAGCCAGTTTCGTGTACCCTGGTTTCCCCATGAATATTTCTCCCAATGTCTGCAGCACCCCACTCACCTCTGCTGCTTGGGCAGGCATCAGCTGCTGTGAGACAGTGATGGCATCCACAGAGGATGCTCTCTGAACCTCACCAAGGAGATCAACTAATGGATGCACTTCATGCTCCTCCTCTGGGTAGCAATTCAATGCTAGGATCATTCCCTTTATGTCGTGGTAGGGTTTCATCATGTTCACATGGTATACCCTCTGTTTGCCTCTTCTGTTGGGCTGCTCCACCACATAATCCACATCACCTGCAGTACCCTTCTGATCATGGATTATGGACTTCTGAGGCTTCCTACAATTTATTTTTTCAAACTAGGATAAGCGCCATGATGCGTTGTCTATCCTCATACTCCTAGACTTTGGCCCCACAGTTGCACAGTGCTTTTTGCCTCTGTTGTGCAACAGCTAGATACTCCATGAGCTCCCTGAGCTATGACCTAAATTCAGGGCATACTCCACAACAGATTCCCTTTGAGAGGCAACTTCACTCACCCACTCATCTCTTACCAGAGGGCTCACAGTAGTGCCATTCCATGCAGCTGCTCCCTACCTCCTCTGTGGCAGCTCACTTAACTCCAAAAGAGTCCAAGTCTTACCCAATTTACTCTGCACTGGTGCCCTGAAAAAGTTTATATTTGTTACACTTTTAAAAACTTCGTTACCAGGTTGACAAGGAAAAATTTAGGTCATGTGTAGGTCCTATAAATGGGCATAACCACCTCTTCCCTTCTACTCTTGATGTTTATTGAGCAAGTCGAACATTTCAAATATCGGTCTCACCCTTGATAATATGCTGTCCTTTGAGCAGCACTTAGATGGAGTGACTAAAGCAGCAGTGCAACAAAAAAGTTTTTCCCCAAAAAGCAAGTTTCGGCTACAATTAATAAAAATATTAGCATACCTGTCACTTACACTTTTCTGGGCATCACTATGCTGTGTACCATGAGTTTTGTTCATTCTCTTGATCTTAAGCATCATCACGTCTACAGTGATATTTCTAAGGCAAATGTGATGGCCATCTTTTTTTTTCTTGAGTAAAAAAACTAAATACATTTATAAACTGTCTTGGACTTTGAGCCTTTGGTTCCTATCTGGTGGTGAATTCACCTCGTCCTGTCCCACTGTCTCGTGGTCTCTAAAGCAAGTAGTACTTAGTGTGATACTTCAGACAAGACCTGCCATGTTCCAGCCAGGTCCTGCTCTGACTGACATCCCCCTTGCTGTTCTCTCCCCCACAGGTCTTTGGGGGGAGGTTGTTTCATGCAGACCTCTGAGACAGGGATAAGCAGAATATCAGCCCCTGGACCTCGGAAGGTACAGTATGTTATTTCACATTTTTTTTTTTAAGTGGACTCTCTGGGCCCCCAACTTCTAATTGTCAGCAGTCCCACTTACCACCCCCCCAATAGTGATTTAATGTTGTCCCACAACAGTCATCAATCTTCAGACCCCTATTCCTGTTACCCAATAGCAAAATACAACCCCTCCCTCACTGCATTGCATGCTTGGGATAGATGGCAGAAGGAGCTAGCAGTGCGGTCAATTAAAAAAAAAAAGACCAGGTCTTACTTTACACTGGGCACAGACTGGGATGAAAAGTCCTTAAATGTAAACAGACAGCAAAAGCTCATAATCTGCAATGCAGGAGGACAGTGCTCTTATACATTAGAGGTGGGTTACCCCTGCCGCCAGTTGACATTGATTTTCCCTCATGATCTGCATTGTTTGTAAATGTGTGGGGGTGCAAATACCAGACAGTAACTCCCTCCAATCTTATCTTACTAACAAACAGAACAAGGACACAAGATTAATTTATTTAAGAAAAGCTATGTTTGCTATAAATCCAGGAATTCAGGAAACACCAGCAGTGTTTAACAGCAGCAGATACAGTATAATAAAAAAGCCCACCAGCCAAGAAGGATGGGGGAGGGGAGCAAATTACACATCATTGAGGGCATGCCTAGAGGCTGACTGGAATACACTTCTCTCAGTGCTCTGCAAGACCATAGCAGTTTGGTATTGAATTATTAAGAAACTGCAACAGTTGTTAAACTTTAGTGCTACCTGACTGTATCTTGAAAATCCTCTCAATTAATGATGGGAGTCCCCACAAGACACAGAAACAGAAGAGCGGCGATAATAAGAGAAAATTGTCAAAGCCGCCAGGTGGTGTGGGGCAGGGTGGCCTCGCAGCTACTATAACTGGGTCAAGGGAGCAGACTCTTGCTCCTCCTACACCTCTCCACTGTTAACTGAAAAAGACGACCAGTGTAAGTACAATTACAGGGTGTCAGACACACATCTCCTGAGCTCTGCAGTGCCCCGTGACAAGCCTCTCAGCCAGCCAGGCTGCCAGCCTCTCAGTCTCCTCTACTTGGTACCTTGCTGTGTGTGTGGTGGGAATCAGATTAAATAACACCCCATGCCATGTCCATGGATCGCGACGCACTGCTGCTCGCACCGAACAACCGAACGACTCGTGGCCGTGATGACCAACACAGTTATTACTAGTCTGAGTACTTTTGCTCACCATGCTGCCTGCTCTCCTTGATGCTACAATGCGTTTGGAAATTGGCGCCAATGTCCGTGTGCACACTCACAGGCAGCGTCACATCGAGCAGGCAGAGGGGAGGAGGCAGAGCCTATTTGGCATGAATAAACTCTCAGTGATGTGAACCTGTGCAGCACTGGCAAGACCCCTCCCCCCAAAAAAAATAAAGTTGTGGCAAGACAAGGAACTTGGAACTGGAAGGCACATAACTAAAATAAAAAAAAAACAAGTGACACACAGAGTCTCCAGAACAGGCCACACTGCTGACAAGCCAGGGTGCAATTAGCAACCCAGGCACCCTGGGCCAGTCCACCGAGTCCAGTGATGGCAAAAATAAAACTAAAAGAGCCTTAGAGCAGGCACTGGAAACAGTGTCTGCCAAGAGAAAAAGAAAAGAATGTCCTTGTTACTCTTCCAGAAAAAGGACCGGGAAGGCACTGGACCCAAGACAAATGCCCTCAACAGAGTACACTGCAAAAGTGTGGCAATTTTCTATACTTCCCAGGTCATGGGAAATGTTATGAATATGCCTGCCCTGCCACCCCCAAGCTCAGGCTCCAGCTTACTTGGCAGAAGACACCAGGAGGAAGGAGTGTCGTGTGACTGGACTTCTTTACTGGGACTAAAGAAGCAGAACTCTTGTACTTGGACCTTTAATTTAGGGTAAAAAAAAAACCAAACTAACAAACAAAACAAAAACAAAAATTAGTGTGTTTGTCTAAGTTAACTGAACTGAATGGCTATCTGAACAGTTATCTAGGTGTAAATCTCAGGTGACTGAAAGGGCTTGATAGCTGTACAGTTTAAATTACTTGTAGAAATATCTAGTAAGTAGGGGGAGTGGCTTAGCTAGAAGGAAGGTAAATTTAAAGACTGCCTTAGAAAGATTCTGTTAGTAGCTTGGCAGAAGACACCAGGAGGAAGGAGTGCTGTGTGACTAGACTTCTCTACTGGGACTAAAGAAGTAGAACTCTTATACTTGGACCTTTAATTAAGCTAGTTCTACTTTTATAGGCACAGGATTTGACTGACAACAGGAACTTCCTGTTTGGAAGCAGGAAGTGAGTGATCACAGAGCCACCAAAGACCCACCATCCTAGAAGGGCAAGAGTAGCTCTCCGGCCCCCTCTAGCGGCTGGAGGCCTGCCTCTGAGCAAGTAAGGGGTCTACTGAGAAATATAGGATATTCTTGTCTCAGAACAGGACAATCTGGAGCTTAAAGGGCACAGAGGTAGAAAGTAAGTAGAGAGAAGAAGAAAAAAAAAAAACAGACGAAAGAGTAAGGATTCCAAACAACAGTTAAGGGGCCAGAAATAAGACATGATGGGAGTGGTGCAGTGCAGTGGCTGTGGAGCAGCAGTCTGCCGGGAGACGTTCTGGAGGATGCAGTGTTGTCCCATCTGCAGACACCTCTCTGGGCTGAGGGAGGAGGTTGCTCATCTCCAGGCTGAGTTGGCCAGAATTTGTGGGACCTCCTCCTCCATCCAGGGACTACCAGTGCCACTGCCGTTGCCTCAGAGGTTGCCAAGAAAGAGGAGCGGTTGGACCACAGTGGGCTCAGGGAGGGTGAGGGTGGTGGAACAGAGGCACATCCCTTCAGTTGTACCCACAAGGGAAGGAAACAACTCCTGGTGGGGGACTCCATTGTTAGGAAGGTAGAACTGGGGGAGGAAGGGGAGAGGGAGGTAAGGTGCCTGCCTGGTGCCATGGCTTGGAGGGACAGGGAGCGAATCCTCAGCATTGCCGGAGCAGCTGCACAGGGGAGGGAGCTGGATGTCATTGTCCACCTAGGAACAAATGACCTGTCTAAGAAAGGGATTAGAACAGTGCAGGAAGAGTTTGTGGAATTGGGGAGGGGCCTTAGACAAGTAGCACGTACGGTAACTTTCTCGAAGGTGCTGCCCATCTATGGTGTAGGAGAGGCTAGGGTGTTCTGCACCATGGGATTCAATCAGTGGTTGAAAAACTGGTGCAAAGCTCAGGGATTTGGCTTCACTGGGGACTGGGGGTCCACCTGGAGTGATGCAAGTCTATACTGGCATGATGGGCTGCATCTGTCCAGGAGGGGAACCAGGATCCTAGGTGATAGGTTTAAATGCTTCATTGGCAAGCATTTAAACTAGCCAAGGGGGGAGGCACTGGAAAGGAGCAGGGAACTTCAGCCCCCAAAAAATCACGTAGTAAGTGCGGTAAACACCAACACAGAGGTATGGTATAGGAGAAGGGCAGGGTTAAACTGGGGAAAGTGACAAAGGCAAGAAGGACAGGGATGGGGCAAAAGGAGTAAGGCCATCAGGAAATGGAGGGTAATGAGTACCAATGCCCGTAGTCTGGGCAACAAGCTCCCTGAGCTGGTGGCCTTGATGGAAGAGGGATCCTGGATATCATAGCAGTCACAGAAACATGGTACACAGAGAACCATGACTGGGATGTTAACATACCAGGGTACATAACCTACAGGAGAGACAGGCAGGAGAGAAGAGGGGGAGGAGTAGCTTTCTATGTAAAGGAAGGGATAAAAGCAACTGAACAAACGAGTAAACAGGGAAGGGAGGAGAGGAGGCACTGTGGGTCACCTTGGAGACTGGATAGGGCATCACAATCCACACAGGGGTTGTGTACAGACCCCCATGTCAGGGGGAGGGAATGGACAAGGATATGACAGAAGGTATTCTTAGGATGGCAGAGAAAGGGGAGATACTGTTGATGGGAGACCTGAATATGCCAGATGTTAACTGGAGCACATTTGCTGCAGCCACATCCAAGAGCAGGGCCATTCTCGATGCCCTACAGGTGGCAGGCCTCAGACTGCTAGTTTCGGAACCCACTCGTGAGGGAGCAATTTTAGACCTCGTACTCTCAAATGGGGGCAGTGAGAGGATCTCAGATCTAGAAGTGGGTTGCCATCTGGGAACAAGTGACCATCAAACAGTGTGGTTCACGTTAAACTCAGCTACAGAGTCAAGCCACACAAAAGTGAGGGTACTGGATTTCAGGAGGGCTGACTTTGGCAAGATGGGAGAGTGCCTCAGAAAAGCACTAGCAAACAGGCTAGAAGGAGGGTGGAGCAACAATGGGAATCATCAAAACTGCCATCACAGAGGCAACAAAGCCTTTGTGTGAAGCAAATAAACAAATCAAAATGAAAGAAAAAGCCACTATGGTTCTCAAAAAAGGTGGCTGGGAAAGTCAGGGAGAAAAAGATAGCATTCAGGAAGTATAAGGAAACACAGAAGGAGCAGGATAGACAGCTGTACCAGTTAAGGCAGAAGGAAGCAGGGAGGGAAGTCAGAATAGCAAAGGCCCAAACTGAGGAAAAGACAGCCAACTTGGTTAAGAAGGGGGATAAAATCTTTTATAGGTACATCAGAGAGCGTAGAAAGACAAAGGGAGGGACAGTGAGGCTGGACAGAATGAATGGTGGGTGGGCAGAGGGGGACAGTGAAAAAGCAGGAATACTGAACAAATATTTCTGCTCAGTATTCACAAAAGAGGAGGGGGAAGTGCCTAATCCAATTAACAGAAGCACTCTTGATGGGGGTTGATCCCAGCCCTTTCACAGAAGAAAGGGTTCTGCAAGAACTCCTAAAACTGAAGGTGGACAAAGCAATGGGGCCTGATGGAATTTACCCCAGAATTGTAAAAGAATTAAGGGGGGAACTAGTGAAACAACTGACTACTCTTTTTAATAAATCATGGGAGGATGGTGAGGTACCCGAGGACTAGAGGAAGGCGAATGTGATTCCCCTTCACAAAAGTGGGACCAAGACAGAGGCAGGAAACTACAGACCTGTCAGTTTGACCTCTGTGGTAGGGAAAGTGATGGAGTCACTTCTGAAGCAAAGAATTGTTGACTACCTTGAGGCCAGTGGGGCACAGGACCCAAGGCAGCACGGGTTCACAGCGGGAAGATCATGTCAGACGAATCTAATAGATTTCTTTGACTGGGTGACCAAAGTAGTAGACCAGGGAGGGCTGTGGACATGGCCTACCTAGACTTTAGCAAGGCATTTGACACAGTCCCACACAAAGATTAATAGTCAAATTAACCAGCCTGGGAGTGGGTCCCAGGGTGGTAGTCGAGTAAAACATTGGCTGGACAACAGGACACAGAAGGTAATTGTAAATGGAGTCCACCTGAAGAAAGAGGGTTACTAGTGGGTACCGTGAGGGTTCAGTACTGGGTCCAGTCCTTTTTAATATTTTTATAAATGACATTGCAGAGGGACTGGAAGGAAAAGTATGCCTCTTTGCAGATGACACAAAGATCTGCAACAGGGTTGATATACAAGGAGGCGTGGAAATAATGAGAAGGGACTTGGCAAGGTTGGAGGAATGGTCAGAAGTATGGCAGCTAGGATTCAATGCAAAGAAGTGCAAAATAATGCACCTGGGAAACAAGAACCTAGGGGAAGATTACACAATGGGGGGGTAGGAACAACAACAAAAAAGGAAAGGGACCTGGGGGTAATCATATCAGATGACCTTAAGGTTAGCAAGCAATGTGAGAAGGCAGTAGAGAGGGCTGGGGGTATACCGGGATGCATAGGGAGAGGCATCACCAGCAGAAAACAGGAAGTTGTTATCCCTCTGTACAGACAGTTGGTGAGACCCCATCTGGAGTACTGCGTCCAGTTCTGGAGACTCCATCTCCGCAAGGACACAGACAGGATAGAGGCAGTCCAGAGGAGGGCAACTAAAATGGTGCAGGGTCTGCAAGAGAAGCTGTACGAGGAGAGACTAAAGGAGCTTAATATGTATAGCCTTGAGGAAAGAAGGGAGGGGGGGACATGATAGAAATTTTAAGTACCTCAGTGGAATCAACAAAGTCCAAGAGGGCATCTTTCAGAAAAGAGGCGTGCAAGAACAAGGGACACAATTTAAAGATGGGGATTCCGGGGCAATGTGAGGAAGTATTTTTTCACATAGAGGGTAGTGGATACATGGATCAGCCTTCTTGAGGAGGTTGTGGGGTCTAAAACTGTGGGAGAATTCAAGAATGCATGGGACAGAAATAAGGCAATTCTTGTGGGGGGTAGGAAGAAATAGGCTGTTGGTTAACTAGGATCTGCGGCCTATTCTGTAGGTAGGGAAATGGGCAGACTAGGTGGGCCAAGCGGTCCTTATCTGCCGTCAAAGTCTATGTTACCTGTCCATGGAGGAGGAGGAAATGTACTATGAAGAGGAGCAGGAGGAAGATGAAGCTATTGAACCAGATGGTTCTCCTGAGCAGGAGTTTGGCTACCCTTAGAGGATTACTCATCATATTCCTCTTTTGACAGGCAAATGGTGAACACTCTCAACATCCCCCTAAGGAAACAAAAGAGGATGAGGAGGAAGCAGAATTTCTGCATATGATGGGGCTAGCTCCAACAAGAAGGCTGCTGGTCCCCATACACAAATCCTTACCAAACGCGACTTCAAAAACCATGTTGGCATCTACTTCAGCTGCAGCCATATTTACAAAGATTGAAAAAAAAATATATATATATATATATATATATCAGGTGGATGCCGGGGCAGTACCTGTATGCCAACCTTGATCATCAAGGTGCAGTCCAAGCGGCTGCCTGTGAGATGGCCAAGGTTTTCTTCTCTGCACAGCCTCCTGAGAACACAGAAACATAGATGTTGTTGGCAGATAAGGACCGTCAGGCCCATCCGTCTGCCCATTTATCCAATCTGTAAAAGCATCCGTGACCCTACTTGAACTTCAACTTTGCTTCCTCCTCACAATGATTCCCTTATTTCGGTCCCATGCATGCTTGAATCCAGCCACAGTCTTTGCTGCCACCACCTCTTGGGACAGGCCATTCCATGCATCCACCACCCTCTCAGTAAAGTAAAACTTTCTCATGTTACCCCTTAGGCCAAGGACTCCAGAAAATGAGATGCTATGGCCAAAATGGTTTATACAACAGCTTCCTTGCTCATCAGACAGGCAGATTACTCAGCTCATACAGCCCAGTACCATAAAGTAATGTGGAATATCGTGTTGGCACTAGCTGACAAGTCTGATGGTGAGCTAGCACAAGATCTGATTGCCACAGCAAAGTCAGCCCTGGATGACACTAAATACCAGTTCCACATGGCTGTGGACACTAATGACTCTGCTTCAAGGGTCTTATCCCATGCAGTGTCATTGAGGAGACTCTCCTGGCTAAGGGCAACCAACCTTTCCCAGGGCACTCGGACCAAGGCCATGGATTTCCAGTTTGAGGGAAATTCACTTTTTGGTGACAAAACAGAGGCATACATGAAAAAAGTGAATCAGTACAAAAGCACTTACAAAATCAACACTGATAAAGAAAAGGCCTCCACTTCCCACAGGTCTTATGGTAGGGGAGGCAGAGGTATGGGCTACTTTCCCAGAGCCTATACCCCCCACTTTTCCAAACCATATGAGTATCAAACCCAAAGTGGTTAATACAGGGGCAGAGGCAGGAGGAACTCCAAACATGCTGCGACAGCACCAGTCCACAAGCCTCAGCCAAAACAACCCCCCTGACAACTCTGCCCACGTTGCCAAACCACTGCTAGTAGGGGAGGCCTGGCCTGCTACTTCCAGGAATGGGTAAACTTTACCCCAGACAAATGAGTCCTGGAAGTAGTGGGCCGGGGTTGTCCCTCCAGTTCAAAAACTTCTCAAAACTGCAGAAACGCTAAAGCTTGCCAGACCATCATCCCACTCCCACAGAAAGATTTCTGCTAGAACTGGGCATAAACAAATTGCTACAAGCAATAGCAGTGTGAAATGTCCCTCCCGCACAGTGGGGCAAATGCCTGCCTTCAAGGTACTTTCTGATCCACAAAAAAACAAAAAAACAAAAAATGGGGAGTGGTGACCCATTTTGGACCCAAGATATCTTGAACAAGCATGTAAAAAAATAAAGGTTCAGGATGGTCACACTGGGCACAGTGATACCATCTTTAAAATCAGGGAACTGGCTAGGGTCACTGAATCTGAAAGACACCTACTGTATGTTCACATTCCAGTTAGATGTACCCACAGAAAATACCTCAGCTTCAGGCTAGGAAACTGCCAATACCAGACTGTAGCCCTTCCCTTTGGCCTCACATCAGCACCAAGGGTCTCAACCAAGTGCATAGCTATGGTGGCAGCACACCTGAGAAGACAAAGTGTGGTGGTTTTTCCTTACCAGTATGACTGATTACTCTCAGGAAAAACAAAACAAGAGACCAGGTGCTCTATTCAGAAGGTGAAAAGCACCCTGGGGAACCTGGGATTCCTTACAAAACTGTAGATGTCCCAAACAGAACCTGTTCAGGTGCTAGACTTCATAGCTGCAGAACTGGAAAGCCTTCCTCCCTCAGGGAAGGGTGGTAAATTTGATTGTCAAAGCAAAATCCTTCACAGTGGGCCAGCCAAGGACGACAAGTGATTGTCTACAGCTACTAAGCCACACTGCTGCATCTACAGCAGTGGTGCCATGGGCCAGGTTTCAGACAAGGGACATTCTGGACCACTTAAGGGACCACTGGTATCAAAAGTGGGACTCCCTCTTCAAACTAGTGCCAATCACAAAAGCATTGGTATGGACACTAGAGTACTGGAAGGATGAAAGCAACCTCAGAGAGGGAATTCCCTTCCTCCCGCAATCTCCAACAAGTATCCTCACAACAGATTCTTCACTCCTAGGGTGGGATGCCCACCTGGAGGACCTCACAGTAAGTGGCATCTAGAGCCCACAAGAGACACAGGAGCACATCAATCTCCTGGAACTCGAGGCCGTATTTCTGGCAATGCAAGCCTTCTCCTCCCAGCTGCAAGGTCAGTCTGTCCAGATACAAACAGACAACACCACAACAATGTACTACATTAACAAGCAGGGAGATACACGATCCTCAAGACTGTGCACAGAGACAATGAGGATCTGGGACCTGGCTTACTCCCTAGATGCAAAGATCTCTGCAGTACTCTTGCCAGGAAAAGACAATGTCCTGGCAGGTTCATTAAGTAGAGTTATCCAGAGAAACCATGAATGGACCCTGAAACAACAGGTTCTGACCACAGTTCTCAGAAGACGGGGCACCCCAGAACTTAATTTGTGTGCCTCATGGGAGAAAAATCAGCCCCAAAAGCTTTTTGTAGGTCATTAGCAAATGGCACAATCCCAGAGGATGCCCCAGCCATGAACTGAACAGGAAGACTTCTGCATTTCTGAATACCTTCCCATCATTTCCACTCATAAAGAGAGTGCTCCTAAAGCTCTGGAGAGAGCCAGCAACAGTGATCCTAATAGTCCCAGACTGTGCCAGGTAGGCTAGGCACTGGCCTTGTCCAGCAAGAATCTAATCAGCCTACCACTGAGTTGCAACCTACTGACCCTACCCCAGGGCAGAATAACATTTCCAGACTCCAGGACATTACGCCTAATGGCATGGTGATTGAAGAGCTAGAAATTTCTGGGTTGAATCCATCAGAGGGGGTCCTGAGGGTGTTTAAAGTTTCTAGGAAACCAGCAAGCAAGAAAGTATGCACCTGTAAGTGGAACAGATGCTCATACTGGTGTACCCCTAGAAAGTTAATCCCAAGGCAGACTGGATTGCCTACAGTTCTGAACTACCTAGTACACTTGCAGTGCTTAGGCCTGAGATCATGAACATTAAAGGTATATCTAGCAGCAGTGGCAGCCTACGTATCGGTAGACAAGGGCAAGTCACTGGCCTCTCAAGCTATTTATAAAAGGTTCTTTAAAGGCCTCAGTCATCTATACTAGTCTGTGAGGGACCCAGTCCCTCCACAGGAATTGGACATCTGCCTTGCCCAGCTAATAGAGCTTCCCTTTGATGCTATGGCTATGTACTGCTGAGTTAAAATACGACACATGGAAAACCGTTTTCCTGATGACCATGAAATCTGCTAGGAGGGTAAACTGCAATCCCTCTACACAAAACCAAACTACATGATCTTCCACATGGACAAGGTAGTCCTTAAGATCAATAGTAAGCACTTGCATAAGGTGGTATCGGAATTCCACCTGAACCAGTCAGTGGCGTTTCCTGTGCTCTACTATCCACAAAAGTCAGTGCTGTGATTGGCATTTGAATGGGTCAGTGCAGTAGCCTTGTGGGCGGCCAGTCCTGATTAAACAGTTTAGCAAAGGGTGACTATTGCACTCAGACCAAACAGCAACAATGCACTGTTTACACTATGTTGCACTATTGTTTGCACTACAAGTATGACTGTTCTCTTATCAAGCTCCTACCCTGAAGAAGACTCATTCAGAGGCGAAGCGCTGGGGAAGCTGGTACAGTGAACCCCACCAGGATGAAACCCAACTCTGCAGAATTCTGCAGTAGAGTTACTGCAGCAAACAATACAATTTCAATGAGAGTTGATCCCTTTTGTCATGCAGGAAACCTGTGACACTGTGTTTCATCCTGGTGGACTTCACTGTATAATGCCTACTGTGGACCATTGTCTGGTTTGTTTTAATTTAAATAAATCTTTTTGATTACTCAAACTACCTGACTGCATTTTTGCTGTTTGGTCCAAGTGTAATAACCACTCATTCAGTGCTCTACCCTGAGGATTCCATCCCTGGTGAGTAGAAACTGTACTGCCCGAATCTGAAGCAAGCACTTGGCCACAACCTGGACTGAACAAACTATGTCAGAACCCAAGGCAATGAGCTTTTTTTAACCTATGGTGAGGTAGGCAA
Source organism: Neoceratodus forsteri (assembly GCA_016271365.2). Taxonomy (NCBI): domain Eukaryota; kingdom Metazoa; phylum Chordata; order Ceratodontiformes; family Ceratodontidae; genus Neoceratodus; species Neoceratodus forsteri. The sequence continues at coordinate 915,010,223 of CM057453.1, read as the reverse complement.
AGGTAAACCAGCAACCAAGATAACTATTTCTCACTGGGTAGTCTCTTGCATACAGTTCTGTTATGAAAAAGCTGGGGAAAATACCACCAGAGGCCTAACAGCACACTCCACAAAGGGTACCTCTGCTTCTGTGGCACACACAAGGGGCATCCCACTACTAGACATTTACAAAGCAGCTATCCAGAAAACAGTGCACACCTTCACAACCTACTACTGTCTGTACACACAGTTTAGAAGAGATGCCAGACTTTAACTTCTGTCTTGCAGAACTTTTTCCTAAGTAGGTTCTAGACCCAGTCTCACAAAGTACTGCTGAAGAGTCTGCTTGTGTAAAGCATCAGTGAGGAATTACTGGGGTTAAAAGAAAAAACGTACTCACCGCAGTAATGTTGTTCTTCTCATGGATCTCTCACTATGATTTACATTCACTAACCGTGCTTCCCCTTCCCGAACCTGAAAACAGGTTCACACAAGAAGCAGTTCTTTTCAGTAAGGTTGCTGGAGTATTACTACTGCAGTGCCTTGACAACTGTAAAATGTGGTCAGTTGAATAGTTTTTAAAAAATATTTCTTAACTATTTTTCCACTTGATGTTTGCCTCATAACTGTTTTGTGTTCTTTAAACTTCTATTTAAAATGTTTGGTAGTCACTTAGCTAGTTTATGTAGTCACAGCTCCCTGTAGTTATTGAAACAAAGCTGCCATTCAGGGCTAGTGTGGAGCAGGACCACAGTGCAGAGCTTGAACCTTAAGTTCTAAAATCCATTATTATCATAAGGTTCCATCTCCAGGGCATCATTCTCTGTCGGGAAGACGATGCTTGTGTAAATCAGAGTGACAGATCCCTGAAGAGAAAAAAACATTACTACAGACAGTAATTTTTTCCTTTCTTACCTTTCTCCACAAATCACCTTTTATATAATTATATGATCTACAGTATGGATCACTGTCTTTGCCACTTTTCTATTGAAATTATTTTATTGTATTCCTATAACCATCATGGAGGAGTCACCTGTTCAGGAAATACTATTCTCTTTACATACACATTGCTCTGTTACAGCGTCACAATTTTCAAGACAAATGATTATGCAGAGAATAAGCAGACCTTATTCAAGGTTGCAAACAGGAATAGTCACCAGACGCAAAAGCTTGTGGGCAAAAAATATACATATTTTGGCCGATATTTCAATGCAAATGAGATTTCTCCCACTGAAAAACACATCCAAAGTTAGAAGTTACCTACGCAGTTAATGAACCAATTATTTCTCAGATTCTCTGTACAAAAAGCTGTTTGGCTTCCAGCAACTTTACTTAGACAAAAATGTACAAGACAATCACATTCACAAACCTCGCGTTTTCTCCCAGCCCTAAGGATGCTGCCCTCCAGTGCGTCTCTGTTATCAGCAGTGTGATCTGCTAACTTCAGATTGGCTTTCTTCAATTTCTCCTTCAAAAGGTTTATTTCAGATTGCTGTACAGCTATTTGATGTTCTAGGTCATTAAAAGACTCATGCTGCAACTCCTGGAAATGAAACCAAGGGAAAACAGTTAAAATAAAGGAATAATAAAAATACTCAATACAGATAAAATAGATTTATTTTCATTTATATTATTGAGTTTATCAAAAGCAATATGTCTCTCCAGAGAGATACAGAGGGTACATTTCATACATTTTGTGTATCTGCAGCATGTAATAACATTATTTGATAAGTATTCTGTATTTGCTACCACGTATGGTGGGGTATGCCAAATATGACAAAAAATATCCCCACACCAGAGTTTTTAGTGCAACCATGTCCCAGAATGTCTTACTTTAAACCTATCTAACATGGGTGCTAAGAAAAGTACATTTATGCATTCTCTGAGATGTATCTTTCTTTTCTTGTACCACCTTAAACAATATCTTTTATTCACTATCTTCTTCCATAAACATAACCTTAAACTTTGTTATTTTATTAACTTATAAGATGCAGTTTGGCATTTTGTATATTAACATCAAACCATCAGTATATCTAATTTGTACCACAGATCCCTGAATTACTGGCTCTCTCGGGCCAGACAGTGCAAAACCAAGGGACTGAAAAAGTAGCCTGGTAGAAGACAGAGAAAGAACATTGAAACCATCTGCCAAAGAGGTCAAGGGTGCACGAAAAGTGTCCAGTGTGTAGGTATGGTAACACACACACACTCAAGAGAGCTAATTATGAAAGTAACAGTTTGTAAGTACAAGCCCTGAACTTAACAGCGCTTGTAACACTCAGTACCCTTGTCTCTCTGGATGGTTAAAAAAAAAAAAAAAAAGAAAAAAAGAAAAATAGGTTGCCAGGGAGCGTCACATCAAAGTATAGCAGTCCTGCTTTTCAGTGGTGAGAAGTAAGGAGTGGTTAATGAGAGCTACTGACTAATCAGCCAACTCAGTTTTCAAGATCAGACATGGTCAAGGTACAGGTAATTCCTTGCTCTGAGTATAACCCTTGCATATAGAAGATGGAGACAACAGGTGGGCAAGTATGGCTTTATGGAGAACATATTCTTTAAAGAACTAGAGATATGGTAAGTAAATATCTATCATTGTAACATGGGCAAAATAACAAGAGGTAAAATAAGAAAGGCAATTGGCTAAAGTGCATCACATGCTACAAGAGCAACACGGCATTATGGCACGATAATGCCGTGTTGCTTGTGTAATGCACAAAGTAGCCATAGGGGAGAAAAGATCAGTAGAGAAAGAGAGAATAGGAGAACTACAGCAGGGAGCAAGTTTTGTGTGTGCAAGTAGGTAGTCAGGATGGGGAGTAGGAGAAGTGTGAACGACACACACACAGAGACAAATGGGGTAAGATAGGGAGACAAGGAAGCAGAGATCACGAAAATGTGAATAACTGTGACGGTATGTGCAAGGACACATGGGTACATGAGAAGGTGGGAAACGAGAAACAAATCGCAACCTCTGCAGACATAGGGAGCCGTGTAGTCGTTGAAAAGCTGAGGAAGCTGGGGCAAAAGTAGTGACCGGGAGGCGAGATAACAGAGCGGAAGACAGAGTGGCACAGCAAGGAAACGGAAACGGGTATGAGTTGGAGCAGGGACCGTTATATCGCACCGCAAAATGGGATTATAATAGACTATGGATGCACATAGAAAAAAGAAAGAGAGCAAGACATAGTCAGGGGCATAATGCAGCAAGCAGTGTCAAAACGAGCATCTCCGGTACAGAGTATAATGCGATGGTACTAACCCGGGTAATGCTGTATGCAAATGAGACAGACAGTGGGACAGCGACGGAGTAAAACTAGCAACTCGGGGTCCTCCTCACGATGATAGAAAATTAACAGCCGTCAGAAATATTCAACAAGGTATAGTAATAAGTAAGCAATATATGTATGAAGCTATGTGCAAAACTATTGAAACGACATATATGTAAGACAGCGTCACATGAATGTGGCAAAGTAACAGTAAAGTTTACTTTGTAAGTCAAATGCTATCATAGTGTAATTGATCATAGCAGTACAAACTGATCCGGGACACACTTAGTAATGTGCACAGTATGTTACAAGCGCATTAATTCCCTCCGAAAGTGGCATCTAATGGGGAGTTAATGCATGGTTGGACCGTTGTACGCCCTCGGCCTCCGGCCTCGCGCCACAACGGTCCCAACCATGCATTAACTTCCCATTAGATGACACCTTCATCGGTGATTAATGCTTACAGAATCAATCTTCCCCATAGAGCCCGACTCTTTGCAAGTCAAGTCACTATTTCTACAGCGCCCAGTCCTAGGGGCTCTGAGTGCTTAACAAATGTACGCAACAGGGTAATACATACATTAATAAATCAGGATCAATACAATTTACAATAAACCATAAATACTTATGAAAACTACTTAAAGGTTCAGTTCCGTTTCAATAAAATCAATGTAAGTTAAAAGCTTGATTAAATGCTTTCTATGGAGGGCACCTCCCTCAAATCTCAAGGGAGGGAGTTCTAAAACACAGGTCCTGCCACATCAAAAGCATGATCTCCTGCTGTTAAGGCGTGCTCTTGGGACCACCAAGAAACCCTCCGTAGATGACCACAGGGAGCACACTGGGTGAGCAAGTATCAGGAGGTCAAACAGGTAGCCCAGACCCAATCCATATAGGGCCTTATAGGCGAGCCAGCCCACGTTGAAGGCAATCCTCCACCTGACTGGCAGCCAGTTCAGCTCGCGCAGAAAAAGGCATTATATGATTGAACCTCGAGAGGCCAGTCAGCAACTTTGCTGCAGCGTTCTGTACCAGCTGAAGCCGGCTGAGGTTGCCCCCACTGACCCCGAAGTATAGAGTGTTACAGTAATCGAGTCTGGAGGTGACAAAAGCATACACCAGTGATGGCAGATCCTCTGGCAGGATTAAAGGCTTAATTTGGGCAACATTTCTTAAGTGGTAAACCTCACTCTGGACGACGGCAGACACCTGCGCTTCAAGCGTCAAATCGTTGTCAAGGATGACACCAGGACTTTGGTCATGTAGCAAAGCTGTCTCTTAAAGAAGGAGGTGTGAAATTTCTACTTAGATGGTCTGAGTCCACGGCAGAGAAAAATGAGAAAGGGTACAAGGGAGTTCTTCCTCACAAGCTGAGCCAGTGATTAAGGATTATGATAGGGGACCAGAGGGGAAGCTAGCCCTGGTAGCTCCTGCACTATGGAAAGGGGCATTATGGCTTTGTGGTAAGAGACTGGAGCTAGATGGGACAGGCACAGACAAGACATCCATCTGAGGCGAATGGGAGGAGCTACCCTGTGGTAAGCCACCTCAGAAGTACTGAAGGACACTGTTGTCTGATGCCCCACTGCCTCCATATCCTGGCAGCTATGCCAAAGCCAGCCAGCACTAGCTTGTATGCAGGCAGCTTGGAGAGTATAGTGTGCACAGGACACACAGGCAGTGCTGAAATGACTGTTAAGTGTAGGTTACATACAGATTTCACTAGAAACAGTTACTGCACCAGGCAAGACACAAGACTGGATTCCCCACAGGGGATCCAAAGATACTGTTTCCCCTAGCCATAAGCAACGTAGTAAATGCTAAGAGATTTCCTAACTGGCTAAAAAGAATTTATAACCAGTTTGCCAACGCAGCAAAAACCTTAAAGCAGAGAATATTCCACACATAAAATAATGAGCATTAGCCAGCCCAGTGGCATGGAGGGTTGAGGTGCTGGACACCACACATCCTGCCATACTGGTGATGCAGGATCATGAACGAGCCTGGACTGCCATGGGGTTGATGAGGAAAGGACTGAGGGACGGGGGATTGAGTGACTGCAGAATGCTCTCCTCTGCTCACAGCACTGCCACAGCATGGAGATGGGGTGGAAGGTCAGCACTCGCGACCTCTGTAAGAGACTGGTTGGCAGCAGGCGCCTGTCATGTGCACTTCTATAAGCATGCATGCTGCCGACCATGGGGACTAGGGAAAAAGAAAAGGAAAATGGGGCTGGAGCATGACATTCGGCCCGCTCTCTGACCTGTGCTGCCTCAGGACCACCGCCTCATCTAAATGCGGTCCCTGAGGGGGGAAGGGAGGATGGCCCTCCTCCTCTTGGCCCTGCCATAGGTGACAATACATAGAGGATTGTGAGATTTGGTCCTGGGGGAGGCATGCACCCTACTGGGAGTGGGCGGAGGCTGAGCAGGGCCGGCCCCATGGCATAAAAAGTTCTACAGGGAAAAAAATAACGAGCAATTTTTCTATATCAGGACTATGGGTACCTTGTAAATACTTCTGGGTGCCTAAATTTATAGACTATTCTAGTCACAGTGGCTAAAAATGAAAAATCCTAGTGTGAACACAGGGATAAGCCATCCCCACAGGGGAAGGACTTCAAAAGAGCAGCACAATGTACCTGAAATGTCAGCCAAAGGGGAACAAGAGGCTTTGCAGAACCCTTGGAACAGGGGTAACCGAGCTGAGGATTCTCTCAAAGGGTAATCCTCCCCACAGTCCTTTCCCAAATGACAAGGACACCATGCTGCAGCAAAGCAGAGACTGGAAGTAAAATGGTGACTGGGGACCTCAGCTAGAGAGGAGAAGACCCACCTTGGGAGGCTGGCTTCCATGAAGATTGTAGGATAAAAATAGTGCACATAAAACCACAAGACTTCCCCAAGAAAGGCAAATGAATGTAGACAGGAACAAGGATACCAAACTGACAGCACACCCAGAGTCATACAGTGAAAGCTGAAAAACAGTCCGGCAAGAAATTAAAATTACATACACTCCCTAATTCTTGATCTTCTTAGAATATCTCGGCAAGAAACATTAGGACCCTGCAGGAGCCAGAATCTTTCACAGGGCTGGTGCTGAGGTAAGCAGCGCGTATGTTGGGCTCTGTTAGTGAGCGCACGCTGCCACCTGGTTATATCTGTACCACCCCCAATTGCCTTGGTACCTTTTTTACCAAGGAGGTGCAGCATAACATAACAAGTACCTATGCACTTAACCAAAGGGCATAAGATAGCCCTGGTGGCCCATGTAAGAAGGGCCACCAAACCCAGTAACACAATGTTTTCACAGCCCAAACCAAGTACAAAGGGGTGAAGACTAACACAAATGTACTAGAGTGAACCCAGGAAATGGCAGTCAGGTGTGTGAATCAATGGTGAAGATATTCTTAGAAGATCAAGAATTATGGAGGGAACGTTATTTTAATAACTTCCAAGAATCAGTCTTCACCATTGATTCCCACTAATGGGTCAAAATACCAAGCTCACACAAAGTTCCCCAGACTAGAGAGTCAGGAGCTGAGGGCTCACTCAAGACAGTAATTCATTCAGGATTGTCCTGCCGAAGGTGGCATGCAGCAGGGCATGGACATCCAAGGCACAGAGCTTAGTAAAAGTGTCCACTATGCTCCAGGTTGCAGCTCTGCAAATGTCCCCAATAGGCACACAGTGAATCTCTGCCAGGGTCGTGGCAAACACTCTGATGGAGTGGGCTCCTACAGTGCCCTCTAATTTAACCAGAGCCATAGCATATCAGTGACACAGGCAATTCACAATCCAGGCAGAAATGCACTTGGCTGTAATAGACTCTCCCGTCTGATTAGGATCAAATGAAACAAAGCGATGTTTGGATTGTCTGAAGTCCTTAGTTCTGTCCAGATAAAACCTAAGGGCCCTCTTAACATCCAGTGAATAAGGAGTCCTTTCTCAATCATTCTGAAGGCTGGCAAAGCAGGCAGGCAGCAGTAGCAGCTGGCTAACATGGAACTTCGACACCTCTTTCAGTAGCGACTTGGGATGTGTATGGAGAACTACCGTATCTTTATTGAAAACAGTATGAGGAGGATCTGTGACCAAAGCATGGATTTCAGACACTCTGTGAGCACTTGGTGAAGACCCTGGGAGCTGGAAAAGGCGAAGGGCATGGCCCAGAACTAGAAAAGGGATCCCTCCGCTCTGAAGCGGAGGAATCGCTGGTGGGACGGATGGATTGGGACATGAAAGAACACGTCCGGTCCAGAGAACAGAACCATACACCTCGTTCCAAGGATGGGATGATCTGAGCCAGACTGACCATCCTGAAGGTTCGAGAGCTTAGGAACTTGTTCAGGTCGTGTAGGTCTAGAATGGGGCACCAGCCCCCCATCCGTTTTGGGACCAAGAAGTACCTGGACACAAACCCTGGATCTGATGGAGGATCCGCCACCTCCCTGATCACCTCCTTCTGGAGGATCAGGGCAATGTTGGCTCGAAGGGCCGACAGACAGGCTGCGGACCCCGTAGCCCCCCATGGGGTGACAGCTCGATAGGGTGGGGACTGCTCGAATTCCAGAGGCAGACCCTTTCCTACCACTTCCAGCACCCAGCAGTCCGTGGTGATATCGGACCAGGCAGAAAGGAAGTGGAGGAGCCATCCCCCCATGGGGGGATCCCGGGGAGGAGTGACAAGGTTGGGGGCGACACCCCTCAACCTGTCACTGGGCAGGCTTGGAGGAAGGACTGGACGAGGAGCCTCCTAGATCTTTCCCTCCCGGCTTCCTGTTGGAGGCTTGGCTTTGGGGTGCCAAGTGTGAGTCTGCTGGCCCTGATGCTGGTGTTGCTGGGCTGGACGTGCCGCAGGAGCTGAAGGACGAAAGGGCTTGCGCTGCTGTTGGCGGCCTTTGTCCTTCTGGGCAGACATGACAGAGTCCAAGATGGCATTGGACTTCTCGATCTGCTGAAGATGCCCCTCAACCCCAGGACTGAAGAAGTCGGTACACCCAGGAAGGGAACATCTCCCAGCTTGTGCTGGGTATCTGCCGTGAAGGTGGAGATCCACAGCCAAGCTCTGCGGCGCATGGCCACTGCGGCCGCTACTGACCAGGCACACGAGTCAGCGATGTCCAGGGAAGTCTGGAGCTGCTGTTTGGCCACCGCCCTTCCCTGATCACGCACCCGCTTGACCGTAGTTTGGAGGTCAGCCGGGAGATGAGGAATCATCTCATCCAGGGAGCCCAAAAGGGCATGTGAAAAGTGTGCCATCAGGACAGCCGAGCTGACCTGATGAAGGCCTAGGGAGGAAGCAGCATAAACTTTCTGCCTGGAGTAGTCCAACTTCTTGGACTCCTTGTCGGGAGGCTTGTCCACATCCCGAGCGTTCCCGGAATGTTGGAAAACGCTGTCGGTCACTAGCCTCTCTGCGGAGGGGTGCTCCGAGAAACTGGAGACTGAACCGGTGGGAACAGCATACTCCGAGCGATCCTGGTCAAGGTGCTGGACAAGAAGAAGCTGGCCGATGCCACAGCTCCGGGCCAACAATGGCTTCGGCCACCGGAAATGCCTCCATGGGGGAATCCCCTCGGTCCAGTATCTCCATGAGAGGATACTTGGCCCATTTTGAAATGGGTTCAAGCTTCATCCCAGTGGACTCTGAGATGAGCCGGAGCATTCTAAGAAATGAGGATGGGCTCTCGTCCACGGACTGACCCCCAGTGGACTCCAAGTCAAGCGGCCTGGAGAACAAGGAGTTGTCGTCATCAGACTCTGAGGAGTCTGCGAACAGCTGCCGAGTGCCTGAGCCACCCTCCACCTGCTGAGATCAATCGGGAGTGAGGGTGACTGACAACCTATGGGGCAAACCCTGACCCAACCGAGAATCCTTGGTTGGGGTCCCAGTCTTCAGTTGTGGAGGCGGAGGTTCCACCACAATGGGTGGCGTAGCTGGTTTCGGCTGAACAACCGGAGCCAGCTTCAGCTCCTCGACCACTACGAGGGGTTGTTTCAGCCGCTCCGGTGACAGCCACTTAATGGCCGGGGAAGGCAACGGAGTCGGCATATTCCCGGTCAAAAGGAGCTGCTGCCACTATAAATCCTTCAGCCACCGATGCAATTTGGCGCTGAGCCTATCTCCAAAGAGGATGAGAGGATGAGCGGTGTTGCCGCTTCCATGGTGCTGAGACCGAGACCGCCGATGTCGGAGGGACCAGCTGGACCGGGAAGAGGTCCGAGACTGAGACCTTTAGTGTTTCCGAGGGTGGGTCTGAGAGGGGGCGGGGGAAACCTGCTCCTTCCTGGGTTCAGGGACCTTAACCGGAGACTCCAGCACAGGCAAGTCCTCGGTTTCCACCGGTGAAGAAGGGTTGTCAGCTTCTCCAGTCAACAGCCCATCCGACGGGTCGAGAAAAATCTCGACTGCATCAAAGGGTGTCTTGGCCGGCTGACCTGATGGGGACACCGTGAAGCCAGCGACCTCAGCCGTAACCTCGACTGAAGTCGAGTGTCAACTTTCCGGGGAAGGGGACCTCTTCCGCTCCCACGAACATCGATGGTGGGACTTACCTTTGGGGTACTTCTTTTTGGACAGAGAGGAATGTCCCGAAGGCCCTTCTCCCTTGATGGAGAGGGATTGGCAAAGTTCCTTGAAAGAAGGGGTGTAGGAGGAGCCCAAGGAGAGCAGGATAAATGCCGCGACCGAGGATGATGACGATGTGGCCTGGGCCACCTCCTCCTCGAGGGCGATCATCTGCTCCAGCTGTCCAGCCAAGCCCGCAGCCACGGACACCGCCCAACGGGCCTCCTTCGACTTGACCGGAGGATAACATTTCTCGGGTCGCCCCACAGCAATCGGGCAGCTCGGTCCTCCAAGACCGAAGCCGAAAAGGATTTGCACAACTCACAAGCCTGTGAGTCACGTCCGAGTCCAAGGCAATAAATGCACGTGGAGTGCGGGCCGGTCCGGGACATCTTCTGCCCACAGGGGCACTGACGAAATCCGGGAGTCGATTTGTGCATCGCAGTCGTGAGGGAAGATAAAGACTGAAGTCTTGTAAATTTTAAAATAAGTTTTGGATTAACCGAAGAGTTTGGATCCAGGCCTAAAACGCAGTGCGTAAAGGAGGGAACCTGAGCTTCCAAGCGGTAAAGAAGATTTGGAGTCATGGGGCAGAGCCGAGAGTTCTACCACCCGGGTGGGTGGGAGAAGCCAGCTTGGAGACCTTCTGGCAAGATTTAAAGCGGCAAGGAACCTGCCAGTAAGTAAGGATTGAACAACATATCCACGTCCTTAGAACAGGCCTTTACAAGCACCCTACATGATACAATGGTCACAGAAGGAACTGTTCGTCAAATGAGATAGAGCGAGGAGAAACTTGTAGATTTGTGACAAAAAAACGTGATATTGCTGAAAACAGCTAATGTTGAGAAAGAAACAACATAGTGTAACACCAATAAACGTGAACTAGAAAGTTAGAGTCCCACATAGTTGAAACTTGATGTTCTGTTGGTTCCCTAATGAGGAACAGAGGCAGCTGAGGCCGGCACCACTATTTATGCTATTGGTATATGTGGCAACATCCTCATTGCTATGTGCTGGTCCCGGAAATTTCAACTCCCGAAGGGCCCTACTGCCTCTGAACCTCAAACCAAAGACTGGGGCTTAATAGAGAAGACCGAGTCTTGAAAGATCCGTTTTGCACACCAATATTTATTTGGTTGGCAGAGCGACAAAAGGAGTTTGGGGTTAAGGAATATCAGGTTGATTTGTCCTACCAAGTACATGCCCTGGTATTCTGAGAAATTCCTGAGGGGCCCCAAGGCACTTAAGAGTCCTAGTTTCTTCTATACTGTGCCCTTAAACTTGGGGTATACTTGACCTGGGAAAGAGATGCAAACTCAAATGGGCCTCTCTGTTTACAAATGTGTCAATAGGTGATATCCATCATATCTGCCAACCACTTAACACAGACATTCCAGGTTTACCAAATGCCTTCACTGTTGCAGCTCCCACTAACAGGAACTCACTTCAATAGTCAGGTAAAAAAATCAAGCAACCTGCAGCAATTCTAGCATGCAATGGTTTCTCATCTATTCCGCTTGTGATCATGTTTCTAACCCATTCAGCTATACTACTACTGTCTTTGAACTGCTCTCAATTTGCCCCCTCCCCCTTGCATGCTTCTAAATGAACCTACTACTTTGTTCTGGATTCCTGTGGAGCTTGGGGGTTTTGAGAATACTGCTTGTTTCAATTTGTGACTATATATTGTGCCTGCTTTTACTTATGTAATCTGCATTTCTTCTACTGCTGTAAAGCTCCCCCCCGGAAACCCACATGAAAACTAGGAAACTAGGTGACACACCTAAATGTGGATATTGTGGTGTGCAAAATAAGCAATAAGCCACAACAGGGTATGCGTTCAAGGGTTTTAATGCACGCCCAAGAGGAGTGGGCATGAGGCCAAAGGCTCAGTGTCCGTATACACCTGGGAAGTTTATTCCAATATTGTAATGTACACTCTGGACTGGACTGGCTTACTGCAATATTAAAACGGCTCACTGCTCTTGTGCATTATGTGTCAAGTGAAACATTTTTAATATGATTACGTTATATGAAATCATTTGTCTAAATACATTTTAAATAAAATATACACATGAAATAGTCCCTGATTTTCTAATAATGAGGCTTTTTTTTGCCATGGTAATGAGAATTGGCAGCAGGATGTGCATCACTAGCTTTTTAATGCACAAATCAGGTAAAGTCTCCCTGCCAACAAGGTGCCAGGACTTTTCCTTATTTTATAATACTAACAAAAAAAATTATGACTGGGGCAGAAAATGGAAATTACGTACCTACCATAATTCTTGATCTTCTTGGACGAAGTCTCCACCACTCATTCACACTGATGGGAGTTCGCCAGAGGCACTAGGACCCAGCAGGAGCAAATGTTTTCAAGAGGGCCGGCACCAAGATGGAGCCGCGAGGAGTGGCACTGCGAGCTCCAGTGCATGTGGTAATGACTATCTTGGCGTTGACCCTCCAACCGCCTCAGTACCTTTTTTCCAAGGAGGTGCAGTCCAACTTAACCTAGAAGGAGTAACCTAAAAATCGAACATAAGATAGTCCGAATGACCTGAATAAGAAGGGTCAACAATAAAGTCTTCACAGCCCATCCATTGAGGGAGTGAAGACCAAAAACAGAGAGTAAGCTCGGGGGAAGGTGGGTGGGTGGGCGTGTGAATGAATGAGTGGTGGAGACTTCATCCAAGAAGATCAAGAATTACGGTAGGTACGTAATTTGCATATCTTCCTGGACATAAAGTCTCCACCACTCATTCACACTGATGGGAGAGTACAGAGCTAAATAATCCCCCAAGACGGGTGGCCGGAGATAAAAGCTCACATACTTAGGACAGAAGTCTGTTAAGAATAGTACTGCTGCCAAATGACAGATGTCATCTGGCATGGACATCCAAGGCATAGTGCTTAACAAAAGTATTAACGGAGCTCCAAGTGGCCACATTGCAAATATCTGCGATGGGCACATTGCGGATTTCTGTCAGAGATGCTGCAACTATTCTGGTAGGGTGAGTGTACACTCTGCCTTCTAGCTTGACCTGTGCCATAGAATAGCAGTGGCGAAGGCAAGCCACCGGCCACGCTGAAATACATCTGATAGCAACAGGTTGACCCAGCCAGGTCTCGCTGAAGGAGACAAATAGTTGCTGAGCCTTGCAATTTTCTTTTGTTCTATCTAGCTAGAACTGCAATGTTCTCTTAACATCCAGCGAATGCAGGGTACGCTCTCCTTCATTCTGGAAAATCGCAAAGTAAGTAGGAAGGACTAAAGGTTGGTTTAGATGGAATTCCGAGACAATCTTCGGGAGAAACTTAGGAGGAGTCCTAAGAACTACTTTGTCCTTGTGAAATACAGTGTACAGGGGTCTGTGACCAGTGCATGTATTTCAGAAACTCTACGGGCTCAAGTAATGGCCACCAGGAAGGCCATTTTCCAAGTGAGGAACTTCAAGTTGCTTCCGGGTCATCTAAACTATTCTTAAGCTGCCCTGCTGTGAGCGGGCGAGCGCTTGAAATCACACATTTGAGTGTAATGCTGCCAGCTATATATACACCTGAATGAAACTTGTGCGTTTTAAATAAGTTTTAGAGTCACTGCCACTTTGAGCCCTGCTCCTCAAATCAGGAACAGGAAGAGGAGTGCTGTAGTTTAGATCACTAAGCAGAGTAAACTACTCACTCAAAACAGGGGCATATTTTTAACTGCTTAGCTCTGGGCACATTTTTTATGCAGAAACTAGCATTGAGGTGCGGTAGTTTTGGGGACTTTAAGCTTTAAAAACGCTAGTTTTAAATGTGAGGGAGCCGTGACCCCTACACTGCTTCCAGGTCATCTAAACTATTCTTAAGCTGCCCTGCTGCGAGCAGGGCACACACGATTGCGTGGGCGCAGAGACACGTGCGTCTGCATGTGTTGTGCGAGGGAAGAGGGGATAACGTAACCTAGAGACAGTACTCAGATACTACAGAAGTGTTTAGTAAGTTTCATATAAAACAAATACTTTATACAGAATGTAACTAGTTTTAAGGAATAATAGAACTAAAACAGTTACTCAAAGGTAAAATGAGGACACTCTGGCGTTGAATGTGATATGTATTTATTTTCTGATATTCCAGTAGTTGAAAAGCCTTTTATTTGTTTAAAATGTAAACAAAATAAGGAGATGCAAGCAGAAATCTCACTATTCAGCACAAGATTAAAAGCACTGGAAATCAGCCAACAAGGTTTAATAAGGTGAATGGAAAATGAGGAAACAGGTCTGCTTCATACTACGGCTACTGCATTCTCTGACACACAGGGTCAAAGTTCAAATGTCTTTCAAAACACACTCCCAATCCTCCCCACCGGAAAAACCAGGATGTTGAACCTGATACCAGCTTAGGCACTAATGTAACAATAACCAGAAAAAGAGTTAGAGATAATGAAACGCAGGAAAACTTAGATGTCGACTGGTATGATATACAATCCAAAAGACCAGCCAAGAAAAAAAAAAGGGGAGAAAAGCTGAATCCTTTAATTTACCACTTTATAACAGTTTCGACCCTCTTATCACAGGAAGATAAGAAGAAAGTACATCTTTTCCCAGATTGTCTCCCTTACCCAAAATAAGCCCTGAAACTGAATTGGACAACAATACAAAACACATGCATGACAATATAGCCACTTTGAGACCCCCCCCCAAATCTCTACCTTTGACAGAACCTGACCAAGTATACCCAGCGCAAGGAATGGAAGGTGGACTACTAGCCCCAAATAATATAAATGTGGATCAGAACAATCACTCTAATAACCCTACAATTCCTAAGGTAAAAAGAACAGGTTACTCACCTGTAACAGTAGTTCTAGGAGTGGTATATGTTGTTCATCCACACTCTTTGGCATGTCCCTTTCCCCTTTAAATTTTGCCGGAAGTCTTCAAGCTGGCTCCTCCCACCCACCTGGGTGGTATATACCTCGGCTCTGCCCCATGATGCTAGATCTTAGCCCGCTGGAAGCCAGGTTGTGTGCGTCCGCAGCTGGGGAGGTCAGGTGGGTCTGTGTGGATGAATAGCATATATCACTCCTAGAACTACTGTTACAGGTAAGTAACCTGTTCTTCTAGAAGCGTGGATATGTTGTTCATTCACACTCTTTGGCAGACTCCTAGCAGTTCTCTGGGAGGAGGGAGGCAAGGTGCACACCCCCTACATAGGGAACAGAGACTGGAGAACTGAGGTCCCAAACCAGCATCCCAGCGTGACTCAAGGTCGATGTGGTAGTGAGTAATGAAAGTATTTGCTGACTTCCAGGTAGCAGCCCAACAGATATCCTGTATGGGGATGTCCCTGGTAGTAGCCACCAATGCAGCAGTATGGCAGGTAGAATGAGCTCTTATCCCTCTGGGAGGCTCCTTGCCCGCCAACTCATAGCACAGACCTATGCATGATGTAATCCATCTTGCAATACTCCGCTTCGCTACAGGTCTGCCAGAAGTAGCTTCAGCACAGGTGACAAACAGCTGGCGAACCTCTCCATGAATTTCCGCCATCCTTTCCTTGTAATAGGAGACAGTACGTCTCAGGTCCAAAGTGTGGAGCCTGTACTGTGCCTCCGAGGTATAATTAGGGTAGTATACTGGCAGAGTCAACACCTGGTTAAGGTGAAACTCTGACACCACCTTCGGAAGGAATTTCGGGTGGGGGCGCAGGACAACTTTGTCCCTGTGGAAGACAAGATGAGGGGAGTCCACCGGAAGTGCCTGGAGCTCCCCTATCCTTCCGGCAGACATAATAACCACCAGGAAGGCCATCTTCCACAACAAGTGTGACAGTTCACATTTGTGCATTGGTTTGAATGACTTGCCTATGAGCTTTGCCAATACCAGCAGTAGATCTCACGGAGGTGGAGGTTCACGCACTGAAGGGGATATGTGATCCAGGCCTTTGAAAAAGTGCCCGACCACTGCCTCCTGTGCCAATGTCGGCTGACCGGCCCACACCCAGTAAGCAGAAATGGCTCCCAGGTGCACCCTAAGGGTCGATGGCCGCAGACCCCCTTTGGAGAGATACCAAAGGTAGTTGAAAATGTTAGCCACAGAACAGGATAAGGGGTCCAGAACCTTATCTTGACACCAAATGGAAAATCTTTTCCATTTGAAGGCAAAACATTTCCTGGTTGATTTCTTTCTAGATGCCTCCACCACAGTGTAGACATCTTCGGAAAGACCCAAAGCCTGGAACTCTAGCCGCTCAGGTACCAGACTGTGAGGTGCAGGGATTGTAGGTCTGGATGGAAGACCTTCCCCTGGTTCAGAGATATGAGGTCCGGGCATGTACAAAGCCGCTCCGGGGGCCTGCAGCTGAGGCTGAGGAGATCTGGATACCAGAACTGGCATGGCCAGTCTGGGACTACCAGAATCACCTTCGCCTTGTCCCTCCTCACCTTGAGTAACACCTTGTGGATCAAGGGAAATGGAAGGAAGGTATAGAGGAGGCCTGGGGTCCACGGCCTTGAGAAGGCATCCCCCTGCAGTAAGTCCTGCTGTGGGGGGCGGGAATGATACAGCCTCGGCTTGGTGTTTTCCCTGGAGGTGAACAGGTCCACCATTGGTTTGCCCCAATGGGGGAACAGGCTGTAAGCTACTTCTGGATGGACAGACCAGTCGTGGGATGTCTGGCCTATGTGGCTGAGAGCATATGCCAGCTGGTTCGAGGCTCCTGCCACATGGATGGCTAAGAGATCCTCCTCTAACCGGCTTACAAGGGTCCGGATGTGGACAGCCTCCTTGCACAGTACACAGGAGTGGCGTGCCACCCTGTTTGTTGTGATAGTACATGGTCGTGGTATTGTCTGTCTGGACTTGAACCACTTGACCCCGGAGCTGAGGAGCAAAAGCTGACAGTGCCAGTCGGACTGCTCTGAGCTCCAACAGGTTGATGTGGCATCGGGACTCCTCGGGGGTCCAGAACCCGTGGACCCTGTTGTCCCCCATGTAGGCTCCCCAGCCCATGAAAGAGGCATCGGTCATAAGGACGACTGTCGGCTCGAGGCGAACAAACTTGATCCCTTCCTGCAACCGGTCTGGGGCAGTCCACCTCTGGAGAGCATCCCACATCTTCTGGGTTACAGTGATCAGCAGATCGAAATGACCATATCGCTGAGTCCACTGGGCAGCCAGCTCCCACAGGAGGGGGCACATGTGCAACCGGGCCCAACGGACCACTGAGGTGCACGCAGCCATGTAACCCAGAAGGCGCAGAAAGTCCCGGGCAGGGCACAAGTGCCCAATCAGAAATGACTGGGCAAAGGAGGAAAGAACCTCCACCCTGTCCAGTGGGAGCCGAGCTCTGGCTTGACAAGAGTCGAACTCTGCCCTGATGAAGCCCATCACCTGAGAAGACATGAGTTCCGACTTGGCCTCGTTGATCAGGAGGTCAAGATGGGAGCAGATCTGGAGGGCCAGATCCCTGGACCTCTCCACCTGCTGTTGGGTGGAACCTGCCAGGAGCTAATCGTCAAGGTAGGGGTAAATTCTGACACCCCCCCAAACGCCAGAGATGGGCTGTCACCACTGCAATGCATTTGGTGAAGAACCGTGTTGACAATGACAGGCCGAACGGTGTGGCTTGGAACTCGTACAGGGTGCCTTCGACCCTGAAGTGGAGGAACCGCTGATGGGACGGACGGACTGGGACGTGAAAGAACGCGTCCTGCAGATCCAGTGAACAGAACCACATGTTTCATTCCAAGGATGGTATGATCTGAGACAGAGTGACCATCCAAAAGGTGCATGACCTGAGAAACTGATTCAGGTCGTGGAGATCTAGAATGGGGTGCCAGCCCCCCATCCGATTGGTCACCAGAAAGTACCTGGAGAGAAAGCCTGGGTGTGCAGACGGATCCGCCATGATAGCTACTGCCTCCTTGAGGAGGAGCTGAGCAATGTTGTCTCGCAGAGCCGACTGGGTGCATGCGGAAGTCCGTTCTTCCTGAAGGGCGCGGGCTCAGCTCGAAGGGTACTGCTCAAAATCTAGAGGCAGTCCCTGACCGACCACTTTGAGAGCCCACCTGTCCGTAGTGATAGCGGACCAGCTGGAAAGGAAGTGGCGGAGCCGGCCCCCCACGGGAGGACCCAGAGCTGGTGTGATGGAGATGGGGTGGCTACCCCCACCCGGTCACTGGGCAGGCTTGAAAGAGGAGTAGGCTCCAGGAGCCTCGGCCTCCTTTGCGGGCCTGTTGGAGTCCAGGCTTGGGCCGAGGGTGGCAAGCTTGAGCCTTCTGCTGAGGCTGATGTTGCTGTCCTCCCTGGTAGAAGGACTGCTGGTTCTTGCCCGAAGAACTCTTGGCAGAAGTGGTGTCCAAGGTGGCATTGGACTGCTCTATGCGCTGTAGGTGATCGGCCACTCCTGGGCCGAACACATCAGTCCCAAGGAAAGGCATATCAGCTAACTTATGCTGAGTATCCACAGGAAGGAATCAGCCAAGCCCTGAGGCAAGAGGCAACTGTGGCGGCCATCGAGCGAGCACAAGAATCCCCAATGTCCAGGGCCGTCTGGAGCTGCTGTTTGGCAACAGCACGGCCTTGGTCCCAGACCTGCTTGACTATGGGTTGCATGTCTGTGGGGAGATGTGGGAGGACTACATCTAATGACATGAGAAGGGTATGAGAGAAGTGTGCCATGATGATGGTCGAACTGGCCAGACGAAGGACCAAGGAGGAAGTCACAAAGACTCTCCACGCCAAATGGTCCAAGAGCTTGGACTCTTTATCGAGCGGTCGGTCACTGTCAGCAGAACTGCCAGTACACCTGAACACAGAGGCGGTCGCCAGGCTCTCGGCCGAAGGGTGCTCTGTGTACCCCACAAGGGATCCCATGGGCACCGCGCATTTGCAGGCCACGCGGGCAGATGGTGCTGGACATGAGGCAGGGTGCTGCCATAGTTCGAGAGCCGGGCCAACAATGGCCTCGGCCACAAGAAAGGCCTCCGTCAGGGTATCCCCTCTCTTAAGGATGTCCGCGAGAGGGTACTTGCATTTTTCTGGATGGGTTCCAGGGGCATCCCTGTAGAATCATAGATAAGATGGAGAATCCCTTGGAAGGAGGAAGGGCCTTCCTCCATCCCTGTGCCAACAGATGACTCATCATCCCCGGGATGAGAGTGGAGCCTGGTGACATCCGAGTCCGAGGAGTCGTGGTACAGCGGCCTGCCGCCTAAATCACCCTCAACCCACCGGGAGCGGTCCGGGATGACGGTAACCGACAGATGTCAGGGAAGTCCGGTATCTTGTTGGTCCTCTTTTGAAGGAGCCCCTCCCACAGGCTGCTTAGGCGGCAGCTCCACCAGTATTGGTGGAGAGACTGGAACAGGCCGAACCGGAGGACGGGCTGGCCCTGTGGGCAGGGGAACCAAAGGCTTCGGTTCAGAGGGGTCGGCTTCAGCCTAGGGGGTGAAAGCCAAGTAACGGTTGGGGCAGACGGTGGAGCCGGCTTCTGCCCGGTCAAAACCAGTACATTGTCACATAAGGTCCTTGTAGCACCGACGGCGTTTCTGTCGGAGCCTCTCCTCATCTGAGAAGGACGAGGAAGACTTGTGGCGTCACCTCTTTTTGGAACGCTTACGGCTCTTTCTTGGCCGTTCAGCCGAGGGGGTTCTTGACCTTGACCGAGATCGAGCAGGCCAACTTGGTCACTCGGGAGACACCGGAGGAATTGGTGAAACCCGGGTGTCCGGAACTGGGTCCTCAATGGGGACACCAGCAGGCTGGGTCTCCTCATCGGGGAACACAAGGACTTGAGTCCTCTCCAAGCAGTCGTCAACCACGGCCGGCGACAGAATCTCGATTGGGTCAAGAACAATCTAGACCTCATCGGCCACTTCCTTGGTCGTCTGGCCAGGCAGAAGGTCCGTGTAGCCTGCAGTTGAGGAAGCGATCTCGACTGAGGTCAAGACCACATGCTCCTCGGACTGAGGCCTCTCTCAGTCCCAAGAGCGCCTTCGCTTAGACGAAGACGAACTGGGTTCTTTGTTCCTCTTACGAGAGTGTGAGGAGTGCGAGCCCGCGGGCGCCTCACCCCGGGTGGGGAGAGACTGGCACAACTCCTTAAAAGAACCTGTGAAGGTGGAGCCTAGGTTGAGTGGAACGAAAAAGCTTTGAGTCGCTGAAACGCAAGTGGCTTCTTCTTCGAACGCCTTCATGCGCTCCAGCTGCTCGGTGGAGCATGCAGCCACGGAAACTGCCCACCTAACCTCCTTAGACTTTACCAGAGATTCCTTTTCTCTGGTCTCCCCAACTTCAAATGTGCCAGGTGGTCATCCAGAACGTTGGGATGGAAGGCCAAGCAATAACTGCAAGACGAGGTGTCATGGCCGACACCTAGGTGGTAGATGCACATGAGATGGGGATCGGTGCGCGACATCTTCTGGCCGCAAGGACACCAGTGAAATCCTGGAGAAGATTTCTCTTCCATGATCGAGGACGCAAAAGCGCGATCGCTAACTCGAACGAGTTTTGATTTCGGCAAAACCAAAGTTTTGAAACCCAGGGCCTACGAAATGCGTGAACACGAGGGAGGCAACTTGTATCTTCCAGCAGAAAGGAAGATCTGGCGTCATGGGGTGGAGCCGAGGTATACACCACCCGGTTGGGTGGGAGGAGCCAGCTTGAAGACTTCCGGCAAGATTTAAAGGGGAAAGGGACATGCCAAAGAGCGTGGATGAACAACATATTCACGTTCCTAGAACACATGTTACAACAGATATTTATAATTGGGAGATTCCATCATAAGGTTCACAGATAGATATACAACTATGGAAAATAAAGAGAATGTAACTAGATGCAGTTACAGCGGAGCAACAATAAGAGACACTGCACAATTGCTTCCAGGTATATTGCAAAATGTGTCAGGACCCAAAACTGTGGTGTTACACACCGGAACAAACAACTTTGGTAAACAAGAAGTAGAAGAAATTACATGAGACATGGAAGCAGCAAAAAAAAACTATACAAGAATTAAATGCAACCCCTATAATATCAGAAGTTCTTCCTGTACCTAGGGCAAGCTACGAAGGACAAAAAATATTAAAAATGTTAATAACTGGCTGCGTAGATGGAGTCTTATAAACAATATACACTGTATAAGAACATGGGAAAAATGTATGTATAGAAATGATGGGTTGCACTTGAGCAGGCAAGGATCAAGGCTGCTTGGTTGTACTATTTATAGTGCACTTACTCAAACAAAAAACTAAAGAAAATGGGACAAGGGGAACCTTCAAGCACTGATAATGAAAAAAATAACCCACAGCAAAAAATTATAAAAGCAAAAGCAAAAATAACAAAAATTTTCATAGTAATAAATTGGAACCATCATTCCTTCTAACTAATGCAAGGAGTTTACATGGAACAAAATGGACGAACTCCAAATAATACTCAAAAATGAAAAAAAATAGATATAGCAGCAGAGACAGAAACTTAGTGGAATGATAACTCTGACTGGAACAGAAATATACCTGGATACATTACCTATTACAAAAATAGAGCTGAAAAAAAAAGGGGGAAGTGTGTCGTTATTCATAAGCAATAATATTAATTCTAAATCAATCACTGATTTAACAGATACATCTTCCTGTGAAATCATCTGGGTAGAATTATTAGGGGAGAGACAACCAAAACTCCTTATTGGTCTTTGTTATAGTCCGCCTGATACAAACCCGGTAGTAAATCAGGAAATTATGAACAGCATAAACAACAAATCAAAATATAAAGAAATCCTACTAATGGGAGACTTCAATTTCCCAGGAATAAACTGGAAAGACTGCGAGGGCAGTAATAACCAAGAAAATTCCTTTCTGGACATATGCTCAATAAATGGTTTATATCAATTCATTGGTAAACCGACAAGGGAAAATAATACTCTTGATTTAATTTTGACAGACATCCCACAAAAGATTAGTAATATCCAGGTTAAAACACCAATACAAAACTGTCATCACATGACCAATACCTTTGACAGCAATATTCAAGTAAACCAGAGACAGGAAAGACAGTTTTTAAAAACTACAATAGAGCTTATTGTGCACAGTTAAACCAGGATTTACTTGAATGGAATTGGGATAATGGGACGACTTCTTCTAATGAACTATGGTTAAAGAGTTAAAAACAAAATCTTGGAAACAGAAATAAAACAGAAATAAAATATGTTTCGAACAGAACAGTTTAGAATAAAAGAGGAAAGATTCCACCATGGGTAACACCAGCTATAACCAAGTTAATAAAACAAACAAAACGAGCATATAGGGCAAAGAAAAGAGACGGTAGTGATTATAACACACGGAAGTATAAGATGATCTTAAAGAAATGCAAAACAAAAATAAAAATGGAAAAAAATAGGTTTGAATATAGCTTGGCATATAGAAATGATGGGGGTTAAAACTTCTAATCCTATATAAATAACAAAAAACAAGCCCCAAAAAACACTGGGCCTTTGACAATAAACACCAAAGAAATAATTACCCCCCAAGAAACTGCAGAAGAATGTAATAAATACTTTAGTGCCACATTTAATGCCAAAACTAAAACAAATGGTAAACCTACAGGAAATATAATGGAGAATGCCCTGGAAATATCAACGGATAAAATCTTGATGAAACAAAAAAATATTAACATATTCAAATCACCACAGCCTGATAAACTCCATCCCAGACTCCTAAAAGAAATTAGGGAGTGGTTAGTGGAACTTTTACATAAACTCTTTAATATGTCTTTATCATCTTACAATATACTAAACGACTGGAAAGCAGCTGCTGGAACACCCATCTATAAAAAGGGAAACCATGCAGACATTTTCAACTACAGACCGATCAGCTTGACTAGCATAATAGGGAAGATCTTTGAGTCCATACTCAAAACTAGATTAGAGAAGGACTTAAATACTAGAGGACTGGTGGACAGCACATAGCATGGATTTAGAAAAAATAGATCTTGTTTGACTGGAAACGTTTTTTACGAATATATCAGTAAAAATATGGATAACAACATACCTATGGATGTAATCTACCTCAACTTTTGTAAAGCTTTTGATAAGGTACTGTACCTCATGACCAGCTAATAAATAAAATTAAAGTATTAGGAGAATTATGATCAAGTTAAATTTAAACAAAATCTTGACTGTTTTTTGTTACAAACAATAGGCTGAAATACCAGCCTGGCTGGAGACATACATATATGGGCTACGGCCTTCTGTATGCCTACATTTCTTAGTATGAAAAGTAGCTAGAGGCTCGAAAGGTTTATGAGTGAGCATGTCTAGCACAAGATTAATGTCCCAGGCTGTGACTGGACGTCTGATAGGGGGTCTAGTATGCAGAATACCCCTAAGAAACTTCCTAACCACAGTCAACTGAGCCAGTGACATGGAAAGTAATGGCTCATGATATGTCGAAATGGCACAAAGATGAACTTTGACTGTAGAGTACTGCAGACCTATATTCGAGAGGTCTACGAGATACTCCAAGACATTATTCGGTGGGCAGGAAAAAAGGTTCCAAGGGGATTTTGTACACCAGATAGAGAAACACTTCCATTTGGCTGTGTAGGCTTTTCTAGTGGCCGGCTTACGTGCAGCCAAAAGAATATCTGAAACTCTACGAGAAACACTGAACCTATTCATCTCCATCTCTTCAGGAGCCAAGCATGAAGGTGAAGCGACCCCAGGTTGGGATGGACCAGGGAACCCTGGGTCAGCAGGTTCATCTGCAGGGGAAGCGTCTTCGGAGGGGTTTCCGACAGACTGCTGAGTAGCGGAAACCATATCTGCAGAGGCCAAAAGGGGGCAATGAGAATCATTCTGCCCCCGAGACTCTAATTTGAGAAGTAACGTCTGAATTAGGGGTAGAGGAGGAAAGGCGTATTGAAAGAGTTTTGTCCACCGCAGCCTGAATGCATCCTGACAAAAAATGCCACGTCCTGGATTTCTGGAGCAGAAGAGATGCAGTTTTGCATTGAGTGGGGACGCAAAAAGGTCCAGGTCTGGAGTTCCCCATTCTTTGAAGAGTGACTGAACAATGGTTAAGTCGAGAGACCACACGTGAGGATCTGTCTCCGTTCTGCTGAGACGATCAGCAAGTTAATTTTGTATTCCTGGCAGGTAAATTGCCTGAATCAGAGCCTTGTGTTCCAGGCACCACTCCCACACTCTGATCGCTTCCCTGCATAATGGTAAGAGTGTGCGCCACCCTGTCTGTTGATGTAATACATCACTGCTTTGTTGTCCATTTGAAGGAGAATGTTCTTGTGACAGAATATGTCCTTCAAGGTTCGGACTGCGTAGAGGATGGCTCTCATTTCTAGGACATTTATGTGAAGCTGGGACTCGTCCTGAGTCCACGTACCCTGGGTGTGGAGATCCTGGTAGTGGGCTCCCCAACCATCAGGGACACGTCCGTGGTAATGGGGATCTGATGATCCAGAGGGGCAAAGAGATATCCTTCCAGAAGATTGTCCTCCTGTGACCAACAGGCAAGTGACCTCTTTTGAGGTTCCGTCACCTTGATGAGAAAGGACTGAGGGCTGGGGACCTCTGAGCATCCACCGAGAGGTTCTCATATGGAGACGAGCTAAGGGTACAGTGAACACCAAGGATGCCATGAGGCCCAGCATCCATTGCATCGAGATAGCCCAAACCGAGCTGTATTCTCTGATATAATGTGCCATCTGTAAGATATCGCTCCTTCTGTCCTCTGAAAGGAAAGCCTTCGCACAGGAGGTGTCCAGAAGAGTCCCTTTGAAGAGGAGCTTCTGGGAGGGCTGCAACTGCGACTTGTTGAGATTCAGCAGGACTCCCATGGACGTGAGGAATTCAGAAGCCATGGCCAGGGCCTCTAGAGTCTCTTGCCTGGACGGACTTGCTAGGAGCCAGTCATCCAGGTATGGAAACACTTGAAGTCCGATTTTCCTAAGATGTGCCGTGAGAACTGCACAGCACTTTGTAAAAACTTCAGGTGCTGAGGATAGCCCAAAGGGCAGGACTCTGAATTGATAGTGTTGACCCAATGCCACAAACCTTAGGTATTTGTGGTGGTTTGGGTGTATGAGAATGTGTTGGTAGGCGTCCTGCATGTCCAAGGAGGCTAGACAATCATGTCGATGAAGCAAAGGTAGCAGGGTACCTAGTGATATCATCTTGAACTTTTCCATGTGAAGGAACTTGTTTAACTTTCTGAGATCCAGAATAGGGCATGCCGGCGGTTTTCTTCGGGACCAGAAAGTAATGGGAGTAGAAACCTGTGTCTCGTTGATCCAGCGGAAATATCTTTACTGCCCTGTTGTTGAGAAGGCCTTATACTTCGGAATCAAGATCTAACTGAACTGCTGAGAACCTGGGCTGTCATTTGGGAGGATGATCCGGAGGGGTTTTCGCAAGATTGAGAGAACACCCCTCTCGGATTATCTGGAGAACCCATTTATCCGATGTTATAGATTTCCAGTGATCATAGAACTGAGTCAGACATCCTCCCACCGCTGAGAAGGGGTCCCCCTCAGACAGCTGAGGTGGGACCTGGGCCAGAAACTCAGAAGGTGGCACTGGGTGCTTTAGGCCCTTGTGCCTTCTGCTGCACTTTCTTCTGTGGCTCAGGGTTGTGTTTTTTTATTAAAACCCCCGTCTCTGCCCTGAAAGGACTGACGGCTATGAAACTGATGCTTGTTCGCACCCCCTTGGGATAGAGCGGGTGCAGGTCTACCCTAGTCTTCTGCGTGGCCTCCAGAGCTTGCTCCACCTGAGGCCCAAAGTGATACGTACCGATAAAGGGTAAAGCCACAACCTGCTGCTGGGCATCATTCGTGAAGCCCGAAGTACGTAGCCAAGAGTGGCGGTGGGTGCATATACTAGCCACTACCACTCGAGAGGCAGTATCGTAGGCATCCATTGCAGCTTTAACCTGTTGGTTATTGGATTCGATACCCCTAGTTATGGTGTGAAGTATCTCTGAACTAGCTTCCGATTTGGGCATAGCTTCCACCATTTCTTTGAGGGAATGCCAAAGTACATACTCATATTGAGAAAAATAACTCGTAACTGGCAATACGCATACTCAGGGTTGAGGCAGCAGACTCTCTTACATAAGATGTCTACCTTGCGAGATTCTTTGTTGACTGGCTGAGTTGTAGATTCTTGAGGAAGGACAGCCTTATTCTCCGCTAAGACCACAATGGCATCAACAAAGGCTTGTGAGGCCAAAATGGGGCGATCCCTGGGAGAAGCATACTTCCTATCTATGGACTTGGCCACGGAAGGAATGAGAGCTGGATTCTTCCACACCATCTGAGAGGGGGTCTCGAAAGAAGGCTGTACCGGAGGAGTTAAATCCATAGGGATCTCCTGGACATGAAGATATTGGAGTCACAAAAGCCTCCCAGGATCGATTTCTGTAGTCTGGAGAGAAAGAGTGGAGTTTAAATTCTTGAGTAGAGACTTAAAGGAAAGGTCTTCGACCACAGGCTCTGCAGAAGCATTAACCTCTGCTCCCAAGGCAGAGTCATCAACACCATCACCCAGACGAAGATCTGGGTCAGGCTCAAAATCATCTCCTGACAGTCCAGGGGGGGAACTGCAGAGACAGGAAAGGAGTGAAAATCAGGAGCTAGAACAGAAGCAGAAAAAATCGGAGTTGAAAACCCCTGAAGACTGGTCGGTGCCACCCCAGTTGCTGGCGCCGAAGGGAGCAGCTGAGCACAAGGAGGGCGCCAGTCGAGTAGCGGTGCTGTGATGGCACACATAGTGCCAACAGAGCCCCGGTGCCAACAGACCTCATGAGCTGTGCACGGCACCCACAGACCCCGCAGCACCGCCGACAGCACCGAGAGAGTCCCAGAGATCAAAAAACTGTGATTTGAGGAAAAAGAGGGAAAAATGGCAAAAGATAGAGGCATCGGTGTGGACCCCATCTGAGGGGGATAAACACCGGAGTGTGGAGTCGATGGCACTGAAGAAGGTGCCGCATGACTAGGAAGGCTCAACCGCCCTACCCGGCCTTCCAGTGCCGAACGTCCCGAAGGCCCCGGAGTCAGAGTGACTGGCTCGGGCACCTGGACCAACCTTCGAGCCCACTGCTCCATAAGAGTGGCCCACTAGTGAAACTGCTCATCAGAGGCTCCTCCAATAGGCGGGGAGGAGCTCCGATGTCGAGGAGGTTGGTTACCAGAGACAGAAACCGGTGACTCTGAAAGAGGTGGAGACCAGTGCCTAGCCCTAATAACTGACCGTTTATGCGCAGACATACCAGAGGGTGATGCCTTTTCTTCTTCAACCTATGTATTGAAGAAGAAGTAGAGGCCGAACGGTGCCGAGAATGGG
This sequence comes from Neoceratodus forsteri, assembly GCA_016271365.2. NCBI lineage: Eukaryota > Metazoa > Chordata > Ceratodontiformes > Ceratodontidae > Neoceratodus > Neoceratodus forsteri. The sequence continues at coordinate 914,983,071 of CM057453.1, read as the reverse complement.
ACCATTTCCTTTTATGCTTTCGGGGGGACCGCCCGTCCCCCTGAGCATTGGACCATTCGTTGTCAGACCCCCCTCCTCCGGGGAGGGCAGCAGACCAGACCCGGCTTGGCTGACTGAACAGCTTTCATACGAAGTCTCCCTACCGTCACCTGACCCCCTTATGGTCGACTCCGTCAATGGAGGGCTGAAGACTTCTGTTGTACAATTTAAAATATATAATCGGTACTGATAAGAAATAATTCTACACAACAATACCCTGAACTATTGCTGCTAGTGAAGTTTTAACTCCTGGCGAGCGAGCAACGTTGTCACTGAAGCGCACCCGACAGCGGGAAAAAAGGAACTGAGGCGGTTAGAAGGTCAACACTGAAATAGTCATTACCGCATGCACAAGGCTCGTGGTGCCGCTCCTCGCGGCTCCAACTCGGTGCTGGCCCTCTTCAAAAAGTTTGCTCCCGCTGGGTCCTAGCGCCTCCAGTGAACTCTTATCAGTGTGAATGAGTGGTGGAGACTTTATGTCCAGGAAGATTAGTATTTGTCATATCACTTTAGCACTGTTGCATGTTTCACCTGCAGGCAGATTCTATAAGAAATAAAGGGCTCAGCAGAAAATGGAGGGCATCATGGGAGTATGTCAGGATTCATTGCTCTACCAAATAGACAGACGCAATACATGTACAGGAATGCTGCCATGAGATGCATAGTGCTCCAGTGTAAAGGAGAACTCCACAAAATGTTCCAGTAAACATGCTGCCTACCACCATCTTGCACTTTTTATAGTGCTGTATTAATATCTGTATCTATTTGGCTCTGACTGTACAGTGCCCTGAGACCTAGTGGTAGGGCGCTTGAAAACAAAACTGCTTTGCCGTTTTTCAGTGTGCTCCCACTGCACACATCACAATATGCAAATATGCCTACCTGTCCAGTGGCCAACTTAGCAGTGCATATTTGCACAGTGCGAATGAGAGAAACATACCGTACAAGCACAAAATGGTGATGGGCACCAAATTCAATGTAAATTTACTTAGCCCTCAATTCATTTATTAAGTCAATGCAGTAAGGCACTTAAAAATATTTGCTTTACTTATCAGTGCAATTTAACAGAACTACTTTGGTGTGGGAGGGGAGTTCTCCTTTAAGTAGCCAAGATTTTCTTTGCCTCACACTGTGGGAATCATAGATACTGTTGGCAGATCAGGGCCTATGTCCCACCCAGTCTGCCCATTTGCGCTTATAAGTTCCCTTTACGTTTTTCTAGAAGTCTGCTGCCCCTTACCCCTGACCTCCAGGATTCCCTTATGTCTATCCCACGCATTCTAAAATCCCGTGATTGTTTCAGTCCCCACCACTTCCTCTGGCAGGGTGTTCCACTTGTCCACCACACATTCTGTGAAGAAATTCTTCCTCACGTTTCCTCTGAATCGCCCTCCCTCCAACTTCATCCCATGCCCTCTAGTCCTGAAACATCTTTTTCACTGGAAAATAGTGTATTCCCTGCACCTTGTTCCTCTCTGTAAGGTACTTGTATGTCTCAATCATATCTTCTCTCTCCCTCCTCTCCTCCAGGAAGTACATATTCAAGTCCTTCAGCCTGTCCTCAATAGACATGTGATGCAATCCCTGTACCATCTTTGTTGCCCTCCTCTGAACCTTCTCTACCCTGTCTATGTACTTACGTAGGTAAGGTCTCCAAAACTGTACATTGTACTCCAGGTGAGGTCTCACTAGTGTCTTGTATAGTGGAATTATGACCTCCCATTTCCTGCTGGTGATACCCCTGCCTATGCATCCCAGCATCCTATTTGCTTTACCTGCTGCCTTGTCACACTGTTTCCCCTACCTTGAGGTCATCAGAGATGATAACCTCAAGGTCCTTTTCCTGCTTGGTGCATGCTGTATCCTCGCCCCCCCCCCCAACTGATATATGTTGTTCCACGATTTTTGTGCCACGTATGCATTATTTTGCACTTCTTTGTGTTGAATTTCAACTGCCAAACCCTAGACCATTCTTCAAGCTTCTGTAGGTCTCTCTTCCTTCTGTCCACACCCTCTGGCGTGTCCACTCTGCTACAGAGCTTCGTGTCGTCAGTGAACAGGGAAATTCTGCCTTCTACATTCTGCGCAATGTCACTGATGAAGATGTTGAATAGGACCGGTCCCAGCACTGATCCCTGTGGTACTCCACTGATCACTCTTCCCTCTGTGGAGTGACAGTCATTTACCACCACCCTCTACGTCCTACCGCACAGCCAATTCTCCACCCACCGCACTACTGTCCTGCCCACTCCCATATTCCCTAGTTTGTTTAATAGCCTTCTATGCAGCACGGTGTCAAAGGCCTTGCTAAAGTCCAGATAGGCCACATCCACTGCCTTCCCCTGATCCACCTCCCTCGTCGCTCAGTCGAAAAATTCAATGAGGTTGGTCTGGCATGACCACCCCCTGGTGAAACCATGATGCCTTGGGTCCTGTAGTCCGTTGGCAACCAGATGTTCCACCAATCTCTCCTTCAATAGTGCTTCCATGATTTTCCCCACTACCAAGGTAAGACTGACTGGTCGGTAGTTCCCCGCTTCCTCTTTGTTTCTGCTTTTGTATAAGTGGACTACATCTGCTGTCCTCCAGTCTTTGTGAACCTCACATTTTCAGTGATCGGCTAAACAGAATTGCCAGAGGTTCAGCCACCACCTCTCTTAGTTCCTTTAGGACCCTGGGGCACACTGCAACTGGCCCCATTGCTTTACGACTCTTATTCCTTCAGGACCCTTTCCTGCGTAAAGGGACTTGTGTCCATTTCTGTGCCCTTCCTACCCCTTGTACTCCCTTCAGGCCCATTACCCTTCCCTTCCTCAGTAGAGACTAATCAGAAATATTTGTTCAGCATGTCAGTTTTACTGTTGTCATCCTCCATGCTGCCCACGTCCCCCCCCCTTCAATCTCACTGTTCCTCCCTTTGTTCTTCTTTTTTCACTTATGTACATGTAAAAGGTTTCTTCCCCTCTACCCACTGATTTTGCGATACGCTCTTCTGTCTGAGCTTTGGATTTCCTTACTGACCTCCCTGCCTCCCTTCCTTTGCTTCTCCTGGTACTTCTCCCTATTCACTTCTGCCTGCATCTCTTTGTATTACCTGAAAGCAGTCTTTTTGGCTTTCACTTTCTCCGCTACCTCCTTGGAAAACCAAAATGGCCTCCTCTTCCTTTTACCCTTGCTAACCTGCTTAACGCATAATTCTGTTGCTCTTGTAATCACTGTTTTAAATATTGCCCACTGTTCCTCCACCCGATTCTCTCCCCATTCTCATTAGTGCCTTTTTCAAGCATGTCCCCATTTTCCCAAAGTCTGCCCTCCTAAAATCCAGGATGTGTGTTTTTGTGCAGTTTGGTTCTGCTCCTTCTGTGATTCAAACCACAGTGACTGGTGGTCACTGTTCCCCAGGTCTTCTCCACTGTTACCCCTATCACACTGTCCCCATTTGTGAGCACAAGGTCCAGCATTGCCTTCTCCCAAGTTGGTTCCATGATCAGTTGCTTAAGAAAGGCACCTTAAGGGAGTCCAAGACAAATCTGCTCCTGGTTGATGCTGCTGCAGGGAGGCTCCAGTCCACGACGTCTGGAATACTGAAGTCTCTAACCAGCACCACCTCCCCCTTGTCCGCCATCCTTTGGATGGCTAGCATTAACTCCCTATCTGTCACTTCCTCCTGGACTGGTGGTTTGTAGACCACCCCTGAGCGGATGGCTGACCCCATTTTCCTTTCCAGCTTAACCCACAGTATCCTCCCCCGGTTTTGATCCTCCTGGATCTCTTTGGCCTTTATGCCATCGTTCACATAAGTGCCACTCCTCCTCCTCCCTTCCTGCCTTCCCTGTCTCTTCTGAATATATTGTAGCTGGGTATGGCCATCTCCCAGTCATGGTTATCTCTGCACCAGGTCACTGTGATGGCCACAATGTCCAGGTCAGACTGCGCCATAATAGCCTCCAGATCCCCATCTTGTTGCTAAGGCTCCTGGCATTGGCACACATAGCTTTCCATGATGTGAACTCCCTGGACTGTTTAGCTGTTCTGCTCCAGCCCCCTCTCTGGTTGTCCTTTGCCCATGGTTCTCCCAGCTGTCTGCCCTTCTGTTGTATTTTGCCCTCTTTTTGCCTGTCCACCCCTTGTGTGCCTATCTACATCTTTTGAACACTGCTTTGTAGAGACATCTCCTCCTCCTGTTCACTGGTTCCACCACTAGCTATGATGGATGGGCAATTACGTACCCTCCTTGCTGGTCTTCCCCCCCCCGGCTAGTTTAAATGCTTGTCCATGTAGCATTTAAACTTATCAATGAGTGCTTGGATTCCCCTCCAGGACAGATGCAGGCCATCAAGCCCGAATAAGCCTCCATCCCTCCAGATGGGTCCCCAGTCACAAATAAATCCAAACCCTTCCTCACAGCACCAGTTCTTCAAACCGCTCTCCCATGACTCTCACAGGCAGTACTTCCGAGAAGGTGATAGATGTAGCTACTTGCTTGAGACCCCTCCCCAATTTTCTAAACTCTTCCTGAACTTCCTTAGGCTCCCTGCTTGCCAGGTCATTAGTGCCTAGGTGGATAATGACATCCAGCTCAACTTCCCATCTTGCCCTCCAAGCGATCCCCAGGATCTTCCTCCCATTCCTCCATACTGTAGCACCTAGTAGACACCTCATCTCCCTGTCCTCCCCCTCGTGTGTTCCCAGCTGGATCCCTCTTATGATAGAGTCCCACACCAGGATTCGCTTCCTTCTCCTCTGGGGTCCTCTGCTCTCCCCACTGAGGTCACCTCCTTGGCTGACCTCCACATCCTTCCCTTCCACTTCTCTGGGTGCCTCTGTTTGGTTTTTCCCATTTGCCAGTGTGGCATATGAGTTCTGGAGTGGAATATGATTTGGGATGTGCCTCTGCCTGGCTGCCCTAACCCTCCCTGAGCCCACCATCATCCAAGTGCTCCTCGTTCTTAGCATTCTTTGATGCAGCAGCATTGGACTGGGTGGTCTCTGGATAGGGGTGAAGGTACTCCTGACCCAGTTTACTTCCGCTCTGAGTCTGGCTACCTTGTCCCATAGTCCAGAGAGATACCTGCAGATATGGCATTACCTCAGAGTCCAGATGGTCTGCCTGAATACGGCTGCCCCGCATCCACTGCACTGCACCACTCCCCATTATACTGCACTTATACTGCTATTCCAGTAGTTGTCTGTTACTCAAGTTCTCCTTCTAGTTCCCTCTTTATTAATTTACTGTCCTGAAAATCTTGCCACCAATCCTCAGATACTTTTTTTTTGTAAGGAAAACAGCAACAAAACATGAGTCAAAACACTTGTTGTGCCGAGGGCGGGTTTCCTCCCCCTTATGCCCCTCCTACTCTATAACCCCTGCTATTCCTCATGCTTGGCTCCTGTCAATCAGATTTAACAAGGCATTTAGTTAACAGCAAGGGCAGGGGAGGGAGGGTGGCCCAAAACTTGCAGCAAGTAAAGACAGCAAAGAAATAACAGCACCACTAAAAGCACACCAAACTAGGTTTCAAATTTTCAACAGCCCCAAAACAATTCCAAGTAAAAACAGCAAAGAAGAAAAAATTAGTTACCATAGTAATGTTGTTTCTTCTAATGGAGTCTTGCTGTATTCAGACAAATGCAGTACAATCGATCGGTTCAGCTGCCCCACAGAAGAAAGAGTTAAACTCTATGCAAATGCACAGAACGTTTGTTCTAGTAACAGATCAGATTCTTACTAAGCTAATAAAGGAAAAAAAGGCTTAACTAGATCCAAGCACCCCCAAGGGTAACACTACAGTCAAAAAGGGCATAAAGAAGACTCAAGTCACTGATGCCCAAGAAAAAACAGATACCCACTGATGGGTAAATCAGAACTGTGATGCAGAGGGCCACCTTTCCCTTGGTTCTGGAGGGGAGGCAGGGTGGGAGGTCATAATACAGCAAGACCATTAGAAGAAACATTACTATGGTAATTTTTTCTTCAAACAACATGAAGTTTCTATGTTCCCGCTAGCCACTTACCATGTCACCACCGGCGAATGTTTTTAGCGTGTGGCTAAAATTTCTAATAATTTTTAAAGTTACCCAAGCCACAGAGGCTAAAAACTTCTGTTCATGCCATTTTTAGCAATAGCATAGTACGTGGTTTAGAATAAGTAATTTGGCAGTGTATATCGTTCTGTGGCTCATGATTTCACATAGTGGCTAAACAGCCTGGGGTCACTTTAGTCACAGTGGCTAACATTTTAAAAATCCTGGGGGAAACTGAGAGTTTTGCTGTATTCTGACAAGTGCAGACTACCAAGCAGTGCCCCTTGGTGGTGGGCACAGAACCTATTTGGGAAATAGACTCTGCAGCACTACTATGCCAAACCTGGCATCACTCCTAGCCTGGGTGTCCAGGCAGTAGTGTTTAGTGAATGTATGGACAGTCTTCCAGGTGGCAGCCTTGCAGATCTCAAGCAAGGGGACTTCCCTGGCAGCTGCCACAGAGGCAGCAGTCCCCCTGGTGGAATGAGCCCTAAGGCCCGCTGGTGGGTCCTTTCCCAGCTTGTTGTAGCAAAAATGAATATAAGCCATGATCCATCTGGCTATGGTCCTTTCTGCAGCTGGCCTGCCTTTACCTACCTCACCATAGGTAAGGAACAACTGAGAATAATCCTTCCTTAGCTCCTTTGTCCTGTCCACGTAGTAGCTAATGGTTCTTTTTACATCCAGACTGTGGACCCTGCATTCACCTGAGCTAGAATGCTCAGAGAAGAATACAGGCACAGTAATGGACTGATTAAGGGGAAAATCAGAAACCACCATAGGGAGGCATTTCCTACTAGTCCAAAGGACAGTTTTATCTCTGTGGGGTGCAATGTAGTTGGGATCCACTGACAGGGCCTGAAGCTCACTGATCCTCCTGGCAGAAGTGATAGCTACCAGGAACACAGTCTTCCAAGTAAGGTACTTGAGCTCCGAAAAAAAAAAAATGGGTTCAAAAGGAGGTTGCATAAGTTGACCTATGCAGATATTTAGATCACATGCAGGGGTAAGCTCCCTGTGTGGAGGATGAAGGTGTAGCAACCCTTTGAAAAACTTTTTGAAAATTAGATGTGCAGCTAGGCAGCGGCCTCTCCTGCTGAGAGATATGCAGAGACAGCTGCCAGGTGCACCTTTAGGGTAGATGGTTGCAGATGCAGTGACTGAAGATGCACCAGGTAATCCAGAAGTGTTGGAAGGCCAGCCTGTTGAGGATCCAGGCCTTTCTGAGAGCAACAGATAGAAAATATTTTCCACTTGGAGGAATAGGTTTTCCTAGTTGCAGGTTTCCTGGACACTCTTAAAATGTCCAGGACAGATTCTGAAAGATACAAATCTGCATACTCTTAAGTCTTCAAAAGCCAAGCCCTTAGGCGAAGAACTGGAGATTGGGGTAGAGGATTCTCCCCTGAGATGATGTCAGCAGGTTGTACCTCCTGGGGAGACAAATAGGACTGGTCACCAACAGGGACAGTAGCATTGGGTACCACGGTTGTCTGGCTCAGTCTGGGGCTATGAGAATTGTGGTAGCAGGCTGAGACCTCAGCTTTACTAGGACTCTGAATATCAGGGGGAAAGGAAGAATGGCACAAAGGAACCTGTTTTACCAATCCAGAAGGAGAGCCACCAATGGAACTGAGCCTTGAAGTGGAGGCCTGCAGCAATACAGTGGCAACTGATGACTGTCTGGGGCTGTAAAGAGATCCATCGCTGGCAGCCCCCATCTAATGAATATTGATAGAAGGACCTGCCTGTTCATTGTACATTCGTGATAGCCCTGGCTGATCCTGCTGAGAGCATCTGCCAGTACATTGTCCTTCCCTGGCAGGTGTACAGCTGACAGGTATATGTTCAGGGAATAGGTCAGAGTCCAAATCTTCATGGACTCTGTGCACAGCAGCGAGAAGCTTGTTCCCCCCTGCTTGTTGATGCAGTACATTGTGGAGGTACTGTCTGTCCTGACCTGCACCACCTTGCCCTGTAAAAGACTGGCAAACTCCTGGATAGCCAGAAACACTGCCCTGAGTTCCAGAAGGTCAATGTGCAAGATAGACTCCTGAGAAAGCCAATTGCCATGGGCTGTGTGGTCCCCTAGATGGGCACCCCAGCCCAGTAGAGAAGAACCTGTTGTCAACACCAGAGAGGGTACCTGAGGCAGACAGGGAACCCCTACTCTGAGATTGTCCATGTCCTGCCACCACTGAACTGCTGACAGAAGTGTTGGAGAAACTGGAATCAGCTTGGAGAGAGGATCCTTCTTCTGGGACCAGAAGGATCTCAGGTGGAACTGAATATTCTTTATCTGGAACCTGGGCCCAGGACCACAGCTGTGGTGGAGGCCATGTGACCTAGGAGCTATAGGAAATACCTTGCTGGTCGAGAGACCCAAAGGTGAAGGATTGTGCTAGATTGATAAGGGCCTGTGCCCTTGCATGGGGCAGAAAGGCCTTTGCCTGCATGGTGTTCGGTTCTGCCCCTATAAAGTCTAACACCTGTACTGGGGTCAAGACATAGAAACATAGAATTTGACGGCAGATAAGGACCGCTTGGCCCACCTAGTCTGCCCATTTTCCTACCTAACAGATAAGCTGCAGATCCTAGTTAACCAACAGCTTACTTCCTCCTACCCCCCACTAGGACTGCCTTATGTCTGTCCCATGCATTCTTGAATTCCTCCACTGTTCTTGACTCCACAACCTCCTCAGGGAGGCTGTTCCATGCATCCACAACCCTCTCTGTGAAAAAATACTTTCTCACATTACCTCTGAGCCGTCCCCCCTCTATCTTCAAATTGTGCCCCCTTGTTCTTGCACATCTCTTTTTCTGAAAGATGCTACCCTCTTGGACTTTGTTGATTCCCTTGAGGTACTTGAAAGTTTCTATCATGTCCCCTGTCTCCCTTCTTTCCTCAAGGGTATACATATTACGCTCCTTTAGTCTTTCTTCATTATGTCTTCTGGTGCAGACCCCGCATTTTGGTTGCCCTCTCTGGACAGCCTCCACTCTGTCTATGTCTTTGCGGAGATGGGGTCTCCAGGACAGGTCTCACCAACTGTCTGTACAGAGGATAACAACTTCCTGTTTTCTACTATTGATGCCTCTTCCTATGCATCCCAGTATCCCCCCAGCCTTCCTTACTGCCTTCTCACATTGCTTGCGCACCTTTAGGTCATCTGATATAATTACCCCCAGGTCCCTTTCCATTTTTACTGTCGTCAGTATCTCACCCCCCCATTGTGTACGCATCCCCTGGGTTTTTGTTTCCCATGTGCATTACCTTGCACTTCTTTGCATTGAATCTGAGCTGCCATACATTTGACCATTCCTCCAACCTTGCCAAATCCCTTCTCATCCTTTCCACTCCATCTTGTGTATCAACCCTGTTGCAGATCTTTGTGTCGTCTGCAAAGAGACATACTTTTCCTTCCAGTTCCTCTGCAATGTCACTTATAAAGACATTAAAAGGACCGGTACCTAGTACTGAACCTTGCGGCACTACTAACCCTCCTTTCTTCCCGCACTCCATTTACTACTACCCTTTCGTCCTATTGTCTAGCCAATTTTTTATCCAGGCTACCACCTTGGGACCCACTCCAAGGCTGGCTAACTTGTGTATTAATCTTTTGTGTGGGACTGTATCAAATGCCTTGCTAAAATCTAGGTAGGCCATGTCCACAGCCCCTCCCTGGTCTACTACTTTGGTCACCCAGTCAAAGAAATCTATTAGATTCGTCTGACATGACCTTCCCATCGTGAATCCATGCTGCCTTGGGTCCTGTGCCCCACTGGCCTCTAGGTACTCAAAAATTCTTTCCTTCAGAAGTGATTCCATCATTTTTCCTACCACTGAGGTCAAACTAACTGGTCTGTAGTTTCCTTTCTCTGTCCTGCTCCCACTTTTGTGAAGAGGAATCACATCTGCCCTCCTTCAAGACTGACTTCTTTAGATTCACTAGGAAATCCAGGGACTGAAGTGTGTCCTGAGTGAGGTTTAGTGCCTCTCTTACCTGTTGGGAGGACTGACCCACCAGCAGTCAGTCGTCCGGGTAGGGGTAAACTGAAACCCCTTGCCTTCTGAGGTATGCCACTACCACTGCCAGACACTTTGTAAATACCCCTGGGGCAGAGGTTAGTCCGAAGAGCATGGCCCTGAACTGGTCCTGGCCTGAAGGTAGTCAAAATCTGAGATATTTTCTGTGGGACTGCCTGATGGTGATGCTGAAGTAGGCATCCTTTAAATCTAAGGATGCTAGCCAGTCCCCTTGCTTGAGAGTAGGTAAAATGGTAGCCAGGGTCATCATTTTGAACTTTGGCTTTGCAAGATGCCTGTTGAGGAATCTGAGATCCAGAATGGGCCGCCATTCCCCATTTTTCTTTAATGCTAGGAAATATCTGGAGTACAGTCCTTTTCCCCTGTGCTGAAGGGGCACAGGCTCCACTGCCCTTGAAAGCAGAAGGCTGGAAACCTCAGCCTCCAACAACGTTGTTTCTGCAGGGCTGGTAGGTGAGAATGCCCTTGGAACCAGTTCTGGAAACAGGCTGAAGCTGAGAACAAGACCCTGTCCTACTATCTCCAGAACCCACTTGTCTGAGGTAATGGATTGCCACGCCTGGAGGTAGTAGATCAGCCTGCCCCCTACAGGAGGAGGGGAGGAGGCCCAGACAGAATCCTCAGGATGTCTGTTTAGTTGGGGTAGCAGAGTGGAAGATGGAAGCAGACCTGCCAGCACCCCTTCTGCCTCTCCCTCTAAAGAAGCCCCTGGGTTGCTGATAAGAGGGAAAAGCTTGGGCCTGGTGGAAAGGTCTGGGGTAAGATCTGCCCCTGCCCCGGACCTGTTGTTTCTGAGGAGTGACAGCCTTCTCCTTGGCTGAGGCATTCCTGTAAGCCACCCCGTATTTATTCATGTTTTTCATATAAGCCTCAGTCTGTTCCCCAAACAAGGAATTCTGTGTAAGATGAAAGTCCAAGGCATTATTCTGCGTACCCTGGGATAAGTTGGTGCATCTTAGCCAGGAAAAATGCCTGAGAGAGATGGCAGATGCCATGGCTCTTGAGGCTGCATCACTGGAGTCCACAGCCACATGGAACTGGGACTTTGATGCTTGTACACCCTTAGTGACCAGCTCCCGAAGGTTGAATATTAATTCAGGAGGGGCCTCCTGAGCCAACTGCTCAACAGATTCCCAAAGGGATTTCTGATACCTGGAGGCATAAGCTATATAGGAGGCTTGCCTAATGCCCAAAGAGGATACCAGATACAATTTTTGGCAAGGGAATCCACTTTCCTGGAATCCTTGTCGGGGAGAGGGGTGAAGCCAGAGGAATGCCAGCCTTTTTACAGGCAGCAGTCAGTACTACTCCTACATGGCTACAGTGGCCAGATAAAAATTCAGTGCCACTGCCAGCCAAAAAATATTTTCTGTCCATCTTCTTGTCCAAGGGAGGGAAAGAATTATGGGTCTGTAGGATTTTTAAAGTCTGCTTCTTCAGAGACTTGTGGATAGGGATTGAAAGTCCTTGGGATACAGGGAGATCCATCGTCTCCCTGTAATCCTCCCCTCATCCTCTTCCTGTGTGGCTTCCTGCACAGAGAGATGTAGGGTCTCAGCCACCTGTCTCATGAATGCAAAATGAGAGGTGGTCACTAAGACAGGCCTTAGAGGAGATTCATACTGTGGATGATAAGGGGATACCTCAGGGTCTCTGGGCTCTCCTTCATCCCCCTCTTCCTCATCATATTCACAGTCAGAAATGTAGTACTCCTCAGGATCAGGGAGTCCTGAAGGTATTAAACCGGCATCCTGAACCATTGACTGTCCAGACAGTTCACCAAGACCAGACTGCAAAGACTGTACAATACGTATAGCTTTGGCAATTTCTTCTGCGGTTGGAACCGCAACCGGTTGTTGACATGGTTCCGAAATGGACCATTTGGCCTTCTTGGGCGGTATGGATTCAGAAGAATCCGAGTGTCGATTAACTGCTGATGGTTCACCCTGGCTTGTGGGATCGGTAGCCGGGCCTGAAGGTTCGGTTGAACTGGGACAGCCCTCAGTGGAAGGTTTCTCTATTCTTTCCTGCAGTTTATCGAGACGTCTATCGATGGTAGACTGAGGGGAAATTTTTACAAATAGCACAGTCTGATTGCAAGTGGTCGAAACCCAAGCAATACAGACAAACCAAGTGCAGATCAGCTTTTGCACATTGCTCCCTGCACTCGGTACAGCGCTGAAACCCAGTGGGACTGTTTTTTCTCTTGGGTTTCTTTGACATACCCTAAAATTGAAACTGCTCGACCAAATGGCTTAGTCAGGCCAGTCAAGCAAAAGCCAATTTGTGTTTTATCCGAATTTGGCTTAGTTAGGCCCGGATAAAAAAACTAAAGCTTACCACTGGAGGCTTACTTAGGCCTGGTAAGAAAGAGACCGAAGTCCCGGCTCAGCTGTTTCTAGTAGAAGAGGACTGGTTGCAGAGCAAAAAACAGAAATCCAGAACTACAGATTTTTTACTAGTTTCTGAGGACTACAGGAAGTTCCTGTCCCAGAACAGGAAGGGTGAGAGTTGTAAGGGCACATAGGCAGTAGGAAATTAAGTGTGAAAATACATAGAGGGAGGAGACAATAAGCATACAAAGCAACAGGAGAGGGGACACAAAATAAGTCAAGATGGGAGTGGTGCAGTGCAATGACTGTGGAGCAGCAGTGTTCCGGGAGACATTCTGGAGGCTGCGATTCTGCCCTGTTTGCAGGCACCTCTCTGGTCTGAGGGAGGAGGTTGCCCGTCTCCAGGCTGACCTGGCTAGGATTTGTGAAACCTCTTCCCCCACCCAGGGACCACCAGGGCCACCACCGTTACCTCAGAGGTTGCCAAGAAAGAGGAGCGGTTGGACCAAGGTGGGTTCAGGGAGGGAGAGGGTGGTGGAACAGAGGTGCATCCCTCCAGCTGTAGCTCTCCACAATTCATATGCTGTTCTGGCAAAAAGTGGTTCCTCTATGGAGGCACCTGCAGCGGAGACCAAGGAGGATGCTGGGAACCTCCACAAAGGAGACCCACAGGAGGGTGGCACGAGACCCCACAAGAGAAGGAAACAACTCCTGGTGGGGGTTCAATCATAAGGGGGGTAGACATGTGGGAAGAAGGGATGGGAGGTAAGGTGCCTGCCTGGTGCCACGGCTTGAAGGACTGGAGCGAATCCTCAGGATCGCGGAAGCAGCTGCATGAGGGAGGGAGCTGGATGTCATTGTCCATCTAGGGACAAATGACCTGGCTGTAAATGGGATCAGAGCGGTGCAAGAGGAGTTTCTGGAGTTGGGGAGGGGCCTTAGACAAGTAGCATGTACGGTAACCTTCTCGGAGGTGCTGCCTGTCTATGGCTAGCATGATGCTAGGGTATTCCGCATCATGGGATTCAATAAATGGTTGAAAAACTGGTGTGGAGCTCTGGGTTTTGGCTTCATAGGGGACTGGGGAGCCACCTGGAGGGATACAGACTTATACTGGTGCGATGGTCTGCATCTGTCCGGGGGATCCAGGATCCTAGGTGACAGGTTTAAATGCTTCACTGGCAAGCATTTAAACTAGCCAAGGGGGAAGGCACTGAAAAGGAGCAGGCAAATCTCAGCCTCCCCCCACAAAGCGCAGTAGTTAGAGAGGTAAACACCAAGGCAGAGAAGTCAGTAGGGAGCAGGACAGGGATAAATGCAGAAAAAGGTGTTAAGGACAGGGATGGGACTAAAAGGGGTAAGGCCATAAAAAATAAATGGAAGGTGATGAGTACCAATGCCCGTAGTCTGTGCAACAAGCTCCCTGAACTAGTGGCCTTAATGGAAGAGGGATGCCTGGATATTGTGGAATCACTGAAACATGGTACACAGAGAACCATGAGTGGGAAGTCAACATACCAGGATACACAGTCTACAGGAGGGACAGGGTGGGTAAAAGAGGAGGAGGAGAAGCTCTCTGTATAAGGGAAGGGATTAAAGCAACAGAACTAAAGAGTAAACAGGAAGTTGATGAGTCACTATGGGCCACCCTGGAGACAGGAAATGGCACCACAATCCGCATGGCGGTTGTGTACAGACCCCCATCTCAGGGGGAGGAACTGGACAAGGAAATGATAGAAGGCATCCTTAAAATGGCAGAAAAAGGGGAGATATTGTTCATGAGGGACCTGAATATGCCAGATGTTAACTGGAGTACCTTTGCTGCAGGCACATCCAAGAGCAGGGTCATTCTTGATGCCCTACAGGGGGCATGCCTCAGACAGCTAGTGTTGGAACCCACTCGAGAGGGAGCAATCTTAGACCTGGTACTCTCAAATGGGGAAGGAGAAAGGATCTCAGATTTAGAAGTGTTTAGTCATCTGGGAACAAGTGACCACCAAGCAGTGTGGTTCACAATAAACACGGCCATAGAGTCAAACCATACAAAAACAAGGGTATTGGACTTTAGGAAGGCTGACTTTGGGAAAATGAGAGTGCCTTAGAAAAGCACTAGCAAATGGGAAAGAGGGAGGGGTGGAGGAACAATGGGGAATAATCAAAACAGCCATCGCAGAGGCAACAAGCCTTTGTGTGAAGCAAATCTATAAAACAAACTAAAGGAAAAAAACACTATGGTTCTCCAAAGAGGTGGCAGGGACGGTTAAGGAGAAAAGGATAGCATTCAGGAAACATAAAGAAACACAAAAGGAGCAGGACAGAGAACTTTATCAGATGAAGCAGAAGGAGGCAGGGAAGGCAGTCAGAATAGCAAAGGCACAAACTGAGGAAAAGACAGCCAACTCTGTTAAGAAGGGGGATAAAACCTTTTATAGGTACATTAGCGAGCGAAGAAAGACCAAGGCAGGAATACAGAGACTTAATAAAGGGGAGGGAATGTGGGCAGAGGGTGACAGTGAAAAAGCAGGGATGCTGAATGAATATTTCTGCTCAGTATTCACAACAGATGAGGAGGGGGAGGTGACTAAACCAAACAAGGGGGAAACTCTGAATAGGGGGGTCGATACCAGTCCATTCACAGAAGAAAGGGTTTTGAAAGAAGTCTTGAATCTGAGGGTGGACAAAGCAATGGGGCCTGATGGGATTCACCCAAGAATACTAAAAGAACTAAGGGTAGAACTAGTAACACAACTGACTACTCTCTTTAACAAATCATGGGAGGATGGAGTGGTACCTGAGGACTGCAGGAGGGCAAATGTGATTCCATTGCACAAAAGTGGAAGCAGGGCAGAGGCAGGAAACTACAGACCAGTTAGTTTGACTTCAGTGGTAGGGAAAATGATAGAATCACTTCTGAAGGAAAGAACTGTTGAGTACCTAGAGGCCAGTGGGGCACAGGACCCAAGGCAGCATGGTTTCACAGCAGGAAGGTCACGTCAGAAGAACCTAATAGATTTCTTTGACAGGGTGACCAAAGTAGTAGACCAGGGAGGGGCTGTGGATATGGCCTACCTAGATTTTAGCAAGGCATTTGACACAGTCTCACACAAAAGATTAATATACAAGTTAGCCAGCCTTGGAGTGGGTCCCAAGGTGGTAACCTGGATAAAAAACTGGCTGGACAACAGGATGCAAAGGTAATAGTAAACAGAGTCCACAGTGAAGAAAGGAGGGTAACTAGTGGGGTACCGCAGGGTTCGGTACTGGGACCGGTCCTCTTTAATGTCTTTATAAGTGACATTGGAGAGCACCTGGAAGGAAAGGTATGTCTCTTTGCAGATGACACAAAGATCTGCAACAGGGTTGATACACAAGGTGGAGTGGAAAGAATGAAAAGGGACTTGGCAAGGCTGGAGGAATGGTCAAACACGTACGGCTCAAATTCAATGCAAAGAAGTGCAAGGTAATGCATCTGGGAAACAAAAACCCAGGGGAAGAGTACACAATGGGGGTGAGTTAATAACAACAACAAAAATCGAAAGAGACCTAGGAGTAATTATATCAGATGACCTAAAGGTGGGCAAGCAAAGTGAGAAGGCAGTAAGGAGGGCTGGGGGGATACTGGGATGCATAGGGAGAGGCACCAACAGTAGAAAACAGGAAGCTGTTATCCCTCTCTACAGACTGTTAGTGAGACCCCATCTGGAGTACTGTGTGCAATTCTGGAGACCCCATCTCCGCAAAGACATAGACAGAGTGGAGGCTGTTCAGAGGAGGGTAACCAAATGGTGCAAGGTCTGCACCAGATGACATTGAGGAGAGACTAAAGCAGTTTAATATGTATACCCTGAGGAAAGGAGGAGGGGGGACATGATAGAAACTTTCAAGTATCTCAAGGAATTAACAAGGTACAAGAGGGTAGTATCTTTCAGAAGAATAGATGTGCAAGAACAAGGGGCACAATTTGAAGATAGATAGGGGGGACGGCTCAGAGGTAATATTAGAAAGTATTTTTTCACAGAGAGAGTTGTGGATGCATGGAACAGCCTTCCTGAGGAGGTTGTGGAGTCAGGAACAGTGGGAGAATTCAAGAATGCATGGGACAGGCATAAGGCAATTCTAGTGGGGGCAGGAGGAAGTAAGCTGTTGATTAACTAGAATCTGCAGCTTATCCGTCAGGTAGGGAAATGGGCAGACTGGGTGGGCCAAGCGGTCCTTATCGGCCGTCAAATTCTACAGTATGTTTCTATGTAAGTTCTGACTAATGGTTTAGCGCTTGCCGGTGAAAAACCGAGAATATTCTCAGTTTAGTCAGGGCTTCGAACCAGATCCCCAATACAAACTACTAAACAGAGACTAGTGGGAAAAACAAAGTCTGGTTTCCTCACAATCGGCAGAACTGCTAGGAAAACCGAACACTTACCCAACCTAGAAACAGACGAACCGAAGACAGAGGTTTGACTACTTGAGCAAGAAAATAAGAAACCGCGGTAGAAATACTGACAAAACTCTATCGCAACCAAAGGCAACGAGGAGAAATCTCTGAGGCGCCTTCACTAGTGAGCGGAGTAAAGAATCTGATCAGTTACTAGAACATACCGAGGACAGTGGTTTGAAAACCAAGCTTGAGCTCAACGTTCTATGCATCTGCACAGAGTTTAACACTTTCTTCTCCAGGGCAGCTGAACCAGTCGATCATACTACACTTGTCAGAATACAGCAAGACTTCACGTTGCTTGAAATAACAGCACCACTGAAAGCTGAAAGCACACCAAATACGTTTTCACATTTTTAACAGCCCCAGAACAATTCCAACTAAAGACAGAAAAGGAATAACAGCACCACTAAAAGCACACCAAACTAGGTTTAAAACAAAAACAGCAATGAGTAATTATTACATTGCACTGAAATGAATCTGGATCCTTACCCTTCTGGCCTCTTCTGAGAAACTAAAAAATCTTTGCCCTGGGCAGATCACTTTAAGTAACCAGTCATGCACAATCACTCTGGATAGGGAAGACATTACATCTTATGCCCATTCACGTAACTACTCACCCAGAATTTACTGTTTGAAAATCCCCCCCCCATACCTTTTTATAGCTGCTTCTCCCCAGAGTCAGGTGGGTGGCTTCTGAGCCCCATCCCCACTCCTTACGACTGGCTACCTGCTTCCTTGGTGCTCAAGTTCCCTGTGGTTTTCCCCTTACGGCAAGGACAGAAGAGAGAACTCCCCACATACCAGAAGTGTCCCAGGGAAGGAGTGATGATGCAGGCCGAGGGAGAAGGGGTGGGCTTCATGAAACCTGTCTGGCTCCATTATCAGTTTTCTCCCCATTCCCCTGGCTATGGTGGCAACCAGTTGCGTGCATGTAGAGGTGCACATGCAACAGCCCCTCCCACTGAAGTTGCTCAAAGCCTGCACTACCCAAGCCCCCTCCCCCCCAACTGACCTCAGCAACCCAAGTCACTTCCTGAACCCGAGTCACCATGTGGTGGCAGGTGATCTTGATTTGGGGGTAATGCTTTAATTTGCAGGTTTTGGCCAAGTGCTGGTGTGTTAAATAACACTAAAGTATTTCACTGGACTAACGGCTGAATGAAAAAATAAAGTACAGGTTTTAAATGTAGTGCTATCTTGATCTGGGGGTAATACTTGTGTTGCTAGGTTTTACCTGGGGATGATGATCTTATTTGGATTTTCAGACCTCTTGCTGTTTTCGTCCGCATAGTGCAGGCATCTCATTCCCTGACATGAGAGCAGCAGTGTCCAATCAGGGGAGATAGGCTGCAGTGATATCAACATTTTTGAAAGTTTGAACCAGGAGCTTTAAATTTGGTTAAATGGACAGGAGCCGCACTAGTGAGAAACAGGCAGACGGATAAGGAGTAGTCCAAGAAAAAAGAGCACACCACAAGTCTTCAGCTTTATAGCTAATTTTATTGCCAAAGTGTTCACGGCCAGGAACCCAAGCGCTTCGGCTGTGTTGCCTTCAAAGGAGTATGGCTCAGCGTCATACAGCAAGCATTTATAAACAAAATCTGACGTCATCGGTAATTGGCATTTTCTGATTTTTACATAGTTATATAGACACCACTATTTTATTGTTTTAAACAAATTATTTACAAAAATACATATAAAAAGATTACATTTTCACCATGCATATGTTCATTTGTTCACACTTTTATGAATATGTAACTTTTTCTTGTCCGGGGAGAGAAGAAGATGAAGAAGAGAAGGAAGGAAAAGATGGAAAAGGCAAAAGGGGCAGGGGGGAAAAGACAGGCCAGAGGTGGAAAGAGAGGGAAAGGAAAAAAAAAGAGAGAGTAATAGATCTGTGCAGAACTGGGAAGAACTCTCTAATACTACTTATTTTCTTTCTAAAAGAAAAGAAGTAGTATTAGAGAGTTTATACTACTCATGAATTAACTGTGTGCATTGGATGATTTATTAATTAATTTCTATCTTTCTTTCTCTTACAGATCACCTGGTGAATGAATGTCTGTGGATCCCCAGCCCCAAAATGGTTCCTTCTACCACATAGTGGATGGAAGTAGACTAAGGGTGATCACATCTTGACATCTTCCCGGTTCTACACAGATCTATTACTCTCTTTTTTTATATGAGATATGTATGTAAATTCCCTTAAAAGTTCCAGAAGCACCACCAAACTTTTCTGTCCCCCCCCTTTTTTTTTCCCCTTTCCCTCTCTATACACCTCTGGCCTATCTCCCCGCCCTTTTTGCTTTTCCATCTTTTCCTTCCCTTCTCCATCTTCTTCTTCTCTCCACCCCGGACAAGAAAGAAAAGTTACATATTCATAAAGTGTGAACAAATGAACATATGTATGGTGAAAATGTAATCTTTTTATATGTATTTTTGTAAATAATTTGTTTAAAACAATAAAATAGTGGTGTCTATATAACTATGTGAAAATCAGAAAATGTCAATTACCGATGACGTCAGATTTTGTTTATAAACGCTTGCTGTATGACGCTGAGCCATACCCCTTTGAAGGCAACACAGCTGAAGCGCTTGGGTTCCTGGCCGTGAACACTTTGGCAATAAAATTAGCTATAAAGCTGAAGACTTGTGGTGTGCTCTTTCTTCTTGGACTACTGAATTCACAGGTTTTGCAACCTCTGTAAAGAGCACCCCCCTCGCAATGGTGCACTGCTTTTCTCCTTTTTGAATAGACGGATAAGGAGTACCCTGCATACCACCCAGATGAGCACAGGGAGAGGAGTGAGGAAACACTGCCAGAGGACTCCTTGGTGGACTGTTCTTGGACACAGCCTGTGGTGTAGGCCCACCCTCCCACCCCGAGACCCACCCACCCCAAACTCAACCTACATTTTATAGGGTAGGTCCCATGGGTACTTGCAAATCCTCCATTCAAACAGAAAGCAACAAAAAAGAAACAAAAACATCACTTGGGAAATAGCGAATAGTTGGCATAAGCAGGCAGTAGATTAAGAAGGGATAAGCAGGCAGTCAACTGAGGAGGAAAAAGACATGATAGGAGTGGTGCAGTGCAGTGAGTGTGGAGCAGCGGTCTTCAGGGAGACGTTCTGGAAGCTGCAATGCTACCCTATCTGCAGGCACCACTCTGAGCTGAGGGAGGAGGTTGCCTGTCTCTGAGCAGAGGTGGCAAGGCTACAGGCAGCTTCCATCCCCACCCAGAGACCACTGGGTCCACAACCTGAACCTCAAAGAATGCCCAGGAAGAAGAGTGATTGGACTATGGTGGGCTCGGGTGGGGTCAGAAACGCATCCCCCTGCTGGTCCAGCTTAGTAACTCCTACACTGTGTTGGAGGAACAGAAAAGCCACACACAGGCACCCACAGCTGTGACCAGGGAGGATGGTCGGGTACTCCAGGATGGAGATCCAGAGAAGGGGGGGCAGGTGACCCCAGAGGAGGGGGAAGCTTCTTCTAGTGGAGGACTCCATTGTCCAGTGAGTAAAGTTAGGGACATCTAGCAGGGGGGAAAGGGAGCCAAAATACTTCCCAGGAAGCACTGCATGGAGGGATGGGAAGTGGATCCATAGAATCTCTAGGGTGATAGCTAGTAGGAAGCAGCTGGATGTCATTGTCCACCTGGGGACCAATGTCCTGGTGGGGAGAAAGGTGGCATTAGCTAGGGTCCAGAGGACTTCAGGAAGCTGGGGGGAAGCCTGAAATGGATAGCATACTCCATCACATTCTCGGACGTGCTACCTATCAAGGGCACAAGAGCGGCTAGGGCACGCCACATCCTGACCTTCAACTCATGAAGGACTGGTGTGGGAGGGAGGGAGGGTTTTAGCTTCATGGGGGACTGAGGCCTGAGCTAGGCAGATGTGAGCTTATATAAGCAGGACGGCCTGCATCTGTCTGAGAAGGGGACCTCAGTCCTAAGAGAGAAGTTTAAATGCTTTAGCAGCGAGCATTTAAACCAGACAAGGGGGGAAAGCCAGGAGGATTAAGAGGCTTAGGAACACCCCCATCCCCAAGGGAACAGGCAGGAACATAAAAGAACAACAGCAACAGTTGAACCAGGCAGAGAGGAGCAGGCAGGCGAAGAGTGTATAAGAGGAGGTACAGAGGGAGTGAGAGCACATAGGAGGGGAAACCGGGGTAAAGAAAGAGGCAAGAGAGCAAAAACAGGAACAGAGGGAGAGTAGACTGTAAACAATGGAAGGCTATGTTAACAAATGTCCGTAGCATGGGAAACAAGGTTCCAGACCTGGAGGCCTTGTTGATGGATGCAGACTTTGACATAACAGCAATAACAGACATATGGTACCCAGCTAATCATGGCTGGGACATCAGTGTACCAGGTTCTACACTGTTCAGGAGGGATACAGAGGGTAGGATGGGTGGGGAGTGGCTCTGTACATCAAAGATGGTACAAAAGCTACAGAAGTTCAGGGAAGACTGGGGAGGCCGAGGCAATGTGGGTCATCCTTGAGCAGGGTAATGGCACAGCAATACGAACAGGGGTGATCTATAGACCTCTGGCACAGATGGAGGTGGTAGACAGGGAACTACTGTAGGACATACACGACATGGCAGCTAAAGGTGAAACCTGCTACTAGGGGATTTTAATATGCCGGATGTGGATTGGACCACCCAAGCAGCTGCTTCAGCCAGAAGCATGGCCATCATAGAATCCCTGCAGGGGGCTGGTCTCAGGCAGCTCGTGCATGAGCCAACCAGGGACAAGTCGATTCTGGACCTGGTATGGACCAACGGAAACAGAGTCAAAGGAGAACAGGTGGAAGGGCAGCTGGGGTCCAATGACCACCATACGGTGTGGTTTAACATGGAAATGGGGCACAATTAAGCCACACAAGGGTAAGAGTTTTAGATTTTAGAAGGGCAGATTTCACGGAAATGGGTAGATGTATAAGAGTAATCCTGGGGAAGGAAGGGGCAATAGTTGGAGTGGAAGAACAATGGGGGAAACTGAAGAAAGCCATAGTGGAGGTAACAAACCAGTGCATTACAATAGTGGCCAAAGGAAAAAGAAGGAGGAAACCACTATGGTTCTTCAAAGAAATAGGAGACAAAACAAGAGTTAAAAGACCGAGTTTCAGAAAATATAAGGGGACCCAAAGGGAGGAGGACAGGGAAGTGTACTTGAATGTCTAGGAAGAACATGGAAAGCTGTAAGGAGAGCTAAGGCACAGACAGAGGAGCGTTTAGCACAGACTGTGAAAAAAGGGGACAAGACATTCTACAGAGGAGGGCAACAAAGAAGGTACATGGATTGCATCACAAGTCCTATGAAGACAGGTTGAAGGAATTGAATATGTACTCCCTGGAGGAGAGGAGGGAGAGAGTGGACATGATAGAGACATACAAGTATTTTACAGGGAGGAACAGGGTGCAGGAATACACTATTTTTAAGCAAAAAAGAAGTTCCAGGACTAGAGGGCATGGGATAAAGTTGGAGGGAGGACGATTCAGAGGAAACGTGAGGAAGAATTTCTTCACAGAACAGGTGGTGGACAAGTGGAACACCCTGCCAGAGGAAGTGGTGGGGGCTGAAACAATCACGGGATTTAAAAATGCATGGGATAGACATAAAGGAATTCTGGAGGTCAGGGGTAAGGGGCAACAGACTTCTAGGAAAACAAACTGAACTTACAAGCTCAAATGGGCTGACTGGGTGGGCCATAGGCCCTTATCTGCCGACACTGTCTATGTATCTATGTATAGGTACATCAACGACAGAAGAAAAACTGTGGGGGGGGACAGTGAGCCTCAAAGGGGAGAAGGGAGAGTGCAAGGAGGGGGATCTAAACAAGGCAGAAATACTAAACAAATACTTCTGCTCAGCATTCACCAAGGAGGGGGATGGTCAAGGACCACAGTTGGGTTGCAGAGGCAACCGGGGGGGGGGGGAGTGGACACCAGTCCATTTACAGTGGAGAGAGTCCTGGAAGAACTCACAAAGCTGAAGGTGGATAAAGCCATGGGGCCAGACGATGTACACCCGAGGATATTAAGGGAGCTCCAAAGTGAACTGGCAACACCTCTGGTGGCCCTCTTCACAGAGTCGCTCAACACGAGAGTGGTTCCAGATGACTGGAGGAGGGCACATGTAATACCGCTGCACAAAAGCAACAGTAGGGAGGGGGCAGGGAGTTACATGCCAGTCAGCCGCACCTCACTTGTGGGGAAGATCATGGAGACACTGCTGAAAGAAAGGATAGTGACACACCTGGAATCTAGTGGAGCCCAGGATCTGAGGCAACATGGTTTCACAGCAGGAAGGTCATGCCAAACGAATTTGACTGATTTTTTTTGGCTGGGTGATTAGGAAAGTTAATCATGGAGGAGCGGTAGACATTGCCTACCTGGATTTCTTCAAAACCTTCAACACTGTCCCTCATAGAAGGTTGGTTAACAAGATGGGAAGGCTAGGCATGGGACAAAAGGTGATACACTGGGTTAAAAGCTGGCTGACAGACAGGAGGCAGTGGGTGGTGGTAAATGTGATCAAATCCATGGAGAGAGGGGTGACCAGCGGAGTACCACAGGGTTTGGTAATGAGACCAGTCCTGTTCAATGTCTTCATTAGTGACATTTCAGAGAGGTTGGAAGTAAAGATCTGTCTATTTGCAGATGATACCAAGATCTGCAACAGGGTAGATATTCCTGAAGGGGTGCAGAGAATGAGAAGGGACCTGGAGAAACTTGAAAAGATGGTCAGAGATGTGACAACTGAGGTTCAAAGTTAAGAACTGCAAAATAATGCATCTGGGTAGAGGGAACCCTGGGGAGACCTACAGGATGGGGGGGGGTGATGACTGTCACTAAAGAAGAAAGGGACCTAGGGGTTATCATCTCTGATTACCTGAAAGTATCAAAGCAATGTGCAAAGGCTGCAGGGAGGGCCAGTGGCAAGCTGGGTTGTATAGGCAGGGGTATTACTAGCAGGAGACGGGAGGTGGTGATGCCATTGTATACAACATAGGTAAGGCCTCACCTGGAGTACTGCGTGCAGTTCTGGAGGCCACACCTGCACAAGGACATCAACAAGGTGGAGGCTATCCAGAGGAGGGCGACTAAGATGGTACAGGGCTTGCACCACAAAACATATGAGGAGAGACTGGGGGACCTCAATATGTACTCGCTTGGCCTGGTGGCACTGAGGGTTGAGGCACTGGATGCCACACCTCGCGCTGTGCCAGCGACCCGGGTTTGGGAGTGAGCTCAGGTGCCGGGGATCGGCAGGGGCGGGAGAGGATTGAGCGCCTGATGGGCTGCTCTCCTCCCCGGGGGTGGAGGTCGAGGATTGCCTGGCATGCCAGCATCTCCTGGTGGAGAACGGGGGCGCTGTAGCACGTTCGGCTGCACGAAATCCATGTGCCCTGACACAGGCAGGGGTTGCCGTGTACGCCTTGCATCGAGGATGAGCACACGCATGGGAGGGTTGAGGGATCTCCTGAACAAGAAAAAGCCCGGTCTGAGGGGTAGGCGACGGCACCTGCCCCCATGCCCAAGTCCATCCTGCCTGGCCTTCCAGGTTCCTCCACCCGGGTCCTCTCCCACATCGGAGTCTGTCTAAAAGTACGCCCAAAAGAGGATGGGCGGCCCCACCCCGGAGGGGTTAAGCCAGGGGTGCCGATCGTGGATAGAGGAGGAGTGAGAGAGGAGGCACATGTAGGTGGACTTCAGGCAGGGCAGAAACAGGCAGGATGCCTGAGCGAGGCTCCCCAGACCGTGACCGGAGGGCAAAAGAGATTGAAAGTAAAAATAAAAAAAATATGTACTCGCTGGAAGACAGGAGAGAGCAGGGTGACATGATAGACATTTTCAAGTACCTCAAGTGCATAAACAAAGTGCAGGTGGGGAACCTTTTCCAAGGGAGAAAAAGGGGGCACGATATGAAATTGGAGGGGGGTAGATTAAGGGGTAATGTGAGGAAGTTTTTCTACACAGAGAGGGTAGTTGATGCTTGGAATAGCCTGCCACAAGAGGTGGTGGGGGAAAGCACAGTGGAGGGGTTTAAACATGCCTGGGACAAGCACAAGGGAACCTTAAGTGGGGAGGGAGTGATGAAAAGCCATTGATCACATAGGGTCAGTGGCCACACACAATGTATAGGGCCTACGGGCAGACTGGATGGGCTTAGCAGTCCTTATCTGCCAGCAATTTCTATGTTTCTATGAGACGTGACCACCTCAGCCCTCCGCACCACTGACCCAGGTCTGAAAATCTATTTTATAGGCATTCTGCAATATCCTGAAAACAAATAACCTTACTGTTCCCTGACAACAGTATCAGGCACGTGCTTAGCTATATCAGTACCGATGCCAAATGAATATCTCAGTCTGCGTGTGGGGATATGATCAGTATATGAGGGGGTCACTGTCTTGTGCCAGGTCTTTTTTTTTTTTTTTTTCTGTTTAGCTCCCTACTTGCCTAGCTTGCTCCTTCAGTCAGCCACATCACCCACCTTCTCCAAATCTTACCCTAAGCTTCCAGGGCCCCATGGTTTACCCCACACAGCAGAGTCATCGGGGTTACCCATGCCCCTCAGGAGACCAAATACAATGGAGATAAGAGCCTTGGTAGCTATAGTAACCTCTCCCCTAAGCAATAACTGTTGATGTGCAGGCACAATTGCATACAATGGGTGTGCGCCCCTGCGAAGCATGCCACCTCCCTTTCACAGCTGTTCAACCTTCAACTGGGAACATCCATGAGTGCTAGCATGGCAGCAATGGACTCCCTCTCTCCCCAGAGATGAACATCCTATGGGATGCACAAGCCAACCTCCCCCCAGTTACCCCCAACAACCCAGGCTCATCCCAACTCAGATCACTGGTATCAAAAGTGGCAGCCCTACTGCTGCATCGATGGGCCGGCCATCTTCTACTGGATCTGATTTTGCACTTCACACTGACATCTACAGTAGTTGCACGAAGAACCACTGGCTCTCTGCAGCAGCCACCTGTAGTGCCTGTACAGCAGGAAACCACACAGCAGAGATTAGAAGGGCAATGAAAAAATATGTTATTCTGTACAACCCGCAGAACACTAACAAATTCTCATAGAAAGTCATAGTAGCTAAGAAATCACATACTGGGGGGGGGTTGTTAAGTTCACATGGGAATGGGAATTTATGCCCCCCTCCCCACATCTTGATAGACACCTCTCCACAACTGAGACAGCCAACATCCTTCATACAGTTACAGCAGGGATATTTCACCCTCCCCCACCTTGAATGGGATCCAGTCAAAAGAGAGCTTGTGTAAGAGATCAACTCATCCCCCCCAACCCATGAAGCCCTAATTAGGAACATTCCCACTGGCATTTTTTTTTCCTTCGCTAACGTTCTCTATTGCATGTCAAATACAGTATTAATAATCTGTTAAATGGTTTTCATTCAGTTTCCATTTTCTATATACCTGTTTCAGTGAAAACAAAACAATCTACTCCCCATTAGGTCTCATTGTAACTCTCTTTCTGTACCACTGTCTCCTGCAGCTCTGCATACAGTACTGTCCTTACATATGCCAAGGAAATTCCTCAAGAAAAACAATGATTTACCCTTGGTGTGATAAATGCCACCCACAGTACCCATAGACATGTCTTATAATCATGCACAAAGTTTTCCACAACACTTAGGGTCTCTCCATCAACTGATGTGCAATTAAGGCTCCCATTTCTGCATTTATTTTGTCTGGGGAAAGAGGGAAGCAAATCAAGCTTATACTGATCAGGAGTAAGGTCTATAAAGCACAGGTCTGCTACCAGAGTGAGCTAGACTAAATATGTGCAGTAGAGTGTGTTATTTACCATGATACAGCATGTAACTTCTACCACCAGGTAGTCTGATTATTTTATTGTGCTGAGCTAAGGGCATTCAGTCTTTGTGATCTGTGAGGTTTCAACCACCGTGTGCTGTCTCTGTTCATAAAGCATTCAGCCCTTACATATCCCTTGAATCTGCAGACTCGGAACTCTTTTGTACCTGTCACTTGTGAGAAAGACAAGCAGTGCAGTTCTGGCATAATCTGGGGACTGAGGTTTTATAGCACATTATCATCTCTATACATTAGAACCTCAATCATACTCAAAAAATGCTAAAGTGCGGTCTTCAATCTGCTAACTATGCATTCCATAATAGCCTATAATTATTAAAAACTGACAAGAACGCTCAGCCACCTGTGTTTATGTGAAGCCAGGTAATGAAAAAACAACAACACTGTCATCACCTCTCGATTCCTGATTGCATTATCAAAACTATTGCCGAGTTTGGCATCTGGGTGTGACCTTGTTAACTGCTAGGGTAATTAAGTTTAGCCAATTGGGAAAAGGGATGATAAATTATTAGCAAGAAGATTTTGTTCACATTTTATTAAATTGGCCTGTCAAAGGGTCGGCCAAATTATCAAGGGCCTCATTTATTGGAGGCCAGCCACATTGCCACATCTGTTACAATTATTTATAATTTCAGCAGTTGAAAACCAACTGAGTTAGGCATCCGCCATGTAAAGTAATTTACAAATTATCTGATGAGGGAGTGTTTTAGCTTTTCCCTCATTTCTAGCCGGCAGAAAGCTGCGCTGTAATTACAGAACACGATTAGGTTCTTTGGGGAACTTATCTTGCACTCATAGCCATAGTAAGATGCAGCAAGAACATATGGAGGAGCTTGTGCATGTACTCCCTAAAGCTCGTGACCCGTCTGCCGCTGAGCCCTTGAGTTGAATTTGAATGAGAGTGCCATGGCTAATGTTCTCCACATGCACCATTTATGCCACAAAACAAATCGGATCACTGTTAATTATGAAGCAGCTATAATCAGGCCTTCACATCTGTGTAATGTGAAGCGCAGTAGGCTGTATTCCAGTAATGTATGACTACCTTTGGGTCGCAAATTGTGAGCCATATTGCCTCAACAGTAGTTGCTGAATTCAAAGTAACTCCTCTGATAGAAGCCTAGCACAAGGACATTTTAACTAGCTATAATAACATGGCCCTTCTTTATCAGTTATTGACCACACCATTTAAAGCATATGGTGCTAGTTCATTAATGAACAGTAGCACACAGTGCTCTAATTTAATGAAACCACTTGAGCCAAAAAAATCAGATTTAGTTAATTCCCAGTTTTTGCATTAATTTTTTTCCTACAAGACACTGAGCTTCACAATTTTATCACGGGTGAACCCTGTACATGTAACAAAAACATTTGAATGTGTATATTTTCTTTCAGACTGCAGCCAGTGTTAAGAGTAAAATGGGGTGAAACATACCTAAATAACCTATGTCAGTTTCAAAGTCTGAAATGTATCAGTTAGTACAATTGCCATTCAAATTTCAATACTGTACTTATATATGGACTGTTGTTCTCCCCACCCAAAAAAATTAAAAAGATTCTAGTGAAAACTTAAGGCACCAGTAATGTCATAAAAATAGCATGCAGAAAATGTCAATTTCTAAAAGTAGCCCATTATTACTGTTCATTTCTGAAGGTTTTTTTTCCTTCTATGTGCTCATTATATGGTTTTCTACCTAATAGTATTAGGCGTGATGTGAAAAGCAGTGTTTTACCAGGATGCAGACATACCCAGTTCTACTCCTTCCACTACCTCATCAGCATGTGACCTCACTCATTGTTACATCACAAGTCCTACTACCTGACTGGTAATGTGTGACAAGTTACTGGTCAAGCAGCAGGAGACTGGCTCTTCCTGGTCACTAGTGATGACACAGTCAGCGAGGTCACCTGCCGATGATATACTGTATAGAAAGAAATAGAACTGACTACATCAGCCTCCAGGCAGAGTGCTGTTCCAAACACCATACCTAGTACAGTCAGGTAGAACATCTTCTAAATAGTAAAACAGAAAAGAAAAAACTACTTCAGATATAAAAAGTGACAGCTGACTACCTCTTAAAGTTATACTATTCATTCAAGGCAATACACTAGCTCTTTAAAAGTTATGTTAGAACTTACCATAACAGTAGATCTACAAGAGAATCTCCTTCATTGAGCCACACTTTTGTAACTATGAGCCATCAGCGTTAGGACCACGCAGAAACTTTTGCTAGCTGGGAGCCGCCCACAATGACGTGCCAAGTCTACGTGTATATAAACGGAAGCAGCCCCATCACTCCTCAGTTCCTTACCAGAGATTAGCCTTGGAGAACCTCCAACCATGGGGAATCAGGAGATGATGCCAACCCCAGACATACAAAGAGAGGCATGGGGTGGAATACGGGATACACGGAATAGGATTTAGGCACAGCATCCAATATACAGTAAAACTAGCTATTTTCATGCAAAGTAATTTTAGCACAAACACAAATGCAACCATAATTGCGAAAATTAAATTTAGCGCCAAGTCATTGGCACCACATTCACTATAACGGAAACGGTGCTAATTGGCACAAATGTATTTTAGTGTAAATTAGTACTTCAGTGAAAACAGTGAAAATTATTTGACAGTGAAAATTTCAAGTTCTACAGTAACTCTCACTGAAAGCAAAAGGGGGAAGGAGGGAGGGAGGGACGGCATGGCATAATGGAGGAGATTATCTGGAAGAGCTACTGTTACAGTAAGTTCTTACATAACTATTCTATCTTCTTCAAAGAGATCTCCTTCATTAGGCTACACCTTTGGAATGATTCCCAAGCAGTGCCAAGTGAGCTGGAAGGATGGCACATTCTGAAATATGATCAGGACTGAAGGCCTTCCAGTACAACAAGCCCAAAGCCAGCATGTCTACAAGAGATGATGTCCAGACTATAATGTTTAGTGAAAGTGTGAACACTGCTCCACATGGCTGCAGCACTTACGTCAACAGCAGGGACATTTTTCAAACAGGCAACAGAAGTGGCCATACCCCTTGTGGAGTGACCATGAACAACGGCAGTAAGTTCATTACCGTATTTCCTATAAATAACGTTATACAATGTGCCAGCCATTTGGATAGGCATTGTTTAAACACAGGAGCACCCTCTTTCCCAGGAATGAATGAAACAAAAAGCTGTGAGGACTCTCTGCAGTCTACGGAGCCAGTAACCAGCATCATAGTAGTCTATGTACATCCAAATTATGGAACAGTGCCTCACCCTGGCTGACAACACTCAAGATAATATACAGGAAAGGTGTATTGTTTGATTCAGTGTAAATCCAGATACGACCTTCAGTAGAAACTTAGGATTTGTATGCAAAGAGACTGTGTCCTTGTGAAAAATCAAATAAGGAGCCTCACACATTACAGCCTGAAGCTCAGAAGTTCTTTGAGCAGAAGTCATCGCAACCAAAAATGTTTTCCATGACAAAAATCATTGGCCACAACTAGCGGCCAGCTCTAAAAGAGATGATGTCAATTTCTCAGGCAACCTGAGCTGAACCCCTGTATTAGAGGAATAGGGGGTGGGGAATGCATTTAGGAATTTCCCTTTCAAAGAGAGGGACAGTGCATCTTGCCAAAACACTCCAGGTACTGGGGTAAGTGAGCGAAAACACAGCAGTTTTGCATTGTTTGGGGATGCAAAATGGTTCAACTCTGGATGACCCCATTTCGTGAAGAGGTCGTTTACCACGGAGGTCATCAGTTCCCATTTGTGAACCATTGACTGGGACCTGCTTAGCCTATCTACTAAGACATTTTGGAGACCTGGGAGATACAAGGCTGACAACTGAAGGCTGTGAGACAAAGCCCAGTACCATACTCTCACTGCTTCCTTGCGTAAGGGACAGGAGTGAGTGCTCCCTTATTTGTTAATGTAATGCATAACACCGACACTGCCCATCTGTATTAGCAGAGGACTGGGGCAGTAATGATTCCAAAATGCCTGAAGGCTGTACAACACAGCCCTCAGTTCCAGGACATTTAAGTGCAGCTCGGCCTCCATAATGACCCCTATGTCTTGTAAGGGCTGAGTAGAGCACCTCAGTCGGAGCCCGAGGCATTCGTGGTGAGGATCTGTACAGGAGCTAGTACAAGGAATGGAACACCTTTCCATAGGTTTTCACACTCCATCCACCACAACAATGTACTGTGAAGAGGAGACATGAAGAGAATCATTTGGTCCTGCTCATCTGTCAACTGATCCCAATGGACCCGGAGTGCCCACTGAGGGATCATCACATGAAGGCATGCCAGTGCCAGAGCCACTATGACCACAGCCATGAGACTCAGTAGATGTAACACTGTTCTTGCAGAGACACAGTGGCTCCTTTATACCAACTCTACCTGGGGAATCACATAGTCTGCTCTGTCCTGCGTCAGGACAGCACATCCTTTCACTGTGACCAGGATTAGCCCATTGTGCTGCAGTTTTTGGCAGGGAGTGAACACAAACTTTGGCACATTTACTATGCCCGCAAGTCGCTGAACAACTGACATCCCCAAGATGTGTTTGTAGCAGGGCTTCCCTGCAGCTGGCCTTCAGGAGCCAGTCTCATGGACAAGGGAAAACATACAGGCCTTCCCTGCAAAGGGCTGCATAAAACTACTGCTAATCAACTGAGAAAGACTTGTGGCGCAAAAGACAAGCCAAAAGGGCAATACATTCAACTGATAGTGTGATCCCTCCAGCATAAAGTAAAGTATAATCTGTGGGATTTCCTGATCCTGACATGAAGGTATAGTCATTCATGTCCCGAGAGGAGATCTCCAGAACCCACTCATCCACAGTGATCTCCCACCATTGTTTTAGAGGCAGGAATATCCTGCCCCCCACACTCACCCCTGGAGGTAACAATGGAGGTGGGAGGAGGAGAAACGGAAAAGAATCAGGCAGAACCGGGGGCAGCAGACTCACTGGAATGCATTCCTTTGGGTGCTTTTGTATCGACACCAAAGGGTAGGAGATCCAGATGAGGGTCACTGCCTCTGCCATGGCCTTAGTGATGGTAGGCATGACTACAGTACTTTGGGGAGCAGAAGGACACAAAGAACCCTGACTACCACCTCTAGCAGGAGTGGAATATAGAGTTTTGCAGACCTTAGAGTCATTTTTGAAGTCTGAAGGCCATGTATGTTCTCTTCAACATCATAGTCAAACAGTTTTGATCCTTTAAAGGGAGCACTCAAAACCACCTGTTGCACATCATTGGCAAAGTCTGCAACTCTAAGTCAAGAATATCTCCTCAAGCGAATGACAGATGCTGCACAGCCCTTGCACAGGCATCAGAGATGACATAAGCTGAACGCAGCAGATGTCTGCAAACCTCAGCACCACAAGACAACGTTTTTAGCAGATCATTATTGGCAGAGACAGCAGGACGAGCAGCTTTCCATAGGCTGTACTGATATTTAGTCAAGAGGGCCTGGTAATTTGCAACCTTAAAGCCTAATGATACAGAGGCATAAGTACTTTGCCCATCACATCTAGCCTCCTAGATTTCTTATCAAGAGTACTTTATGTCTAGGGACTCTAGACCTATCATGAGCAGCCATGATGACCACAAAGTCTGTTTCTGGCTGGTTAGCATAATAAGACTTGGCAGATGGTGCAGGATACTGCTTATTGGTCTTTCTAGGTACTGCAGGCAAGGAGTTTGTCCTGCATCATGCAGCCAAAGTAGCATCCTCTAATGCAGGATATACAGGTGGAATAATCATGGAGGGGAACTGGCAGGTGGAGATGAGCTAAGATGCTTGGGGTGAGCTGACCGGCCATGAGCGGCGCTAATCACAACTGAGTCAGCTCTAGGGTGAGACTCTAAATAGTCAACACCCTCGGGAGCCTGGTATAACCTGTTCGACTTCCTAGGAAGTGGGGCTAAGGTCGATGGATGTTTCCATATAGTGGTGATAAGGTCGGCATGAGGCTTAGTCCAGGGTGGCACCAAGGTGGGAGCTGTCACGGGCAGATCCAGATGCTCAGCAAGCTTTTTATGCTGGGGTCTGGCTCTAAGGAGTGCCACGTATGTACCTCCTGGATCTTGCATAGCAATTCCAAGAAGGAAGGATCCTCCGGAGGAGACTTCGGAGGAGTCCTTGGCCTGGGCTTGGACAGATAGCGTGGCTGGTCGTCTTGCTCGGAACAACCGTCGGAGGCGTCCGAGGTGTCTGAGGAAGAAGAAGATGAAGAAGACTCCCTCTCTCGGCGAAGGGGAGGAACGGATCCCTGGGGAAGCCCACGGGGAAGCGTGTCCTGCCCCTCTCTGGACCCAGAGGGTTTAGCCTGGTATCCGGAGGTGGGGAAGGAGTTTGTCGTGGATGTACGGGAACCGGGACTGGCACCATCGTCGGAAGATGATTCTCCACCTCTCTGGTGAGCTGAACCTTGCCCTCAGCCCACCAGGAGGCCAGTGTCTCCTGCAAGTCCACCGGAGACTGGGGGGGCGGTGGAAGTGGAGGAGGAGGGGGGGATATGGGTATGGATTATACCCATAAGGCACGTATCTGTAACCCAATGGCGGGAAGCCTGGGATCGGGTATTGAAGCATGGGGTACTGCAGCGTCAGATAGGTCGGCGCCGGGTACTGAAGCGTTGGATACTGCGGCCCTGGGTAAGACGGCGTCGGATACCCGGGAACCGGGGGGCTGCTGGAGCAGATGGCCCCGGCGGAGGCCCCACGGGTGGATGTGGAGCAGAAGGCCCGTGGGGCAGTGGGCCCGGCATTGGAGCGGCATCTGTAGGCGGGATGTTGCCTGGAGTAAGCAATACTGGCATCGGAGCCAGCGTCCAAGGAACCAACGTCAGATCAGTCAAACCAGCAGGTGGGCAGTCTGACGGAGGTGGAAGCGGAACCTCAGCGTCGCCCAGGGATGGAGGAAAGAAATCCTCGGGGTCGGGATGAGGAGACTCAGGGTCTCCAGAGGGCAGCGAAGGCTGTGGGAAGCCAGGAACGACGGACATGGGAGGGTCCGGCATTGACTTTTCCGCTGTGTGGACATCGGACGAACTGAAGTGCGGCTTATCAGCAGGATCTGGGCGGGCACCGGAGGGGCCGGCATCTGACTTAACGGACCCATCGCTGGAGGCAGGCCGCAATGGAGGGGAGGCCTGGTCGGGCGGAACAGGGAAGTGCAGCGCGCCCCTGAGCGGTCAGGCGACTTAGTGACCTTCTCTGTGCGGGTGTCGGAGGAGCCGGCGTCTGGCTTATCAGACCCTCACACCAGTAGGCCGCAAAATCACAGCTTTATGAGGGTAGAGGCCTCCAAAGTCTAGAGGCCCCGAGCGGCGAAGCCTTGACCAGGCAGGCGGACGATGCTGCCTTAAAGCCTCTAAGTGGCAGTGATAGCGGTCCCCGAGTGTTACCTTTAGCACGCGACTCGAGAAGTCGCGGTGGATGAGGAGCCCTTGTCCCGTGCTTTTATCTTTTTCTCTTGCGGCGGCTTTCAGGGAGGTGGGCGCCTGCCGGAGCTTTTTCAATTCCTTCTCCATGGAGCTCATTTTCTTTTTCAAAGTATGGGCCTCTAGGGACTGCTGCCGCTGTCTTCGGGTGGCCGCGTTAAAGCTGAGGCAGTGCTGGCACTTCTCCACCAGATGGTCGGGGCCTAGGCAAAAAAGGCACAGGAAATGGCCGTCCCTGTGTGGGAGTTGAGCGCCGCACGAGTCGCACTTGTTTTTGCGCTCGGAGGGTGTAGGGAACGACATACACCGACAAATACCTGATGAATGAAGGAAAAAATTGAAAAATACTCGGTGAAAATACTGACATTAGAGTCTGACGAGCAAGGAACTTTACCATGAGGCGCTGGCATGAGCTAACGGCAGGAAAGAACTGGAAGGTGGGCGTGAGGGATCGCCCATTTATACAGTCTCCTGACGCCGGTCACCTGACGTGGGGTGGTCCCTCGCCAGAGACTGCTAGCTAGAAATTTTTCCGGGGGGTCCTGACGCCTTCTGGCTTCAGTCCTATATGCAATTACCTACTGCAACAGCCCTCTCGAAGTAAGATCTGGGCACCTTCAAAAATTCCATGAGATTCCGTTCAGTGGAATTTTCCACTTTCACCTCAAAGCTCAAGGCAGACTTCATCTGTTGCATCGTGGCTTGAAAAAAAATGGGTCCTCAGGAGGCAATCTCAGGGTATAGACCACTGAGTCCTCACTACAGGACAAGGGGGTACACTAACAGTGAGGGAGACCCTCAGACTGTTCACCCTCATATTCCTTCTCTAAAATCCTCCTCTACATCCATGAGGTGAGGACTATATTCCAATTCAGGGTCACCAGCACCATCAATGATGGGAGCCATAGGATAGACCAGTTACACCAGCAGCAGCTGAGAGGCAGTAATTTGAGGTGTACTAGTGGAACCCGTTGACAGAGGCTTAGTGCCAGAAGGCCCTATTAGCAGAATAACTGCCTACATTGGCAATCCAGGCAGAATGCGTTAAATCATTTCAGAAAATGATGCTAGCACAGCCTAGGAGCTGACAGCACCCTGCAAAGGGGCCGGGACTACCAGCATCAACAGCCGTTGGCTCGACAATGATGGCATCATACTGTCCATAGTAGGTTTAGCAGAACCTAAGCCATGGCCCGACCTTGGTGTCTCATCGACAAATGGGGGGGGGATGCTGTAGTCAATGCTGCCAGAGCAGGCGATGATGAAGATTTACCTTGTCTCAATGGCGACAGGACCTCGCTGGCAAAGCAGACTTTTCTTTTTCTCTGTGTTTGTGCTTATGGCCGGAACACGATAAGTGACACGGCGATGATCATCCTTGTCCCGATCCTTAGACTTCAACAGTTGCCTTTCAGACAGCGGTGAAGGAGAAGCAGATTTTGAGCCTTTTTCCTTCTCCATGACTTTCAATAATTTTAACAGAAGGAAATCTTCCAGCGCTTACTTATGGCGTCACCTTGTAGGATGATTGTAGCTCTGTCAAATCTCAGAAGTTCTCATGTTGTGAGACAGGCCCAGACAGCACACACAAGCTGTGTGTGTCTTCTTTGTGAATTTTATTTCCGCACTTACAATACTGACTTTGGAGGCATGCAGAATGACAAATTAAAACACTAACTAAAGTAGAATAATAAACAGAAATGGCTAGGTTGACGGCGCTTCTTTCAGTAGGTCTGACAAGGATGACTAACAGCAGGGAACAAAAACTGATGAGTGATGGAGCCGCCCACGTTTATATACACATAGACATAGCATCTCACTTTGGGTGGCCCCCGGCTAGCAAAAGTTTCCATGTAGTCCTAACGTTGACAGCTTACATTTTCAAAGGTGTGATCTAATGAAGGAGATAGCCTCGAGGGATGATCAACATTTTTTTTTGTATTTTATTTATTTTACCAGGAACCTAAAATCAACACTGCTAAGGCAGCCATTCTCATTTGAATAATCTTGTTAAAAGCCATATTTCCAAAAGTAGACTATTCTACCTGAAGGCAGAAGATGTGCTTCCTGTAACAGGTTGCGGCACCTTATACAGTCTGCGTTCTTCTTATCTATGCAGCATTTTTTTTTATTATTTTAGAAGTAAGGCATTAATTGTCAGACATAAAAAGAGGTGTAATGATTAAAAAAAATCACAATCACTTTTAACAGCTCACTAAAGATCCTAGGAATTTATTTAAAAGTTTTCTAGTCCAAGAAGAGCAAAACAGTTCTTGAAAAACAGAATAAGTACAAATCTTCGGAATTTTAAAGATCACCACTATGGCATGCTATAGCATATCCTTTGTCAATATCCAAGCAACACAGTGTAAATCCTATGTCGGTAGTGACTCAAGTATATATATTCATTATTTTCAAAAGCCTTCCTTTCATAAATGTTTTCCTGGCCTCAAATAACCGCTGTGATTTTATTCAACATACAGTAAGTAGGTTTACATGCTTAATAAACCATTTCCCCCCCCCCCAATCATTTCTTTATCAGCCTTGCACTTCACTGGCCCTCTTCCAGTGGTGATCCACAGTCCTGTAAGGTACCCTACACAGGACTTACTTCCTAACTCTTGAATCCCCATGGGCGGGTGGGTGCCCTGGTCGGTGGTGTACTGCCTGCAGGGCATGCCACTGTCAAACACTGCTGGAATGGTTTTTCCTAGCACTTCCCCCAACCAGCATGCATGCCGTGGCACGGACACACTGTGTAAAGATACAGTACACCTCACACCCGGGGAACCAGGTCGGCAACCAATGCCACGCCACCTAGCCTCCACTACATTGTGGTCAAGCAGCAGTGCCACACCACCTTGCCTCCACATGTTGTGGTCAAGCAGCAGTGCACTCTGCCCCATTAGCCACTTATTTCTCTGCACATGTGCAGGTCAGTGCTCTCTTTTTCACTCTGCCCCATTCTCTGAAGGAGAAGAGCCATCATAGGGTGCTCGAGCCTCATTCCCCTGCCCGGCCTCAAAGCAAGGTTAGTTTTTTCTGAACCTAGGTCACTGATGTGCAGGCAGTGAGGCACACCTGCCTCAGCTCACCACGCCATAAGGCCAGCAAACCTGTTTTGACTAGTTAAGTTTTCTTCATGCTTTCCTTAATGAATGGAGACCCATTCAGATTTGGAAATTTCACTCAACAGTAAACACAACCTAAAATTTTACTAAATAATACAGCTAGTACATGATTGCCCAAATATTTACCACCAACAAAAACTCCAGCCAAATACATTATTTCTACAATAACTAAATAACCAATTTTTATAAAAAAAAAATGTTGATCAGAATCAAATACTGGATCACACACAAAAAAAAAACAAAAAAAGTTAGTAGGCAGAGTCACATTTGTCTTGCCTTCTGGGCTCCAAAATTGTGACAGTGTGACTAGTAAGGCTGAAAACAGACAAATACTATACTTACCTGCTCTTCCTCCCAGGAAGTGTTTCTTTTCAAAGGATATTTTAAGTTTACTTAGAAAATGGGCTAGATACTAGGACTGCTCTCACTGGCTGAGAGCCACTACACAGGGGTAACATTAACTTTCGATAGATGCCCGCATGGAAACAACTGCCAATTTGGGGTACACCATTACTGTAGGTATCCATGGGCACCCCAAATGTTCAAAGAAATTAGCCGCTATTTCTTGCCCCTCGCTTAGTGAGCCCTGCCCCTCACTCCATAACTATTTTTTTTTCAACAAACACAAGAGGTTTGCACTTTAAAGTGTTAGTGCTAGCACGCTGCACTAGCACTACTCTGAGTCACAAAACACATTTTTTCCTCAATTTCAAGTACTAGTTGCTTAGCATCGCCATGCATATGCGCTACTGCTGACAGTCCCGCCGCTTCAGCTTTCACCTGACGGCATTCCTGCTCACAGAAAACAAACACCAGAAAAACACTTTCTTTTAATGTAAATCATTTACCTTAATGTGGCTCCTTCCATGCTCTGCCATTAACTCATACACCCCGGAGAAGATAGAGACATTCTGGCAACATTTCCAGGAGCACTGTCCTCCTATAGCAGCGCCCTCTACTGACAACTGTGACAAACAAG
Source organism: Neoceratodus forsteri (assembly GCA_016271365.2). NCBI lineage: Eukaryota > Metazoa > Chordata > Ceratodontiformes > Ceratodontidae > Neoceratodus > Neoceratodus forsteri. The sequence continues at coordinate 914,944,755 of CM057453.1, read as the reverse complement.
GAAATGCAACTGACAGGCAGGGATTATTTAACATAAATCTTTCTTTTTAATGTATTTTTAAGATTTTATTTTCATTGTATTCCAATATTTTTACTACTAAAAAGAAATGAAATGTATTCCCATTTTCTAAGTGCAATAATACCCTCCAAGGTGGGCGGTATGGGCAATACAGGACCTTCCAGGGGCTATAAGACCCTCCGCCTATGGCATTGGGCCTCATTACACCCATGGGCAGTCCGGTATTGCCCAATACCGCCCACCCTGTTGGGTACTATTGCTTGCTTATTTGTTACCACTGATTTAGATCTTGCGAAAACTGTAAATCATGGTGGCCTGTACAAAATCAAAAATCTATTCCAGGACTGTTACCTATTTAAGTATACCCTGATGGCAGTGTGGGCACTGAAAACTAAGCATGATCACCCACTGGGTAACAGAATGTATTTGATGAATCCAAAATATGCCCACCAATATGCAGAACAAAAACATCTTTTGAAAAACTATAATGCCACATTTTCTGGACTAAAAACAACACAAAATGTAATACTGCACTTGGTCTTGTTCGTTCCCATTTAGAAAAAATAAATTAATAATAAAAGATAGGGCCAGGCTTGCTGGGTCTAGTGGTAGCACATCATACTGACACACAGGAGACCCAGATTTGCACTAGTATCGCAACTAACCAGCCCTAGGGCAGAACAGCCTAGGGCATGCTGCAGAAGCAGAGCATTCAGGCTGTGGGTGGATGGCAATTTCAATCTATCTGAATAAGCACCTCGTGTAGATAGCGGGGAGGAATTGGCATCATGTGTGACCCCCACCATGCCACCCCACCATTACTGTAGAGCAGCAACAGCGGAACTGACCATATATAATATGTGAGGAGGGTCACCAGAACTCTTTACAGGAGAAGAACAGAATCAGGTTGTCATGACTGATGGCCAGTCAATGCACCAATGGCATGGGGCTCAGCCCCACCTTGAACTCTTCCTGCCCTCCTGAAAGTGAATATTTACCCTTCCCAGGCTGCAGGGAGCTGGCCCGGGCCCCACTATGAGGTGTGGTTCTCTGCAGTGTGCCTCAGTAAGGGATGGTGTCTGGATGGAGCCAAATAGGCATGGGTCAGTGTCCAGACAGGAAACTGCCAAAGGCAATGGCTGGAAGTGGTGGTGGAAGAAGTATGCTACTAGGAGAGGGAACAATTACAAATTAAAAAAAAGAACACATGGAATATAAGAGATTGCTTCTTTGATGTACTGCATAAAGGGAAGGTAAATAGCCTTTATTTTCTGGAGAAAAACTCTTCAGAATGTTACCCATATAATGCACACTGAAAACTAACAAACTTTTAAAATGATCTACTAATGTCTTTCACAGAGCCCCCCTCTTTGACCCCATGACAAAGTACAGTAGTCAGTCTTGCTGCTTGCTATTTTGTTGGCTGCTTTGATGTTCTCCATTTTCATGTAGCAGCACATTTTGTGGCACTCAATAAAAGCATTATGTATCTACTCTTGAATAAGGTGATTTGTGGTGCTAGGATGTGTGCCTCTTTCCCTCTGAGTGGTGAGTGCTGGCTTCCTTTTGTGGTATATACACTGCAAGCTAATGTCTCTTCCATACAGCCCTGCTCTTAGGACTCTTACCATGCTGGGAAACACACATTACCATGTTGTACTGCTTCTACAACATGGATGAAGACAAACCATCTCAGTTCCTTTTTATGGCTGCATAGCAAGAGCTATGCCGACAGAGTGCAATGACCCTGAGAAGGGGACTTTGGTAGCACATGACTGCAACTGGGGGCTTTGCAGCACATCACTGTAAATACAGCACAGATGTGTCCTTGCACTGGAGTGGAGTTGAAGTACAGTGCTCACGTCCTCGCCAGTAAGTATAGTGCAATTTTTCCTTCTTCCTCCCTCCTCCCTTCCTCACAGCTGCACTATTTTCTTGCTCTTGGTTTTCACATATTCTCTCTGTTTGTCCCTCTCCGCACATGACTGTGGATACAACACAGTTGTATCCTTCCAATGGAGTGGAGCTGAAGCACATTTCTCTGCATCTTCTTTCATTCAATACAGTGCCTCCCTCCCTCCCCATGCACTATTTTCTTCTAATAAAATCTGTTAAATTTATGTTTAGTGTGGAGGTGCATTTTTTTTTTTTTACATGGAGACAGTGCTGGTGCACGACACAGAAAGGCAAAATGAGCTCTTCACAGTACACTGAGGTGAACAGATAGTAACTTATTAATAGTATTATTCTTAGCTGTTCTGTTAAGTCGGCATAATGAAACAATCATCTTTTGGGTAGATGTTTTGCTTAGTAATCTTTCTTTGACTGTGATTTAAATCACACAATTAAAATAACAGGCTTGAGGGTTATAAGCTGCTACTACTTCTGGTGGTTGTTGGGGGGCGGGGGCTGCTGACCCCAAAAAAACTGCAGTTTCATTATTTTTTAATACATTCAGGATTGACTATATATGTATTTGTACTTGAACATTGTAAGAATAGATAGAAAAGCAGCTGGACCAAAAATAAAAGAGGGAGAGAGTGAAGGCTGGCAAGCTTATTTTTTCAGTGCACCTGCAATGCTGCATCAGTACTACACTGTAAAATTCAATTTGACATATGGTAATATCCCTGTACGTCAATAATTAAAAATGAACAATGCCATGCAATCATTCAAGATTCAGATCACCCTGCTCTGCCAAACCCCATACAAATGTGCCAAAGTGCTCCGGGTCTGATATCTGCAAGACACTACTGATAACTGCAAAATAAGAATCTCATCTCATTGTGGCATCAGAAATATGGTTTGCAATAAGTACTATAAGTTATGTGTTTAAAATTGTTAGGACTGGAAGGGTATACAAGCCTTACTTCTATTATAGCACTGTGCTCCAAGTATTTTATCAGGATCAGACCTAAAGTCATTAAGTGTCAGCCAGTATTTCCTACAGTAAGGCTCTAACCCAAGCCTATTATTATTTGTATATATGTACCACTACTTAGACTCTTGAATTACACTATCCGTTTTTCTCCATGAGCTGACAGTGTTTCTTTTTTTTTTTTTAACTTTACTTTTGATTTTGATCTTTAAAATAATACCAGTATAGATCCATACAATTCAGTTACGTTTTTCCATCACATATATATTAACTTAACATTTGATCCTTCCATACTAGAATATATTAGATAATCTAGACCTCCTAAAGTTACAGAGACTGGTTATCCGGATGTAGATAATGAGGAAAATAGTAATACACTGCTGGCAGCTTTAAGCTTCAGATGCAACGGCACAGTCTCTTGCAGCGTGTCTATTGTCTCTGATCTCCATTCTATAGGAGTAAAGTCTGAATTTCAATTCCTATCCTCACAAATCTTAGGCTTTCCCAGACAGTTAAACTCGAGTCAATACAGTTATACAAACTACAAAAATACAACAATAAAAATAAACTTTTGCACAGTTACACCATCTATTTTATATCAAGATGTATATATTTCCCTTAGATTACATATCCTTTTCCCTTCTTCCCCTTTCTATTCAGGCCCTTAGTTCTCAGATGGGCAGTCTGCTTAAGTTGTTCTTCCGTATGCCTTTATGTTTCCCTCGCTATTCTGATCCCCTCATGCTCCCCCTTCCACCCCTCTCTCCACAACCTCCAAGGTCGCCACATGTTCTGGAACTTTTCAACTTTAAAGTGCAGTGCATGAGTAATATTTTCCATTCTTTCTATTTCTTCTATCTTTAAGACCCACATTGTTAGGGAGGGGGGTTCTGGAGATAGCCATTTGGTAGTGATGCATTTCAAAGCAGCTACTCTCAATATCTGACAAAGTTTCCTTCTCTGGCGCCCTCCAGTCAATAAGGTGGGAAGGCCTAGTACTAGATCCTGAAATGTAAAAGGGATAGAAAAAGACCCTACCTGTTCCATCACTAAATGTACTTGTTGCCAGAACCTTAACAGTCTATCACAACCCCAAAATATGTGGTAATGTGTACCCACCAGTGTTCCACATAGACACAGCATGCCGAAGAGGCCTGTGGATTATAATGTGCCGTTATTTCCGGGGTTCTAAAAAATCGAGTGAGTATCTTCCAGTTAAATTCTCGCCACATCGTGGCTGAGGAGACTTGCCAACCCCTTTGAAGCCTGTGATCCCACTCTGCCCTAGTAATAGTTATTTTGGCATCTCTTTCCCACCTTAGCTGAATCTCCTCTAAGTTTGGGGTCTCCTTTGAATCTATTAGAATTGTGAATAGTACAGTCAGGTATCTCAATTTATCCCTGATTTTTAGAGTCCCACCAGTACGATTCAAGTGAGGTAAGATCTCTGCCTATCTTTAAGAAATTCTCTTCCTCAGTAAGGAAATGTCGTGTTTGGAGGAACCTATAAAAATACTCTTTACGGAGAGAGAAGCGCTCCTACAGAGTGTTAAAGGGAAGACATTCATTCTCGTCTATAAATTGTTTGAATGTGGTGAGGCCCTTATGCTTCCAATATGCAAACCCAGCGTCTGCCCTAGGAGGAAGGAAGGTAGACGTATGTCTAATCAAGGAATGGGGTCCTAATGTATTCGGGGTATACGTTATCTTTTTTAAATTTAGCAGAATATGCAAAGAGTGTTTAACCCATGGGTTATCTGTAGATGCCAGAACTCGGGGAGTTATTTCTGATGTAGGCAGAGTCCATAATTTATAGTTATACATTGAATTATTTTCTATTAAATACCAGCCAGAGTCTATCCTCTGTTTGGCCCATGAGACTAGTTGTGACCCTTGGGCTGCCAAGTAGTAGAAATACATGTTGGGTAGACCTAGGCCACCTTTTTCTTTTGACCATGTCAGGGTCTTACATGAGATTCGTGGACGTTTTCCTGACCAGATAAAGTTGGAAATTTCTTTATTTAACTGTTTCCAAAAACCGGGTTTTATAGGGATCGGGAGTACTTGAAAAAGAAATAACCATCTCGGTAGAATGTTCATCTTAATTACCTGAATTTTACCATATAAGGTCAGGGGCAGCAGTTTCCAATGGGCAAAATCCACGTGCATGTTTTTATATAACTTCATGAAATTGTCCGCAAATAGACGAGATGTATTTACTGAGACTTGTATCCCTAGATAACGGAAAGTATTATTACGGGCCCATTTGAACGGGAAATTTTCCCTAAGATCCTTCGAAGGAATCCCACTTAGTACCACTGCTTCTGATTTGGTGTAATTTATTTTGTAACCAGCCAGTGTGCCAAATGTGTTCAATGCATTTAGTAAGTGTGGTAGGGAGGTTTGAGGATCTCCTAGAAAAAAGAGGGAATCATCGGCATAAAGTGCCACTTTTTGTTCTATTCCCCCCTGCCTTCACCCCCTTAATTTCGGGATTATTCCTTATCCATATCGCTAATGGTTCCAGCATTAAAGCAAATATTAGAGGGGAAAGGGGGCACCCCTGTCTCGTTCCTCTATTTAAAGGTATTCTATCGGATAGCAATCCATTAAGTCTGATCCTAACCTCCGGTTTATGATAAAGTGCTCCAATGGCTGAAACAAAATTTTCCCCCAACCCAAACTTCAACAGGGTGGATGACATAAAGTGCCAGTCCACCCTGTTGAAGGCTTTCTCAGCGTCCATACTGAAGGCCATCTGAAAGGATGTGCTGTTTTCCTGGGCTGTAATAATATTTAATAAACGCCTTATGTTGTCTTGAAGAAATCTCCCTCCAATAAATCCTGTTTGATTATGGTGGATGAGAGGGGCAATACATGCCTGAAGTCTCTCTGCCAAAATACCTGTAAATATTTTAAGATCTACCGGTAACAGAGAGATGGGACGATATGAACCGCAGTGCTCAAGGTCCTTATCCGGCTTCAGGATAACCAAAATCTGGGCCAAATTCCAGGAGGGTAGCACTGATTTGTGTTGTAGTAGAATCTCATTACATGTACCAACTAGGTATTCCACTATTTTAGCAGTGAACTTTTTGTAAAATTCAGCTGGTAGGCCGTCAAGGCCTGGGGCCTTGCCATTTCTAAGATGCTTAATTTGTGACCTCACCTCTCCTACGGTGATTGGGGAATTAAGGTTCGCCCGCGCAGAGTCCTTTAAGGTAGGGATGGGTAAGGTCTCCAGAAAGTCCTGCACTGCTTTATGGTGCCCAGGAGTGGTTTCCGCTGTATAGAGGTCTGCATAGAATCTCCTAAATCTATTTAGAATCTCCGCTGGAGATGTAGTTGTGGGGCCCCTTTCATCCCTTCGCAACCGGACCACTGCTCTATTTGCAGCTTCATGTCTCAGCTGCCATGCCAACAATCTGCTCGCTCGATTCCCATGCTCAAAGTATTTTTGCCTGGCATATCTTAGCTGTCCTTCAATCTGTCTATCAAGCAGCTGATTTAGTTCTTGCTTTGCCTTATCCAGCTCCTGCTTTATTTGCGTGTCCCGTACTACCTGATGCAGTCTCTCTAGCGGAGTGATTTTCTGCTCTAGTTGTAATCTAGTTTGGATTCTCTCTTTCTTTAATCTGGCTGAGTATTGGATTATTTCCCCTCTTAAGCAGCATTTAAGTGCATTCCACCTTATCCCTTCACTAGTATCCCCTTTTAGGTTGTGTTGTTCAAACATTTTGATGGTATCCTCCACCAACCCCCCAAAGTCCTCCCTCAGAAGATGGCTTACATTTAACCTCCAGCAGGACTGCAAGGGGGCTGATGTGGATTCCAACACCAGGGTGACTGGGGCATGGTCAGAAATTACAACTGATCCAATATCACATTTTTCCACCTTTTGTAGCCAATTAGAAGATAGAAGAAAATAGTCTATCCTGGAGTAACCCCCATGTCTGGAAGAATAGTGAATGAAGTCTCTCTCCCTTGGATGCATAAAGCACCAGATCTCTGACAGACCTAGTTCTTGATTTAGTCTCTGGATCAGTTTCCCTGTGCGTGTGACCCCACCTTTAGCCCCTCCGGACCTATCTACCCCCGGGTGTATTACTTCATTAAAATCTCCACCTATGACTACTAAACTCTGTGCGTCTGTAACTGCCTCTTTAATAATCCTCTCCAAGAAGGTCAATCTGGGGGCTTCTTCATTCGGAGCATAGATGTTCAGAAAGGTACAATTTTGACCCCTGTACGATCCCTGTATCTGTACAAACCTACCCTCTGGATCTGTGCAGACCCTCTCTACAACCAGTGGGGCATCTTGTTTTATCAAGATTGCTACACCTCTACAGTGTAGTCTCTTTTCAAAATGTGAGGCATATACCTCACCCACCCAAGACCTTTTCAACTTAAGATGTTCTGCCGCAGTTAAGTGGGTCTCTTGAATAAATGCAACAGTGGCCTTTTTCCTCCTGAGGTCTTGTATAATCTTTGCCCTTTTTACTGGGTTATTTACCCCATTTACATTGAGTGTAACTATTTTTAAATCAGCCATGATCCTTTGGATGAGGAAAAGGGAATATCATCTCCCTACTAAGGGGCATTACTAGCTTTTCAAGTATTCGTGAGCATCTGTGCTTTGTCAACAACATATAAACAAAAACTTTGCTAAACACATTTTATAACAATTGAGAACTAACTCTACATTGAAACATATTGAACATGAATGCTTTCAAGGTGGTTTTGCCCTGTGTCCACCCTCTCAAGGATGTTACATTATGAGGCGTGGATGGATGGCCTCTTAAATGTAGGCCGTCCACCTGGCTAAACGTCACAGCCTAGAAGCCAGGCATTTATTCCGCACCAGCCCTCACAGTATGGAGCCCACATGCTAAGAGCTAATCTAAGCATTTTTGACCAGCCTGAAAAAAGCGGTTGGATCCCCACCCGTCCCTTATTTTGATCATATCACTCGGTTAGTTTAAGTACTTTGTTCAAACCGTAGACCCATCTGGGTGTCTGATATCAAGATGTCAGGATTATACACTGGTTTGTGGGGGATTTACCAGCCATCCGGGTCCCTCCAGCTCAACCAGGATCTCCTCACAATATCGGGGAGGGGGGGGACCTAGAGGCCAGAAACCGCACTCTTTCCTCCAGATCTGTAGGTAATCTGCTGATAGTCTGCTTGATATTTATCAAGGTTTACCAGGGTATCTGTAGTAAAGTACACAGCCAGCACAGGAACCCAGGGTGGGGGCGCTCATTAGTTAGACAATCAGTGCTTCTTCAAATCTCACATTTATATATGATTCCGGTTTTCCTTCTAAGTACTTGTCTTATGTAAATTCAGGGTCCTCCACTAGTGGCCCCTCATTAAAGAGGTACCAACTTAGACTTAAGGAGTTAGTTTTGAAGCTTCACATTTATCAAAGAACAGCCCTTCGTCAGTGCTAACCCCATCGGGTCGCAATCTCACCTCCAGGGCTGTTTTGAATTAGTGAGAGTTGTTATCTTACCAACTGATCGTCAAGTCAATCGGAACGCCTCCACCCCAGGCCCCCCAGCCCTTCAAACTTCTCGATCTCATATTTACAGAAACCACTTCAGGAGTGCAGCCGTCTAGTTCCCCTGGGTCCTCCCTCCGCCAAAGACCGCGGGCTGTTGGTTGCCCAAAGTGGCCCCCCCTTCCCAGCTGAACCCGAGTGTTTCAATAGTAAAAATGTTATATCCACCAAGTCCAATTTCAATGTATTAACCCTACTAAACCCATCCTTTTAAAGAAAGGTCAAAAATACCATCTGCCAACGAAAACAATGGAAAAATAACATCAGCTTGACTCACTAGAGCCTTCTATTGAATTTTTTTTTTTTTTTTTTTTTTAAGTTTTATAAGATCAATGCAGCGATAGTTCAAGTCTGAAGGTTTTCGTCGTTGTGTCTCTGTTCTATCGAGGGAGTAAACTCCTGGTTTCTCTCGATGGATTCAAGCACTCGGTTCGTAGTGGAATCTCCTCGCCCATGCACAGTATTCCACAGACTGGAAACATCCGTGCGATCGTGCATCTCCTTTCTTTTGGTTCCGACGTCTTGCCATCCTCCATGTTGCAATCATTCTCCCTGTGCCCGGGTCACCTCCTGGGGAATCTCCACCTCCACTGATGCCAAGAACTTCTTTGCCTCCAACAGGTCAGTGAACCTCCTAGGGCCATTTTCCTTTGTAACTTTTAGCTTAGCCGGATATTCTACAAATGCTTTAATGCCTTTTTGTTGTAGGGATCGAACTACCACTAAAACCTTTCTACGTTGGGCCAGCAATTGTGGTGTGTAATCTTGATCAAAGAACAATCTGGTATCTCTGAATATTATTTCCTTCTTTAACCACGCCCGCTTTAGTATGTCCTCTTTAGTGCGAAAATCCAAAAAGGCTATTATTACTGACCGGGGATGAGCTTTGGGATCTTTTGGCCTATGTATGAGGGAGCGGTGGGCTCTAATTATGTTTAAAGGCTTTTCAGCTGGCCAGTCCAGTATCTCCACTAAAAAGGATTCAAAAAATGTCAGAATAGAACCCGATTCCGTACCTTCAGGCAGTCCATGAATTCTGATGTTATTTCTTCTGTTTCTGTTTTCAAGTTCTTCTATTCTGGACTCCAGCTGCAGTTCCCTCCTGTGTAGGTCTATGAGGGCCGCATTGTGAACATCAACTAGATTGGAACAGTCTGTTAGCCCCTCTTCTACGTGCCCCATTTTTCCCTCCAAGCTTTCTAATTTTTTTTATTTTCTTCCGCCCCCCCTTTCTAGTCGCTCCAAAGATGCGCTCATCTTCTGTAGTGTGGCACACAGTTGTTTGGAGGTTATTGTACAATCCAATTCTTTTCTTTCCTCTGAGGTTACCCCGGCCTGCTGCGAGGTCTCCATTAGACTGGCTGAAGAAGGCTGAGCATAGTCAAATAGCGTTTTTGGCTGTGTATTTGACTGATTGGCATTCTTCTCTCTCTCTGTTTATGTCTAGAAGTCATATCGCTGCAACTTCCACTGAATCTTGCCGTTGGATGGGTTGGATTTCTTTTTGATTTTTGTGGATTTAATCTGGACGGAGCAGAGCTGCCGATTCAGGCTGCCATTAGGCTGGTGCACCCACCGGAAGTCCTCAGCTGACAGTGTTTCAACTGAGTTTGCCTGTTCAGTGAGAAAGATAAGTGTGTGCTATGTGTTCTAGCCAACTGCCCTGGTGATGTCCAGAACTCCCTTGCAGACAGCCAGAATAGCTGTGTCACTTGCAACTGAATGCAGGCATCGGGAAAAACTCATCACCTCACTGAAAACATTCATTATGTGAAAACTCTGTCAGGGAGTCACTGTTTGAGAGTACTATGACACTTGAAGCTGTGTGCTTTGAGCAAGAAGTAAAAGCAAAATGCACTTTTTTATTTGATTGAACAGTTAGTGTATAGTTACAGGAGGTGTCAGCTCAATCGGGACCACTAAACATGTAACGCATGTACAAAGATTCTGTCTTGGTTACATTAAACTTTCAAGGCTTACTGTTTTTGACTGTGTGACATTTTCTGCCTATACAGTGATCTAGTGATCCTTTTGAAAAGCAAATCGCGGTTTTGCTTTCATTTATTGTACAACAAGGTTTGAGACAAGTTAGGCGCTATCGTATCAGTTGGGAACCATCCAAGCATCAGACCTGCACAAACAGTGTTTCAGAGGGATAAAACACATACCCCGATAACTGTTCTTGTAGGGAATTTGCTAGCTGTAATGTGGTTTAGAGGTTTTGTTTTTAATGTAAAGAGTATTTACTTGTTTTTTTTTGTTTGTTTTTTACTGGAATACTTTTAGAGTGCAATTAATAGCAGTCACTCGATCACTGTATAGCAAGAAACTGTCACACAATCAAAAACAGCGAGCTTTCAAATTTTAATGTAACCAAGACAGACTCTTTGCATGTCTGTAATATGTTTAGTGGTCCCGACTGAGCTGACACATCTCAAAACTGCACACTCTGATCAATCAAAAAACAACAACTGTGTGTTACTTTCAGTTCGCACTCAAAGCAGACAGAGCAACAACTGCGACAGAACTCTCAAACAGTGAATCACTGACACAGACTTTTCCCATAAATGAATGTCTTCAGTGAGGTGAGGCGCTTTTCATGATGCCAATTCAGTTCCTGTCAAACAGCTGTTCTGGTTGTCTGTGAGGGAGTTATGGACATCATCAGTGCAGTCGGCTGGAACACACAACATGAGCTTATCCTTCCTGATGAAGACCCAAACTCTGCCGAAACACCGTCAGCTCATGGAGAAAAATGGACAGAGTAATCCAAGAGTCTATGTACTGGCAGATACATAAAACCACACCAGACAATGTTTTGTGAGCAATCTTTATGAAAATAAGACACAAACATTTCTTATATCCTATAAATGACTTGCTCTGGGTCACACAGTCAAGTATTTGGGTCCAGCAGGATTGGAACACGCAATCTCTCAGCTCCCAAAATTGCTGTAACCATTCTTATAACAAACTCTTTTCAGAGCCAGTACTGCTGCAAAATGATGTTATTCATGATGGAAATTATCATCATCATGAAAATGTCTAGTTTTACAGTACAACTGCAATCTTTGGAGGGTGATAACCGAACAAGAGCATTGTTTTTTTAGATACAGTACACCTTAAAGAAATCATGCATGTGGGCTTCCAAGACTGCATAGAATGCCGAGCTCGATGGGCACCGCAGAAAGCAGGGAAGCACGATCGAAGCAATATCCTAAACAATGCTAAAGTGATAAGCAATGGAGAAATTTCGGATTTCCAAGAAATAAACTTTCCTACACAATGCATTGATCTCTGTAGATAGATCTAACAGTGTGAGATGCTATTTCTCCATTGCTCATCAGTTTGGCATTCTGTGAGATGTTGCTTCAATCGTGCCCCCTTCTGTAGTACTAGAAGCTTGGCATTCTGTGGGATCTTGGAAACCCAACATGCAACACCTCTTTAGTTTGACGTGTATGGTATCTAAAAATAACAATGCCCTTTGTTCGGTTATTACCCTACAAAGACTGCAGTGATACTGTAAAAGTATTACCCCATCTCCCCTCAACTTGCTTCTGCTGACTATGTCAACTCAGACAATTTCTGTTTAGCCTTGTATTCCCCTACTCAACCTTGTACACTGTCTATTCTGTCATTTCCCCTCTAATATATTGCTTTTATCCCACTGTTATTCCTTAACCTGTTATTTAGCAAAGTCCTTTTTGGATTGCTCCCACTATATCCTACTGCCTTTCAAGTGTTTTCCTCAAATTTTCTCCTCACGTAGAAATAGTGTGCTTCTGCGTTACCTACCAATGTCTGTGTTTTTACTGCCATCATATTCACATTGTATTATGTATATTCTTATTTTCATATTTGTATTCCTTTGCCTGAAAGCTTTTGTGTAATATAGTTTGTGTATTTCTAATATTGCACTACTTGAGTACTCTCTGATGAGGAGCCTTTGTAAATGAGTTTCTGACTCAAAGGTTATTGTAATTCCAAGATTTAAATAAATAAACTTAAAGTAAATATTTCCATAACAATAATTTACATCATCCTTAACATAATTTTGCAGCCATATTGACTCTGACCAGAGTTTGTTTACATTGTCAATCGTACATGCTCCGAACAACAGTGCCTCTTGTCATTGACTTACATTGTTTAAAAAAAAAAAAACACTTTTTCCTTTTCCTTCTGTGCCACTTTTGACACTGGTATTTTGTACATTTCTTTTTACTTTTGATTTTCAATGTTTTATAGCCACTATTAAAGATGTGGCAGTCTGCAGCAGATGCCAATGCAGATAATGTCGGGTCAGAAACCTTTCAAACAATGCTCTTGTGGCAAAAGCTTCTGTTAGAGATCCACACTGGAAGTATCTAAGTGTTTGGGTCTTAATTAAACACTGTTCATTGGCTGAGATTAAACCCCTATAAAACACCATTTTAGTTTTCTTCTGCTGCTGCTGCTGGGCCTGAGTCATCTGGTGTGATCTTGTTAGGGATGGTGTCAGTCTCCCCATACTGATGGGGCTCACCTTGTGGATAATAAAGTAGTCTGCAACCTGGATCTGGCTCTAGATGAGGAGCGGCCCCTGCTTCTTTAGATGCTGGCCATAGTCCAGAGTGCCTTCTATCACCAGAAGAAAACCAATAAAGTTGTGCCCTTACCATGTCCAGGACAACGCAAATGAAAACATAAATAAAAGCTTTCATTATCTCCCCTCTTGACTACTGCAATGTGCTCTACCAGGGTCTGCCAGCAACTTCATTTCACCGCCTGCAGCTGGGGCAAAAAGTTGGAACATATCTTAGCTGTGCTCTGCGAACTGCACTGGCTGCCAGTCAGATGGCACAATGATTTGTGATGTGTTGAATAGACCGAGACCTCATTACATCTATGAGCTGTCAGTCACCCATGTAAAAGAGGGTGACCTCTTAGCTGGAAGGAGTTTGCATTCCAGTAGCTCGGGGCTCTTGAAAGTTCCCTATAGTACAGTATGATCAGCTAGGTATTGTGCACTTGTGGTGGTTGCCCCTAGGAGCTACGATGCTCTCCTGAATGCATCTGCTCTGCTCCCTCTGTGGATACACTTCATGCCTCTTTGAAAAACCTAGCTTTTTTGCCAGGCATTCAAAAATTAATTAAAATTAGCAGTTGTTACCAGCTGTTACTCATCCCTAAATAATAAAATCTGAACGGTAAATGTTTTTATATGAAATTTACATTTGAATATGTTGTTTAGTCTGTTCAGCTCACTTGTGCAGCGCCTTGAGTTCAGGAAAGGAGCTTTAAAAATAAAGCTATCTTCAGCCCGTTTGATGACTCAGAACTCGAAGCAAGACAACATCATCTGTCCCTCTCATGCTGATTACATCACTTCTTACCTCACCACTGACACCACAACGATGTCTCGGGGGCAACAAAGACAACACTGTTGTCACCAGCACCATCTTCACCTATCCCTCAGCTACCTTAGTAGGAGCTCTCTGTGGCCCAAGTTCAGACACTTAATGTTCCTTGAAAAAACAGTACATGAAAAAGAAATTCAGTTACTCCATCTGCTATAGGAGTCACTGTCTAAAGATTCAGCTTGTGGCAATTCTGTATTACTGCTAATACGTGGAGCCTGCAGGCAGTGTAATGTTTTTGCAGCAGTTCTGAGCAACTGTCGAGGACAAAACTACTACAGAAAGTGTGACTTTTGCCTGTATATTGTAGATACTGGTCATTCATATCTGACATCTGCGGCCTTTGCACAGAGAGAGAGAGAGAGATTTAAAAGTAGCAAGACACACAACATCACATATAAACAAGAAGGTGGGACACTGCTGCGGGTAGGGGGCAAAGTGTAGGGGCTGTAGAGCAGTCATAACCCAGAGGGTACCCTGGGTACACCATCAGTGCTTCAACTGCAGGAGGGTTCAAGTGTGGGGAGCCAAAGGCAATACTGCAAGGGCAAAAATCAGTTACTTCAGAGGGTTAGGAAACAACCAGGGAGACTACTGGCTCCATTGCTGCAGAGGGCCCAGCAATCCAATGGGAACAAATGGACCATAGTTCAGAAGAGGGAAAGACAAGAGAGTAGAGAGACCAGTGGTGCAAGGTATGATAATACCTAATAAATTATAATAAATAATAGTAAAATAATGCACTTAGGGCACAGAAACCCAGGGGCAGTGTACAAAATGGGTGGAGAGGTACTGACAACCATGAATCAGGAAAGAGACCAGGGATAATTATATCAGATGACCTAAAGGTGGTGAGGCAGTGCTACAAGGCAGTCAGAAGGGCTAGTAGGATGCTGGGGTGCATAGGTAGGGGTATCACCAGCAGAAAGAGAGAGAGAGAGGTGGTGTTGCCCTGTATAGATCGCTGGTAAGACCCCACCCAGAGTCCTGTGTCCAGTTCTGCAGACCACATCTCCAGAAGGACATACAGCAAAGGCAGTCTAGAGGAGGGGACTAAAATAGTGCAAGGTCTGCATCAAAAGCCCTATGAGGAGAGACTAAAGGACCTTGATATGTACACTCTGCAACGGGAATGGGCAGGGATATGATAGACACCTTTAAATACCTCACGGGTAAATAAGGTATAGGAGGGAAGTATTTTTCAGAAGAAAAGGTGTTCGAGAACAAGAGGATATGCCAAGAAGCTGGAGGAGCATATATTCAGGAAAGATGTGAGGAAGTATTCTTCACAGAGAGAGTGGTGGATTCCTGGAACAGACTTCCAGTGGAAGTGGTGGGGGTAATGGCAGTGGTGGGGTTCAAGAGTGCATGGAATAAGCACAAAGGAATCACAGTAAGAAAGGTGGTGGGGGAGGGGGAAAAAGCTGTAGATTGGGTATGGTCTGTGGTAACAGTGTAGGTAGGGAGGAATGGGCAGACTGGATGGGCCAAACGATCTTATCTGCCATCAGATTCAATGTTTTTATGTATGCCCACCTCAAACAAGTAACTACCCTTGTTTGAGGAGGCCCCCCCGGAATTAAGCCAGGATGGGGTATGGGCTGGCATTCCAGGGAAGGGGAACAACATCCACTGGGGATAAGCCAGGGAAGGGTGGGAGCCCCAAAGGGTGAAAGAGAAGGACCATGGTGATGAAAGACTTCATTATTAGAGGTACAGGTGAGATAGTGAGTTTCACCTCTGATGCTGAATGTGAAGAACACTGCCTGAAGAAACCATTGATATGCTTAGTAAGAAAGTGTTGGAACTCAATGGGAAGGAAGTGGGAGGCCAGATCAGATAGTGCACGTAGCCTGATCTGGCCAGGACAGGCATAGAGGAAGTAAAGAAAAGTTACTGCACCCTTGGTAGGATTATAAGAGACAGAGCAGGAAGAGTGACTATGTCCAAGGTCTTATAGCAGCCACGATACAATCACAGACAGCAGATCAAAATAGACAAGTTCAATTCACACATAAAAGGCTGGTGTTGGGAGGAGGATTTTCAGTTCTTAGGAGACTGAAGCCACCCTTGGTGGGACTGGATGTTGTTCAAAAAGGATGGCATGTGGCTCATGAGGAAGGAAGCAGCGGCTTGTGATTAATGGCTTTGTATCCATCTAGTCTCATGTTTTTATCATCTCTGGAATGCTAATTTTTCCTTCTTATTTAGGTGTAATAGTTATTTGGGCTGTTTTTAATATTAAAATTAAGATTTTAGTTAGATTTATTTAGATAATTTTAGCTTAAACAGTCTATTCCATGATTCCTTGCTATCCTGTGGGGGGTTCAATCTGCTTTATTGGGCACTGCACGGTTCTGATTCTGGTTGTGACTAGGAGCTGCAGTGAGTTACGGTGGGTTATTCAGGCTACAGTGACCTTTTCAGAAACAGAACTCAGGTAAAATTTACTTGCAATTTCTGTCCATGATACCCTTTCAGTCTTGGCTCAGGTAAGTGCTGTTGTGAGACTGCTATTATTCACTGTACTAACTTTGCAGTATTCTCATGGAACTAAAGCACGCAAATCATAAGCAGAGTCTATATTTTTTTTTTTAAATGTTTTATTCATAAAATCCTACAAATCAGGATTTACTGGATTGAGCCAATAACTCATTTACAACGAGGTCCATAGTACATGTAAAAAGATACCGTTTCCAAAACATTGTTTCAATACATTTTCAATACATCGTTATAGTACTAAACACCAATGTAGATACAATACCCCAAATTATTCAGACTAGTAAACAAGTGTCACACAATGCGTCATTCAGCAGCACACTCATCTGAATTATACACAACCATTGTGCAACATTTTACAGCACAGTCTGGATTTAAGAGCTATATCATCTAACCAACTTTTAATCACCTTCCAAATATTTTTCCCAGTTGAGGTCCCTAAATTATGTGGAATGCTGTTCCATCTTGAGATGCCCGCATAGTAGACAGAGTCATGCCCTTCTTCTAGGTTGCATCTTGGGATTTCCAAGTCCATACCCAGTGCTGATCCTAAGCAGCCCTTTTTTCACTCTGCGCACTAAGTGAGTAGATATATAAGTTGGGAGTTTTCCTTCTAGTCCCTTATGTATAAATGCAATTAGGTGTTCCTGCCTTGTTTCACTCAGTTTTTGCCATCCCAAACTGTCATACGGCAAACATTTATGCGTTAAGCATGGGGCACCAAGGATGAACATTTAGAGCCTGCCGTAACAGATGTCCAGTCTCACCAGGTCCACCCCCGTCCCACCCACATACAGAATATCTCCGTAATCAAAGACTGGTGTTATCATGGAATTAACCATGCACTTCTTTGTCTCTATCGATAAACATAATTTTGCCCTATATAGGACCCCTCATCGCTTTCCCACATTTTCATCAAGTTATCTATATGTACGTCCCACCTAAGGGAGCTGTCTAACCATAAGCCCAAATACTTATAAGATTGGACCTGTTGTATATGTTTTATTGGTCTGAATAACTCTTTCTAAAAAAATAAACTTTAAACAAATAAATTCTGACTGGCCTGGTGACGCTGAGGGTTGAGGCGCTGGACGCTACACCTCGCACCACACCAGAGACCCAGGTTCAGGAACGAGCCCAGAGAGCCGAGGGTCAGCAGGGAGGGAAGAGACTGAGCATCCGCAGGGCTGCTCTCTCTTCCCTGGGGTGGGACGGGGATACAACTGCTCGAAGAGTGACCTCTGGCGGCGGCCAGAGGTAGCCTAAAGCAGCATTGTGGCATATGCCTGGGGGTGGAGCCACGGCAGCACTCTGCCATGATAGCCGGGCTCCACAGGGGATCTCTCGCATAAAGAAACCCCCCCCCATAGGTGAGGCGCTCCTCCTGAGACCACACTCCCTGCACCCGGTCTCAGAGCTCAGGGCTGTCTCCCTCCGGCCCAGTGACTCAACACTAAGAGAAAGAGCACCCTGGGTTGGGGCGGCCCTTCCCCAGAGGGTAGACCAGGGGGATGCCCGGAGTCGGACAGGAACCTGTGGAACACCAAGACACGTTGGGAGGTAGAGACTGGTGATCAGGAGGTCACTGGAGAGAGAGTTTGGAGGTAAGGGGCAATAAAAGGAGTTAAAAAAAATTCTGTTACAATTAGAAATTCCTTGTGCATTTCATCTGGCATCTTCCATATAAGGTGCTGACACCTGACAGAGCATGGCATGGCATGAGGTACGGTACAAATGATAGCCAGTGCGCAGCTCACTTTGATCCCGGCATCTATGGGAGATGGAAGCTGCTGTACTGCCTACACCCACTGTGGGTTTGAGCAGACTAAAAATCTGCAAGAAGCTATGTAATATAGTCATTTTTTCCTAGCAAGTCTGATGTAACAAAGTATGCTATTTGAATTGGTAGGCTGCTTAGTCTGTACTTAAATGTTTAATAGCCTTTCTGCTGACCGCGGTTAGTCAGCATCACACATAGCATAGCATATTGTGCATTTAAGAACCCAGAGTAAAACTCCGCTGAAGGTAAAACCTTGCTGGGTATATCTCAAAAAGTAGATAGACACTGGTGAATATCTATTCGTGACACCCTGTTACCAGAAAGTTTCAAGTTTCGGTGCTTTGGAGCAACCTGAAAGGCCTGAAGAATAAAAACCGATTGCTAACGGTAACAGTAAGTAAACTAAACTCATTAGAAGAAAAAAGAGCATAATTAAAAAATAACTTCTACTACAGAAATACCATGAGGAATATTTAGATCCTATCACTCTAGCTAATCTCTTGATTATTTTTATAAAGCTATGATTTTAAAAGAACTCAAAATGGTTTAAAGTTTTAAACTGACCAGACTGCTTAAGAATAGTGTCCGTTTAGAGAAAAAGCGATACCAATGCCTAAGTAATTAACAAACCTGTTGGAAATTAAGCTACACAGAGACAGATGATAGGAACTTTCAAGGCACTTACTGGTCATGAAGTTTAATTTTATTATAAATTTCAAGTTTTATTAGAGGCTATAGATATAGTCAATGCGACTGTGAATTTATTTTTTCCTTTCTATGGTTACAATTTGGTGTTTTTTATTGTTCTCATAGTGTCATGCTCAGTCTTTCTCTCGATCATGTTTGGAATCTGCATAGCTAATCATTCTCTATCCGGATGTCCAAAGCAATCAACTCAGAAAAGTGGATGAAATCCCAGAAGAAAATATAACCCCCCCAGAAAGTAGAGGATCCTAAGCCCAAGTTCCTGAACAGAAGTAACTCTGAAGAACTCCTCTACAGAGCTGAACAGCTGAAGATCCTTTGTCATCCAAGTGATGACATTACTACTGCTGCCAGAAGTGAAGATTTCTAGAAAGCAGAGGTTGGTGTTTTCTTCAGTTGACAATCTTGCAGAAATACTTGATTTGCTTGGGAAGAAAGGAGGCCAGGAATCTGCCTGGCCAAAAAACAGGAAACCCTGAAAGCTGTACCCCTATGAATCTATAGATTGTTGACAAGAAGCCTGAAAGACTCCCTTAGTTCTGGACATTAAACAGGTCTTTCTTTTGAACCATTTACTAGAAACATTTTCTGGATGTCTTCCTGATTATAGTTAAAATTATAAGTGCATTTAGGCCCTTTATATTGTGCTTTGAAAAGATGGATATCTGGCATTTTTAAATACTATATCTTAAACAGTGTATTTTAAATATGTTTTTCTTACTTGTGACATTATTGTATTTAGTAAAAATGGTATCAACATGGAGTACTTCTGTTAATATTGGCCTTTGACACGGTCTCCCACCCCCTACTGCTGGAAGCCCTCTGTCACGCTGGTTTTGCCTCTGGACCACTTGCTTGGTGCTCCAGCTACCTTTCCGCCCACTCCCAACGAGTCAAAATTGGTGGGACTCTTTCTGACCCACGTTCGATCCTCTCAGGGGTTCCACAGGGCCCATCCCAGCCCTTCTCTCTCGGCACTTAACACCCTGCCCAGTGCGCTCTGGGAAAATTCTGCACGCAGATGATACCATCCTCTTTGCCACTGACCAGAACCCCACTTCCTCCAGGTTTCCTACAAAGGGCCTATGACGACGCTTGAAACTTGGCTTAAAGAGCATGATTGGTCATAAATCTTAAAAATCTAAAACCATGCT
Source organism: Neoceratodus forsteri (assembly GCA_016271365.2). Lineage (NCBI taxonomy): Eukaryota > Metazoa > Chordata > Ceratodontiformes > Ceratodontidae > Neoceratodus > Neoceratodus forsteri. The sequence continues at coordinate 914,924,761 of CM057453.1, read as the reverse complement.
CTTCGCCCACCCTCAAAACAAATCATCCAACTCCCCTCTCCGTATCCTCTCCAGCTCTAAACTACAACTGGAGCAAGTCCAATCCTATAAGTATCTAGGGACCTTATTTGACTCAGCCCTCTCCTACCACACCCACATCGACGCACTTGCTTCTGTAACCAATATCCGACTTGGTATCCTGTACCGCCACAAAAACTGTCTCCCCCCAGACGCCCTCCGGCTTGCAGTTACGTCCTCCATACTATCCCTGGTGGACTATGGGCTACCTGTCTATGGTGCTGCCAACATGACGGCCCTCAACAAAATCCACCTCCTCCTAAATAAGGCTTGCAGGCTAATCACTGGGGCCCTAGGCTCACCATACTGCCAACTCTATGACCTTGCAACAATGCTTGACCTCGACTTAACGCCTGTTTATCAAACGTGCCTCATTTCAAAAAACCTTACTAGGACTTTCTCCTCCCGGCTGACTTCCTCCCTCCTCCCAGCACAGCCCCTAGTCAGCACCCGGACCTCCTGCAAAGCCACCTTCCTGGTTCCTCATGCTAGGACCTCACTTGGACAGAGATCTTTCTGCCATAGAGCCCCTGCTTGGTACAACACTCTTCCTCGGGCCATCACTGAAACCCACCATCTCCACTTTCAAAATGCCCTCAAAAGCGAGCTATTCAGCAAGCGCTGCTGCTCCTGTGCCTAACGGATGCTCAAACCCCTCTTCACTGACAATGCCCTCTGCAGCTCCCGCCCTCACTTCCTATTTCTAACAACTTCACTACTTCCACGTTCCCGCTGCTTACTGTATCACTACTGTCTGAGAACGAACCACGTTGCATTCCTTATGCTGCTTATGCTTAATTATTTACTACCCTGTTCCATACGGATCATACCTCCGCTCTGTACTACTCCTGTCTCAGGCCCTACACTTCTTGTAATCTGTTATCATGGGACCGGTGTGAGTCATGCCATCGACTATCTGTACTGTTCCTGTCTCATGCCTTACGCTCCTTGTAATCTGACACTGTAGACCTGTTTGGCTGTTATCACTCTTCCATGACATACCGTTATGCTGCTAAACCCTGTCTTCTCCTGTTGTCAATTATACCATATTTTGCTCTGTATTACACTACCAATGTTTGCTGTAACCATGTGCCATTTATGCGTGTCTGTTTATACTCATGCTCTTCTTTTGTATGTACCCTGCTTTCTGTGTTATCTGTATTATCTACCACTGTTGACGAGGTACCTTTGGAAATGAGCCCCTTGCGCAAAGGTTGTAAACTGATTGCAATATAAATAAATAAATAAATATTGTCTTGAGGGAGAGTTTCCAAAGTCTAGCAGAATGTAACAAAAAAATAAGATGAAACCACCAAAAGCTAAAGAAAAAGTTAACAATCCAAGTAAATCAAAAAATTAAGGATAAATTAGTAAGCAAAGGCCCACAAGGCAAAATTACAGCTCACATGGCCCAGTCATCAAATCCAGAAAAAGAGTATCATATGAACACTGCCTGTTATTATTGTCCCAGGCCACTTTTATACCTAAAAATGCTCCAGGCTATGGAAACTTACCCAGAGGCTCTCTTAATTTACAGTATGTACGTACATTAGAGCAACCTAATAGCAACAAGAGCAAGGAATGGATAGACTTATTGGAGAAATCCCCAAACTTGGTAACTGACTTAAGATTCCCATGGGAGATCTATATCTAGTGAGGAAGAGAGAGATCTTGATTCTTGTGACGATGAGGATGATATAGATCAGATTTAGGTTCCTCAAACAGTTTTCTCTCACTATGCCTGCAGGAACCTTCAATTAAGGAATCTCCCCTAAACCCTCTTAAAAAGCTTTTATTTAAGTGGATGTGCAACTCAGAACCAAGAAAACCGCGAACTATTGCTAATATTAATATTAGCAGCAAAAAAAATTGTTACTAAACTGTGGTTACAGAGGACCCACCCGCAAACGTCTAGTTGGGTAGCCTTAATTAACTATATATGTATATATAGATAGACTTGAACTTGTTACTGATTCTCTGCAAGATAAACTGGCCAGGACTGAGGAAGTTTGGAGGAGATGGGTGATCTACCAGATAGATAACCCAGATTTTAGTCCATGACGTGGGGTGGAGCCTAATTACTATTTTCCTTTTTTAACACATCTCAGGGGAAACGATGTCTTGCAGAGTTCCTGAGCCTGTGACTGGAACATTGAGGGGTTGTCTACAGATATCCTGCGATCTGCTTAGGACCTGTTTCATTATCGATAATTATGTAGGCGGTACATTGACTGATTTTCTATTTTTGTACCCTGCTGTTACTTGTTTTTGTCTTATGGTTCATCAGATCGAGGCTCTTGATGAATGTTAACAAAACTAAGTTAATGTATTTTTCAAAGAAGAAGACAATATCTCAGATTCATATTGTTACAAATACAAATGAATCCATTGAACAGGTGGATAGTTACTGCTATTTGGGGATGACCTTTGATTCTTTGCTAACTTTTGATACTCATATAACTACTACTATAAAAAAGGTGACCAAGAAATTGGAAGCCTTAAGATGAATCACCAAGTGTTTACAAACAAAGGATAGGAAAAAAGTGGCCAAACAGCTGATCATGCCAACATCGACTTATGGGGATTTAATTTATAGAACTGCAAATAAGCATTTGTTGATTATATTAGACAGGGTGCAATACAGAATAGCTAGATATGTATTACAGTGTACATATCGAACTCATCATTGCAACATGCTTATAAAATTAAACTGGCAGTCTTTAGAAATGGGTTCGTTAAAAAATTGGTTAATTCTGATACATAAATATTTAATATCTTATCCTGATCATTATATTATGCAAACTCTTTTTCCCAAAGATAGTAAGGGTAAGCATGAATTAACAAGATCTGTGCACAGACACAGAATTTGCCCCATTAAAATTAATAATAAATTTGGTAATGGTACGTAAGCAATAAGACACGACAGGGTGTGCATGGAACAGATTTTACCACACGGCCACGGGCGTAATAAGACACGAGACCTTGGCCAAGTGCCTTTAGCTCCTGGCGTGCGGTAAAATCTGTTCCATGCACACACCTGGAGTGTCTTATTGCACTTATAAAATGGTATCCTACCTTTATTTAACTATTTGCAGTTAGAGAAATATTGTTTGTATGTAAAAAATGTAATGATGCTAATGTATGATAAAACAGTCCTTCCGCTGACATTTTTTTTTTATTTATTTTATTTATTTCAATCTAGGATTACAATACCTTTGAGCCGAGGCTCTTTTACAAAGGTTCCACGTCAGCGTGTGCAACAGTCATCATTTTTAGTTACAAACATAACGTCACTGACTTACAGACATGTAATAACCAGTACAAAGACTTGAGCTATGAGCAAGACAAGGGGAGGGTCGATGGGAGAAGTGAGGGTAGGGGATCGGGGGGGTGGGAGGTGCAGAGGGTAAGGGGAGTCACGGGAGGTGGATGGGTGCAAGGGCAGGGTGGAGATCAGGGGGAGGTGGGCAAGGGTGGAGACAGTGCAGCCAGGGGGGCCTTTGTCGAGGAATATGCCAGGTAAGGTGTTAGGGTGCAAAGACTGATTGTGTGCAAGGGTGCTGGGGCATGTGCAGCTGGAACGGTGGAAATGTTAAGATGGGCAATCGCAGGATACAAGCAGTGAGAGGCGCAGCTTGGACTTGAAAAGGCCGAGTGTTGGAGGCGGTCACTATGTCGCTGCCAAGAGAGTTGAGCCAGTTGGATGCCCGATAGGCAAATGATTTGTCCTGGGTCAGGCGACATCATGGGATATGTAGTAGATGGGAATTGGATCTCCTTTTAGTGACATTCCTATGTCTAGGCTTAAGGAGGGCACAGACACCAGGTGGGGCAAGTCTCATTATGATTTTCTTGGCCGTGATGCAGGTTTGGTAATTTATGCGTTTGTCCAGCTGAAGCCATCCAGATTGGGAATAAAGGTCCCAAGTGTGGGTATGGCGATGTGAGCCAGTGATGAGACGACAGGCCTTATTCAGGGAGGTCGCGTCACGTTTGAGAGCAGTGGTAGCTGACAAACCCATATATGATACCATAGTCTATGATGCTGACAATGGAGCTTTGGACGGCCACTGACAGTGCTTCTGGGGTTAGGTGTTTCCTGTGCCGGAATAATATACCTAACCTCGCATTGGCAGACTTTGCCACATTGCTAATATGGACAGCGTATGAGAGGTGGGGATCAAGGGTGATGCCAAGGTACTTGAAAGATCGTGTTTGCTCTAGGATGGCTCCTTGTTCGGTTGCAATGGAGAGGTGGAGTTGTTTGTTTTTGTTGTGGGGGCTGCAAAAGACCATAGACTTGTTTTTTTTCTGATTGTGAAGCAGTTTGTGGTTTAGGAACCAGGATTCGATGGAGGAGAAGGCCCACTGAAGTTTATTTTGTAATTGGTTTGGATCAGGGTCTGAGGTGAGGATCACAGCAACGTCGGCGTAGAGAATTATTTGTTCTGGGCAGCTATCCGGTAGTGAGTTTAAGAATAGGCTGAAGAGGAGGGGACCCAGAATGGAGCCCTGGGGGACTCCCGAGCGGACCGGTCTAGGGTCTGAGAGTGTATCAGCGATTCTTACTGTTTGGGACCGTTCTTCAAGGTAGCTCTTAAACCAGCCAATGGTGTCGGTTGACAGCCCAGTGTTCTGAAGCTGGACAAGTAGGAGGCGGTGACTGAGGGTGTCGAAGGCTTTGTTTTAATATTCATGAGGTGATTTGCATAATATTCATAAGGTCATTGTTTTTTTGATTTGAGTTAGCAACAGCACTTGAGAGATATGCACACAACTGCCAAACCACTGCGAGAAGAAAGACTGAATGGGTGCACTGCGTCTGGGATTAGAAACTGGGGAGGAAACAGCAGGCAGCTGTTCTCGGTCTTTACAGAGTTTAGCAGTATGGGAACTTGGGATAAGTGCAATGAAGGAAATCGAAATGAAGACGAGACGCTGAAAGCCCCGTTCGGCGCCGTGCAGCGAGGGGGGGGTGGGGAGGTAAACACAGTGCCAGCCACGGCGTCTTCCCTTCACTAAAATAGCAACAGCCCCGTTCAGCGAGGGGGGGGGCGGGGAGGTAAACACAGTGCCAGCCATGCCGCTTTCCCCTTCACTAACATAGCAGCAGAACGACAAGTCTTGTCTGGCCGAACTTACCTTATATACCTCACACACTTACAGGCTGCGGAGTCAAGTCGTCTGGCGCCTCATGCTGCCGACACCACCATGCAGTTTCTCTCGTGTTCTCCTCCACTCGCAGAGAGTGGGTGTGGGAGTTTTGAAGGGAGTGAGTGAGCGGGTTCAGCTTTTAGCGAGGAAACAACAATGGCGGCATTTTTAAATGCCAACGTTCTAAGGCTTGATGATTTCAGTCTTTTTACTGCTGTCCTTTTTTTTCCACCATGCATGGAATATATTTCATGCACGGTGAACTTAATCTCTGATTGGCTGATTTAGCCTACCCATTTTATGACCTTTTATATCAGGCAGCCAAAGTATAGAATATCCTTACCCCTCCAAAAAGATCTTTAGATGACCATGTGACCTTCAAAACTGACATTTTTAAACTCTATAAGATAGAATGTAGCTGTATATGATTTTGTTTGATAAGGGTGTTTTTCTTGTGAACTATTCCATATCTTTCTTTTCAGTAATTAGAAATTGTACTTCTTGTAAGATGAAATGTACTTTGATGAGTATGTATGTATATTGTAGACGGAGCACTTAGATAAATAGGGTATTTTTATAAGTTATTGTAAACTGCACTGTGTGTACATTTTGTGGTGTTTATGATGTGTTATATGTTATATGTTTAAGTGTAACCTAGTGCAATACAAACAGGACCGTCTTGAGAACAGGATTCTATAATCCTAATGACTAGTACTGCTGTATAAAAAGAACATTTTTATCTATCTAACTGTATGTTCTCTACCCTGGAATAAGTTTTGAATAATGTATGAAGTCATCTAATAAAATCTGGATTAAAAAAAAAAGGAACCAAGAAAACAGCAAGTCTATTAGCGAGTGAATTACAGCACACTGTAAATGGACTAAAAACTTTAACCAGTAAGTTAAACCACTCTGTAATGGGTCCTAACCACATGAATAAACAAAATCTGAATTCAGGAACAATAAACTGAAAAATGGTGAAACAGAGAATACCCCCTCAGTGCTTGCTCAGGATGTAATTACTGAAAAATAGCCATGCAGCTGACATTATGTTACTGCAACAGCTGATGGCTATGGAACAATAAATAATTAAGTGACACGGTGATCCAAGGTGCTCAAATGGATAAAATACTGTTGTTAGTACAAAAATTACTGATGCAAGTACAAGAACCGTATGGTAACTCAGAAAACAGCAGACGAAAGTAACAAAGGATAGGCAGATACATCAGACAACAGATGAAAACACCTTAATTATTGGAAGTGCTAGAGCTATAAGAACTTGTCAGTAAAAGATCCCCGGAACTTAGTTAATGTACCATCTTTTATGTAAATCTTATTCTCTACTTGCCCTTAAAACCCATTTTGGGGTTCTGAGTAAAGCTGATGCATGACACCTTGATGCTCATTCAAAGAAACCCAGGAGAAGGCAACCTTAAAATCTGCAACTTGGAATGTAACTGAGAATCATAGGAAATTGACCGATGACAAATTTAAAGATTTCCTGGATATTATCTTTCTCCAGGAAACATGGTGGAATCAGGAACCAACCATAATTAATTATTCTGACATTTTTATGCTCTCTGCAATAAAGCATATTAAAGGAGCCTGATCAGTTGGCTGACTCTTAACCTTGGTCTGGAAGAAAAAAAATATTCACTGTAGTAATGTTGTTTCTTCACAGGGATCCATCAATGAGCCTTACAAATTACATCAGTCCACAGGAGTGTGCTGCCCTGGATGCAGAATGTATGCAAATGACGGACTGTAGAATGCATGTCCAAACTCTGCACTGTGATCATACTCCTCTGCTGTTCCAACATCAGATTTGTTTCTATGGCCAGGGGAGCAGTGACCACTAACATTATCTAAATGGCTACCAAAATATTTCTAAAACTTTTCTACAATTTTGTAAAACTCAAAGAAAATGAGCTGGCCCAGTGGCGCTGAGGTTTGAGGCGTTGGACGTCATACCTTGCGCTACACCGGCGACCAGACTTCAGGAATGGACTAGGGTTGTCAGGGGTTGGCCGGGGGGGCAGGAAGTTGGATTAAGCCACCATATGGCAGCTTTCCTCTCCTGGGTAGGGCTGGGGGGGTTGTGTGACCGGCACATGCAGACCTCTTGCGGAGGCTGGGGGTTCCAGCAAGACTGGTGCCTGGAGTCTCCTGGGGGACATGCTGGATGGCGGCGCTTTGCGTCACTTGTGTCACTGCACGCCACACCCCTCATTCACAAAAACAAAATAAAAAAATAGTTGCCATCTCTATGAGGCCTCCACTCTCCCAGTTCTAATCACCGCCTTGGCACTCTGGGACTTTGACCTATTATGGCTACCAGTGTAGCCATCCGACTCCATGCCACACCCTGGGGGGTTTTGCCAGGGAGGAAATACTGGTAGGCTCCCCTGCCGGATTCCTTCCTCCATTGTTGTATGCATTGCAGCGGGTGCATTGGGTCCACCCTGGGGGGCAATTCAGGGGGTATCCTATGCCTGGAGGAGTCCCGGGGAGTGACGGGGTCCAGGATTTGGCTGGGGTTGAGCCTTGGCGGTGGCAGGGAACAAAGCATACTAAATAAATTAAAAAAAAAAACTCAAAGAAAATTTAAGCAGACAAAACATTTAAAATCAAAATGATCGGCTCTGTGATGCTGAAAGAAGGGGTTCGCTCGGCATGCTGGTGATCCGGGTTCACGCCCAGAGCATGGGTACCAGGAGCGGAGACCGGTAGGGAAGGGTCTCACAAGCTGTTCATTGATACCTCCCAGGGGCGTGAACGAGCCTGGCTCCTGCAGGTGGACTGGTGAATAAGCTTGGAGGACGTGAGGCCTCGATGCATCCTCCTGCACATCCCCACCTCAGGATGCCATTCTTACTGCCAGTATGTGGGGTGGGCCAAGAAAACATAAAATTGGGCTCCTTGCTGGCCAGATGAGCACCCAGCCCATGCCACCACGAATCCCAGGACAGCCCGGAATGACCCTGCGGTAGCCTCTTGGGGTACACAGTTCACCTAACAGCACTTCCCCCTCGGAGGGGAGGGACTCTTCTGACACATGGAAAGGTCGGGTTATCCGGGTAAGGCTGTGAGACAGGGTCGGGAGATGGTGCAGAGCCAAGATAGGGGTGTGGTGGGCGATGGTGCTCCGAAGCAGTGGCTGGCAGGGTTGCCAGAGGGAGGAGCATAAAATAAATAATACAAAAAAAAAATTGAAATGATCACAATTTTAAAATTGTTGAGAAATTGCAATAAGTAATGCTCAGGCAACCATAAAATAGGAACTGATTCTTTTGTGAACCTATTTTCAGGTTCTAGTAGGGGACACAGGGTCAGAATCTGTGGGGCTCATTGATGGATCCCTGAGAAGAAAATACAGGTTACTCACCTGTAACAGGAGTTCTAGGAATGGTATATGTTGTTCATCCACACTGTCTGGCAGGTATCCTTGCCGCTTTAAATCTTGCCGGAAGGTCTTCAAGCTGCTCCACCCCACCCACCGGGTGGTAAAACTCTGCTCCACCCCATGGCGCCAGATCTGGCCCGCTGGAAGCTCAGGTTGTGCGCTTCGGCCGGGAGTGTTGGTCGTAGATGAACAATATACCATTCCTAGAACTCCTGTTACAGGTGAGTAACCTGTATTTCTAGGACATGGATATGTTGTTCATCCACACTGTCTGAGCAGACTCCTAGCAGTTCTCCGGGAGGAGGGAGGCAAGGCGCACACCCCTACTTAGGAATAAAGACTGGAGAACCGAGGCCCCAAAACCAGCATCCCGGCGTGACTCAAGGTCGATGTGGTAATGGGTGATGAAGGTGTGTGCTGACTTCCAGGTAGCAGCCCTGCAGATATCCTGGATAGGGACGTCCCTGGAAGCAGCCACCAATGCAGTAGTATGGCGGGTAGAATGAGCTCTTATCCTCTGGGAGGCTCCATGCCCGCCAACTTATAGCAGAGATCTATGCAGGAGGTGACCCACCTGCTTATCGTCCGCTTGGCTGCAGGTCTGCCAGGTGCGGCTTCAGCGTGGTGACAAACAGCTGGCGAACCTCTCCCGATTTCAGCTGGCTCCTTATAATAAGCGGCGCCTTCTAGGGTCAAAGTATGGAGCCTGTATTCAGCCTCCGAGGTGTGATTGGGGTAGAACACCGGCAGAGTCAACACCTGGTTAAGGTGAAACTCCGACACCACCTTCGGAAGGAATTTCGGGTTGGGGCGCAGGACAACCTTGTCCCTGTGGAAGACCAGGTAAGGAGACTCGATGCAGAGCACCTGGAGCTCTCCCATCCTTCTGGCTGACGTGATAGCCACCAAGAAGGCGGTCTTCCACGACAGGTGAGAGAGTTCACACCTGTGCATTGGTTCGAATGGCTTGCCCATGAGCTTTGCCAGTACCAGCAGTAAATCCCACGGAGGTGGAGGTTCTCGCACCGGAGGGGAAATGTGATCAAGGCCTTTGAAAAAGTGCCAGACCACCTTCTCCTGCGCCACCGACTGCTCCCCCACCCGCGCCCGGTAAGCAGAGATGGCTGCCAGGTGCACCCTTAGGGTCGTCGACCTAAGCCCTTGATGAGAAAGGGACCATAAATAGTCCAAGATGCTTGCCAAGGAACAGGAGGAAGGGTCCAAGCCCTTGCCCTGACACCAAATGGAAAACCTCTTCCATTTGAAAGCATAGCATTTCCTGGTCGACTCCTTACAGGACGCCTCAACTACATTGAGGACCTCGTCGGAAAGACCCAAGGCCTGGAACTCTAGCCGCTCAGGAACCAGGCCGTCAGGTGCAGAGATTAAAGGTCCGGATGGAACACCTTCCCCTGACTGACTGAGAGCAGGTCCGGGCGAGCTGGAAGCTGCCTCGGGAGCCTGGAGCTGAGGCTGAGGAGATCTGGGTACCAGAACTGGCGGGGCCAGTCTGGGGCTATCAGAATCACCTGCGCCTTGTCCCTCCTTGCTTTGAGAAGCACCTTGTGTATCAAGGGAAATGGGGGAAGGCGTAGAAGAGGCCCGGGGTCCACGGCCTCGAGAAGGCATCCCCCTGCAGCGAGCCCTGCTGAGGGGGGCGGGCATGGAACAGCCTCAGCTTCGCGTTCTCCTGAGGCAAACAGGTCCACCTGAGGTGTGCCCCAATGGGAGAACAGATCTTGTACTACCTCCGGCAGGAGAGACCACTCGTGGGATGCAGCCCCTATCCGGCTTAGGGCATCGGCCAGGGTGTTGGAGGCTCCTGCCACATGAATGGCTAGGAGATCCACCTCCAGGCTGCGCACGAGTGACCAAATGCGGAGAGCCTTGCATAGAAGCATGGAGCGCGTCCCGCCCTGGCGGTTTAGATAGTACATGGTCGTGGTATTGTCCGTCTGGACTCGGACCACTTGACCCCGGAGAAACGGAGCAAAGGCGGTGAGAGCTAAGCGGACCGCTCGGAGCTCCAGCAGGTTGATGTGGCATCGGGATTCCCGCGGGGACCAGAGGCCGGGCGCCCGGTGTTCCCCCAGATGGGCATCCCAACCCATCAGAGAGGCATCGGTCGATAGAGAGACCATCGGCTCGGGGCCGACAAACGGGATGCCCTCCTGCAGATGAACTGGAACGGTCCACCACCGGAGAGCGTTCTACATCCCCTTGGTCACTGTCACTAGCTGGTCCAATGGATCGCAGCATTGAGAACACTGGCTGGCCAGCCCCCATTGAAGGGGGCGCATGTTCCAGCGGGCCCAGCGGATCACGCTGGTACAGGCCGCCATGAGACCCAGGAGGCGCAGGAAGTCCCGGGCAGGGCGCGATTGCCCAACCAGAAATGATTGGGCAAAGGAGGAAAGAACCTCTGCCCTGTCCGCCGGGAGCCGTGCTCTGGCTCGAAGAGAGTCGAGCTCTGCCCTGATGAAAAGAATCACCTGCTTCGGCTCGAGTTCTGACTTGGCCTCGTGATGAGAAGGCCGATTTGAGAGCAAACCTGGAGGGCTAGATCTCTGGACCGCCTCCACCTCCTGTCTGGAGGGGCTGCTATCAGCCAATCGCCCAGGTAAGGGTACACCTGGACCCTCAAGCGCCAAGAGGGAAAGCTGTCACCACTGCTATGCATTTGGTGAAGACCCTGGGAGCTGGAGACAGGTCGAAGGGCATGGCTCGGAACTCGAAAAGGGATCCCTCCGCTCGAAAGCGAAGGAACCTTTGATGTGACGGACGGATAGGGACGTGAAAGAACACGTCCTGCAGGTCCAGAGAGCAGAACCACACGCCGGGTTCCAGGGATGGTATTATCTGAGCCAGAGTGACCATCCTGAAGGTTCGAGACCTTAGGAACTTGTTTAGGTCATGTAGGTCGAGAATGGGGCGCCAGCCCTCCGTCCGTTTCGGAACCAGGAAGTACCTGGACACAAACCCCGGGTCTGAGGGAGGGTCCGCCACCTCCCTGATCACCTCCTTTTGGAGGAGGAGAGCGATGTCGGCTCGGTGAGCTGACAGTGAGGCTGCGGATCCCAATGCCCTCCGAGGTGCGACGGCTCTGAAGGGCGGGGCCTGCTTGAATTCCAAGGGCAGGCCTTTTCCCACCACCTGCAACACCTACCTGTCCGTGGTAATAACGGACCAGGCGGAAAGGAAGTGACGGAGCCGTCCCCCCACGGGGGGAACCTGGGGTGAGGTGACGGGGTTGGGGGCGACACCCCTCAACCCGTCACTGGGCAGGCTTGGAGGAGGGACCGGCCGAGGGACCTCCTGGGCCTTTACCTCCCTGCTTCCTGTTGGAGGAAGCCGACGGCTTGGGCTTGGGATGCCAAGCTCGTGCCTGCTGGCCCTGACGTTGCTGGGCCGGACGTGCCGCGGGCGCAGAGGGACGAAAGGGCTTAGGCTGTGGTTTGCGGCCTTTGTCCTTCTGAGCGGATGAGACCGAGTCCAAGGTAGCATTGGACTTCTCGATCCTCTGCAGGTGATCTTCCACCCCAGGGCCGAAGAGGTCGGTCCCCAAGAAGGGGACATCCGCCAACTTGTGCTGGGTATCCGAAGTGAAGGTGGATATCCTCAGCTAAGCCCAACGACGCATAGCCACTGCGGCCGCCACAGACCTGGCACATGAGTCCCCAATGTCCAAAGCAGTCTGAAGCTGCTGTTTGGCCACTGCCCTGCCCTAGTCCCACACCTGCCTATCCGTGGTCTGCAGATCCGCTGGAAGATGAGGGACAACCTCGTCCAGGGAGCCCAACAGGGCGTGAGAGGAATGTGCCATGAGGACGGCCGAACTGGCCTGGTGAAGGCCGAGGGAGGACACAGCGTAGACTTTTCGCCCGGCATAGTCCAATTTCTTGGACTCCTTGTCGGGAGGTTTGTCCACATCCCTAGAGTTCCCGGCACGCCCGAAAACGCTGTCGGTAACTAACCCCTCGGCCGAGGGGTGTTCCGAAAAACCGGACAAGGAACCGGTAGGGACCGCATACTTCCTGGCCATCCTGGCCGAAGGCACAGGGCAGGAAGCAGGGCGCTGCCAGAGCTCCAAGGCCGGGCCCACTATGGCCTTGGCCACGGAAAGGCCTCCGTGGAGAATCCTCGGTCCAGAATCTCCGTGAGGGGATACCTGGCCCGCTTAGAAACGGGTTCGAGCTTCATCCTGGTGGACTCCGAGATGAGCCGAAGCAATCCCAGGAAGGACGAAGGGCTATCGTCCACCGACTGTCCTCCTGAGGACTCCAAGTCCATTCGCTTGGAGAAAAGGGAGGAATCGTCTTCGGACTCGGAAGAGTCCTCAAAGAGCTGCCTCGGGCCTGAGCCACCCTCCACCTGATCGGGAGTGAGGGTGACAGACAGCCTACTGGGCAGTCCCTGAGCCGACCGAGAATTCTTGGTCGGAGCCCCAAATAACGGCTGTGGAGGCGGAGGTTCCACCGGAATCGGTGGGGCAGCTGGTTTTGGCCGAACAACCGGCCTGGGAACAGGCCTCGATAAAACGAGGGTTGTTTCGCCGCTCGGTGACAGCCACTTAATGGCCGGGAAGCGGCGGCGCGACTTGTTCCGGTCAGAAGGAGCTGTTGCCACATGAGGTTCTCATATCGCGGCACCTTACGCTGCCGAAGCCTCCCTCGCCTGAGGAGGAGGAAGAGATTTAGCGCGGCGCCGCTTGCCGCCGGTGCCGACCGAGACCGCTATGACGGGCGGGATAGGCTGGACCGCCAAGAAGTCCGGGAGACCGAGAACTCGACTTTCCTGAGGACGGTGTGGGAGGTGTGTCGTGGGAACCAGCACTTTCGTTCGGAGGGTTCAACCGAAGGCTCCGGAACCGGAGGCACAGACAAGCCAACGGGGTCCTCAACTCCCACCGGGGGAACCGGGGAGAGGGGATTCTCGGCTTCTCCTACCGACAACCCGTCCAACAGGTCAAGAAAAATCTCGACCGCGTCAACGGAAGTCTCGGTCAACTGGCCTGACGGGGACACCGTGAGACCAGTGGCCGAAGGCGAGCGGTCGACCAAAGTCGACGGCCGACAACTCGGGGAGGGATCTTTCCCGCTCCCAAGAGCGTCGACGGTGGGACTTACCCTTGTCTCTCTTTTTGGACCGAGAAAACGGTCCAGCAGAAGTTGGTCCCTCACCTTTAGTAGAGAGGGTCAGACAAAGCTCCTTAAAAGAAGCTGAATAAGAGGCACCAAGAGAGAGCGGGACAAATGCCACAGCCGAGGTAGAAGCGGCCCGCGGCGCCTCCTCTTCGAGGGCGATCATCTGCTCAAGCTGATCCGCCGAGCCCACCGGCGTGGAAACTGCCGACCGGGCCTCTTTTGACTTCACCGGAGGAAAACGCTCGGACGCCCAGTTGTAAACGGGCAGCACGGTCTTCTCGAGGACGAGGTGTAAAAAGGAAGAGCACAGGTCGCAGGTCTGCGGGTCGTGCTCCAGGCCTAGACAGTAGACACACGTGGAGTGCGGATCTGTCCGAGACATCTTCTGCCCGCAAGGGTATCTCCAGAAACTGGGAGTTGATTTGTCCATCGCAGCCGCAAGGGAGAGAAGACCGAAGTCTTTCAAGCAAAAAACGTTTAAATTCGAAAAATCGAAGAATTAGGAACCAGTCTTATACGCAGAGCGGTAAGGAGGGAACCTGAGCTTCCAAGCGGTAAGGAAGATCTGGCGTCATGGGGCGGAGCCGAGAGTTTTACCACCCGGGTGGGTGGGAGGAGCCAGCTTGAAGACCTTCCGGCAAGATTTAAAGCGGCAAGGATACCTGCCAGACAGTGTGGATGAACAACATATCCATGTCCCTAGAACAACAATTATTACAGTGAATAATTTTTTCTTCAAACAACACGAATCCATCAATGAGATGCTTTACAAATGGCAACCTCACTAGCAGTTCCTTGAGAGGAGGAGTCTAAAATGTATTTAGGAAAATGACTGTGCAAGACAGCAGCTCCAAAACTGACATCTATCCTGGACAGTATGTCCAAGCAGTAGTGCTTTGTGAAAGCATGTACTGCTTTCCAAGTAGCTGCTTTACAGATTTCTTGGAGGGGGATGCCCCTTGTAGCTGCCACAGAGGCAGAGGTGCCCCTTGGGGAACGTGCTCATAGGCCTCTGGGGGGGTACTTTGCCAGTTTTTTCATAACTGAAATGTAGGCAGGAAACTATCCAGTGAGAGACAGTCTTCCTGGCTGCTGGCATACCTTTGCCATCTTCTCCACAGATAACAAATAATCCATGAACTCTGGAACCTGACATCTCTTATCCAGTCCATGTAGTGAGCAACTGTAGTGCTCCTTTTATATCCAGACAGTGCAATGTTTGCTCACCTGTACTGGAATGTTCAGGACAGAGGACAGGAAGGGTAGCGGACTGGTTTAAGTGGAATTCTGTCAATACCTTAGGTCATATCTCAACTGTCCCTGATTTCGAGGGATGTCCCCGATTTTGCCTCAAAATATTTATCTGTCCCTCCAAAAAACAAGTCTCTGTGACTGAACAGTGGGGACTTTAATCACAAAATAATACCAGACATTATAGTTACAGACTTGTTCTTGCTCAGAAAAAGCATTTTATGCTAAATCTCCTATTCTACCAGCTTCCTAAGGTGGTATCACCCATGTTTACATTGTGCCCCTGATTCTAGTCCTTTGTCCCTGATTTATTTAAGCCTTGTCTCTGATTTGTGAGACGAGGACTGAGAGGTATGTCTTAGGTAGGAACTTCCTATTGGTCCTATTTACCCTCTTGGTAGATTTCATGGCTATCAGGAAAACTGTTTTCCATGCCACATACCTTAAGTCAGCTGTAGCCATAAGGAGCCTCCATCAGCTGTGCAAAACAAATGTGTAGGCCCCACTGAGGGACTGGTTCCCTTACAGGGGGGATACAGATGGTTGAGGCCCTTAGAAAAGCTTTTAAAAACAGGATGTGAGGCCACAGACATGCACTGCCTGCTGATGTGTAGGCTGACACAGATGAAAGGTATACTTTCAGGGCTGAAGGACTCAGTCCTAAGGACTGTAATGTACCAGGAAGTTCAGAACTCTAGACAACCCTGCCTCCACTGAAATTACCTTTCTGGGAGCACACCAGCATGAGAATCTCTTCCACTTAGAGGAATATACTTTACTTGTTGCTGGTTTTCTGGAAACCTTAAAAATCCTGAGCACTTCCTCTGACAGATTCATACTAGAGAATTCTAGCTTTTCAAGAACCTTATCCTCAGACGTAGTGTTCAGGGGTCTAGGAATGTTATTCTACCCAGAGATAAAGACAGCAAGTTATATCTTCGTGGCAGGCTGAATGAAATCCTGCAATACAGGGTCAGCAGCACTGAGTACCAAACCTGTCTGGCCCAGTCTGGGACTATCAGGATCATTGTTGCTGGCACTGTCCTGAGTTTTATGAGCACTCTCTGTAGGAGTGGGAATGGCAGGAAGGCATGCAGGAACTTCTCTGTCCAATCCACAGCAAGGGCATCCTCTGGAACTATGCCCCTGGCTGGTGGCATGCAATGAAACCTTGGGAGCGGACTGTTCTTCCAAGAGGAAAACGGGTCTATTTCTGGGGAAGCCCATCTCCTATGACTGAAGCCAGCACTTGCAAGTTCAAGGTCCACTTATGACTTCCCCGATTGATTCCGCTCAGTGAGTCTGCCAGCACATTGTTCTTGCCTGGCAAGTGTACTGCAGAATTCTTTGTGTTCAGAGAGTAAGCCAAATCCTAGATCCTCATAACTTTTATGCACAATTTTGAGGATTTTGTTTCTCTGTTTGTTTATATAGTATATTGTTGTGGCATTGTCAGTCTGAACCTGAACTGACTGACCCTGTAGCTAGCAGGAAAAAGATTGCATTGCCAGCAGTACAGCCCTGAACTCAAGGAAACAATGTGCTTTTTGAGGACTCCAGACGCCATTTACTGTGAGATCCTCTAGGTGGGCACCCCACCCTAGGAGTGAAGCATCTGTTGTGAGTACCCTTGGTGGAGATTGCTGGAGGAAGGGAATGTCCTCTATAAGATTGCTTTCCTCCTCCTTCCACCACTCTAGTGCTTGTAGAAAGCTTTTTGTGACTGGCAGTAGCTTGGATAGAGTCCAACCCTTGGGACCAGTAACCTCTTTGATGGTACTGAATGTCCTTCATTTGAAATCTGGCCCATGGCACCACAAGCGTGAATGATGCCATGTGGCCTAGTAGTTGCAGAAAATCCCATGCAGGCATTGGATGGCCCAGTGTGACGGATTCTGCACTGGCAATGAGATTTGATATCATTTCCTGTGGAAGGAAATCTTTCCCCTGCAGGGTATCCAAATCTGCTCCTAAGAAGTCCAGAACTGTACTGGTTCTGTATGGGATTTATGCAGATTTATTAAAAACACAAGGTTTCCTAAGGCGCTTCTTACCAGTTGCATGGAGCACAACATATCTTATTTCATTTTCCCTGGAACTAACCAGTCGTTTAGGTAAGGAAAAACCACCACATTTTGTATTCTTCCAGGTGAGCTGCCATCACAGCTAGGCGCTTTCTGAATACACTTGCTGCTAAGGTGGGACCAAAGGGAATGGCTGCAAACTGATACTGGCAGTTTCCCATCCTGAACCTGAAGTATTTTCTGTGTCTGTGTCTGACTGGAATGCAGAAGTAGGCATCCTTCAGATACTGTGACCCCAATCTCCGGACTACAGGGATGGTATCACTATGCCCAGTGTGACCATCTAGAACTTTTCTTTCTTGCTATCTTTCTTTAGACATCTTAAATCTAAAATGGTCGCCATTTCCCATTTTTTCTTGTGGGTCAAGAAGTATCTACAAAATAGGCCCTCGCCCCAGTGTGAGGCAGCAACCTTTTGTACTGCTTTTATGTACAGTAGCTTCTTTACTCCTGTTCCAGCAGAATTCTTTCTGTAGGCAAATGGGCTGGGAAGTTTCTTGCTCTGCAATTTTGAAAACTTTCTTGAATTGTAGGGACAATCCCTGATCCACTACGTTCCAGGAGCCACTTGTCTGTGGTAATTTTTCCCATTCTTGGAAGTGAGGGTCAGCCTTCTCTCCACTAACAATGGTTGACTGGAACCTGAGCAGAATTGTCAGGGGTTTGTTTTGGCTTTGGCTTAGGGGTTGGTGCTGCAACATGCCTGAAGTCCTTCCTGTGTCTGCCTCTATAGTACCCTCTCTCTGAGGCTGGTACTCATAAGACAGTGTAGGGTCTTGGATAGTAACCCCTGTTCCTGCCTCCCCTTCCGTAAGGCCTATGAGAAGTTGATACGTATTCTTTCTCAGTGGAACATTTAAAAGTTATTTCGTATTCATCCACTTTTTTCATATACTCTATAGTTTTGTCACCAAACAGAGAATTTCCCTCCATGAGGAAAATCAGTGGTTTTATCTTGAGTGTCCTGGGAATAAAGATGGTAGCCCATAGCCAGGCAAACCTCCTCAAGGCCACTGCATGAGCTAAGGCTTGTGAAAGAGCATTATTAGAGTTTACAGCCATGTAGAACTGGTAGCCATGGTATCCAGAGCTGACTTTGCTGTGGCAGCCAGATCCTGTGCAATCTCACTATTCACTTTATCACTCAGGGCCAGCACTGCATTCCATAATGTTTTCTGATACTGGGCTGTATATGCCAAATAAGCTGTTTGCCTTAGGAGCAGGGAGGCTGTTTTGTACACTTTTTGGCATTAAGATCCAGTTTCCCAGGTCCTTTTTAGAAGGCTGCGCAGAGACAGTAGCCTTGGCCCTCTCACAAGCAGCTTCATGTACCACTCCTTCATGATCAGGGTGGGCATACAGGTATTCCACCCACTGTCTGTCCACCCGATATTTTTATTTATTTATTTATTTTTTGTATCAGTGTCAGCAGCTGAATTAAGTGCTGACATGATTTTTGATGTGGCCTTTTGAAGGGACTTGTAGATAAAGACTAGTAGTCTCTTTGTAGGGGCTAGCCCCATTCTGTCCATGAACTCCACTTCCTCCTCATCCTCCTCTGTTTCGTGAGGGGGGATGCTAAGGGTGTTCCCCATGTGTTTAACGAATACTGAATAAGAAGCATTATCTTCTGTAGGCCTATGAGGGGAACTAAACTCTTGGTCAGGGGAGCATCAGGTTCTATAGGTTCGCATTTCTCCTTCCTCTCCTCATAATACATATCCCCCTCCTCTACAGGCAAGTGGTCTAAAACCGGAGTCGTAGTGGGAAGCAGGCACATTAAACAAATTTAGTCTGAAAGGCTTGGAAAACTGTCATACCTCAGTCATGTCCTTGGTAGAGGGCATCTGATTCTGTTCCACTGCCTTCTTTTCCTTTCCAGAAGGAGTAGCAAGGATATGTTTTTCTTTTTGTAACTGTTTTTATTTTCTTAGCAGGGACTGGTTCCAGCACCTGCTCCGAGGTTCTCTAATTTGTATTTTTGCAATCACTGGAATCAGGGGTTCCCCCATTCGACACCCTGATGTATTTTCCTTCCTTTCAGTACCTTTCTGGTGGCTGAGCAGCTTTTTCTTTTTTATCTCTCCTAGTTGACAGGGACTGCCACTTATGAGAAGAACTCTTCTCTAGCTGTTTTTAACACTATACTGACAGAAAGTTTCTGAAATTTGAGTGTTTGTAAATGTTATAACTGAATACTGCATATAGATAATGTATTGTACTATTTGGTTCTCTGTTGTACGTATATATGTATTGTAAATGTTGGACATGATGTATTCACTTGTAAACATTTTCTTGTATACTGGTACACAGGTCAAGTCTGAAAATTGTGTTTTTAGAACCAGTGCACTTACCAGTGTAAACAAAATAAAAACAAACAAAAACAAACCCTCTGAGCCTTTATTGTACTTTGGTGACATACGGGTAGACTCAGGAGCCATAAGCTCTTCTTGATTTAAAGCCCTTTTCTTTTGGGGTTTAGAGCAAAACATTTTACAAAGTTCACAATTTATAAAATCGTGATCTGGACCCAGGCATGTTGGACAAAGCTTGTGGCACTCTGCCTTTGCAAGGAGCTAAAAACAGTTTCCAAAACCTGTGGGTCCCATTCTCTTTGTGGGTCCATCAGTCATACCAAACACTGAAAGGTCCTATAACTTTAAAGGGTACCTAAACAAGCCATTTTTTAAAACTACAAGCTACAAAATCTGGCTTCATAACGAGGTAAAGTAAAGGCTGCTGTATATATGTATACTAAAACTGCATTTATATAAATAACATAAATGCAGTTTAATAGCTTTTGAAAAATGTAAACATCAGCCTTTCGCTTTCAAAAAACAGCCTTGGCTTCTCCCTAAGATGTCTGCAAAGTGTGTTAAGTGATGAGTCATGATGACATCATTGGAGCTAGAGCCAGAGATCCACATATATTTCTATAGTGCTAACTAGTTCTTCTTTCCCTCTTTATTTTGAATTGTTGTACCAGAATGATCAACACCATGTATTACCGCATGGATTATTTTGATCAGTACACATGCTAGGCTATGATTTTGTTCATTTTGTTTATTTTAACTTACAGAAAATTTTTGCAATCCAGCTGACTTTTTCTTTGGCAAACTGCATTACAGTACAACACTTCAAATACCTGATGATCTAGTGGTCATATGATGCACTGAATTTTGTTTTTTTGTTAACTAGAAGAGACACACTAAACTGAAAGCTTGTTTACAGGTGCGGCCTGGGAGCACAAGGAAGTTTAGTCACTTGCTCAGGGTCACACAGCAAAGTACCGGTCTTGCTCAGTTCCAAAGCTCATGCTCTCTTGTTAATCCACAAATAAGGTTTTCTTTTTCCATGTGAACCCCCTGCACCTAGCCTGCCTTCTGTTGAACACCCCACCATCCATACCCTGTCCTTAGTACTGCCTGGGGCCGCATATGAGCTTGCGGTCTCTTGAAGAGAATTACTACACTTCAGATTGTAATCTTGTACCTCAGAGGGTTGTGCACACCTATACTGATACACATCATCAGCTGGTACTGTTAAAAATGCCTCCCAAATCACTCTCCAGTTCACATTCTCAATGTTCGACTTCTGCTCCCACAGTAAACATTGAGTGGATCACCACCCTTCTGCACAGTGATGGTAGGTACAGTTCCCTGTTGTGTTTGTTTTTTCCCCACCTCATTAACCAACAACTAGGTCTTCGTGGAGAGCCAAGCAATAAGCATAATGACCCACCAGAAAAACTGCTGTTCATGCCCTCATAAGGACTGCACTCACAATGGATAACAATATTATTAGCAGGAGAGGCATACTAATACCTTGAGCGAATCAACATGACTTCCAGTGTCAGTCTATGCCTTTACCTGTAATTTTCAGAACCCCACAAGACAGTTCCCAGCAATTCTTCTCCAGTACTTTTCTGTGCTCTACTCCACAATGCGAGTTGGCTGGCTACCACCCTTCCAAATCTTGAATGAGCTATACACATGACAACTCCCTCAATACTGTCCTAACAAATGTCAACATCCCCCCCACCCGAGGGTAATCTCCCCACTCTGAATTCAAGTAACAGTTTAGGTGCAGCACTGCCACTCTGAGTATTTGTCATCGCTGGCTACTTTCATCCAGTCAGGTAGTGATCACGATGCTGGCAGACCCACATTTCAGATCTCATAGTGATCTGCTCAACGTCCTCCTTCATGTCTTCAGCTAACCTGAATATAGCTGTACCCTGCTGGAATGGTCTCTACAGTTCCTCTCTGGCATTCATGCTTCTCACCTGCTCCCCACACCAAAAACTGGTGAGTTCACGACCCTTCCGCATCATGAATGTGGTTAATACAGTCTCCCATGTTATAGTTGCATATTAATAATAAACATGATCTTCTGGCAAGCAAGGCTGATAGCAGCATGCCACAAGTGGAAAAATAGGCTTTCCTACCAATATAAGATCTAAGCCACCTATGAATAGGCACTATTAAATGACGTGCATAATGATGTGCACACCCATCATTTAATAGTGCCTTATCAAAGGTAGCTTAGATCTTTTAAGGTTAGGAAAGCCCATCATTCCCCTTGTTCCCTGCTGCTATGAGCCTGACTTACTGGAAAGATATGTTTACATCTGATATGTCAAAATAAAACCGGGACTGTACTACTTGCATTCATGAAGGGTGATAAGCTCACCAGTTTTCGGTGAGTGGAGGAATAGTGAAGAATGAATACCAGAGGGGCACTGAGAAGGCCACTCTTGCAAGACGCTGCTATATTCAGGGAAGGGCAAGACAGAATGAGAGAAATATGAGCAGATTACTGTGAGAAATAAGATGCCAGCACCTTGATCACTACCTGACCCCGTTGTCCTGGCCAACATTCCCTTCCCCATAAAACCAGTTCATGCAATTGTCCAAGGCTGTGTGTGGATAATAATGTATGGAACAGCTACCACTACACATTCAGTCACTTCACTATCAGTCTAGTATTGCTTGTAAAGCACTCTGAGATGCAATGTGTATGAAAACCACTATATAAATGCTGATTGTTCTTATTATTATTATTTCCTATGGAAAAAGAAGACAAGACAAGCACATATTTGAGTTTTGAGAAAGTATGAACTCTAACATTGGACTGCACAAGAACTTTGCTACAAAAAAGTGGTGGCTGTAGCAGGTGGTGAAGAGTGTGGCTGCAACCCCCAAACACAGTAACATACTTGCTTGCTGCTGCTGCTGCTGCAATTCACTTTGTTGAAGAAATCTGATTTATTGATTGAGCAAATGTTTACATTCAAACTATGGATTACATCTGTAGGTTCTGTCAAAAACGTAATAGAAAAGAATAATAGCAGAAAATATAAAGGTTTAATAAAAATGTTAAAAAGTGCATATTAAGCATGCATACCACCCCAGCACTCCCATTGTAGCATCCTGGATCCACTATAACCACTAGACCACCAGGTTATTCAAGATTTGTACTGCACTGTGGTTTGACGCAGAGAAAGTCGGTTGGATTAAAACACATTTTCAATATGTTAAAGTAAACAAAATGAACTGAACCATAGCCTAACATGTGCATTATACAAAATGATGCATATGGTTTTGACCATTTGGGTGAAACAATTCTATACAAAGGGAAAAAAGAACTAGTCAGCACTATAGAGAGCCAAATCTCTCTCTGACTTTGGCTCCGATTAAGTCATCACATAACACGTTTGACGGACATTTTAGGAAGCAAGTAAGACAGTTTTTTTTTTTTAATTGGAAGGCTGATTTTACTATTTTCAAATGCTCTGGAACCACATTTAGGTAAATTATGTAAATGTAGTTTTAGCATTAATGAATACAGCAGCCTTTCCTTTAGTCACCTACGGAGTCAGATTTTTGAACAGTTTATTGTCAAAATGTTGTTTAGGTATCCTTTAAGTAACTGGTTCCAAGTCACAAAAGTGGTATACCAAAATTATTTCTATTAGAAAATAAGTAAAACAGCTTTAAATCTGAATAAAAACATAAGCTTTCAGTTTCTTATACAAAATGCAGTTGGTTCCCTCAGGCAGGAACTGTGTTGTCAAGAGGCCATCTCTGCTTCTGGGAACCGATCATGAATCGGAAAACACACACACACACACAAAAAACATCATTAAATTATTAAAATAAACCTCCTAACACACAGTACTCAAATATTATTTAAATTAAAAACAGTCAACGATAGCTTAATGTAAACTTGTAGACCGGAAAGCTGGAGATGGCTTTGGGGACTCTCTGCTCTTCAGAGGAGAAATAACTCTGATGTTGGAACAGCAGGTGAAGCATGACCACAGTGCAGGGTTTGAAATTGCATTTTACATTCTGTCACTTGCATAAGTTCTGTCTCTGG
Source organism: Neoceratodus forsteri (assembly GCA_016271365.2). NCBI lineage: Eukaryota > Metazoa > Chordata > Ceratodontiformes > Ceratodontidae > Neoceratodus > Neoceratodus forsteri. The sequence goes on along the minus strand of CM057453.1, from coordinate 914,901,287 downwards.
GGCAGCACACTCCTGCGCACTGATGCCATTTGTAAGGCATCAATTTGATGGATTCATGTTGTCTGACTATGAGCGCTATGGACAAAAATATAGGTTACTTAATTGTAACCATAGTTCTAGGAGTGGTATACAGTTCACATTCACGCTCTGACAGTTTCATGGAGACAGGCAATTCGTCGGATGTCTTCAAGCTAAGCTGCTCCCACAACTTGTGTAGTATATCTTCTGGCTCTCCCCCATGATGTAAGAACTTTGCGCGATGGAAACAGAGGTTTGTGTGCCACTTGCCAGAGGAGGTTGGGTAGGTTGTGTGGATGTGAACTGTAAACCACTCCTAGAACTACAGTTATAGGTAAGCAACCTATATTTCTAAGGGTGGGGATACAGTTCACTATCCTCATTCTGGCAGACTCCAAGCAGCCCTCCAGGAGGAGGAGTGGACAAGGTGTGCACCCCTATTTGGTGAACAGAGACTGGAGGACCGAGGACCCAAAAGCAGCATCCTGATGACTCATAATATCAATGATTTAATGGGATATGCAGATGAGTGCTCTACTCCAGGTTGCAGCCCAGCAGATTTTCTAAACGGGGATGTTCTGGAAGCAGTCACTGAGGCAGCAGTATGTCTGGAGGAATGATTCCTAAGCCCCTTCGGCAGCTCTCTACCACCCAACCTATAGCAGAAGTCAATGCAGGATGTAGTCCACCTGGCAATAGTCTGCTTTGCTGCCAGTCTGCTAGGTGCAGCTTCCGTGTATGTTAAAAACAGATTATGAGCCTCACCTCGAACTCCAGTCATGTGCTGTGTAATATGAGAGCACCCTCTGCAGGTCCAGAGTATGAAGACAGCGATCGACTTCCAAGATCAAGTTGGTAAAGTATACCGGTAAATTAATCACCTGGTTAAGATGATATTCTGATAAGATCTTTGTGAGGAACTTCAGGTGTGGGCAAAGGATGACCTTGACCTTGTGGAAGACCAGGTAAGCAGACTGCACTGTGAGTACCTGGAGCTCCCTAATCCTTCTGGCTGCCGTGATGGCCACCAGGAGGGCAGACTTCCATGACAAGTGTAAAATCTTACACCTGTGCATTGGCTGAAATGGCTTGCCCATGAGCACTGCCAACACCAGCAGTAAGTCCCACAGAGGCAGAGGTTTGCATACTACAGAGGACTGGTGATCCAGGCCTTTGAAAAAGTGCTTGACTACCTTCTCCTCAGTAACCGACAATGTACCAGCCGGCACCCAGTACACACAAGATGGCTGCCAGGTGCACCTTAATGGTCATCACTCACAGGTCCAATAAAGAAGGACCATAGGTAGTTGAGGATTTTTCTCATGGGGCAGGAAAGTGGATCAAGTTCCTTAGGCTGGCACCAGATCTAGAACCTCTTCCACTTAAATGCATACTATTTTCAAGCATGGAATCTAGTCTCCGAAACCTGGAGGAATGGTCAAGAATCTGGCAACTGAAATTCAATGCTAAAAAATGTAGTCCTGCACCTGGGAAAATGTAACCCAAGGAAACTGTACTCAATGGGAGGGGAGCAGCTGGTGGATACAAGGCTAGAGCGGGACCTGGGGGTGATCATATTAAATGACCTCAAGGCCAGCAAACAGTGCGAGAAGGCAACACTAAAAGCTAGTGGCATCCTGGGATGCATAAGAAGAGCCATCACTAGCAGGAGGCATGAAGTGACCATGCCTCTGCAGCGATCCCTGGTAAGACCCCTACCCTATTGCATTTAGTTCTGGAGGCTACACCTCAGGAGGGACATAGATAGGCTGGAGACAGTACAGAGAAGAGCAACAAAGATGGTAAATGGCTTCCACCAGAAACCGTATGAAGCCAGACTCAATGAACTCAATCTATACTCCCTAGAACAGCGCAGGAATCGGGGGGGGCCATGATAGACATTTAAATACCCTAAAGGCAACAACAAGGTACAGGTGCAGAACCTCTTTCAGGTAAAACACTGTAACAGGACAAGAGGGCATGACGTTCACCTCAAGACAGGTACAGTAGGTTCAGGAGCAATATGAGGACATTCTTCATCATGGAACAAGTTGTTGAACCGTGGAATAGCCTGCCGGAGTGGGTGGTGGGGGCAAAGATGGTGGGGGAATTCAAGCGGCATGGGACAGGCGCTATGGGATACCAAGCAGGCAGCTATGGGGGTAGAAAACCAGGGCAGACTTGATCGATCATATGGTCCCCATCTGCTGACAGCTTCTATGTTTCTATGTTGTTTCTACAAGTGGACTCCATATGGGATGCCTTCACAAAGTGGAGAACGTCTAAAAGACCCACAGCATGCAACGTTAGCCACTCAGGAACAAAGCCGTGAAGTGCTTGGATTGAAGCAGGTGCAGGACATTCCCCTGTTGTCTGATCAGCAGGTCTGGAGAGGGACTACAGGTAGTTAAGGATGCTCGCCACAGGGTAGGTAAGGGGATCAAGTTCCTTAGCCTGGTACCAGATCGAGAACCTCTTCCACTTAAATGCTTACCATTTGTAAGTCAACTCCTTACAGGATGCCTCGACAACATGGAGGACATTGTGCAAAAAGCCAAGAGCCTGGAACTCTAGTCGCTCAGGAACCAGGCCATGAGGTGCATGGATTGAAGGTCCGGGTGCAGGAGCTTCCTCTGCTGTCTGATCAGTAAGTTTGGCCAGAGAAGCAAACAACATGGAGGTCTGCTGCTAAGGCTGAGGAGATACAGGTACCAGAACTGCTGTGCCAGTCTGGGGTTATCAGGATTATCCATGTCTTGTCCTTCCGGGCCTTGACCATGACCTTGTGGACCAAGGGGAAGGGAGGGATGGTATAAAGGAGGCCTGGGGTCCAGGGCATCGTGAAGACATCCCCCAGCAGTGTCCCAGACTGTGGGGGCAGGCATAAAGCCTCTTCAGCTTTGTGTTCTCCCAGGAGGCAAACAGGTCCACCAGAAGGGCACACACTGGAAGAATGGGTGGTCTACCACCTCCTGATGCAGGGACCACACATGCAATGTCTTTCCAACCTGGCTGAGAGCCCTGATAAATTTGGTCACCTGCCAGAAGCCATTAATCCAGGTAGGGATATACCGACACTCCTGGACTGCACGAAGGCATACACCAATGCCATGCATTTGGTGAAGACCCTGGACGCAGACAAGAGTCTGAAGGGCATGACCTGGAACTGATACAGCATCCCCTCTATCTGGAACCAAAGGTACTGGCAATGGGATGCGTGGACTGGGATGTGGCAGAACATGTCCTGAAGGTCCAGGGAGCAGCACTACCTGCCCTATTCCTGAGCTGGTATGATCTGGTTCAGAGTGATCATATGGAACATGTGCTTCTGTATTAACTGGTTCAGATTGTGCAGCTCCAGTATGGGACACCAGCCGTTTCTGGACTGGAAAGTAGCTGGACACTATCCCTGACTGGCCAGGATGTCAGGGACAAGGGCTATCACCCCTCATTCTAGGAACTGAGCAATGTTGGCTCTCAGGCAGACAACATGTCCTCAGACACCCTGCACTCCTGAGCAGCGTGGAGTCAGTATGGCGGGAGATCCTCAAAATCCAGAGGCAACCCTCTGCTCAACACTTCTAGAACCCACTTGTCCAAGATAATGGCAGGCCACTGTGGCAAAAACTGGCACATCTGACCCTTGATTGAGAGCTGGGACAGGGACTGGATGGGTGATGGGATGATACCCTACAACCTGTCACTGTGCAGCCTTGGACGGGGCTCCAGAAACAGGAGCCCGTGGAGCACCACTACCTCTACCCAACCTTCTGGCCCTTGGCCACCAAATTTAGGCATCAGGCACCAGTGCTGATACTGCCCATACCAGGGCTGCTGCAGCTTAAAGGGCAGATATTGGAAGACCTTCTTTTTAAACTTTTGGGCCTTCTGGTCTAGTGGGACAAAGCCACAGAATCAAGGCTGGCACTAGACTTCTCCATCTGTGCGAGTTGTACCTCCAACCCAGAGTCAAGGAGATCAGTGACCAACAAGAGGACATCAGCTAATTTAAGCTGGGAATCTGTCATAAAGGTGGAAAGCTGTAGCCAGGCCCTGCAACGCATGTTGATGGCTGCTGCGATGGCACAGGCACAAGTGTCACCCATGTCCAGAGCTATCTGGAGCTAGTATTTAGCCAGCAACTGACCCTGGTCTCTGACTAACTTCACTGGCAACTGCTTGTCGGCAGGAAGGTGGGGAAGGAGATCATCCAACACACCCAGCAGGGAGTAACCAAAGTTAACCATCATAAATGCATAGCTGGCAAGACAGACCCAGTGACACAGCAGCGTACACTTACTTTGCTGCATGGTCAATCATTCTGGATGCTTTGTTCAGAGGCTTGTCCACATCCTCTTGGCCACCCAATTTACAGAAGCCCAAGTACAAGACCAGCCCCTCAGCAGAGAATGATTGGAAAAACCCAAAAGGGAACCCACAGGGATTACATACTTGCAGACCACATGAGTGGAGGATGCCAGGCAGGATGCTGGATGCTGCCTGATCTCCAGGGCCTGTCCCAAGATGGTCTCAGCCACGGGAAAAGCAACCCCAGGGAATCTTCCTTGTCCAATATACCAGTGAAGGGTACTTAGACCACTTCTGAACTGGTTCCAAGGGCACATTCGTGAACTTCAACATAAATCGAAGCAAAGCCCCAAAAGACAATGGCATATGGTCAGTAGTCAGCTCTTCGAGTGACTCTCAATTGAAAGTGTGACTGCTGGTGGAAGTGATAGACGACATCCCCTCTGAGTAATCGGAGGACTCCTCAAAAACAACCCTCAACCTTTTACCACCATGGACGACTCGAGTGTCCTTGGGCTTGGTGATTTCCACAGAGAGCCAGCCTGGCAAGCCGGCAACAGCATGAGACTCCTTGGTCAAAGTACAAAAGAGGGACTGCGGGGTGGTGGTTCCACCATATTTATTTTTATTTATTTATTTAGTTTTTGTTGACTGGGTAAGTGCACTAGACAAATTCTGCCTATTTTCAGGCACGACCCGGAGGAGGGGGATACAGGTGAAAGCCAACTGACCTTGAACCAGATTAAGCTGTTGGTGGTATTTTTAGTGAATGAGGGAAATTTGGCCAGGACGCCGGGGAAATTCCCCTACTCTTTTCGATAGGTGCCATGGGATCTTTAACATCCACCTGAACTACCACCAGTCCAGGCAGATGGGACCTCGGTTTAACGTCTCACCCGAAAGACGGCACCTCAGAAGTGCAGCACCCCTCTCATGCTGCACTACAGTGTCAGTACTGGGATATTAACCCAAGTGCCAGATGTGGGAACTGAACCCACAGTTCTCTGATCTCCCAGCCTCAGAGGCGATTGTGCTACCTACTGAGCCACTGACACTGACACATATAGGGAGCAGAAGCAGATGCAGGGGACATCTGCGAAGTGTGGACCAGCATGCGAATGACTACAGTGTGCCAAGGCACCGCAAGTTCAGGGAGCAGTGCCCTACTTCTACCAGCTACAGTATAGTTCACTGTTGGCAGAGGAGTTCCTTGTAGTGTCAACGTATCTTGTGTCGATGCCTCTCCTCACCTGAGGACAAGGATGTTGAAGAGCACTGACAGCAGTGCCTCCTGATCGAGTGTGACTGAGAGCACAAACAGCACCTCAACCGTCTACCTATGGACTGACATCAATGGGTATCCCCCAGTGGATCATAGTAGACCACATGCCTCAACATACTGAACATGAGAGACTTCAGAGGCATAACCACCAGTGGAGGCTGCTCCAAAGGGGGTTCTACTTAGGCACACCAACCAGGCCACATCCTCCTGAGTGAGAACCAGGAAAAATTGGGGTCTGGAATATCAACTCATCAATCTTCTCTGACTGCTGGTCGACAGGCTTGAGACAGGTCTCAACTGTCTGCTCGAATGGAACTGAGGATGATGGGCCCAACTGAGTTACCAAAGAGCACTCAACCTTACCCTCAACGGAAGGAAGCTCAACCAAGATTGAGTGGTTTGGGGGGGGGGCGGAGACAGCGGGATGAGTGTGATCTTTCCCATTCCCCTGACCTGCGGCAGTGGTGCTTGTGTTTCTTGCTGTGCTGCGACAGGCTCTCCTCAAAGGTTGAGAGATCCAGAGACTTCTCTCTGAATTAATCAGAGAATGACCCTCCGATGCTGGTCCCAGCCGGGAACTGCGCCAAGACCGAAGAGGAACTCACAGTCGCCCCTGCTGCCTCTTCCTCCTTCACTGCTAGCTGTGCAGCTGACCCAACAGCCACTGGGGTCATCTTGCACTCTTTCGGTCGATTGAGAGCCAGTCGAGCCTTCTGGTCCTGAATGGACAAGGGTAGCATGGTCTGGCACAAAGGGCATACCGCGACTTCATGCTTCTAGCTGAGACAGTAAAGGCAAGTGTCATGCGGATCCATGGCTGACATCTTCTGCTAGCACAGGGTGCAGAATTTAAAAATGAGCTTCTTTCCCTCCACAGCTGATAGTGATCACAAAGTGGGCCCAGAAGACTAATGGACTCCATGAAAATTGAAAGTGACTTGAAAAGTCAAAGAATCGCCAAAGAAGCACTACTGAAAACTCAATCCTTCAATACCGCACAGCTGCGAAGGAGGAGACCTGTCCCTTTCAGTGTAAAGAAAGATCTGACATCACAGGGTGGAGCCAGAGGATATGCCAGCCGGGCACTGGGAGAAGCTTAGCTTGAAGATTTCTGACAAACTGCCTATCTCCAGGAAACTGCCAGAGTGTGGACAGTGAACTGTATCCATGCCCTTAGAATTAAACATTTCTAGAATTTGATGTAAGTATTGTTTAGTCATTCAACTAACAGTAACCAAGGAGACCTTCATCTAAACAAATGCGTATCATCCGCCTCTTCATACAAAATACTATAAAACAAAAATCTAGGCTGAATTTTGTAATGTGGTTGCAATATTGGAAGAAGAATATCCATTAGCAAACATCATCATAGTGGGAGACTTTAATCTGTGAATAGGAAACATGTACGAACTATGACTGTATATGACTTAAAAGATCTGAGGAATTCCTGGAAGTCCAACACATTCAAAATACTGATTGTGAAAGAAAATCTAAGTATAAAAAATGTAATGATAGCAGCAACAGTTTGTTAGAATTGCTATTCAAACATGTGCTACTGACTTTAAATGGTAAAACTTCGTCTGACCCTGAAGGTGAATATAGGTATTTTAGCTCTTCTGGTGTCCCTACTATAGATCTTGTATTTGGAAATGTCCCAATTTGGTCACTTGTTAAGGATCTTGAAGTTTTGACTCTGGCAGACAGTGATCACCTCCCAGTATGTGACACAATGACGGCCTCAGTATAGCAGTTAACGAGCCCTCAGGAGCTGCGACCAGTTTTCATTTCCCGAGTTATTAAATGGCTCAAAACTGACTTCTCTTAAGGAGATTTTCCTTTTAGAAGATAATGGAGAGGCAATGGTCATAATTTTTAAGGTATTTTACTGCAAATTTCTAAGAAAACTTAAAGAAGCTTTAAGGTTAGACACATAAAGGATACCTGGTATGACTTGAGTTGCAAGAAGTAGAAGAAACAAATAAACAGAGCATTGAGACAGACCAGAAGAGTTAAAACTATTAATAACTTGGAAATACTAAAACAGGATAAAGTTAAATATAAATCAGCCTTAAAAAAGTAAAAATACATGCATCAGTCTGAGCTCTAGAATGAACTTCATGAGGCATTTCACAATAATAATTATAAAACAGACTGTGGCAAAGGGCACCAATACATTTTCTAATATTATGGACGCTCAAATTCACCCTAAGACCTGGACCGGTTTTTAATTAGAATTCTTCTTCACAAAAATAGAAGAAGAAAGGGATCAGTCAGTTGCGCAGTCCCTAAATATCTCCTTAACTGCTTCCACAATGGCCACAGAAACTGAGTTAGGTTTGCACAAGCAAAAGTTAGGCAAAGCCGGGGACCAGACTCTATCCCAGCGGAAATTTGTAAAATTGGATGCATTTGATGGATTCATTTGATGGTTTAGTTATTTAATGCTGTAGTCTGGGCTTCAACTAACATTCCTGATTCTTGAAAGGGGTCCACAATCCTACCATATACATAAGAAAGAAAATCTTAATACTCCTTTAATGTACCATACAATAAGTTTACTGGACAATCTCCAGAAGATTTTCTGTAGTATCAAGTTGAGATCCCTGAGATCCAGGATAGGCCTCAGATCTCCTGTCCATTTTGAGACAAAGAAGTACCAGGCATAGAAACCTGTGTTCCTTTTTCTAGAGGCACAGGTTATATGGCCTGCTTTTGCAGCAGACTGTTTTTCCTCCAGCAACAAGGAAAGGTGCACCGAGGGATACAGTATACTGTCACAGATGAGGGATGATCTGGAGAGTTGTCGAGAAGTTCCAGAACATGCCCTTTTTCTACAATCTCCAAAACCCATGCACCTGTAGTCACCTCCCTCCATTGGTCTAAATGAAGGGATAGTCTACCCCCTACGACCACCCCTGTAGGTAAAGATGACTGGGGTGTACAAGTAGTCAGGTTGAACCAGTGGGAGCTCCTTCTCCATCCTTTCTATCATCTTTAGGAGCAAGAATTTCTCCAAAGCTCCTTTGTGGCATCACCTGGTTGCAGAGTTAAACCTCCAGCAGAATTTTCTGACTTTCGCATTGTGTCTTAGGCCTAGGCAGCAGACACAGACATCGTGGGAGTTTCTGGTGTAGATTTTTTCTCTACAATCACAGTACTGGAAAACTTTAGACAGTTCTTTTGACAAAATATAAGTCCCTGAAAATTACTCTAAAAATGATTATTTGTTAGTAAAGAAATAAAATGGAGGTTATAAGCAGCAATGTTCCCTTAGCGGTCCGACAAGTTCCGATCGACAGCAGGAAAAGAACTGAGAAGAGGACGGGTCGTCCTCATTTATGTATATGCTGATGTCTGACATCACCACGGGCGTCCCTGGCAGACTGCTTGCAAAAAGTTTTCATGTGGTTCTAAAGCCTGGCAGCTATAAGTTCCAAAGGTGTGGCCTGATGAAAGAGCTATCTCGAAAAGATCCTCTACCATGTCCTAAAGGCTGTTTAAAAAGGTAAAGTGTACCTCTTTTGGAAGACCCCAAAATGCAAAACTACATCTTTTATACTAAAAAGAAATGGGTTTAATTTGGCTGCAGCCATTCTTGGACCTAAAGATTAATAGCAGACTCTTTTACTGCTGAAAGTTTTAAGTCAGGTACAGTGCCACGGCATCATGGAGCCTGCCAGCTCCTTTTCCTGTTTCCTCATGTAAACCCCCCTCCCCCTCGTGGCATGAACATACGTGTGTGGAAGCATGTTCGTGTCACATCTCCATGCTCCTGTGTCTCCCAGCTTCCAGCGCTGCCCTCCAGCCTCCACTAGAGGGCAGCCAAGGAGCAGGACGACAACCCTTCCCAGGAAAGAAGAGGAGAGCAGTCCATCGGATGCTCGATCCTCTCCCTCCCCGGCTGACCCACAGCAACCCGAGGTCGCTCCCAACTCCAGGTCGCCGGGTGGCGCGAGGTGTGGTGTTCAGTGCCTCAACCCTCAGCTCCACCAGGCCAGCTACTTTTGACTTTCTTAATCTCCATTTGTACTCTAGGGTTTTATTACTGTTTGGAGCCTGAGTGTTTCTACTTATCCTTTTCAGCGAAGATTAGAACTGAAGCAAAAAAAAAAGGCTGCTGGCAGGACCTTTTATTTATCTTAATGCAGACTTATTACACAAGCTTTCGATACCACATATGTATCTCCTTCAGGTGCTACTTAAACCACTGTACGGTAACAAGATGGCCCTTCATTTTTATAGCTGCATAGTGAGAGGTATGCAGATGTCTTGCTGACATATACAGAGAAGGCGGCTCTGGGGTCATGGCTGTGACCATATACTGAACGCACCACAGCTGGCTCCTTACACCGAGTACAGTTAACGCACATCTCTCTGCATCCTTTCCATTCATTAAAGTGTGTGTCCTTGCTCCCCCTCACCACACTGTTTTACTGCTGCACACAAAAGGTTACAAGGTATGTACTGAAGTATACATTTCAATTGAGCATACACATTAAAAATTTCACAGTCCACTGCATGTGTGTAGTGAAGTAACATATCCTAAGGTAAATATTTGTCCCAAACATAATACAGTTTTACTAATGTATTCACCGTGTGTGTGTTTACGCATGCACTGTGCAACAGAGAGCAAGGGAGAAAATGAGAGGGGATTTAGTAAAAGATTTGTTCACTTTACACTCCAATAGCAAACTTGTGTATATCCACACAGAGCCAGCAAATGATGTCATAAGCATGCCTATAGAAAAACACCCCACAGTCTGGGTATTAAGAGTTATAAATTATTAACAGCGCATTGTTAAACTATTATGTTGGAGAAAGAAAACAACACATACAGTACACTTCAGCTTAGTAACCAAATTTCAATAACTTAAAAAAGTGTCAAGCCCTCTGGTTCTTCTGTGAGGTGACTTGTAGCTTTGTCACTGTCCACCAGGAGTTAATCTATTATCACATCCAAGGAAGGACACTCAGTTATTGCCCTTTGAAGGCACTTCACTGTGGTAGCACTGGTTTTAGTGGTGACGCACTTGCTCTGCATTTGTGAACTCCAGTCTGCATTCTCCTCTCATCTAGCTCCTGCCTAGGCAGCAGCAGCAGCTTACAGTGGGGCCAGCCCCCTGTGTGTATGAGACACAGCCAGGCTGCTGCCTCCTTTCTCTCTCCCTCTCTTGTCTGGAGTCTCACCTGACAGCACTTTCTACAAACAGGCGATAGGAAGCTTCACTCATGCCCAACAGAGCTGGATCTGACCGCTGCCCGCTGGACTGCATGCAGTGAGTGCAGTTCCACCTTTACTGCTTAGTATACATACAGTGTCTAGTTCTATGTGCATTGTGTACTACAGAGACTGTATAGAGGGATTTCAGCACTCCACACAAACATCTAATCAGGTCAGTAAGCAAGGCTCAGTTGTGGGCCACTACGGCAGGACTAAAAACTGACCAGAGGCTCGGTTATGGGTCACTACACTATGACTAGAGACTGACATGGGAGCGCCGGGAGCAGGCTGTCAGCTGCTGCATGCATCCAAGAATGTTGCAGGTGTGAAGCGCTACTCAGTTCAGGTGCTACTCTCCCAAATTGGGTGCCTTTCTTCTTTTTCCTGTTACTACCACACTCACCTGAGGCAAACCTCCCTGAGCAGTACCAGGGCTTCTGATTGGAAAAAGACTACTGTAGTAGCTGCCCTGCCCCAGACTGCCCACCAAGGTATGTTTCCTCAGTGAAATATTCACCTGCAGTCCATACTCTTCCTTTTCAGTGAGGTTTGCTGACATCTGATTTATGGCATGAATGTGCATCATGAGGGGAAGGAGGGTGGTTTCAAAAAAGTGCATTGTATGCATATACGGTAGTAGGGATTTATGATATTAACCACTTTTTCAAATCACTGACATAGCCAGAACAAAATTACATGGATTTATCGAAATTTTGCAAGATATCCTGAAAAGAAGAGTTATCATACTTTTAGAGCAACGGGGTAGCAGATCCCAAAAATGTGTACACTTTTTAAATGAATCCTGCAACATGGGAGCTGGTATTGGCTCTAAATGATTCTTGAGACAAGCTTTACGACATTCATACACGTGTGATTTTTGGTATGTGCAGAACTTGAAATTCACAATGTTGTGGTGCTCCCTTTGATTATTGCTTTTATTGAAATGGCAGACTACTGAAATTTTGCTGAAGGCAATTCAGTTTAATGGAGTTTAATGGCTAGACTGTGGATCTATTACTTTCAAGTCCGTGATAGGGTTCTTCCCCAGGACAGCATAATAAGGTTGTTGAGCAACTTTGTGGTGTATGTCAAAAAAACAAAGTATGAAGAGAAGACAAAGTACCCAATTTTATGGCTGCACAGCGAGAGCTTTGCTGACATCTTGCTGACATATACGGAAAAGGGGGCTCTGGGGGTGTGGCTATGGCTGGATACCGAACACACCACAGCTGGCTCCTTACATCAAGTGGAGCTGAAGCACATCTCTCCACATCCTCTCCCTTTATTAAAGTGCACTTCCTTCCCCTCCCCCGCCATACTATTTTCTTGCTCCACACAAAAGATTGCAAGGTATGTATCGAACTATGCATTTTGTTAAACACAGTCACAAATCTCACAGTCCAGAGAGTGTGAGTGTGTGTGTGTCTATATGTGTGAGCACTTTCTGCACATGGGAAAGTTAGGGATTTAAATGATACCTCCCCAGAGTAACTAGGAACAGTTGCAACATGCAATTCCAATAATGTAAACAAAGTATACTGAAAAATCTAGCATTCACCACCTCTAGGATAAAACACGCTTCTCAAAACAATATTTCAAAATGTGCCATAACTTTATTGCAGGTGCAAAAACTTGATTAAAAGTTGCCCATTTTGACGTGTTTTAGAGTAGATACCTCCTTTATCAAAGGATAAAGGTTTCCACTCCGAAACACATCAAGATGGACAATTTTTACTTCTACTGCCTCTGTATCAACCTCCTGGAAATATGCTATTGTCCTTCCCCTACCTAAGGGTGGAGACCCCACTTCTTCTGCTATTGCCCTATTTCTGCCTCCCTGCTTGGCTAATTTACAGAAGCACAGTCCTCTCTCAACTCACTGCATATCGCCAGAATCATCCTTCTTCACACCTTACCAATCTGGATTTAGGAGAGGTTCATTCAACCACCTACCTGCTTAGGCTCACTGACTCCATCTTCTCAGGGATGCACCGTGGCCTAATCACCTCTGCTATCTTTGTCAACCTTGCTAAGGCCTTCGACACAGTCTCCCACTCTCTCCTTCTTGACAGCCTTACTGCGGCAGGCCTATCAAACTCTGCCGTAAAATGGTTCAGTGCCCATACCTCTCTGGTAGGTCTCTGTCAGTCAAAATCGCTGACAACATTTCCCTTCCTCTCCCTATTAATACTGGTATGCCACAAGGCTGAGTGTTAGGACCCGTTCTTTCTCTATCTTCCTAAATGACTTCACCGGTATGCACCATTCTCTATCCACATGTATGCAGATGACACGGTGCTATTTACCTCAGGTCAGTCATCTGCTGATGTTGCTACCAGACTACAAGCTGACTTTGATAAAGTTCAACACTGGCTTAGCTCTCATCAGCTCTTCCTAAATGCCAAGAAGACTGTCTCCATGACCTTCAGCACTAGGCAGAGACACTCTAGGCTCCCCTCCTCACCCAGTTTCCACTCCCTAGATGGGACCACACTAAAGGACTCCTCCTCTTTTCGGTACCTTGGTGTCTGGCTTGATCAACTCCTACATTTTTCTATTCACATGAACGTCATCCTGAAAAAACTGTGCCCCAAGCTATGTGCCCTGTACAGGAACTGGAGTTGTCAATCTTTTCCAGCAAGTCACAAACTTGTTCAGAAAATGATCTTACTGATTTTTGACTACTGTGACATAGTCTACAGTGCTGCTCCCATGACCTCCCTGTCCAGGTGGTCACACCTTTAACTCCTTCTGCCGCTTTGCCTTGACTCTCCCTCCACACTCACCACTGTACCTTATACCACCCTTCTAGCCTTTTCTTCACTAGACAACCGTCGCCTCCACATGGCCAAATCTGTGTCCAAATTCTGGTTTGGCTCTCTCTCACCCTATCTATCCACCTCCATCAGTACCCCTCCCCTGCCTCACGCTCCCCAGATCTCAGGACACTCGCACCCTGTCCGTCCCTTACTGTTTAACTTCAGCAGAACAATCTGCCTTCGGCATCAGTTCCCTATACTCTGGAACCAACTGCCCCCTCAAATTAGGCACTCCTCCAGCCCCCACTCCCTCTCTGCCTCCCTATTCAACTACTTTCCTCCAAATTGTTCCCACTTCTAATTTTGTTCTATATTCCTCCCTCCCTCCCCCTGTCCTCTGCATGGACTCCATCCTCTCTTCTGACTCTCGACTACATACTACTCCTATGATTCCCTCCTTATGCTACCACTCCAGCTTGTCTGCAATTATTACTCTAGTGTCCTCCTTTACCTTTACTTTGTTAAGACAAATCTGCTATTGCAATCGTCTTACTGCTCTGTAATTTGTTAGCAATTATCAGCACTTAGTATTTAATGTAAACTCTTTATCCTGTTGTTGTCAGAATACTCTTGCCTTTAAATTGTTGCCAGATCTGTTACTGCAATTGTCTACTGCTCTGTATTGTATTGTATCTACTATTTCTGATCCCCCCCATTCCCCTTCCCCTCAGGACGCACCGGGAGGCGAGTAGTTTTACTGCTCAGTGTGCCTTTCGTGGTGAAACTTTTCAATAAATAAATAAATAAAACTTTTAATCAAGTTTCTACACCTGCAATAAAGTTATGGCACCTTTTGAAATATTGTTTTGAACAGCGTCTTTTATTCTAGAGGTAGTGAGTGACGGATTTTTTAGTATACTTTGTTTGACCTCTATATCCTGAGCACCCCATCCTAGTGCGGCTTTTCTTTTGTTTTAGATTTGATTCCAGTAGTGTACCTGTGTATGAATGATCATGAGTTGGAGGGGGACTACATGAGTCACAGAAAGCAGTAGGTGGAGCATTCCAAGCACAGGAAACACACAGCAAGCAGTAGCACCAGCTGCTGAGACAGCTAAGCAGCAAACATGTCAGGCGACAGTGAGCAGAGCTTCCATGAGTGCAAGTAGCTACACCAGCAAAGCAGCTGCCATACCTTCCTTATCAGGGTTAACAGAGGCACCAGTAGTAGCAAAGTATGTCTCTCACTCATACTGGGGTTTTTATTCCTTTTTTTTTTTTTGTTGGTTCAGGTATTATAAATTGAAGGTGGGCAGGTGGCAGTGATGTGTCTGTCGGACAGCTGTAAATCTTGCAGCATGCAGCACTTCCACCATGTGGCTCAGTACCCTCAGCTTGCGCCTCAGTTAGCTCTGCCACATGCTTGGTTTTGTGTCTAGGGTGGGGGTAGTTTTGTCTTCATGAGCCAAATGTAACTGTCGCTGATTTGCAGTTTGCCATTTGTGTTTGAGATATATATATATATATATATATTTTTTTACAGTTGAACAGTATGCCAGCAGATGTTCAAAAAGCAGGGCTGGGGGAGGAAGAAGACATGAAAAGAGGATGGAAAGTATCAGCGGGAATCAGCCCTTTTTTTTGTTTGTTTACTACTCCATTCTGCACAGCTGTTGTTCCCGGAATGGAACGTTGATTTTAAAGTGCTGTATTTTCTTTAAAAAAAAAACAGCAATGTGTAGCTCATGGTGGAATAAAATAGTACATTTTTAATGTACTAAACGAAGAGATGGGCAAATTAATAACTGAGGAGCCCACTGTTCCTGATTTTTAATGGCTGCATGGCAAGAGATATGCTGATGTCTTGCAGATGTATACAGAGAAGGGGGCTCTGAGGGCATGGCCATGGCCGGATATCGAACTCACCACATGGCTCCTTATACCAAGTGGAGTTAAAGCACATCTCCACCTCCTCGCCATTCATTAAAATAAGCCCCCAAGTTGGTTGTGGCGTGCCAATCAATCTGTTGCTGCCTGGCCAGCTGACTCTTGACCGGCAGCAACAGTCTCCGGAGTGTGGGGCACATGCATATGAATGCTGTTGAGCATCTAATGTGATAGCTCCGTCGCATCAGCGGCAGCATCGGCAATCTGTGAACAAACACTACTGTCCACACGGTGTCCTCTCTCCAAGCAGGGCAGCAGCTGATCATACCAGAGTTACAGGTAAACCATTGTTTATGTAGGTTGATTCAACAATGCACTGTCAGACTCTGTTGATCTTCTGGAGGGGCAAGGGTTTCAAGTCAAGCACTGCGGGTCAGGCAGTGCACATTGTCTGTGGTCTAGCAATTTGTTTCTTTCTACTGCTGCGTAGTCCCGGTCTCTGTAAAGAAACTCCCCCACACTGCCAAATATTCCCCCAGCTCCGGGCTTTTCCCTCAGAGTCCTCTTCGTACAAAGAAACTCCCTCCCACTGCCAAGTATCTCTCCCACCTGCAGGTTCTTCCCCCGGGGTCCCATCCCTTCTATATCCCTAGTCAGATTAATGCATTAGCAGCCAGTTTCACTTCGACCAGAGTTTGCTGTATATTAGGCATGGCCTTGCAAATGCAGTCTAACACGAGGGTAATGTGAATCATGTCTGTGTCAGCCTTCCTGCAGACATTTCAAAGCTAACTTTTTGCCCTGCTTACTAGACAGAGAAGGCAGAGATTAATACTTTGAACATGGCAATCATGGTTCTTCTGTCATCCTGAAATAAAAATCCCCTCCAGCTACTGCAGTTTTACTCTAACAGGTGGTTATAAAAGTTGCAACGGAATTACAAATTAGTCTAGAATGCACATCCCTGTCAGACACCACAGTTATGAATAAAAATTCTGAAAGCCCAGATGACTCTAATACATCTGCAGCACTGTAGTTTCATCTGCTAATAATGACTTTGATGTCTGCAGGTAAAAAACTTAGGAAACACAGCAGTTAGAGACCAACTACATATGTTCTGTAAACAGAATTAAATATTTATCAAATGTATCAGTTACTATTAATTAAAGGCTAGATTTATATGAAGGTTTGATGCAATATGTTTAAACAATTTTACAATTAAACTGACATTTTGTAAAAAGAAAATAAAACTGAAATATGTTTTGGCAAACATACAAGATGACAGAATTCCACTAATACTTTGAAATATTACAGAGGGGCTCATTTCACTCCAGCCACTGGTAAATTTGGCATCAGAAAAACTCAATTATACAACCCCCCCAAAAATAATTTTAACCATTATATGTTTTATTACTAATATAATCTTAGCTTACTTATCTGCATAAAAACAAGTCCTTTAAAGGGCATCTATTCATGATGATTATTCCTTAGCTGATGTCATGATCCGCCGTTTGTGACATCGAAATCAACACTACGGCTACAGATTTTGATGTCACATGCCAATGACTAGAACCTGCTAGGGTATAACAATGAGGAGCAGATGAACTCTAAGGGACAAAGGTCAAGCTTTATAAAAACGCTCTAAGGAATTAAAAAACAAAGGAATAACTTAAAATTCAAATTTTGGAGAACTGTGATATAACAGAGACTTGCTGGTGCCCGCTGTGGTTTATTGTGCATAGACAACAACATCAGTACAAGACAGCAACCAAAGAAAGGGTGATAACGGGGATACCCGAGACTATAGTTACTAATATTTCTGACGCCCCCTGGACACCCACTCAGTTATCCGTTCTCCAGAAAGGATGGTCATTTGTAGAGACACAGGACATAAAACCTTCTGAATTGTATGTGGACCTGCACAGATTTACTAGGATTTTTAATTTAAAGGCTTATTTTGAAAAATCTAAATGTGTTGTGGGATTCCCCAAAATGTCACTAGTGACCATTCTGTTTCACTGGACCAGCACCGTGGAAGTATTTTGTCCTCCATCTACATGTATACTTCCGTACAGTATGCATCTTTGAAAGAGCATGTGAAAACAGTTTTAAAGTGCTGCTCCAGCAACATGATAGACCTTCCTTTGTGACTAGCACGTCGGATGAGGCTGCAGCTTTGAAATCCTGAGAGGAACATAAGAATAGTACCATAAAACCGGCAGACAAGGGGGGCTCAGTGGTGGCTATGTCTACTGTTAAATACATTAAGGAGATTGAGTGTTAGTTACAAAATTCTGCATTTTACAGTTTTCTGAAAAGTGACCCCACTAATACCTTTAAAGCACAAACTGATAGCTCCCTCACACAAACATGAAGAGAGAATGTGATCACACCCGATGACCGAGATTTCCTTACTATTACTCACTCTATAAGACCCACCATGTATATTCTACCTAAATTACACAAACGTTAGAGGGATCCCCCTGGACACACAACAGTAGTTGGGATTGGTTTGACATTCGGCATGGCTTTATTGATTACATTTTTATGGTGTGTCGTGGCAGCAGGAGTGAACTTGATGAGTTTACTGAATATCTGAAGGGAGGTAATCCAAATCTTAGATTTGCTATGCAGTGTGATCCTTCTTCCATTTCCTTTTTGGATTTGAAAGCTATTATAAAGAAAGATGGTACTATTCATATGGGCTTATTTAGGAAGGAGATTGATAAAGCAATATACGCCGACAGGGTGTGGGTATACTGGAGGATTTACCTCAGCTGGTGTGGTTCGGTCACGAGTGCAGCCAAGGGACTAACCATACCAGTAGTGGTAAATCCTCCATTATACCCTCTCCTTGGAGGGTATATTGCATTATACAAAGGCCCTGTTTGTTTGTATACAAAAATATTTAAACGTCCGCTTGTTTTCAAAGTTGCCGCTCATTTGTTTTTTACTACGGACGCACTGCTTGGATTTTTGTAAGTTCTGCACATGTGCGGAGGATCGCTGATTGCCACCACTACTTTTATGATTTTTTTCCGCTTATTTGCTGACGAGAGAATGAACTGCATTTTCTTTTCTTCTTTCGGGTGCGTCGCTTTTCTGGAATGGTGCAGCACTTTTTATGAAGTTTTGAGGGTGGTGATGGAGTATCGGATGTCGGGTTATTGACTAGGTAATCTTGCCATCCGTCTGTGCTTGGCAGTGGTGTGTTTATGATGAAGGGAGGGATTTGCCAGGGAGTTCCTGATGCAGCTGAGTGGTGGCTGGCACCTTTTCCAGTGGGTACTCGGGAGGATTTACAACGCTTGAAAAGGTGCCAGCCAGCCAATCAAAATGCAGGATTCTGTCCATTTTTTTGTGCCCGTTGTATAATAGTAATTACCTTTTACATTCCTCCAGCTGCCACCCACGCCATATGATTAATAATATTCCCAAGGCCCAATTTTTACAGATTAGGAGGAATTGTAGTGAGGATAGTGACTTTATTACTAATGAGTGTGATCTGTGTCAGCATTTTTTAGACAGAGGATTTAGTGAAACATGGTAATAGTGCTTTTCAGCAAGCTATAAACACAGAAAGAAATTATTTGCTTAGTATGGGGGAGCAAGGTCTGGAAAGAATTAACTTTGTTTCTACTTTATTGACATTTAAGGGAAGTGGAGAGGATTGTAAGAAACAGTTGTGTGATTTTACGCTCAGACCCTTTGTTGAGGGAAGCCACATCACTTGGTCCTAGGATGGTTTATAGGCGTGGTACCAATCTTCGTGCTAGATTGGTACATAGCCTACAACCAGATATCAAAACTTTACCCCCACCTAGAAATTGGTTCCCACCACTACCATGTGGTACCCACGTATGTGGCCACTGTAAGTTTTGCCCATATATTTTGAAATGTGATACTTTCACTACAGTAAATGCCACTAAAACTTTTGAAGCAAGGTCCTTTTTCAACTGCATGACAACTACTGTAATTTAGTGTATTTGGCTACTTGCAAATGTAACGCATTTTATGTGGGCACAACTAGCAACCTTTTAAGGTCTGTATCGGGGAACATTTGAGGAGTATGGGTAGAGGAGATGTTTTAAGTGCATTAGCTAATCATTGCAGAAACAAGAGCCATGATGGTGTTAACCGTACTTTTAAATTTTGTGGTGTAGAGAAGGTGGGGGTTGGACCTCGAGGTGGTAACCTTGAATTGAAACTGACGCAGCATGAATCCTTTTGGATATTCACACTGGGTGCATTGACCTTTCCTGGTTTCAATGAATGTTTTGATATTTTGCCTTTTCTAAAGAAATTGATTTAATATGCCACAGTCATATATGCCATTGTCCTTAAATGTGGTTATTTCTATTATATGCAATTATTTATTTGTCTTTGTATTTTCTTTCTCTAGAGTGGGGGCGGAGGGGGGCATGAGACATTATTCACCTCTTGCACCGGAGGAGTAGCAGATATAAGGACAGCATCTTCCTGTTTTGGATTCAGCTTCTATCTGATCTGCTGCTATTTTAACCAGCACTACTGTAGCACTTTGTTTGAGCACACTGTATATGCATTTATGTGCACTGTCACTTTAAATTTGTCTGGTTAAATACTTTGTTCTTTTACATTCCTTCCTCCCCCAAAGATGCCTCAGTAGCAAAACCGGCCAGGGTGTTGTGTCGTCCTATGTTGGCTGGCAGTATGTTTTTATGTTTTGTCATACAATAAAAGGTTTTTAGCGCAGCAGTGTGATGCTGGCTTTGTTTAGTTGTAGTCGTTTTGTTTTGTTTTGCACACACTTGCAGTGGAGCCGGTATTGCAGTTGTGGCATAATCACGAGGAGCAGATGAAATCTAAGGGACAAAGATCAAGCTTTCATGAAAATGCTGTGATGAATTAAAGAATGGATTAACCTGAAATTCAAAATTGGGAGAAATGTGATGTAACAGTGTCCTATTGGTGCCATCTGTGATTTGTTTTGGGCATAGACAGTTTTGACATAATAATTTGACCAAAAATTGTTTGAGCTAATTAGTAAAATAACATGACAACATTTTAAAAATCTAGAAAGTGTGTATGTTTTCTTATTCCGCCATATGTCTTTTTCAACTCATTCATGAAGGGAAGCATATTAATGTTTAAAATTTAAGTAGTCGCATCTACTGCACACCATATTCAACTCTCTCAGCCATTTTATTCTACACTGCCCTCTCCGGACATATCACCGCACTCAGTATGACTGACCGAAATGGCCCTTGTTGAACAACAGACACTTGCAGAATCTTGCCCTCTACAGGTTTAAAAGTTCTGGTTAAACATATTTCCCAGTTGTGTTATGTTTTATATCCATCGCACTCCAAACATTACATCACGCGTTACAGCCCACCTGATAGGCTATCAATGCACATGTGACCCTGGATCAAATTTTGCAGTGTAACTAGTTCCCAGAAGCCCCTACTATCCAGTTCTTTCTGTGCATCTGAGAAGGCTGCAGCAACACCAGGAGCCCCTCTGTGTTATCCAGAATAATCAGCACTGAAGGTAGGCCTTAGTTGCCTTGAACCACAGCTAATTTGTTATTAATACTTAGGGTCTGTCTGACCACCCTATTCAGACAGACTAGCAGCAGACCTCAATCAATTAATTAATTGGTTAAGTGTTTCAGTTGAGTAGTCTGTTTGGTTAATGTTACCTAGTTTGGATATTAAAAACAGTCTGCTTTTCTCAGGCTGAGTCAGCAGCAGATATAAATGAACTTGGTTAGTCAGATTAAAAAGCATTAAGCTGGAGGTGGGTATTAATTCTAGGTGCCAGCAACTTTTACTCTGTTCCCTTTTTTACAACTGGTCTGGTCTTGTTAGTTCTACTATTCGCAGTTCTTGTAACCAGCACTTCCCCCTCTTTATCTTATGTTGTTTTTGTTTCCAAGATGCTGTTTTGCACTATGTTGTTTGGCAGCAAGCTATCGAGCAGATTACAGTACTGTTATGGCAGGAGACTCCCTGCTAAATCCATATCACGAGTGCTGTTCCATAGCTCACAAAATAGCCCTTTTAAGTTAAAAGCTGCCCTTAGCTCACGGCACATCAGTAGGTACAGTCTTGCTACCTGAATTACACGTGCCTCACCCTTCTCTCTAGTCACAACCTTCGTTCTCACACTGGAACAGGTTCCATGTTCCCAAGTTTAAACAAAATCTGGTCAACTTGCCTTTAGTCATAGACTCCCTCAGGTATGGAATAACCTTGCCCTGCTTCTTACTGCATCCCATTGTGATTATACCGGACTGTTTACTGTGAATTTGTTCCAAAGCTGTAGCAAACTGAAAAATTATACTCTCTTCTATTACTGGTTCTGTACCCATTATCGTATATATGTAGATATCTGTACAACACATATATTATTGCATTGTGTTTTCATTTTTGACAGTATTATTTCCACTCCCCTCCCCACCCCACCCAGGACACATCTGTAAACAGGATTCTTACTGTATCTCTTTATGTTTACTTGGTGAAACAATTTTCATAAATAAAATAAATATAGGGCTTTCAAGCACAAAGTCTGAAACAAAGTTGGACTAGAAACATCAAAGGTCACAGTAACTAGGTATCATGTTATTGTGTGTGGAATCATAAATAACTTCAGTTTGTAATGTGGCATGCATTTAGGAGAGAGGGCAGGCAGTAGCAAGAGGTTGCCTGTAAGCAGAAATGTTGGGGCTAGATGAATGATTTTCTCTGCAAAAAGGAGACAGGTGCAATCTTGGGAGGCCAGATGGTCAGAGGAGGAAGCAAAGAAGTCAGGTGACATCTAGCATCCAATCAGAGGGCACAAGGAAGCCAGAGCCAGGAGATAAAAATGTGGGGCAGCTTAATGTGGAGCACATTTAGAAGAGGAGACAAGCGTCAGCAAAAATTTGCTTGTAAGAGGCAAATCTCACCATTTTTGGTATTTTTAAGTGCATTTTAATAAGTTGAGGCTAGCTTTTTTTTTCACAACAGGAAGAAGGCAGGCACTATTTTGGTGGGCCATGAAGTCAGAGGGGGAGGAAGCAATGAAGTCAGGCGACATCCAGCAACCAATTAGGGGCATTAGGAAGCCAGAGTCGGGGGATAAAAAGTATCTCCTCTCAAGCATCCCATCCTGTGAGTACCCCAGAGCAGAAATGTGGAGTCTGAAGAGGGTTATTGCAGGATGCCTACAGGACTGCAAGGGACTCTGACAGACAAAAGCAAGGAGGTGGAGCAACAGGTGGAAACAGACAGAACCAGGGGATGATAATTTCAGCAGTGAGGTAGGAAAATAACCCAAGTGGCATTAAGCAGAGTGAAGAAAGGGCTATACCAAAGGAAGAGGCAATGTAATCTATGGTAAGGACAACTCTCTTAACTGCTACTTGGTATGGGGCCAGGGAAGTAACCTAAATAGTAGCAAAAGTAGGGAGTTCTAGAAAAATCCTATCTAGGGTACCGTCATGAGGGCATTAGTGGAAAGGACTGTTTAACTGGTTGGTGTGTATAGCGTAAGCAACTTCATGTGTTCTCAATCTGTCTTACAGAACAACAGCACAAACCGATGCAGGGCATACACTATGAAGAGATGTGTGTGGTGAGTGGTAAATAGATACCGCTCTAAGAATTTGGCCACTTCTTCTACTACAGGAAGTTTCAGGCCATGAGGACAGAGCTGGAAGCTACAAGGGCTTAAATATGCTGCTTAACGGCTGTGGCTGCCAGGCCCATAGGTTGGAGGTGAAGCATATGGAGCGAGTGCAAGAAGTTCAAACTATTGTTGACAGTGAAATCCCAGGTGACTCACTCAAGGGAGGATAGTAAAAGCATGCCTAATAGATAGGCACTGCCCATGGAGGTCAAGCCAGGGAGGGAGGGCAGCCCCAAAGGAGGCAGGCGAAAGGTACTCATACTGGCAGACTCAATAAAGAGTCACTGGGAGAGATGTTGATCTAACACCCAATTGTAAAGAGGTGGTGCACTGCTTCCCAGGACTGACAATAGACAGACTCATAGCCAGGGTGGAGGAATTCAAGGGAGAGGAGGAGGACGAGGAGGAGGAGGAGGGAAGGTTAAGTCTGACAATGCATGTAGGGCAATGTAGGCACAAATGATCTGAGCAGGAGAGGCATAGAAGAGGTGAAGGCAGGCTTCCATGCACGAGGGAAGGTAGCAAAAGGATACAGCAGAAGCAGTAACTTTCTCAGAGGCACTGCAGCAACCAAGACTAAACAAGAGGGTACAGTTTCATGTGTTCCAGTTCAACGCATGGCTAAAGAGTCGGTGAAGGGAGGGGGGATTTCACTGCCTTGGGGACTGAGATCCAACTTGTAGGGAAGACAGGGACTGTTAAAGAGAGATGTCCTGCACCCCAGTGAGGAAAGCAGGAAGATGCTGGCAGCAAGATGGACACAGTAAGGTAGAACCAGTTTAAACTAGGTAGGTCAAGAGCATGTATTAACCATATCCATATATGCTAACTACTGTAACTCCCCACTGACAATGTGGAGTGATACAAAAAGGGGCACGAGTCAGCATGGAAAGTTACAATAACAAAGAAATCCTGGTGGGGGGGGGGCTGCCAATCTCCCCCCACCATATGGATGCTTAAACCTGGCGAAAGCTGGGGGAAAGAAAGGAGGAAGGGTGGGACCAGTTGCTAGAGACAGCTATGCACCAACGTAAGGAGCCTGGGTAACCAAATGTCAGATCTGCTAGCACTGGTTACAAAAGATAAACCAGACCTGGTGGCTGTCACAAAGACGTTTGCAAATCAGAACTATGAGTGGGACATATTCATATCAAAGTATACACTGCTTAGGAAGGACAGGGCAAAGGGCACGGGAGAGGGTAGCACTCTACATGAGAGAAGGCATCATAGCCACAGGAAGAACAGTTACATAAGAACTCACCATAACAGTAGAGCTTCGAGAGAATCTCCTCCATTAGGCCACACCTTTGGAACTAGAAGCCGCCAGTGCTAGAACAACATGGAAACTTTTGCTAGCCAGAGGTCGTCCACAATGATGTGCAGCATCCACACATGTATAAACATGGGCGGCCCCCTCACTCTGCAGTTCCTCACTGGAGATTAGCCTCAGGGGACCTCCAACCATGGGAAACCAGGAAATGAGACCAGCACCAGGCATAAAAGGAGAGGCTTGGGGCTGGAGACAGGATGCCTGGAGAAGGTTTTAGGCACAGAACAATTACATAAGAACTTACCATAACAGTAGATCTTTGAGAGAATCTCTTTCATCAGGGCACACCTTTAGAACTACACATGTCAGGGTTAGGACCACACAGCAACTTTTGCAAGCAGTCAGCCAGGGCGCCGATGACTGACGTCATGCATTAGTGTTTACATAAATGTGGTGGCCCTCCTCCCTCTCCTCAGTTCCCTGCCAGAGATCATGCTTGGAGGATCTCCTTCTAGTGAACCAGGAGACACCCCAGTACTCCGCATACCAAGTGAGACAGAGTGCTGGAAAAGACAGCAATGGTGATAGCAGTACGAAGAGATCCTGTGTCACAATCTCAAAGGGGAAGGGGGTGGGATGGTATGGCTTGATGAAAGAGTTTCTCGTAAAGATCTGCTGTTACAAGAAGTTCTTAACATAACCATTCTATCATCTTCAAGGATATCTCTTTCATCAGGCCACACCTTTGGAAGGAGTCCAAAGCTGCACTAAAACCTAACTGTCTGGGTGGTTGGAGCCTATAGGCTTAAGCTAAGAGGCCTTGCAGTTCAGCAAGTCCAAACCCAGCTTGTCTACAAGAGAATGTCTAGACTATAATGCTTAGCGAATGTGTAAACAGTACAGACCATATGTCTCCATTTCTGCTCCTCTCACACATTTGTCACCTTTCAGCCTTCTTACAAGGCCCTGTTAATCAGTCTCTACCTGGGAACTTCCCAGCTCTTTCTCTCCCATTATGTTTTATCTTTCCCATCATCACCTTTTTGTTTCACAGATTCTCTCTTAATCTTACCATTTATCACTTCTTCTCCCTTTGCCTCCCCCTTCTTCTTTCTCCACATATATATCTCTCTCATTTTACCTCTCCTCTACACTAACTTGTTTTTTTTCTCTTTTAGATATTTCCTGAAGAAGACCTAAGGTCGAAACGTAGATTTTTAACTCTATTTTCTATTTTCAGCGTGCATTTAATATAACCATTTTGTTTTGCTTTGTGTGTACAGTACTCTATGTGGCAGCTGCACAGATTTCTGCAGCAGAAACATTCCAAAAACAAGCTACAGAAGTGGCCATGCCTCTAGTGGAATAACCATGAACCACAAAGGCAGTTCCTTACCATTCTTCTGTAACAGAATGTAATACAGTGTGCTAGCCATTTCAATAAGCACTGTTTAAAACTGAAGCACCCTTTCCCAGGGGCAAATGAAACAAAAAGCTGTGAGGACTTTCTGCAGTCCTTTGTATGGTATGTAAAGTTTCTGAGAATTCTATACACATCTAAGGTATGAAGCAATGCTTCCCCAGGACTGGCATGCGTTGGATAATACATTGGTAGGTGGATGGTTTGATTTAAACTCAGACACCACCTTTGGTATAAACTTAGGATTAGTACGCAGACACACCCCGTCTTTGTGGAAAATCAAATAAGGAGGCTCACACACTAGAGATTACAGCTCTGAAACCCTTCGAGCAGAAGTGACTGCAACTAAAAATAATGCTTTCCATGAAAGAACATGTAAGCCAGGACTCGGGCTGGTTCTAAAAGGAGCCAAAGTCAACTATTCCAAAATAAGATTCAGATCCCAAGCCAGGACTGGATTTTGAAAGAGAGGCTTTATGTGTAAAAAGTCTCTCGGGAACGTACGGGCTACCTCCAGTTGAGCAACCATACAGCTGTCCACAGGCATATGGAAAGCTGATGTAGCAGCCAAGTGCACTCTGATTGGGGAATACTGCAGGCCTGAATTTGATAAGGACAGCAGGTATTCTACCACCTGACTGATTTGACAGGTAGATGGATCCAGGTTATGCTAAGCGGCCCACAAAGCAAACTGCTTCCATTTCATGGAGTAGGTGTGTGTCTCGTGGATAGTTTACTAGCCACCACCAGAACAATCCGCCACTTTCTGTGATACCCCAAAGTGAGCTATGGCTATGTCTTCAGGAGCCTTTTGTGCAGATGGAGGGACTTCTGTGGTAGAGCTGTACCTCCCCCCTCCCGGCATGGGAGAGAAGCTTGAGAGAGACCCTGTCCTAGTTTTCTTTTCTTCCCACTTAAAGCAGCAGTACAATGTAAAAAACTTGCGCTTTTTGACAGTTTATTCCCGTGCTCTGCTGAGCATGTACCTGGTATTGTTTCCTGCCGGCATTGTACTATCACCTCATAATGTGCTCAGTTATCCTATGTTTTGTTTACATTTCTGCCACCTGCTGCACTGACAGCAATAGTACTAGATAGAAGCCACCATATTTTCTGTGGCCACAATGGTCATAACGGATCACTTCCTGGTTAGGTAGTACTGTTGCTTTAAAGTCTGTTGCAACAGCATTCTTCTATACTATCCTATCCTGTTTCTAGGCTGGCCACCTACATTCCCTCCCTTATTTATTTTCTGTTTCTCTTTTCCGTCCCTCTACTTCTCCTCCCTGCCATTGGGACGCTCTCAGCATGCTAACAAATTCCTGCTGAAAATTGCTGGCTGTTCATTTAGAATAGTTCCAATCGGCTGGAAAATAAAAACCTTACGTGAACAGCATTTTTTTTTTTTTTTGCATGCCTTAGTGATGTTCCCCCCTGGTAGCCCTAGGTTACTCCAGGACGGAGCTGTGAGGTGCCTATAGCGCTTGAGGAACTGACGCTCTGTAGTAGTACCCTGCACTTCAGCGCTATGCCCTTGGAATCCTTCCCACTGCTGACAAAAAGAAAACCCGGGCATTTGTTATGCCTTTTGTTCGAGGAGGCACAAAGCAATAACTTAGGACGATCACTAGGATGCCACCCATGTCCGCATTGTGCCTGAGAAAAGAAATACTGTGTGGAATTGTTAAATAAAAGTGCTAAAAAAAGATGCAGATTCAGCATTGAGGGTTTGGCATTTCAGAGCTGAGTGACAGCTCTGCCTGTGGCGCCAAACGTCCACTCGGGGTTTTCACTGTGTTTTAAACTAGAGAAGCGGGTGGTAACATGGAGCTTTTCTAAGGTAATAAAGCAGGTTTTGAATGTTTTCCGCTCCATGTCCTCCTGCCTCCTATATAGCTGAAAAGTAACTAGTTGGGCCAAGTCTTCACGGCGCCTTTTAGAAATTTAGAGAAAGGAGCTACCGTGAGTTGTACAGACTTTCAGTAACACTATTGCTGAACATTTTGTTCATGTGTTTTTTTTCCCTTTTCCTGCATAATCTCCTGCTCCCAGTGCTTGGTGGCTTCCAAAGGCTCTCTAAGCTAGATAACTATGCTTAGCCTTTGCTAGGGTACACATTTATTTATTTTTGTTAAAGTAGCCATCTCAGAAGAAAGAAAAATCCTCTGAATTAAGCCCTGCATAAAAACCTTCAATACTGATAAGGAGCTTACCTTAGCAACCATTCGCAGGCCTCTCCTTAGGGGTCAGCGCCCCATACTGTTGTCATTTTTATTGTGTAACACTGTCAATCACTGCTGAAGGGGCAGGGTTACAGAAAGTGCTTGAATGATAAAAGTATTTATACACGTTAGATTCATATTACCTATAAAATACAAAGAGATTATTAATTCCCATTTTTTTTTTTTTTTTTTTGCTTTATTATTTATTTTTTGTTGTTATTTTAGCCTGGAAAATGTTATGTATTAGACTAGGAGGCAGAACCTAAAATCACATGATCTCTTGCTATATACTGTAAATATCAGTCCCTTGGTCCAGATAGTTAGATCAATTCAGCCTGAGTGCAGGCTGAAGATACACAGAGAGTGGGACTTATGCTTTAAGGTCCTAGCTGTGTGATTTAAGTTTGTTTATTTGTTTTTTCCTTTTGGATTTAAGTATCTTTAATAAAATCACACTTTGGTATGTTTTTCACCTTACTTCAGTCTTTGTGTTTCCTTATCCCACACCCCACTACCATTAACTTCAGGTCCACATAGGCCAGGGTTCCTTGTTCTTGTGACAGTAGACCCTTGCACACGGGCGGAGGTACGGTACTGGGAGCTCCACTGCCAGATGATGCAGCAGGGATACCATAACTGCTGAGGTCAGAGGGGAGCAATGAGTATTAGAGTTGCCCCCTCCATCTTCAGATTAAGTAGCACTCGCTGAATTAGCAGAAAGGGAAGGAAGGCATACAGAAACCTCCCATTCCAGGAGAGGGACAATGCGTTTCACCAGAAAACTCCTGGCCCTGGAGCGAACAAAAATGCGGCAGCTTTGCATCATGTGGGGATGCAAAAGGTCCAACTCTGGACAACTACATCTTACAAACAGGTCATTGACCACTGAGGTCAGCAGTTCCCACTCATGCCTCCAGGACTGTGACCTGCGTAGCTTCTCTGTCAAGACATTTTGGACACTTGGAACATGTACTGCTGATAGTTCTAGACTGTGTTCCAGAGCCCAATACAAACTTCGATTGCTTCCCTGCACAGCAGGTAAGAATGAGTACCCCCTTGCTTGTTGATGTAATGCATCACACTGAAGTTGTCCATCTGTATTAACAGAGGACCTGGGGACAAGTGGCTCTGGAATGCTTGGAGTCCATATGGACCTTTCTCATTTTCAGGACATTTATTTGCAAAGCATGCTCCACTTGGTTCCACATGCCTTGTGTCCGAGATCCTGAGACATCTGTAGTGAAGATCTGATGTGAAAAGTAATCAAGAATGGAACATCCTTGAGCAGGTTGCCGTGTTCTGCATCACTTGAATGCTTTTCGCAAAGGAGGCGTTACTAAAACAATTAGTTCTAGATCTTCTGTCAGTTAGTCCCCTTGGACTCACAGAGTCCACTGTGGGATCCGCAAGTACAACCTGGCCTGTGGCACTCTGAAAAGGGCTGCAGCCATAAGACCCAGAAGGTGTAAAAACATCCTTGCTTAGATGAACATATAAAAAAGCCAAAGGCAATTTGATCTATTTAGTCTGCTTGTATTGTAGGGACAGAGACATAATGGCTGTCATGTACCAATTGTGCTTGTGCAGTCAGTCATGCTGCCCTGTCCAGCAGCAGAAACAAAGAACCCTGGGCTGTTTCCAGGACTGAGCCAGGTACTGCAGGCATTGTGATGGTGTCAGTACAGACTTCGGTATGCTGACTGTCACCCCTAGAGCATCAAACATCTATCTGGTTCAGGCTAAGGACTGCAGTACTTGGTCCCTGAAGTGGGCTTTTAATAACCAGTCATCCAGGTAAGGAAAAACATACAAGCCGTCCTTGCAAAGGGCTGCTGCCAGGACTGCCAAGCATTTGATAAAAACTTGTGGCGCAGAAGATAAGCCAAAGGGCAACACTCTGAACTGGTAATGCTCCCTCTAAAATAAAAATTGCAGATATTTCCTGTGAGGTTTCCTGATTTTGAAATGGAGGCAGGTATCCTTCATATCGTTCCTCGCACTCACAGGTGTGTCTTCGCTCCATCCTATGAAACCACCTTAAACTTTCCTCAGCTTGTGGCTGTCCCAAACTCACATAAATTGATCAATCACAGCACTCCTCTGCCCTGGAGGTCCTCCTGGATAGAAGGCCCAACTCCATGAGGTCGCTAAGCTGTATATAGTGTCATATCTGAAGAATCTCAATACTGTACCTCTGGTACTGCTCTTAGCTTCCACAAGGTGTTTATTTTGTTACGTACATACTGTATAATCTATACCTTACTATGTTTAGTATGCTGTGTTGAATCTGTAATCTTACTATCCTCACATGAACTGTAACATGTCTAATTAGTACAATGTCATTTTATGTACTTAAATCTGTTATTCCTGTACTCTCCCGGGTCATACCTGAAAATAGGCAATTGTCTTGTCTAGTGTACTTACCTGGTTAACAAAAGCTAAATAAATAAATATCCAGACAGCATATCCAATCCCATTTGCAGCAGGGGAAGGAGATCCTGTATGGTGACCATCTAGCACTTCTTGTATTCTATGAAGAAGTTAAGGTCCCTGAGGTCTTCAATAGGTCAGAGATCCCCTGTCCATTTGAGGACTAGGAAGTATCTGAAGTAAATCCTTGTGTGCCGCTGTTTCGGAGGCATGAGTTTTGTGGCTCGTTTTTGAAACAGGGTTTGTACTTCCTCCTGCAACAGGGCCATGTGTCCTGTTAGGTATGTTGTCATAACCAGTGGATGGTCCGGGAGACTGTGCAGAAACTCAAGAGCATGACCCTTCTGTATGACCACCAGGACCCATTTGTCTGTAGTCACCACCCTCCACTGATCTAAATGGAGGGAGAGATGACCCCCTACAACCACCCCTAGAAGTAATGGTAGTTGGGGGGTGCAGAAGGAGTCATGCTGAGCTGAGGGGGGCAGAGCCCCCAACTCCGCTGCCTTTTGGTGCTTCTATATAGGCACATGGGTGTGGAGGGGGACTGGCTAGCCGCTGCACCTTTACCCCTATCCTGTCTGTAGGCCTGACAGTTGCCTCTGACTGCGGATGGGTGAAAATTACCCACGCCCTTACCTCTGCCTGGGGTTTGGTACAGGGATTTGACTGACTTCAGAGTCCTGCCAGATGACTGAAGATTTAACAAAGCTTCTTCAACACCATAAACAAATAGCTTCTGTCCCCTAAATGGTGTGTTAAGGGTTGTCTGCTGGACATCTGAGGCAAAATCTGTCTACCTCTGCCAAGAGTAGTGTTGGAGGCAGATACCACAGGCTGCAGTCCGGGCAGAGGCACCCGAGACATCATATGTAGTGCGGCTCAAATGTTTACCTACATCAGCACCAGCAGTAAGAGTTCTAAGTAATTCCCATCTGACATTACCCTCAAGCAAGGTCTGTGTGGCAATCTTAGCCTTCTTCTAGAGGGTATTCTGATATGGTTCACCCATGTCATAGTGACATGAATCTGGTAGCGTAAATTAGGGTGCTCAAAACATGTCACCTGCAACTACAGCGCCCGTACATTCCACCGCAACCCAAGTAGAGTGACAAGGGAGAGCAGGGCACAGCAGTTGTTTTTTGAGGGAAGCTTCACCTCCCCCCAATGTGGGGGGGGCTCTGCCCCTCGCACCACCCAACACTAAATATGACATCCTCTGGGTCTGGGCATGAGTGGATCGGAGGAGAACAGTGCCAGCAGCAAAAACGGTCGTGAGTGCAGGGCACTCTAACTGCAGCACCCTAACTGCATCACCCACATAATGGTATACATTCTGATATTTTATCATATGGTCCTGATAACTGGCTATACACAGCCCCAGAGTGGCCGAGGTATAGGTACATTTACCAGTACATCCAACCTCCTGGATTCCTTATCAGGAGAGAGGAACTCAGGTGTCTAGGCACCTTGGATCTATCATGGGCAGCCATGATCACCACTGAATCAGTCTCAGGCTTATTAACATAAAAAGGCTTAGCCTGAGGAACAGAGTACATGATGTCAGCCCTTCTGGGAACAGCTGGTATTGTATTTGGTTTCCACAAGCTGCATAGGTAGAAGTAGTAGTAAGTAGTAAAATCTTCATTTATACAGGAGTAGGAAAGAAATACACCGCTGGGGTTACAAATACCCTATTTACAAGGTGTTCCTGTTCAGGATACAATGGACGAAGAATAAGAGAGGGAGATTCTGACATCTCCAGAAACACCAGCAGGCTCTTTTATTAGAATCCTGCTTCTCCAGTGTGAATCCCATGGCAGCCTGCATTTGCTGCATCATGGCAAAAAAGGAGAGATCCTCTGGAGGTAACCTGGGTGTAGTAATTATCGAGTCTTTACTGTGGGAGGAGACCGTGGAGTCTTCGGCACAGTCTTCATCCCCCTCCTCGTCCTCCTCCAATATAAGATTAGGATTATATTGATATTTGTCGTCATATCTCTCATCGATGGGATTGGAGGAACGAGCTGGCAATGTTGGCAGCAGCTGAGGAGGCCTATTCCGCACAATATCAGAGTACTGCACTGACAGGGAAGGTAGGTGTATTAGCAGTCTCCATCAATGGGCCTGCAATGGTTAAAGGAAGGACAGGCAACTGGTGCCGTGTCATATCAGAGAATGATAGGAGTACTGCCTGTGCATCGATGCTACTTTGAGTAGTGGTCATGACCACAACAGTCGATGGCGGACAGTGGATCTCCAGCAACGACGGTGACATACCAGCCATGATAGGCCCCGGTAGTGCCTACACTGAGCCACTGACCTTGGTGTTCTGGTCAATGGCTGCATGGGTTCTAGCGGAAGGTCATGTCAGACGAATCTAATATATTTCTTTGACTGGGTGACCAAAGTAGTAGACCAGGGTGGGGCTGTGGACATGGCTCTACCTAGACTTTAGCAAGGCATTTGACACAGTCCCACACAAAATATTAATAGTCAAATTAACCAGCCTGGGAGTGGGACCCAGGGTGGTAGCCTAGTAAAACATTGGCTGGACAACAGGACACAGAAAGGTAATTGTAAATGGAGTCCATTCTGAAGAAAGGGGGTTACTAGTGGGGTACTCGAGGGTTCAGTATTGGGTCCAGTCCTTTTAATGTCTTCATCAGTGACATTGCAGAGGGACTGGAAGGAAAAGTATGCCTTTTGCAGATGACACAAAAATCTGCAACAGGGTTGATACACAAGGAGGTGTGGAAAGGATGAAAAGGGACTTGGCAAGGTTGGAGGAATGGTCAGAAGTATGGCAGCTAGGTTCAATGCAAAGAAGTGCAAAATAATGCACCTGGGAAACAAGAACCCAGGGGAAGAATACACAATGGGTGGGGAGGTAGTAACAACAACAAAAAGGAAAGGGACCTGGGGGTAATCATATCAGATGACCTTAAGGTTAGCAAGCAATGTGAGAAGGCAGTAGGGAGGGCTGGGGGTATACTGGGATGTACAGGGAGAGACATCATCAGCAGAAAACAGGAAGTTGTTATCCCTCTGTACAGACAGTTGGTGAGACCCCATCTGGAGTACCGTGTCCAGTTCTGGAGACCCCATCTCCAAGGACATAGACAGGATAGAGGCAGTCTAGAGGAGGGCAACTAAAATGGTGCAGGGTCTGCAAGAGAAGCCGTATGAGGAGAGACTAAAGGAGCTTAATATGTATACCCTTGAGGAAAGAAGGGGGACATGATAGAAACTTTTAAGTACCTCAGTGGAATCAACAAAGTCCAAAGAGGGTAGCATTTTTCAGAAAAAAGAGACTTGCAAGAACAAGGGGACACAATTTAAAAGGTAGAGGAGAGAGGGCAGTTCAGGGCAATGTGAGAGTATTATTTCAGAGAGGTAGTGGATGCATGGAACAGCCTTCCTGAGGAGGTTGTGGGGTCTAAAACTGTGGGAGAATTCAAGAATGCATGGGACAGACATAAGGCAATTCTTGTGGGGGTAGGAAGAAATAGGCTGTTGGTTAACTAGGATCTGCGGCCTATCCTGTAGGAAATGGGCAGACTAGATGGGCCTAGCGGTCCTTATCTGCCGTCAAAGTCTATGTTTCTATGTTTCTAATGGCTAGAGGGCAACGGGCATCACTGCAGAAGTAGACAGTGTCATAAGCCAGGATGTAGTCGCATTTCTCAGCAGTAACCTGGACCTCGCCAGGGAGGCCTTGTCCTTACTAACATACCAACATACTAACATACTAAAATGCCAGCAGAATAGGCCTAACAGTCTTTCGTGTCTGCTCGTTTGGTCAGCCCCCACCCTGGGTGCTGACCTTGCTGTCCCCCTCGCCTTCTCTGGCTTCTCCCTTCCCAGTTCCGGATATTCTTGCTGCATTGGATTTTGCTTCCAGAACCCTTCCCCTGTACCTGTCCCACCCCCTCTTGAACCCCTCCACTGTCTCTGCCTCCACCAGCCCCCTAGGCAGTGCATTCCATGGATCCACCACCCTCTCAGTGAAGTAGCACCTCCTCCTTTCTCCCCTGAATCTTCCCCTCCAGCTTCCACCCATGCCCTCTAGTGGCCCCTCCTCCTTCCTTGAAGCACCTGACTGTTCCTCCCTATTTACCCTCTTCATGTACCTGAAGACCTCTATCATGTCCCCCGGTCCCTTCTCTCTTCCAATGTGTACATATTTAGCTCTTCGAGCCTCTCCTCATAGGTCCTGTCCCCAAAGCCCCAAATTATTTTTGGTTGCCCTCCTCTGGACCCTCTCAGGAGGTTAATGTCCTCTTTAAGTGTGGCCTCCAAAACTGCCGCAGTACTCAGGTGCTTGGCCTCACCAAGCAGTTATACAGAGGGAGTATCACTTCCTCCTGGAGGTGATCCCCTAGCATGCAT
This sequence comes from Neoceratodus forsteri, assembly GCA_016271365.2. Taxonomy (NCBI): domain Eukaryota; kingdom Metazoa; phylum Chordata; order Ceratodontiformes; family Ceratodontidae; genus Neoceratodus; species Neoceratodus forsteri. The sequence continues at coordinate 914,866,425 of CM057453.1, read as the reverse complement.
CCCAGCATCCTGTTGGCCTTGGCTGCTGCCCTCCCACAAGTCTCAGAGTTGTTCATCTTGACATCCACCACCACCCCAGGTCCATCTCAGCCATCGAGACTTGTAGCATTCCCCGGGTCCCAGGGTGTACCTTGGCCTGGGTTTCTGGCCCCAGGTGGAGTACCTTGCATTTCCCTGCATTGAACCTCAGCTTCCAGTTTCTAGACCATCTTTCCAGAGCCTCCAGGTCCCCCTGTAGGGCCACCCTCCCCTCCTCCCCATCCACCACCGCCCCAGTTTTGAGTCATCTGCAAAGAGACTCATCTCACTCCGATTCCTGTCCTTATGTCAGATACGTAGGCGTTGAACAGAAGGGGCCCAAGGACTGATCCCTGTGGGACCCCACTAATGACCCTCCTTGGGGATGAGACTATCCCACCAACTACGACCCTCTGGGTCCGGTCCTGGAGCCAACTGCCTATACATCTGATCATCTGGTTCCCCACCCCCATTTCTCCCAGCTTATCCAACAGGCCCACATGAGGAACAGAGTCCTTGTCCCGGTATCTTTGGCTCCACCAGGAAGATTTGTCCCAGGCCTTCACCAACCATGATTCGGTCAATGGGCAGGTGACGCAGACTTGCACTGTAGCTGCTGTTCCATTTCTGCTAAGGTCTTTTTCAGAAGAAATTTTTCCAATGCCCCTTTTCTGTGTGTCTGGTCGCAGATTTGAATCCTCGGCAGACCTCACAGGTTTCTACATTGCTAGAGAGGCCTAGACAGCAGACACACACTTGGTGCACATTGTCCTTATAGATTTATTTCTCTGCAGTTACAAAACCAAAAAAGCATGGATGGTTCTTTCACTAGCATACAGGTAATCGAAAATCACTTTTTAAAATACATACAAAAAACAGCAGCTTTTTGTTACAATGACGCTTCTGATGACAGATCCAATGAGTCTGATCGATGGTGGGAAAAGAACTGAGGAGGATAGGGGGCCACCAGCGTTCATGTAGACACTGACATGTGATATCATTGTGGGTGGCCCCTGGCTGACTGCTTGCAAAGTTTCAATGTGGCCCTAATGCTGACGTGGGTATAGTTCCAAAGGTGTGGCCTGATGAAAGAGATATCCTCAAAGAAGATTGTAAGAGATTTTCTATATGGTGTTTCATGTGCTGGGGATAATATTTCAAAATACCAGCAGCTTTGTTACAGCCGCAATTAATACTGCACAGGCAACTTTAGTCTGTTGAGTAGAGAGGGGAGTGATATATTTTTGTTCATGGGCTTTTAAATAAGGAGAAAGTATGATTTGGTAATATCTGCACCCCTGTACAACATGATCTGTTGTTTTTTTGCTAACTGTTGGCACTCCTTTATAGAGAATAATTCCCGGAGATTTTAAGTGTGCATTGAATTATTCTCTAGACAGATCCCATGGGCAGGGCAGCAAGAGCTGGAAATAACCTGGAGGGGAATGAGCCTAGCTGAACTGGATTTAATAGATGTAAGAAAAGAGGCTAATCCCCGTTTCTGGGAAAACACCCTGTAGTTTAACCCACAAAACACCTGGTCTCAATTCGGCACCTCTTTGTCCCTAATATATTTTAAACACAGGGTTAGCCCTATCAAGAACAGTACCATTTCATTCTGAAACCAAGCACAGGTTGGAATGTGTCTGAAGCTCAGGGAGGCCAAAAGGTGCAAAAGAACCTAGAGAGTCCCAGTATATACAATATGATAGCTCTGACAGGGTTCCGGAACTTCTGAACAGTGGGAAACATACCTGACAGCTGACACCCTTCACAGCCCTCTCTAAATTCATTTTGTGGGAAGCAGGTAATGCAAGGACTTATTTTACATATGGATACCAGATCCAAAAAGAGAAACAATAAAAGAGCTGAAGGGCAAAGTGACGGAGTGTGAGAGGAAGTTCTATAGGGACCAATATGGGGAAACCCTTAGATTGCCGCATACTGCAATGGAGGAGGTTATTCTACTCTTCACGAGTGGTGCCAGCACCTCTCTTTTCTAAGCAAAACAATGCCTAGAGGAATGATGTAATAAGATGAACCTAATCTTGGCCCAGGGTTTTAAATAAGCTGCGAAAATTGATTAGCACTTTCTGCTAATCAACTGTAAAGATGCATAGCACTTGCCTCAATTTGATTAGCAAAGTAAAAATACTAAAAAATGTGTACATACAATTTTTAAAATATTTTATCCTGAAATAAAAATTATCATTACAATTAGGTCAGTCTTAGCGTCATTTGTTTCAACTGAACACAAACACGAGCCTAATTCATTGGCAGTATAGCCTAGGGTTAGAGCAATGAGCTAGGTACATCCAGCAGACCTGGGTTTGATTTCCACAACATCCACTTGCATGCAGTGTGACTCAGGGCAAGTCACTTTACCTCCCTAAAACCATGCACTGACTTCTATCACACACACACACACACACACACACACTGTGACAGTCCATAATGGCAAAATACTCACTCCCCCGCCTTCATCACCCTTACCACTCATGTACACTGCCCTCTCAACCTTTTGTCACTGAAATGAGGGGCATGGACACTCAGCATGAGGATCCTCAGGCACATGCACCCACTATGATTTTTTTTTTTAACCGCTCTGCTGGTCTCGGACTTGTCTGCCCTCTCACTCTACCTTCTGCTTAGCCAGCCTGCAGGTTGTCTGCTCTAACAAGGTTGCTTAGTGCCTTGTAGAAGCCGTGTGCGTGCCACCTGTCTGAATGAATTCTGCTGCCCGCTATAGTACTTGCAGTTCCGGACCACCTGTGCCCAAGTCTGACAAGAAGCCGCATTTTCCTGGTGGTCTCCCAGACACAACAGAAGATGCCGCAGCTCCCTTCATTCACAGTGCAGTCTGATACACCCGGAAATGTGCATCTTGGCGTCTTTCTACAGTTAGGCGCTTCCAACTGACCAGCTCATGGAAGGAGAGGTGGCTGGCACAGAACCAGTGGTGGGGCTCTGGGAGGGGTAAGAGTCACCACAAGGAGGCAGTGTGGCCCACCCAGTACCTATAGGTATAAAGAAGATGCCAGGAGAGATCAAAGCTCCAATAACCTCTTGAAAACCAAACCACACAATTGGAGACAATAAGACCCACTCACTGGATGTTTAGTTTTTTGTTTATTTTTTTAAATAATAGACCATCACTTGTATTTGATCGACATTTCATAGTTATCTAACTACTGTACTTCATCAGGATCTAATTTCACAAATAAAAAGAAATTTTTAACAAAGTATTTATTTTAGGTAATGACACTGAATACAACACACCTCTTTTCTTCTATTGCATTCATTTATACGTATATGTTTTTGATAAATTTATCATGAAATTTAACAATATGTAATTTAACGCTTTGCGTCCCAGTGGCCATTTTGGTTCAAGTTCAGCAATGGATGATTCCGACACCATATGGTGGCTACAGGACCCAATGGGTTAATACATATATTAGAAAATTTTCCTTTTTTAAAACAATATCACGCTGACAAGATCAGAAATATATTATATTTTTTAAAACTTATATATGTATTTAATTTTTTAATTTAATTGAATAAAGCTATGCCCACCTAAATAAGTTGATCCTCTCTCACTTGTGGTTTTCTACCACCATTAAGACAGACACAAAATATATTTTTGTTTAACCTATTCACAATGCATTTCAATTTATAAAAATACATCAGTTTGTTATAGCAGATATAAAAAAAATTAATTTGTTTTCATATAATTACCTCCTTCTCTTGAGGCAATTATTTTCCAATGTCTGTTTCTGTGTTTCTCAAAGGAGAGGCTGACTTGCCTCTGTCCTGGACTAAACCTAAGTCTTAAGGACAACCAAAGCCGTTCAGTTTTAAACTTTTTATTTCTTCTTTTTTACCTTCCCTTATTTATATTCTATTTTTAAACATATTTATTGTTCAATTTTTCTTAAATTCATTGTTTATTTTTATACTGTAATCTACTTTAGGTGTTACAAATGATATATTGCACCAGCTGAATAGCTTTAAAAAAAAAATCAAACTACTTTTTGTGTTTCTTCTATAAATGGTACTTCATTAAAAAAACTCCCTTAGTTTATTTATTTTCTCACAGTTCTATCAAAAGGTTTTAAATGTAAAGAAAATAAATACTGAGTTGTCCCAGTGTATCTCCATTTTAAAACTTCTGTGTCACACTTACAATAGCTCATATCTTTCAAGTGTAAACATCCACTGATACACAGTTACAATGCTTTGCTTTTCTCCTTAAGATCTTAGTCTAACAATTAAAACTTGTTGTTCAGAGCTGTTTTAGCAGTAAAGTTAAAATTTGTATTCTTCTTACCGTGTCTCTCTTCTTTCTTTCTTTCTCCAGTCTGGTCGGCATTTTGAGTACATCCTGGTACTTTTATTTTATTTCTGTTGCTAAGGAGATCTACGGGCATGCTCAGTTCACTTTTTTCTATACTTTGTCATTTGGTGCTATTTTGTAAACCTTCTTTTCTTATGCACTTTTTCCAGTTTAATCAGAACAAGCTGTGGCGAGATAAGGCCATACCTTATTGTGTTGGTCATGTTTTATATACTTTTTATGTAAGAAATGCATCAGATGGTAGGGTAGCCCAATACACGTGCAAGTGATCATGGGCAAAGGTACATGGACCCAAGAATAATGTTGGAACTCTTGTTACTGGGCAGAAAAAACTGTTTTGCTGCTAGCAGAAGCTAGAGTTAATTAAATTATCTAAAAGGAGACAAAAGAATAATTAAGCCTAGCTGGGAGGCCAGGTAGGCCCATTTGTTTATGAAAGGACAGGACCTCATGAGGAGTTGGGATGTCTGTGCATCCTTTGTGTTAAGAGGTCTGCAGTGACTTAATCTTGTTACCAGATGAAGAGGCCACCATTTAGTTAACTGATAGTATTTAAGTGCAGTTTAACTAGCGCTCTCTCCCAGCAGGGAGGCTGGACTATCCCCCAGAAATCTGGTTTGAACTGGATGACCCAATGTTTTTTTTTCTTCCTATTCAGAACCTCATATCTGTGATATTGTAATAAAATACTAAGCTCTGATTGGTTGGTTAACCATAGAAACAGAAATGCTAGCCAGTCACAAGTCCAGCCACTATCACTGGACCTGCCCACTTGGAAACCCTTTAAAACCAGAATGCAGGGGGGTATGTGAGCCTTTTTGCTTGAATGCTGTGCGACCCTCTCTGCCTGTCTGTTGGGAGGACAGACACAATTTCTCCTGGATCATTGAGAGCCAAGACTTTAGCTACCACACTTCTAAGGACACTTTGGCACTTCAAAATTCCAACTAAGGACTCAAGGTAGACTTTTAACCTCAGAGTTTAAAGCATAGGTTTTTATGTATACTTTGCTTTTATTTTCAATATCATGTAACCAATCTCCAAATTATTTTGTTTTTTTGTTAGTTATTGTTTTTGAATTAATTTAATTAGTAAAGTCTTTGGCTTATTTTAAAATAATTCTGCCTATGTCGTTTGTGTGTGCTGCCTGGGTAAGAGTTGTTCAGACTATACTATGCCTGTATGATTGCTTAAGGACCAAAACACTGCCAAAGTGAAGTATCATCAGGGACTCTGTGAAGAAAGGAGGGGAGGAAATATGAAGGGTCTTAAGAGGAGCCTGTGGAGATTTGAACTGAGCGCTGCATTTCTGGGGAAAGACATAGTAATAGGGTGTATAGTGCCCACCGAAGCCTATACACGCCTGTGGCTTTCAGGTTCATGGTGCAGTGACCAAGGGAGTTCTACCACAGGAACATAGACTCAAGACTGTATTTGTGTCCCCTCACATGGAGAAAGGGTATCTCTGACGCCACTCTCCCCTTCCCTGTCACAAGAGGGATTTGCTGTGACACAGAGAATCCCGCCCCAAGGAAGCGGGCTTGTGACAGATTTGGTGAGCAGCGGTGCGATTGGCTAACTGTTTGAACAACCACACACAAAGAGGGCAAAAACTTGGAAAAGGGCAAATTGGTTACAAGCTATAGTTCCCAACCTGTTTTGATATTTTTTTTTTGGCTGCAAGTAAAAGACATACTAGTGGTAGTGTAGAGAGGAAAGATGATTTCCAAGTACAGCAACTACACTGTAGAAGAGCTAAAGCAGTTGTGCCAGGAAGGGGTCCATTATGAGGGCGAAGCAAAAGAACCTCATGGAGGCTCTTGTGTCAGCCAATGAGCAAGCGACTGCCCAGGTCCCTCGAGTCATAGCCGGTGACTGAAAGGACCAGACCTTGGGCATGGGGGGGGTGCCAAGGGACGCTGCACTGTCCAGTCTCAGGAAGGAGGACAGCGAGACCAGAGGAAACTCAGAGCCACAGCGCCAGGGGAAGGCCACCACAGAGCTGGAGCTGGAAGGGATCAGGCTACAATTTGAGCTTAGGAAACTGGAGTTCAAGCAGACAAAGTTCGAAGCCTTGCAGCAGATGGAATTCGAACAAAAGAGGTTCAAAATAAAGTTGCAGGAAAGGCAGCTGCTGAGAGAGAGGAAAAAGAGTGCCAGAGGGAATTCAAACTGGAGAAGCTGAGACTCCAGCAACCAGCACCAGAAGAGGCAATTGGCAGGGAAAGACCTGAAACTCCAGCAAGGTAAGATTTTTTTTTTATCTATTATTTGTTTTTCTACCTGGAGCCCTGGCAGGCAGCTGTGGCCCTCCTTGCAGAGGGACTCACTCTCTGGTCCCACACGCACCCGCTCCTGCCGACTCCTGGAAATTCCCCCGCGGCTTACAACCTGCAGCGGGGCCAGAGAGGAGGGTGCCAGCTCCCCCCCCCGTGACCCAATCCAGAAACCAGGGGCGGCCCTCGGGACACAGCAGGCCATCACGGAGCCTGCCAGGCTCCTTTCCCACCATTTTCTCCCTGCCCACCAACATAAGGGCATCGGTACGTGCCTCCCGACCCATACTGCCCAGCCCGGCCATCACCAGAGGGCAGTCAATGAGCAGGACGACAACCCTCCCACTCCCCAAGTAGACAACAATCCTCTGGATGCTCAATCCTCTCTTGCCCCTGCCGACCACAGGCGACTCAGGCTCATTCCCAAACCAGGGTCACCCGGCGTGATGCGAGGTGTAGCGACCAGCGCCTCAACTTCCAGCACCACCAGGCAAGCTCAGCATGGCAAGTTTTTTTTTTTTTAACTTTCTGTTTATTCACCTCACTGCACTGGAGCTCCACATCATCAGGAGACACCTGGTACTGCCCCGCATCTCTACCTTACCTGAATCCCCAGAGGTTCCCCCATGAAGCCGTGGTTATGTTCCCGGGGCAGTGCCCTAGGTTTCGTTGGGTTCCCTGGTGGTCAGGCAGGCAGGAGCTATCAGGGCCAGTACTGGTGCTTCGTCTTCTCATTGCTCCGGTGTTATTTTACTGTTCCTTCTGCATGGTGTTATACCCTGATGTCACAGTGCTAGGTGCCGACGTCCACCATGCAGCTCCCCAGCCCATCCTGCTACCAGCAGGACTTGCTATACCTCGTGCCTCTGCTCAGGGTCAGGCAAGCTTCGGGCCTTGGTCCCCTCCCTCCCCCAGGAGCAGGCAAGCAGTCCCTGGGACACTCAAGCCTTCTCCCCCGGCCAGCCCTCCAGTGATCTTAGTCTGCTTCCGAACCCGGGTCGCCCGGATTTGCAGCGGAAATCCAACCGCTGGGCTGGCAGGCCAGCAGCATGGTAAGTTTTAAGATGAAAAAGTGCATATGAACAGTCCATGTCAAATCTCCACTGCAAAAAAAAAAACTAACTTAAATGAATTGTGTTTCGGAGTCATTTAACTTATCTTCAGTGAGAGTTGCAACATCAGATGATTTACTACATAAATATTCCATTCTGCGACATCTGACTTACTCAGTACTATAGTCCCAGGGTTGTCTGCTTATCTCCCTTTATATCTGGGAAAGGCTGACTGAGCTGACATGTTTATGAGCTATGAATCTTTCTTGAAAGAGAATTCTACCAGATTGAAGCTTGGCACACAAAATAGTGCTTTGCAACACTGCTCAGTAGAATGAAAGTGGAGTAATAGCACAAACTCCCAATTTTATCTAGTCTGTTAGGAATCAGGAGCGCTCCCTTTTTCTATTGTGACAGCAAAATGTCTGCAGGGCTCCGCCCACTGCAGCTGTAAAAAATCTCTTACCTCCACCTACTCACTCACACTACTAATGTAAGTACAGTATTGAGAGAATATATACATCTCTCTAGGTTTAAGCTGGGTGCTTACTCTCCTGTCAGTAATTCTAGCACTTAAAGCACATCTTGACGTCAGAAAAGGACCATTCCGGCCCATCTAGTCTGCTCCACTTTTCCCCCTTCACACGCTCCCTTCCCACCTCCATCTCACATCTGTTGTCTCTTGTTAGAAGACACTAAGCCTCTTGCAGCCCCCCACCCCAAAATCATAACACCAGATCCACAGAGCATTCTTTATCTACTCATCCCCAAGGTTAATTTTTTGAGCTAGGTTCCACACACTGCCTGTTAAAAATTTTAAGCAGGGTTGCCACCTGTCAGGTCTTTTAAAGTGACGATCCAGTTTTCAGTGTCTCTATCCAGTTTTCTGGTTTTGCTCAGAGACAGTCAGGTTTTTGTGCCATTTTGAGTGCTCATATACTCTTAAAACAAATTCTTCCAAATCATTCATTGTTTCTGCTGCATGTCCAAGTCGCAAACAAGTTCTGTTGTCAATTTAACTCTTTCTTTGTAAAAGTCAGCCAAACTATGATGTGTAAAGTATGACCATTGAGACCATTAGCAGTTACTTAATCTAATCCTTTCCAACCTGCATCTTAAAGCAGCACTGCAGTGAAGCTAGACAAAAAGTCTGATGCCACCTTTTATAACAGTGAAAAAAAAAAAAAAAAAGTTGTCTTCCACTTTCATTTGGTGGTAAACGTTTCCATCGCTACCTGAATTTAACATTTTTTTAAATGCTTTATTTTTTTTCCCCACAAGAAAATAGTCTGGTAACTTATTTTGGCTTTGAAATAGTACTGTGGACATGAAAAGGAGCTGGATCCAGGAAAATATATATGTATTACAAATTATAGAAGCTACACTTTTATATATATATATATATATATATATATATATATCCTTGTATACTATTTACAGTATTTCCTTTGCTCCCCTAGATGATCACATCAGTAAATGAGATCTCCTTCATCTCTGTATGTTTACCTGATAAGACAATTTCAATAAACAAATAAATAATCTAGAAAAGCAAATTTAACAGGTACAGTATGTTAACATTTTGTTGAACTGCTGTTTCACGTATTGTCTTTATGGCTTCATTAAAGTCTTCATTAACATAAAAAATAACTGGAGAAGAAGCAATACATGCTCAGTCATGAAAAAGGTGTCATTAGGTAGCGGCGGCAGGCGGTGGTGGTGCTGCCACGCCTGCTGACGGGGGAGCGGGGCTGTGGGGCTCAGTGGGCAGGTGGGAGGGGATACTGCTAGACCACCAGGGATATTGGACAAATTAATTTGTTTTATTACAAATGCCTGTGATCGGGCAGCCAGCGGTCCACTGGACCACCAGGGATACTGGACGAATTAATTTGTTTTATTACAAATGCCCGCAATTGGGCAGCCAGCGGTCCACTGGACCACCAGGGATATTGGACGAAATTCTTCATTTTATTACAAATGCCCGCGATCGGGCAGACAGCGGTTCACTGGACCACCAGGGATGATAGGGGTTATTTTATTTTACAAATGCCCGCGATCGGGCATGGGCGCCGCCAGGTGCAGCCGGAGCTCGGGTGGCCACCCACAGGTGGCAGCTGTTGTGTTCCGCCCATACATTACTGCTGCACTCTGGCACATCGGGATTTGTGCCACGCACTTTTCCCTTTTGAATATCGTGCCGAGGCGCATCAGTGGGTTGCGCATGGTGCAACACTGTTGCACCATGTGCAACCCTTTTGAATATCTGGGCTGTAGAATTTAAGGTGTGGTTTAGTATCTTTTTTTTGCCTCATCCAAAGGATGCAGTCCTAATTTAAAGGAACGTCTCAAAGTGCCCCATAAAAGTACAGTTACAGTGCATAAGAACTTACCGTAACAGTAGATCTTCGAGAGGCGCTCTTGCAGTAGGTGATCACTTGTAAGACTGCGCCCCCTGGTGTTCAGGACCGCACAGAAACTTTTGCTAGCAGTGTCTAATGGGGGACTGCCCACCCAACGTCACGTGATGGACATCAGCATGACACTATATATTGGGCAGTCCCCACGTCCGGCCTCCAGTTCTCCTGCTGGAGACCTCCAAGAGTCATGACAGGAGAATGGAAAGAGGCTCCTGAATCCAAAAAAGGGCTTTCTGGAAAGAGAGCAATAAATAAAGAGGGGGAAGGTGAATTGGAAAAAGGTTAGCTATTGCAACAGCCTCTCTTGAAGATCTACTGCTACGGTAAGTTCTTACGTAACTGTACTATCTTACTTCGAAGGGGTTCTTGCAGTAAGTAGGTAATCACTTGTAGGACTGAGTCCCAAGCAGTAAAGAGTCCAAGGGACAAGAAAAAACATGGGAGGCTGGAACATGATCCTAGTAGAAAGCCAGAAAATGAGGACGGGAGTCCCTGAAGGACTGCTAGTCTAAAACCGGCCCTACACCTCGAGGCAATGTCCAAACTGTAGTGTTTCATGAAAGTGTGGATGGAACTCCAAGTAGTTGCCATGCAGATGTCTCTGGCAGATACGTTTCTGAAAAAGGCTGTGGAAGCAGCCATTCCCCTGGTAGAATGTCCTTTTACCTGCCCCGGAAGGACTTTACCATACTTCTGGTAACAAAAAGTAATGCAGTTTGCGAGCCACTTTGAAAGGCACTGTTTGGAAACTGCCAAACCCTCCCTTTTTGGTGCGAAAGAAACGAAAAGCTGGTCCATCTTGCGGACCTCTTTTGTCCTGTTCGAGTAATAACGTAAAAATTCTGTGAAAGTCTAACGTATGCAGAATTCCCCCCCCCCATTAGAATGCTCGGGGAAATATACCGGCAATTCTAGAGACTGATGGAGGGTAGTCTCCGAAACAACCTTAGGAAGAAACTTAAGATTTGTGCGCAGAGTCACCCAGTCTCTGTGAAAAATCAAATAAGGCACATTACACATCAGGGTCTGAAGCTCGGAAATTCTTCGAGCAGAAGTGACCGCAATTTAAAAGAGCGTTTTCCAGGACAAAAAATGCATGTCACAAGTACTTGCCAGTTCAAAGGGAGGTGAGGTCAATTTTTCTAAAAGAAAATTAAGGCCCCACAGTGGAGCAGGGTTATACACCAGGGGTTTCAGATGCAAAATACCTTTCAGAAAGGTTCTGGTGACCTCTAACTGAGCCAGTGTCTTGCCTCCCACTGGATCATGGTAGGTAGAGATGGATGCTAGATGCACCTTCAGTGACGAATATCTCAAGCCCAGATCAGACAGATGCAGAAGACACTCCATAACCTGGGGAACGGGGCACAAGAAAGGATCCAAATCTTTCAAGGTGGCGCAAATGGAAAAGCGCTTCCACTTCATGGCATGGGTAGATAGCTTTCGGGCCTCTACCAAAATCTGAGCTACTCTAGGGGAAACCCCATACCTAGAAGCAGCTACTGTATGTCTTGAGGTGCCATGCATGTAGATAGAGGGACTTCTGTTCCAGATGTATCAGAGTGCCCCCCTCCTGGGTCAGGAGATCGTAAGACAGAGGTAGAGGGATCAGAGGTTCCGTTGTTAGCTGCTGAAGCAGCAGGAACCAGATTTGTTGAGGCCAAAATGGAGCTATCAATATCATTTGTGCTTCTTCTGACTGAAGCTTGATCAACACTCTCTGTAAGACTGGAAAGGGAGGGAATGCGTATAGAAATTTCTCTGTCCAACAACGCAACAGTGCATCTTGCCAGAAAGCACCATGCCCGGGATCGAGCGAACAAAACTTGGGAAGTTTTGCATTTGATGGGGCTGCGAACAGATCCACTTCCGGACGACCCCAAAGGTTGAAGATGTGTTCTAGAACGTCTTGCTTTAGCTTCCATTCTTACCCTGGTGCGACTGACACTGTCTGCAAGAACATTCTGTATGCCTGGGACTTGGACTGCCAGGTGATGGACCCTGTGCAGAACCACCCAGTTCCAGACCTGCATCACTTCCCTGCAAAGAGTATACAAGCGGGTGCCCCCCCTCTTGTTGATGTACTACACCACGCACATGTTGTCCGTTCGGATCAACAGGGTTTCTTGTAGAAGGATGTGCTGAAAAGCCTGAAGAGCATAAAGCACTGCTCTCATCTCTAGCACATTTATGTGCAAGTGCACTTCTACAAGTGACCACAGGCCCTGGGCCCTATGGTGTCCCAGATGGGCACCACAATCCCTGTCCCGATGCATCTGTAGTCAATATTTGGGAGTGAGGAGGGGTCTGGAAAGGGACTCCCAGTATCAGGTTGCTGGAGTCCTGCCACCATGACAGATCCTGTTGCATTGGGCTGGAGTTGAGGACCTGACTGTCTAAGTTGTCCTCCCTCTGCGCCCACTGGGACCTTAGAGTCCACTGTGAGATACACATGTGTAGTCTGGCCAATGGGAGTGTAGGGAGAGCCATTGCCATCGCCCTGGCCGAGATGTGTCGGTTGGAAGATACCAACTTGGTCTGTCTCTCCAGGGTGCCACCCTGTCCAGGAGGAGGAGGAGAAAGGCCATACCCTGCACTGTGTCTGGCACTACCCCAATAAACTGAAGGCAATGGGAAGGAGCAAGCCGGGACTTAGGGTAATTGACCGTGATACCCAGGTGCTTGAAAAGGTGCAGAATAGCAGATAAGGAAGCTTCCAACCCCTCCCTCCACAGTGCTGAGGAGCCAATCGTCGAGATAGGGAAATACATAGTGCCCCTGACTCCTCAAGGCACCTGCCACTACCGCTAGGCATTTGGTAAAAACCCACAGAGCAGAGGACAGGCCAAAAGGGAGAGCTCTGAACTGGTAATGCTCCCCTTGGAAAGAAAACCTGAGGAATTTGTGATGTGGACGGAATATTGGGATGTGCAGATACACTTCCTGCATGTCCAGGGCACAAAGCCATTGTCTTTTGGAGAGGAGAGGCAGAAGAGTTTGCAATGTCAGCGTCTGAAACCTCTTGTACTCTATGAAGAGGTTTATGGTACTGAAATCCAGAATCGGGCATAAATCCCCTGTCTTTTTGGGTACCAGAATAAAGTGGGAGAAGAATCCCTTCCCGATCTGGTTTGCCGGCACTGGCTCTATTGCTTTTTTTCCAAGAACAGCCGTGGTCTCCTCCCTTAGATGGGGGATATGCACCCTTGGGTAATGAGAAGACCTCGGTGGATTGCTTGGAGTTTTTTCTCGAAATTCGAGAATGTGGCCAAGCTTTATTAACTGAAGCACCCAGGTGTCTGTTGGGATGGACTCCCAGATGCCTCACGAATCTTCCGCCCACCTGTTCCTCCAACAGACGAGGAGGGTGGGCAGACAGTAAGTGAGGAATGGGAGGGGGTTGGGAGGACCGCTCCTGAAGCCCTTTGTGTTTTGACTGGAGGGGCGGCGGCAGTATTGGGAGCCCTAAGTTTAAACTGGTGTTTGGGCGCTTGTTGTTTTTTTGTCTGGTGTCTGTTTTGCTGAAAAAAAGGACATTTTTGTTGTTGTTGTTTTGGTCGATACACAGTATGGACCGACCAAAGAGCTGGACCTTTATCCTGCAGGCTTGTTATAATGTCCTGGGCATCCCCGCCAAACAGGACAAAGCCTCTGAAAGGGGCATCTTGGACAGCCAACTGAACATCAGGGTCTAGGCCCGAAACTCTTAGCCAAGAGTACCGGCAAAGGCTTACAGCTGTGACCGTACCTCAAGCAGAGGAAGCCACCACATCGTAGGTGGCCTGCAAGGTATGACATCCAGCCACCTTGGCCATTTTTAGGGTGTTTTCCAAGGATGACTTTGTATTAGAGTCTGGTAGGGCCTCGACAACAGGCTCAAGCTGGCAGAACAAGGACTTCTGGTACTCTAGCATGTGCGAGACGTAGTTCAGAGCACATATCGCTAGAGTAGAAGAGACAAAGAATTTCCCCAAACTGGTCCATTTGTCTGGACTCCTTGTCGGGAGGGTAAGTACTGAGGTGCTTAGGCTTAGCAGATTGATCATGGGCTGTAGTGATGACCATTAAGTCAGCCCTAGGGTGCACGCTGACGTGGTCCTTGTTCTCAGGGGTCCTGTAAACCCGGTTGGCTTTTTTTTGCCATGGCCGGGATGGAGAAAGGTCTCTGCTATATGGTCAAGGATAAATCCTCGTGGGGTTCCAGTCATGTGGGAGTGAGAACCAGACTCATATCCAGATAGAAAAAATTACTCATCTTAGTAATTATGTTTCTTCTACTGGAATCTTGCTGTGTTCTGAAAAATGCAGTTAGCCCCAGGCAGTTTAAAGGCTGGAGCTAACTGCATTAGTCAGAAAACAGCAAGACTTCATGTTGTTTGAAGTCCAGATACTCTGCCAACCTTTGCCTTTTGGGGTCCAGAGCCTCTGATTTCCATCCATGGGCCTCCACCACATATTTGAGGAGGTCCACAAAGGAGGGATCTTCGGGGATTCCTAAGGGACTGGTTCCTCAAGGGGAGGTGTCTAGAAACCTGAATGAGGAATCTGAGTCCACTTCAGAATCATCTGAATCCTCTGGACGTTTTTCAGGAATCGGAGGATCTGGCTCCCTGGTGATCCCTTCAGATGTCAGGGGTTGCACTGAAGCGGATGGATGGCCTGATGTCGAAGTACGAGGAAGGACTGGACAGGGCACCCTAGGGGAAGGAGCTGGGCAGCCTGGGTCCGGAAGAACAGGATGCTGGCTGTCTAATTCTGAGACCAATTGAGTTTTGGTCTCAGACCACCAAGATTTTAGGATCTCCCTTAAATCCACCTGAGGTTGAGAAGGGGGTGGAGTGGGAGGAGGTGGAGGATGAACAACTCCGGTTCCAGGCCCATGTCCCCCGAAACTAGAGGATGGATAATGGTGTGGGTAGCCTGGTGGCGGATAGTAACCAGGGTAGCCTGAGTAATAAAAGGCTGATGAAAAGGGATCAGGTGTCGGGGCTGACGGAGGATGGCCCGACAGCAAATATCCTGACGGTGTCCCTATCATCGTAAAGCCTGACGTCAGTCCTGACGGGGGTAACCTGATGGAGAAGAACCTGATAGCGGCCCCAACGGAGGATAGCCTGAAGGCGGTCTTAATGAGGATTAGCCTGACAGTGGCCCTGATGGGTGATAGCCTGACGGCGGCCCCGACGGAGGGAAGCCTGACGGCAGCCCAGATGGAGGGGATGCCCGACAGTCCTGCAGGAGGACAGCCCGAAGGTCCTGTGGGAGGAAAACCCGGCCAAGGTCAGACGGAGGCCCCGAAGGCAGAATGCCTGTTGGGTGCCTCGATGGGGAAGGCCCAAAGAAGGTCCTGGGGGAGGCACGGGACCTGTGGGCATTGAGGAGGAGAAGCAGGGTCTGGCACTGCTATAGACGGCGTTGGAGCCACCGGAAGGCCTGTTGGTGCCCTGTCATAAGGTAAACCTAGTGAAAGATGTTCGTCCATTGGGACCTGCAGGTCCGACAACAGTGGAGGAATCTCTGACAGAGCAGAAGACAGGGGTTCTCCATGGAAGGAACCTGGGGGAGACCCTTATCCTCCGGCTGGGACAGAGCTGTTGTCCGGCAGCATCTCATCAGAGCCTGATGGATGCGAAGAGTTTGTGCGATCATCGGAGGGTCCAACGATTGGTTGACTAATCAGAGTCATGCAGGAGTCAGAGACCCTGACTCCAGACTTACCAACCCCGGCCGGGCACTCGCCAGAGGGTCTGATGAGCGGCTTATTGGCCGCGCCTGCAGACTTAGAGCCTGGGGTGGAAATGGGCGCAAGAGCAGTGGCGGCCTCAGATAGATCTAGGGAGCCCGCCATCACTGTAACTAGTGGTGGTGGGGGACCAAAGCCTGATCTGAAGGCAGGAGCGCAGGCTTGGCCATGGTACTCACCTTCCCAGAGGAAGGGGGCCTGTCCTCCATTGAAGGGCCCATGGGCGGCTTCGTTGGGGAGGGGGGACTGCTCCTGGTCCCAATGTTTTTCTTCGTCCCTTTTCTTCTTCTTCTTGTGTGGACCAGTTGGCGAGGAGGAGGCACTTTTCAGCTTTTTAAATTTTTTCTCCAACAGAGCCATTTTTTGCTTCAGGAGATGGGCCTCGAGAGATTGTTGGCGTCGTTTCCACATGGCCTGGTTGAATTGGGCACAGGCCCCGCACTCCTCAACTTTGTGGTCAGGACCCAGGCAGAAGAGGCAAAGGTTATGCTGGTCCTTGTGCGGTAGCTGGACGCCGCATGAACTGCACTTATTTTTATGCGAATCCATATGAGAAGAGAACGATACACAAACTACTGAAAATTATTATTAGAAAGGAGAAATAACGGATACTCATCCGAAAAAGGCATTCAAACTGCTGCGACGAGCTTCAGTCAGTCCAACGTGCACAGGTCGACGGCGGGAAAGAACTGGAGGGCGGATGTGGGGACCACCCACTATCCAGTCCGTCACATGACATCGGGTGGGCGGTCCCCTGTCAGACACTGCTAGCAAAAGTTTCCGTGCGGTCCTGACGCCAGGCAGTGCAGTCCTACAAGTGATTACCTACTGCAAGAGCCCTCTCGAACTAAGATCAGCAAGGTAGGATGCTTATAGTTTATACTGGTAATATTTTACTGGTTTTAACTGTTTTATGGTTTAAATGCTTTTAGAGACCTAATATTATGTTTTTATAAGGATGACCACACGTTTTTCTGTACTGTGTCTTTATGCATAAAATGCAATTTAACAAACATACAAAGAACCACCTATGCGGTAGAACCCTACTGTACATACATTTAAAGGGGAATTACAAAAGGAGCAGATGAAGATGCAAATGCGTTTCACGCTTGCGGTCTGCCCGACTGCGCCAGAACTCCGAGGAAGTCCTATGTTCAAAGGGTTCTGAGATTCTGCAACAGCTTCCATGATTTACAGCAGTCTCTGTCAAAAAAAATAATGCATGTGCCAAAACAGGACTGACTGGGTGTTTTTTTTGGAGCCATGACTTACACCAAATATTTGTTGCGCCACTATTTTTTCAAATATCACCACACTTACTGACACACTAAAATCAGTCGTCTTCCTGTCCGTGTTGGAATCTATACCCACCTCCAACAACCTCCCTAGTACAGCTTTAAACTTTGCTTTATTTTCTACTTTTTAGGCCACCTTGCTGACATAATTCAGTACCCAGCTATTATAGCTACCATGCTGCTTTTCAAGGCCTCACACAGTAACAAACATGAATACTTAAAAAATTCTCCAGAGAAAAATAGATCTACTAACACAGCGAGAGAACCGGCATGTGCAGAATTTTAAAATATAACTCACTGCTCCACAGCCAGAACATTTTCAGCAGCACGCACCTCTAACAGACCACACAGTCGCATCTAAGATGCTACCTGGGATCGAAAAGTAGTGATTTTTGGGACAGCACCCAGTTCCAGAGCATTGGCTAGGCCCATTGTTTCTGCCACTCCATGCACCCAGTTATTCCTCTGGCTGCCTCACGACACACTGATTGACAGGTGCACAGATGTTCCCGAGCCTCCCTTGGATTGCTCCTGTCAACACATCGGTCCATCCTCACTGCCTACCTCCCGTTATGCTGCCTGTACCTTTGAGACTTCCCAGCATGTCTAAGATCCCTAGGACTGCCCCCAGCAGCCCACTGGTCCGTCTTCCTTTAGCTGTACTTCAATGACACGTCATCTCCCCTCCTTGAATCCTAGCAGCAGTAGGAGTGCGGTGCTCTTTTTTTTTTTTAAATTAGTGCCAGCAAATGGCACCAAATTTAAAATCGCCAAGCAAGGAAAAAATCCTTTTTTGCTTGGCGGACAAGCGGTAGTGCGAGAACAGAAATGGTACATAAATCTTTTTTAATGCAAGATCCAGGTTTTGTATTCAAACTGCTAGACTACCTAATACAAATAGTGCAAACAATACATACGAACAGATCTCATTTGAAAATTATGCCCTTACAGTTTAGATTATTCCTGGACAAAATTTTAAGTTAAAACCACTTCTACAGACTCTAACACAACTGTGACTATTAGATGTGATGAAATGGAAACTTTTTCAGTTTGAAAGTATGAATACATCAAATATATAAAAAAAACTTCACAGAGTCTCACCAGTTCAAGTTGTTTGGTACTGGTCTGCTGTACTGGTTTTTGTAAAGCGTCAAGAGCCTGCTGTAGCTGGACAATTAGTTGTTCCTTTTGATGTAGCTGAGATGTCAAAGAAATGTGACTCTGTCGCAACTGGGCCTCACTTGATTTCAGAGCATCATAGTACATATTCAGGTCATTGTACAGCTAAGAAAAACAATTTCAGAAAGCCAAGAAAGTTAGCAGTAACAGTAAAATTAGGATATGTTACAAGATGTGCATCCGATTTTGCAGAATAAAAGATTAAAATATACAGTTTCCTACGTAAGCTATGTACAAAATTAGGAAATGTTACTTAAATTTATTGGCTTTCTAAATTAGTCTGATGTGATCTAGTTTGATTTTTGATAAGCATCTCAAGCAGCAAGCAGTACTTACCAAGATGATGCATAAAGAAATACAAATACACCTGAAATGGATGTTAATATACATTTTCATACAGTATTCTTCCTTCCAATTGATGTGTATTTCTGCGTCATGCTCTGCAAATCCATTCATTTATTTTGTATTTTTGGTGCTCATTATTACTTTGAATCTGCTCTATTTCACGAAACTTGAAAGACACATTGGGATAATTTATTGTATAAAATATACTGCATATCATCGTTATATACTGTTTGTTAGTACACCTTTACTCTCATTCTGGTAGTCATTCAAGGAGAAGTACGGTAGATCAGGCCAAATATTTTTCTAACAGCAAAGGTGAATGCTGTGCAGCAGATGGGCATAGGAAAGAGGCTGCTTTTATACTGCTCTTAATTACAGATGCAAATTAAAGATACAGTGCCCCCATGTGAAGCTTTACCAAGGTTCTGTATTTAAAAAATAATAATAAAGCAGCAGCAGCATATCCTCATATCAAAAGAAAAGAACACATCCGTCCCATTATGATGTACTTTTCTTCAATTTATATTTCAAATTGGAATGACTTTCTACTAAAAAGCCTTTTCATAAAAACACTAAGGTGCCAATTCACAACGGGCATGAAAAAAAGCCACTGTGGAAAACCATGATAGAATTATAGCAGAAATGCAATAGTCCAACAAGTCAGGCCAATCGCCTGCTTCCTTTAGCCCACAGCAACCAGCTGAGCGCCGTGGCTTCACTCCGCCAGCGGGCGGTCGGTGGCACCTAGCCGAACTTGGAACTACAAGGCCGGAGGAACAGCGAGGGAGCAGTCGGGAAAGGCACAGCCAATCACCTGCTTCCTTCAGCCCACAGCAACCAGCTGAGCGCTGGGCTCGCCCCGCCAGCGGGTGGTCGGCGGCACCTAGCCAAACTTGGGAACCACAAGGCCGGGAGGAACAGCGAGGGAGCAGTCGGGAAAGGCGCAGCTAATCGGTAAGCGAGCGTTCCACCAGGCACAGCAGCCGATTGACTCTCCTGCCCCATTGACTTACACTGGCTCAGTTTGCATTGCTGAAATCTGTGTGGGACTTGAAAATTTGTCTTTCTTTTTGTCTTTTACTCTTCCCCTGGTGTTCTACTGCAAATTTCCAGAAGAGCTGCTTCCACTCTGGTGAGACATCTATAGAGGGCAACTGCTGTTGATTCTGTTGAATTCTGCTGACTCTGTTAGCAGCAGTGGGCCAGATGCTGAGGCGCCACTCTCCTTCTAGTTTTATATGTGTAAATCATCAAAAAGTGCTGTTATCCACTATTGTATTGTAAGGGAAACTACTGTTTTACTGCTCTTTAAGTAATTGCAGCTTCTTGTCTGAATATGGGCAGTTGGCCAGACGCTGAGGCGCCACAGGACCCCCAGTCCTTTTGTAGTGCAGATTTGGTCAGTGACGCCAGAAAAGGCTTGTTGCTGCCTTTATTAATTGCTGCACCTCCTCTGTCTCTCTCCAGCCTGCTTCCTTCCAGCCCACAGCAACCAGCTGAGTGCCGGGCTTCGCCCGCCAGCGGGCGGGTCGGCGCACTTAGCCGAACTGGGAACCACAAGGCTGGGAGGAACAGCGAGGGAGCAGTTGGGAAAGGCGCAACATTTTTGTCCACCCACCCTTCCCCCTTCCTGTGTGTTAATTTATAGGCATCTTCCCGCCAAAATCTCTTCCCCGCCCACAGCACTTTTCTCTAAACCAACAGACAGCCACACCAGCTTGCTGATCCAACCAATCAGCAACTTCGCTACTCCCTATTGCCAACTATCAATATCCCCCTCAGAATGGGGAGCTTGCTACTGATACTCCTGTCACTAACAGCCATAGGGTTCCACAATGAAGATGACCCTATTATACAATCTAAAGTGGTCAACCCGCCTAGTTTCTCTGGAACATCCCCCGTGGCTGACACCCATACCCTCATGTATGTCTTGCCATTGCTGCATCAACTACAGTGGTACAATCACCATAAAGTTACACATATCACCACATATATGTCTCAGCCAAGGCCCCACTACTGGGTATATAGATCCCCACTAAGCCTAGTCATCAAACTGCTAATTGGTATCCCAACACACTACCTTAAATCTACAGGGAGCACCCAAAACAAAGAGTGGCAACGGAATAAAAAAAGGAGGACCAAAGACAGACCCCTCTCCCTATCACTGGCAGCCCTTATGAAATTACTGATCTTCCTATTGCTCTGTATTGGTAATGTAGAAATCAACCCTGGACCTCTTGAAAACATCACCTCACCATCAGACCTATCCTCAATTAAAGGCCTCAGTTTCCTGCACATTAATGTATGCAGTCTGTTGAAAAAATTTACATTGCTACAATCCTGGGTTGCCCATACCTTGCCAGACTTTCTTGTGATAACTGAGACATGGCTAAAGACTACCACAATGGACAGGGAAGTTAACCCACCTATCAGCTATTCAGAGCTGATCGCCAAACAAGGGGAGGCGGAGTAGCCATATATGTAAAAGCTGGTTTAGTTGTATCCTGTACTGCTGCAACATCTATGCCCAAGGAATTTGGGTGTCTATCTCTAAAAGTCTCTCTCCCCAGTACAGCAGCTTTCCATTTAATTGGATGCTACAGACCCCCCTCTGCTGAACACAAGCTCTTATCCCACCTGGGAAACCTAGTCAAGTCCTGTACTGAAGTAGTCATTATCAGAGGGGACCTGAATTTCAACTGGCTCACCCAGGCAGCTACACCTCTGGTATCATTCTGTGACACCTATGGGCTCACACAGTTAATTAATGAACCAACAAGACTAAATGCAAGGAATAGTAGTAACAGTACTCTACTTGACATCATGCTAGTGAGTAAACCACAACTATTCACACATGCTGGAGTGCTCCTATAGACATAAGTGACCACTGCCCCATCGAGGGGTAAGATCCAACAACATTAAAACAGATCCTGCAAAATTCCTCATGAGGAGATCCAATAAAAACATCAATATTGAAGGATATCTGCATGATCAAGCCTACTCTCCACACTGGCAAGAGTTTTATCTTGCACATTCTGTAGAAAAAGCTCAGCAGGTGCTAAATAGCATTATAATAAATGCCCTTAACACCCATGCCCCAATCTCTAGTATCCGAATAAAAACAAATCCTGTGCTGGTTTTCAGCTGACCTCAAAGCTGCACTCTGGAGAGAGATAAACTTTGGAAAGTAGCAAGAAAAACTAAGAATATCATGGACTGGATGATCTTTAGGAAAGCCAGGAATAAATGCACTAGGAAAGTTAGGGATGCAAAGGCTGCCCACTACCTGGCCCAGCTCGACTCCTCCTACCATAATACTGCTAGATTTTTGGGCACCATCAAGGGTATGATGAGCCAGGATGTTAACAACCCCTTCCAACCCATTTACACAGTAACTATGGCCCCATTACTGGCACATTGGAAATCCTGGATGCATTCAACAACCACTTCACAACAGCTGGCCTTGCCTTTGACTCCTCCCCAGCTAACGATTATGGATCATTTAAGCTCCCACTATACTGGTGAACAAAGAGTTGACTCTCCTTTAGCTTCAAACCTATACTGTTGAAACAAGTTGAGGATCTATTATGGCATCTAGATACCAAAAAAGTGCAGGAGCAGATCTTCTGGACCCATTCTTTCTAAAGATTGCGTGTCATGTGCTTGCAGTCCCCCTAACTCACCTCTTTAACCTTTCCCTAAACTCTGGCTCTATTCCCACGCTGTGGAAGACAGCCCAAGTGGTCCCCCTTCTAAAATCAGGGGACCCTATGGATCTTAATAACTACAGGCCCATTTCCATCCGGTTCCATGTCAACTCATCGCAAATTATCTTAGCGCATACAAGTACCGCGCGTCAATAACAGCGCTTATAATTTCATCGACACACAAATTCATCGAATAGCCTTATAATCGAAAAACCTGCAAGTAATTATTTCACCGCATACCAACACAATAAAGACAATTAGTAACTGGTTTCATTCAATTATCCAATAAATCCATTTAAATATATTCATTATGTTAGTGATTGTATCACTGATTACAACATGCCTTTGTCATTCGTTCTTAGCCAGTGAGGGCAGCAGCTGCTTGCGGAGCAAGGATATTTGTACCGTAAAGAGCGAGTTCACTCCGGTAAAACTTATTGGAAATGTGCAGGGGATGATAAACTAAAGTGCACTGCAAGATGCCATACTATCAGTGACGATATCGTATGCTACATAAATTCCCATAATCATGTGCCAGATGCTGGTGAAATTGAAGTTAAAAAAGTAATTGCAGTCATGAAGGAAAAGGCAATTACCTCACTAGAGGGAACACAGAAAATTGTGGCAGGAGCCACCGTGAGTTACATCGAGCTGTTGCAAGTAAACTGCCTTCTGTTAGCTGTCTGAACGAACAGCACAGCGCGACGCAGGCAAAAGGCATGTGTTGCTCCTGCATTGTCTTTAAGTTTAGCTGAATTAAAATACCAAAAGAATACTGCCTGTCTGATAATGGGGATCAGTTTCTGCTACATGACAGTGGTTGCCAAGACCATGATAGACTACTAATTTTCAGCACCAAAAAATCTGGAATATATGGCAACAGCAGATAATTGGTATGCAGATGGACATTTAAGGTTACTCCACCTTTATTCTCACAACTGTACACAATTCATGGTATTCGATTTAATGCTGCTATTCCAACTGTTTTTGCTCTCATGACTGCACGCACAACTTCAGCTTACATTGAGCTTCTTTCCGTTCTGAAGTCCCTATGCCCTGCACTCTCTCCGCTTTCTGTAATGACAGACTTTGAGCAAGCAGCTGTTCGTGCTTTTGCATGCCAGTTTCCAGAAGCACAAGCAAGGGGTTGTTTTTTTCATCTTTGTCAGGCATTATGGCGAAAGGTGCAGGATTGTCCAGAAATTTTGAAGAAGTACACTGTAGACGAGAACTATGCACTAAACATAAGAATGACTGCAGCCCTAGCATATGTACCCATAAATGATGTTGTGGATGCATTTGAAAGTCTTCAAATTCAGAGTTTTATGCTGATCATGATGAGATCCTAACACCATACATCGATTATTTGAGGACACTTGGATCGGGAGACCTGTGGGACGGCAGCGGTCAGTACTATTCCCCATCAATTCTGGAACTGCCATTCAGCTGTTTCCCAAGGGTTGCCATGCAACCAATAATGCAGTAGAGGGTGGCACCGCAGTTTCAGTAACCTGATAGGAGCCAGTCACCCGACAATCTGGAAATTTATACGAGCCCTGAGAACGGAACAAAACATGAACGAGCTACGGATTGAGCAGTATCTCGTGTAGGACACGAACCTCCGCTCAGCGTAAGAAGTATAGGGACACTGCAAGACGGTTGTGCGGTAGTAGAAAGTTATGGCACCTGCTCCATCCTTGATTACCTGCGTGGAGTGGCACATAACTTTCAACTTCAAGTATAAAAGCTTAGCTTTTATCAGATTTTATCAGATTTAAAATCTTTGAATTTTTAATTAATAATAAAGGATTTTCACTGCACTGCACTGAATTGACAAAAGGTTAGGGTACGCTGCTGAAAATGCTGAGCTTTTATAAGATTTTAAATGTTTTAATTTTTAATGTGAAAACCATTTTATTCAATTTCGTTATCGGTAATTCGGTATAGTAATAAACCGGGTGCTCCAGAATTGCCTTTTTATTTGTTAAATATTTTAATACAGTTGATTGTGCTGAAAAGACTTGTGTGCTCCTTATGATGCCATACTATCAGTGTACTATACGATACCGTATTAAATAGATGTACTGGGTTTTTAATTAAACCTGGTGCTCCAGAGTTGCCTTTTTATTTGTTAAATATTTTAATACAGTTGATTGTGCTGAAAAGACTTGCGTGCTCCTTATGATGCCATACTATCAGTGTACTATACGATACCGTATTAAATATTTTAATACAGTCAATTTCACTGAAAAGACTTGAGGCAGTTTAACAATTACGCTGAATTTAATTTCGATATATTGTCTGCGCTGTAATGCTTGCGCTGTTTTGTTTGCGACGAATTGACATGATACCTTTCCATCCTACCTGTGTTATCCAAGATGCTGGAGAAATTAGTGAGTATTCAGTTAAGGGACTATCTGTACAATGCTAATCTATTAAATCCAGCTCAATCTGGTTTCAGGGCCAAACATAGCACTATCACTGCATTAGCCAAGGTCACCAATGATTGGCAAACCGAACTGGATAAAAAGAACAATGTCTGTGCAGTATTCCTGGACCTGAGCAAAGCATTCGACACTGTGGACCATGAACTGCTACTCTCATCCCTACACTCCATTGGCCTAGATCCATCCTCCTTAAGTGGTTCAGATGCTACCTCCGGTAGATCACAGCAGGTAAAAGCTGAAGGTGACCTCTCCTCATTAAGACCACTGTCAAGAGGAGTCCCCAAGGCTCTATTCTGGGTCCTATCCTTTTGCCATTTTATATAAATAAAATTGATTCAACCCTTACCAAGTCCTCAGTACATCTCTTTGCTGATGACACTGTACTGTATGTCAGCAACCTTCACCTAAAGTTGCTCATGAAATCCTACAAGCAGAATTCTCCCTGTTACAACATCAGCTTCTCAAGAAAAAGTTTCTGAAATGCAAAGAAAACCAAAGCAATGATGTTCACAACCTAAAACTCCACCAACACATCCTCTTCAATCAGTCTCCCCAGATATGCACTATACTTGAGAAAATCTGGAGTATGTTGAAAATTTCAAATACCTAGGTGTGTGGATTGACAACAGACTTGACTTTACTCAGCATCTAGAACAACTGCTGAAAAAGCTTCGACTAAGGCTTGGCCTCCTCTACAGATTAAAACCCTTCCTTAATAGAGATTCAAAGATGAGATTAGTCCAGGCCATCTTTCTATCAGTCATTGACTACGCAGACTTCCTCTATAGTCACTGCCCCACTCCCTACCTTCAAAAGTTGGATACCTTATACCATAGAGCAATAAGGTTCATTACAGACATGCCATATAATATTCACCATTGTTCTCTCTATGATGCAGTTGGATGGGTTTCCCTTCATGTCAGGAGGAGCAGAAATGCAGCTCTATGGATCTACAGAGCTTTATCAAAAAAACTCCCAAGATATATCCTGGACTGCTTCAACCTGACCACTCCAGCTCCTATGCCCTAAGAAGCAACAATATCATCCTGCTCAAATTGTCCAAAGTCAACACCAAAATAGGGAGGGCAGCAATCAGCTATTCTCTAGCCATAGCATGGAACACCCTACAAAATCCCTAAAACTGTCCATTATCATTCCATTTACATCCTTCAAGCAGCACTGTACAGCCTTCTTCACAGAAAATGCAGTTGCTACGCTAGAGATAGAATAGTCATCCTACAAAACCATATTCCAATCACATATGGCATATTCCTTCCAGCCAGACACCGCCAGTATATGGCACGAATATTCCTTCACCATCCTTGTACTCATTATGTGAGTGACTGTTATGGCCCTCATTGTGATATATATGTACTGTACATATTGTAGATGTTAGTTTAACTTTCTCTTGCCAAGCTTTAACATGTGAATTCTCTGTATATTATTGTGTTATAAATAACATTTTCTTTTTTCTGTATGTATAACCGTCTCATAAGTATGTGATGTAATTGCTGTGCACCAACTCGAACCTTGACCTTATCAGGTCCATCTTGTAAATGAGCCTTGCTCAATGATGATCGCCAGAATAAATAAAGATTTGATTGATTGATTGATTGAATATGCACTGCTACAAATAATTTGCCATTTTTTTTAATACTATCCCTAGCTAGGGATGGATATAGAAGATAATGTATACTTGACTATCTATAACAAGCATATGTATTCATCAAGAGGTTATTGTGGTGACTGTTTGAACCTCGAGAGCACAGCTCGACAGGTTCATCACCATGGCAACCTCGAGATGATTACATACGATTGCCATAGATAGTAGACCATACATTGTCTTTTATAGTGGATGGTCCACTACCCAAAGTTAAAAGAATCACATATTAGTCCTTACTTTTATGAGTTTTTTTTCATCAGAGCCACTCTCCTCTGCTCTCACAGCCGCAGCTGCTTCCTGATCGGTGGTGGCAGTGTGATGTGCATGTGCGCGCGCGTTCCATGTTGTTATGCTGCTGCTGCATAACAGTTCTATTCTACATATGGATTTTTAACCATAACAGTGTTCTACCATACACTATAGCAGAAATATGTATATCATTGCAAAAAAAAAAAAAGAAAATTACATACCTACCATAATTCTTGATCTTCTTTGTATCTTCACCATTCATTAGTGATGGGTGTAGCCAGAGGTGTGCACCTGCTATGGGAGGTTTTTTTTTTGAGGGAAGAGCCTGCGCCGATGGCACCACCCACACATCTGACATGCTGCATGGAGCGCGAGGGTTGGCCATTAGGCACCGTAGACTCCTCCTCCATCCCAGTTCTGCTTAGCTGGAGAGGATGAAAAACAGGTATTTTAAAAAGAGGAAGGCAAGAGAGCAGAGGGACAGAAAAAGGAAAGGATATAAACCAAAAAAGGCATAAGCCAAATAGGGGACAGAGAGAGAAGAGAACCCTACCCTAAGTGGCCATGGGTCCCCAATCATTGGGCAGTCTTGAGAGAAGAGAACACAAAGGATAGAAAGAAGGAGAAGAAAAGAGAAAGCTAGCAGGTAAAAGGAGGACTGCCACATTAATTTAGAAGACCACTAGCTTGAAACAGATTCAAAAACCCTGCGGATGAAGATAAGGGAGCAAGAATCCCATCACTGCAGGGATTACAGACCAATACCTGAGGGGATTTAGCTGGCCGTGTAGCCATGGTGGAGGCCGATCTCCCTTCCCATGCTTTACCCATTCCTGTGTCAAGCATGATGGAGTCTAGCCTCACAGACCGTCCCCTGGAGGGAAGAGGGGCAGTTCTGTTCAGAAGAGGAGTGAGTCCAGACTTGTAAGAAGCAAGAAATGGGAGCAACCCAGCTAGAGTTTCCCATAGTGTACAGGCATAATCCCCACTTAAGCAGAAGAGGA
This sequence comes from Neoceratodus forsteri, assembly GCA_016271365.2. Lineage (NCBI taxonomy): Eukaryota > Metazoa > Chordata > Ceratodontiformes > Ceratodontidae > Neoceratodus > Neoceratodus forsteri. The sequence continues at coordinate 914,838,676 of CM057453.1, read as the reverse complement.
CTACGGGACACTTGAGCCACACGAGAAGGAGAAGAAGAAGAAGAGGAGGAGGAAGAGGAAGCAGGGAGGAAAACCCCCTGAAGTCTCATAGGAATGCACTGAAGCAGTTTAACAGCTAGGGGGCAAACTAAGCCAGAGGTTACCCAAGCCAGAGGGGGACACCCTAGTGCATCCTGAAGAGAATCCCAGGGAGTTCCCTCAAAGGGTAGGGTGAAGACCCTACTCACCATCCTACAGGTTGAATGCTCTGTGACTTTTTAAAGAAAGAAACAGAGAGCCATGAGGTACCGGGGGGCTCAGCCTCCAACCGGCCTCTACGTGGGGGAAGGCCAGCAAGGTGGAGGCAATGCCCAAGAATTGAGGCCCATGAAAGGAAGGTGGGAGGGAATAATGAATGGTTAAGATACAAGAGAAGATCAAGAATTATAGTAGGTACGTCATTTTCAAATCTTCCCTTGTCAGTCTTCACCATTCTTTACTGCTGGGTGAGTACCAAGCCCCCCTCCGAGGGGACCTGGCACAGCCCTGAGGGAACAGATCCCTCAGCCTCCTACAAGAGAGACACAGGAGGGGGAGACCCTAAAGCCCTGCTAGACCAGTAAGATCGAAGGCTGTTCAAGATGAGGAGGTGTCCCCCTGTGGCCGGGGGGATGTGAGGCGCCCCTGTAAGGTCATCCTTGCCCTACGGAAAAAAAGGTGGGTCCCCTGGAAGGTGGAGGAGATCATCCTACGCAGGGCAACAGATGACAATCTGGATAGACAAAGCCATGCCATCCGCCTAATGCAGATCACTGTTCCTGCAAGTCTGGATGCTGTCTTAGTGGCGTCATATGACACCCTTGCTTGATGCCTTGCAAGCTCCAGACCCTGTGCAGAGAGGGCGATGGCCTGCCTAGATTGCTCCATATTAGGTAAGGATGCCAGGACTTGTGCCAGCATCGACCACAGGTGCCTGTTATAGGCAGCGTGGTTAGCCTGATGAGATCCTATACATAGCAACGCCCATGTCAAAAAGAAAACTCTTCTTCCCCACAGGTTGAACTCCGCGAAATTCGGATCCGGGGGTCGGTCATGCGCCAGGCGCTGAAGCCCAGAAGGAGTGTCTAGGGACGTCAGCCTCAAAGGTGGGTGAGGTAGAGAACCCAGGGACTCCTGGGGGGTGCAATATCGTCTCCTGCAGTCCTCTGGGGCTGGAAGAGAGGTGGCTGGAGACTGCAAGATGCAGAGAGATGCTTCCAGGAAAGGGATAGGCCAGGATGGTACCACCACGTGGTGAGCGCTAAATTCGCTCCAGAATAAGCACATCTCCCACTCAGTATTGCTTCTCACTACGTGAGAGATACAGAGCTCCTGGACCAGCCTCGAAAGAAACCACTGACATTCAGTGAAATCAGCGTTGGAGGACAGGTGGACAGAGCGTTTCTCTCCCTCAGAGAAGAGAGAGAGAGATGAGGAGGAAAAGGAGCTTGAATGCTCAGGGTCCTCTTGCGGCGGGGGAGACAGGCGAAAGACCTGCTCAACCATGGCTCTCACATAGGTGGGGAAGGCCACTGCAGTGGCCCTGAACATCTCCCAGGTTAAGGGACTGTGGGACCCATATACCAGGGAGAGAGGAAGGTGTCTGCAGAGGAATGGGAGATGGGCACCTAACAGATAGTGCCCAGCCTCTGCCAGGGCTCCAAGACCAGCAGCTGGTCCCACCACATGGGGAGACCTGGGGGTCAAACTGGGCAGCGAAGGCTGTAGCTGAGAAGACAAACTCCGGATGAGCCCTGAGGAAGAATCTCCCCTGTGGCGTGACTGAGGCTGCATGGGTCCAGAAGGGCAACTCTCCGCACTGCCAACTAAGGGTGTCTCTGAGACCTCGTGGAAAAGGTGGTGTTCAGCACTTTGACTCCTCCCCACTCCTCGCAGGATAGTGTAGGGGGTACCCACGCCTCACCATGGCCCCTCAACCCTTCGGACTCTGAAGCTGCCCTCTTCCTCGTTCCCAGCGAGGTCGGATCCCCCAATCCCACAGGCCTCCCGAGAGAGGTCACAGAAGAGGGAGCCCCGTCCCCTGGGGGGTCGGAGCACCAGAAATGGCAGCTGCCATGCCCACCCAGAAAAGGACACCATACCCTGAGCCCCCAGGCCGCTGTCCTGACCCGGGATCAAAGGCCGACCTCAGCAGTGCGAACCACTGGAACCACGGGTTCTGGCCATTATGGGAGGGAGGGAACACTGGGCTGCCTGGTGCCGCATCCCAAGAGCTCTCCGACTCCGAGGTCGGGTACCGCAATCCAGGTGGCCTGCGAGTCATCCTTCTCCGAACAGGAAGAGACTAGGCAGACCACCAGACTGGCAACCCCGGAAAGGCCCTTGGCGCCGGTTTCGTGGAATACAGCACCACCCGTGGCACCGCCCCGATCACCGGTGCCGCTGCCCTCCAAAAGTTGGCGGAGCCCTGCCAACTTTAAACGCGTGAACTTCGAGAACACAGCGGTCCATGGAGAAGCAGGCGTCGCAATGGTCCACATCGTGATTGGGTCCCAGGCATCGCAAGCAGACATCATGCCAGTCCGAAATGGAAAAATGCCAGCTACAGGGCACCAACGCATGGGGGCACGGCCCGCTTTGAATTTTTTACTAGCCCCCGGACGTGACATGATGCAAAACAATAGCGAAAACTAAGAAAAGTCTCAGCACCGTTTAACAAAATATATATATGGAAAGATCTTACCGGATCCCAATAAACGGAGCTGAATGAACTTCAACGAGAACAAGATGGAAGTCAAGTTGGTGGTTAGGTCCTATGGCGCAGGGAAAAAACTGACTTGTGCAGCAAGTGCTACCTCAATGGCAGGAGAAACAGTACTGGGATGGAAGAGGAGTCTGCGGCGCCTAACGGCCAACCCTCACGCTCATGCAGCACGTCGGACACGTTGGCAGTCCCATCGGTGCCAATTCCGCCCTCCAAAAAAAAATAAAAAATCTCATGTAGTGGGTGCACACCTCTAGCTACACCCAGCAGTAATGAATGGTGAAGATTGACAAGGGAAGATCTACGTTAATACACCATTAGGGTTCAAAACGACAAAAGTTTAGAAATGAGATCTTAGGGTTCCCAACCCTAAGACCCCAACCCCATCCTTGGCTTCCAACTCTAAGACCTCGCCCCTCCACCCTGCATGCAGGAACAGGTGTGAGGGGTGTGACTTGGAGTTGCGAACACTAATGCTCACCCATTTAAAGAACAGGTAAGCTAAGGCGGGTACAAAATAACAGAATGGGGTGTGCATTGGGTTCACACTACCCAGGCACACCCTCACACCTGTTCTACATGCAAAATGAGTCTTAGGGCTAAGCAACCCTCGTTCCCACTTGCGACATCCCTCCTGAGGCCACTGACTCACTCACTCTCCTCCCTCTGCAGTCGGCAGCTTCACTTACAAGCAATACAGAACCTGAATATAAAAAAAATCTACATACTTTTTTGAGAAAAAATACCTCATTTTAAAGGTCTGCCACCACATCCATTACCAGAATTAAGACCGCTCAGTCACGCTACACCACAGGTTGGAAATTGAAAGTGCTTCAACCGTAACAGACGGTGAAAATGGCAGGATCAATCAGATACACTTAAAATCACTATTTTCCTTTACAAATCGAGGCAGGATCAACCAGATAAATATCAACTGTAACTTAAAACCTATCACAGTTATGGCGGGATCAACCAGATCATCTACTGTAAACTGAATATTTATTTAAGCATACAGGGACTACTTTTACTCTCCCATCCCACAATATTTGTGGCCATTTTATAAGATAGATAACCCACTACAGGGCGTGCGGCCACACTCTGATATACGCACACCCGGGGTGGTCAAACACACACCCAGGTGTGCATGTATCAGAGTGCGACCGCACGCCCTGTAGTGAGTTATCTATTACGGATACACATACATTATATATGTTGTTATAATAACTGGTCAGCAATTTTTCCTATAGGCTAGACCAGTTGATATTTCCCATAACAACCGGCTGGTTGTTATGACATTCACGCGCCATGCCACTCAACTGATGCCGCTCCTGCATTAGCTCAAGGAATGGATGTGGCCGCACAGTGTGTTTGAAAGATGGCGCCCGCCTGTCGCTTACAAGAACCTGCCACAAAAAGAACATGATCATCTGTTCTTTATTTTTTAAATGCATCTGGTTGATCCAACCTTGTACCCCACTAAATATCTGGTTGATCCTGCCGTCGGACCGTTTTGGCCCAGGGAGCGTAGTCCTAGACGCAAACATAAGGTGACTAACTGCAAGTAAATTAAACAAAATTTGAGAACACTAATGCTTACCCATTCCAAGAATAAGTAAGCTAAGATGGGTACAAAATAACAGAATGGGGTGAGCATTAGAGTTCACAACCCCAAGGCACACACCTCACACCTGTTCCTGCATGTAGGGTGGGGTCTTAGGGCTAAGCAACCCTCGTTCCCACTTGTATCACCCCTCCTGAGGCCACTGACTCACTCGCTTTCCTCCCTCTGCAGTCGGCAGCTTCACTTACAAGCAACACATAACCTGAACATAAAAAAAATCTACATACTTTTTTGAGAAAAGATACCTCATTTTAAAGGTCTGCCACCACGTCCATTTAAAAAAAAAAAAAAAAAGAGCATCAGGCGCCAAATTAAAAAAAAAAAAGAAAGAAAAGGGAGGAGGCAGCAGCAAGAGGGAGTCACAGGCAGAGAGAGTGTGTGTGTGTGTGTGTGTGTGAATACTAAAGACAGGCAGGAGTGAGTGTGTGTGAAAAATTGCTGTTCAGTATATTATAAATAATAAAAATTGGGGAAGTGTGTGGCATACTCGAATTTAATGCATACCCTTGGTGTGGGATGCTTTAATAAACCCCTCAGGCTTCGCCCTCGAGGTTTATGTAGCATCCCACACCTTGGGTGTGCATTAAATTTTCGTAACGCACACTTCCCCATCATTTATTCTCTATATAGTGTATAGTGGAGTGTTGTGTATAGAATTCCATCTCTTTCAAAATGCTGTTCTATCATAATTCCAAGGTCCTGGAATGTGATTCTACCCTACTGTGATAGAACAGCATTCTAGATCCTCTAGAGACTGCATGAGTCAGTTTCATTTTGAAAGCAAAATAACTCACAAAACACATATTTCACACAGTACTATACACTATAAAAAATACAGGATGAGCAACTCTATGCACAACCAGTGTGTTTTGCCACCTCAGGGTTCTGATTCTCATGGACCTCTCGAGCTTCGCTCTCGAGGTCAGAGGGAATCAGACACCTCTGTAAGAACACACTGGTTCTGCATAGTTGCCCATCCAGTATTCTGCATTTCTTTTTTTTGTTTTTGTACAAAAAGTGCAACAGAAAGTTAAAAGCTGGGGTGGGGGAACTAGCTCTCCTCCTTAAAGGAAAGGAAAGGAGAAATACAACCAAAAGGGAGAAACCCAGAGGGTAACAAACCACAGGCAGTGGGTCTGTACAGAAGGCCTAGTGCAACAGCCAACAAAGGGTAAAGCAAAATTCGCCACTGACCCCATCTATCCTCTTTCTTTCTTTTTTTTTTTTAACTTGTTTGAAAAACAAGAAGAAACTAAGAAGGACTACTCCTGCCCACCCTATCAGGAGAAATAAAACAAAGACTGGCCCCAAGGGGTAAAGCCTAAAGGAAAGGCTGCTTGCAGAGGGATCAAAACCTCCTGAAGGTGTTATTCCTCTAATTTTTTTTGGTTTGGCTGAACCCAACAGTGGGCGAGGCAAAGAAAAACCACTTAAGGGCTGTTCTCTCGCTTTTTTTTTTTATTACTAGTACAAGGATCAAAGCCAAGAAGGGATCTACAGCCAGAAGGCAAGGTGAAAAGGGAGCAGAAAGAGAAAGACAGAAAGAGAGAGAGACAGATAGGGTGAGCTGTCCAAATGCCTGGCCATTTGAGAGTGAGGAATGGTGGGCAGGTTATGGTAACAAATGGTGAAGATATTCTGGAAGATCAAGAATAATGGTGAGCATGTAATTTTCATATATTCCAAGAATCAATCGTCCCATTTATTACCACGTATGGTTCATAGTACCAAGCATACTACCCAAGAAGGGTGGTACTGACTGAACGTGAGGGAAATGGTTGTCCCCTCATACTCCTGTGGGGAATGACCACAGAGATGCAGGGACCCCTCACGGGTCTGGTGAGACCCGAGACTGGTCAGGGACAGTCAGAGGCTCCCGTGGCCTGGGAGCAGGAATTTGCCCTGCCAACTCATGCCTGACCCTGTGGGAGAAAAAGTGGGTCCCCTGGAAACTAGAAGCCAACACCCTACACTGGGCCAAAGGTTACAACTGGAAGAGATGAAGCCATGCCATACGCCAAATGCAGATCGTTGTTGCCACCAACCTGGAACCTACCTCGCAGGTGTCATAAGATGGCCTTGATTCATGCCTCGCCAGCTCCAGACCCTGGGAGGAAAGGCGAATGGCCTGTCTAGTTGCCTTGCAATCTGGCAGGGATGCTAGGAGTTGACCCAGCAAATGTCCTCAGGTGCCTGCCACAGGTCATCTGATGTGCCTTATGTGCTGCAATACATAACATGATGTGTGCCACCAAGAACACTCTACAACCCCAGACATCGAATTCCGCAGATTCTGAGTCTGGGGGGCAGTCATGCACCAGGCACCTATGCCCAGAAGGGGTGTCCAGGAGCTGGATCCGAGTGAAGGGATGTGCCATGGCTCCTGAAGACACCATGGGTGTGCAATACCTGCGTAGGATGTCCCTCAGGGTTGATGAAGGGGCAGAGAGACACAGCCAGACATCCCTGGATGTCTCTATGAAAGTTCAAGGCCATGGAGGGATGACTGCGGAGTGACAGCTGTATTCCCCAAGGAATGACAGTACCATGTGAGCAGGGTTGCAGCTTCCAGAGTGTGAAATTCCTAGGTCCCTCATCATGTCTGCTAGGATCTGCTGGTACAAGGTGTACTCCGTGTCGGAGGAAAGATGCAGGGAAGTCTTCCCTTCCTCAGAAGAGGAAAAGGGAGATGAGGAGGAGCTGGAGTCAGAGGGTGGCAGTGCCAGGGTTTCAGGCCAGAAAATGGCCTGATCTTGTGACTTGAGGTGTTGAGGAAATGTACTTGCCAAAGCCCTGATCTATTTCCAGGTCAGGGGCCTGGCAGAACCCAAAATGCCCGGAAGAAGAGGAGGAGGGGGGAGGAGGGTCATGAAGGACCAGGCCAGGTTCTCTGCCAGGGCTACAGAAATGCTCAGGGGACCTCACCTGGGGGGGGGGGCCTGGCAATCTTATTCACCACTGAACATGCAACAGCTGAGGAGTGGTCAAGGTGGTGCTCTTGGGGGGAAGGGACTGGAGCCGTGAAAGTCCCATGGGGTGACACCGATCCCCACCACTGACAGGGCAAGATGGTTCCAGTAGGCCCAGGGGATCTGAGGTGGTACTGCGACTCTTTGCAGAGCTGCCACCTACCTTAACCAAGGAGTCAGCTACCTTCCTGGACCTCAGAGGACCACCTCACCAGATCTGGCCTGCCACCAGGTAAGGCCTGACAGGAACATCCAGCACCCTCTCCTCAGGGACTGAGAAACTGGCACTAGGAACAGCACCAGGTCCCTTCCTGGTGCCATTTTGCCACTTGTGAGTTATGGTCCTGTACCCTCACTCATGATGATAAATGGGATATTCTGAGTCTAGCCATTGTGTAGCCTATATTTGCAATATAGTGGACCTAGAAGCTAATGGGAATAGATGGGTCTTAGAAAGCTCTGTGCAGTCAAGCCCTTAATATTATTTGAGAAAAAAAATAATAATGTTTGGGCCAGTATGCGCTAGCAGGCAGACTTTCTTACTTGCAGGTTGACTTTGGTGTACTTTGCAGATTGACAAGCCATGCCAGATGCCACAAATTAGGCTAGAAGGAGTAAAGCATCCACAAGTGGTAGTGGAACTGGTAGGCAGGTACTGGAGTGAGTGGGGAGGCCAAATCAGAAGGTGACGGCTTTCCTTTTTCAGGTGCCCACATTAGAAACAAAAGTGAAGGCAGTATCAATAAGCACCAAAGCTGCAACAGAAACATGAAAGTACATCATCCAAATTACTCTTTATTGGTTCCTTTATAAAGTCAATCATAGGCTATATCATCCTGCAATATGTTGCCTGTATTAAGCTATTTGAATCTTTGTTTATTAACGTAAATAATATTGTGACAGCAAAGAAACATGAATCCAACACACCTTTTGGTAAGATATGGTCTCAGCAGTGTGTGCATCCTCTTGATTTCTTAGAATTTTCTGCGTGTCCACGTTCAGAGCTTGGAGCTGCTGGATCAGCTCTGCCTGCTGTGCTGCATGTTCTGTGCTTTGCTTGTAAATATTCTGAAGCTCCTGTAGCTCTTTTCTAAGCAATAAATTAAGTACATTCGAGAAACAGCATAAGTACTTTTTTTTGTTAAGTAGTAGATATTTCCAGATGGCTAGTCTTGTTAAGCTAGGATATACAGTATTTTTCATACAGAAGAGAACAGGGGAAAGTTACATATCCATAACTCTTGATCTTCTACAGTATCTCCTACATAAAGCAATACTCTGGTCTTAGAGCTGAGAGGACTAGGACCCCATGGGAACCAGAACTTTTGGGGCCAGTGATGTCAGTTCTCAGCACAGATGTACAATGCCATGCATGTGTCAGCAAAATATAAAGCATTGCTGACTCCAACCACCTCAGTACTTTTTATTACTGAGGAAGGGAGAAAGAAAAGATTTTATTTATTTAAAATTTTAGCACTCGGAAAGGCACACTGAGCCAGAGCTCGTTTTAAGTGTGACCCAGGGAGGTAGAAGTGGAGAAAATGAAAGAATACAGTGATTACAGTATAGTAATAGGTACAATAAAACATAAGAGGTTTTCCAAAATATATACAATAAAGTTTAATAAAAATTGTAAAGTATACCATATATACAATATTTACAAATGAGAATGTACAATTTGTTACGATCAGCAATAATATTTATTTATTTATTGAGATCTCGGATTTACACCTTTGACCAAAAAACTCTTTCACAGGTTCTACAAGTATGACACTAACAAACACAGAAACATATAATTTGATGGCAGATAAGGACTGCTTGGCCCACCTAGTCTGCCCATTTTCCTACTTAACAGATAAGCTGCAGATCCTAGTTAACCAACAGCTTACGTCCTCCTACCCCAACTAGGACTGCCTTATGTCTGTCCCATGCATTCTTGAATTCCTCCACTGTTCTTGATTCCATGACCTCCTCAGGGAGGCTGTTCCATGCATCCACAACCCTCTTAGTGAAAAAATACTTCCTCACATTACCTCTGAGCCGTCCCCCCTCTATCTTCAAATTGTGCCCCCTTGTTCTTGCACATCTCCTTTTCTGAAAGATGCTACAAGAATACAGATGTTCCGCAGATACAGATACAGCAAGAAACAATTGAAAACTGTCTCCAGGCATAAATTCTAACCATAGTTACACAATCTAAGCATGTACAGGGTGCAAAGTCAAAACAAAGGCTAACGTTTCACTAGGTAACGGTAACATAACATGAGGACGCTTCTATAAAATGAGATTTGTACAACTAACAACATAGGCAGATAAATGGACTATGCCTGAGTCAAAGAAAGAAGGAAGACCTTGTACCAGCAGAGAGGGACAGGGAGGGAGGAGGAAAGTGCGGGAGGGAGAAGGCAAGCAGAGGTGGGGGGGTAGGAAGGGGATAGATAGGAAGGAAAGGAAAGAATAGCTATGTAGTCAAAGTGGAATAAAGGGGGAGGAAGGTGAGGGAAAGGAGGGGTGGAGGAGAGTGGGGAGGAAGAGGTGGTATAGGTAGTGGGGTGATGATGAAAATGTAATTAAGGTTTTAGGGAAGAAAGTGGTATGGAATGACGGAGGGGCCAAAAGGGAAGAGGAGGTGGAGGGAGGTAGGAGGGAAAATAAATAATTTAGGCAGGGGTAGAAAGCCCATGAAAGTGTTAACTTGACTGAGGGCCCAAGAAATGGATAGGAAGCGTAACATTTTACTAATCATAAAGATCACAGAGATTGTAAATGGCAGGAGCAAGGTAAAGTCAAATTAGCGGTAGCAGTCATAGGTTCCAGTGAGATTAAATGCTGCAGGAATCTTTCTTAAAGCAGCCCAGCAAAGTAGCACTGGTTATGTCAGGAGGCAGAAAGTTGTACCACTGCGGAGCTCTGTATGCAAATGCACTTTGTCCAAAGGCGGTGCGGCACCATGGGATTCTGAAAGCCTGTTTGCCAGAGCTTCTGGTACTGTGAGGGTTACGTGCGTGCAGGGGAAAGAAGGGCCATTACGCCAAGGGGTAGCAGTCTCAATGTGACTTTTTTTTGCTAGCAGGCATGATTGGTATTCGAGTCTGCTGTCAAACTGTAACCAGCTAACCTGGGCATAAAGATCACAGGTGCATGTCAAGTGTGCAGCACCAGTAAAAAGGTGGCATGCTTTATTTAACGCCATTTTGATACGTCAGAGGACAGTGTCTGTAACCACACCATAAATGACAATACCATAGTCCGCGAGAGAGACCACAGAACTGTGGATGGCCGTGTTCAGTGCTTCTGGAGTGAGATTGTGTTTGTTCCTGTATAGAACTCCTAAGTGCTGGTTAATAGCCTTGGCTGTTCGGTTGATGTGCTGGGTGGAAGACAGGGTAGAGTCAATAGTTATACCGAGGTACTTGAAATGGTGAACCAGTTCAAGAGGGGAGCCAGTGTCATTAATGATGGTAAGTGGGAAGGTTTTGTGTCTGCTTTGGGAGGTCGAAAACAACACTGCCTTAATCTTATTATAATTAAGGATGAGCTTATCATCCCGAGACCACTTCTCTGCAGATGTAAAGGATTGCTGAAGTTGGTTCTGGAGAAGGTGAGGGTCCATATGTTGCTGGTAAAAAGTACAACGTCATCAGCGTATAGAAGTATGTGGTCGTAGCAAGCTACTGGTAGTGAACTGAGGAAGATGCTAAAAAGCAATGGATCCAAGATAGATCCCTGTGCTACTCCAGAGCATACAGGCCTAATATCAGACAGGGCATTACCAATTTTTACCTGCTATGTTCGGCTGCTTAGGCAGCTGGAGAACCAGCTTGTTGTGTCAGAGGAAAGACCAATGGTGGAAAGTTGTCTGATGAGACCATGGTTGACAGAGTCAAAGGCCTTGGTAAGGTCTATGAAAGTTGCCCTTACCAAAAGCCCTTGTTCCAGAGAGTTATTGATAAAGACTGTAAACCCCAGGAGCACAGTGATGGTACTATGCCCACGTCTGAACCCATGCTGTTAGGGACACTGGAGTTGGTAGTTATCCAGATACTCTGCGAGTTGGTCGGCCACGATGCGCTCCAGGTGTTAGAGATCGGGGGAAGAATAGAGATTGGGTGGTAAATTCCCTGCAGTGCTCGGCTGCCACTCTTATGCACCGGGGTGACCACTGCTGATTTCCAAAGATGTGGAAATTGTGACTAAGAGAATGACAGGTTGATAATTTTGGTAAGAGGTGTGAGGATTTCCTCGAGGGTAAGGGCAACAAACTTTATGTCCAAGGAGTCTCCACTGAATCTAGCTTTCCCCAGTACCTGCTTAAGATGACGTCTGGCTTCATTTATAGACACTGCTTTGAAGTAAAATGGTGGGTTCTGGACTGCAGTGTTCATACCTGAGGGGGTAACCACGAAGTAGTCGGGGGGGGGGAGAACGTTGCTAAGGTCTGTAAATGCTAAGTTGAAAGCGTTTGTCAATGGCTTTTGGGTCCACGGTAGGGGTGCCATCAATGTTCAGCATGTTCAGGGTAGTTCTGGGGTCTTTACCAGCAATGTCTTGGATGTTCTTCCAGAACATCCTGCTATTGTTCCAGGTGGTGGAAAGGGCTTCTTTGAAATACTGGCTTTTAGTAGAACGGATAGCATGGGTACACTCATTTCTCGCTGCTTTGTACCTCTGCAGGTTAGCTTGCATCCCCAGCTCTCGAGAGATGTGCCAGAGGGGATCCCTGTGTTTTAGTAGATCAAGAAGAGCAGAAGTGATCCAGGGATTATGGGTTCCCTTGATTTTTGTAGTTTTGAAGGCAGCATGCTTATCGCAGGTTGTATTGAAGAGGCCAATGAAGAGTTCCAATGCAGTGTCAACGTTGTTGACTATATGTACATTAGATCAATCAGTGATCCTCAGGTCAGCTTTCAGTAGCTCGAGGTGTTCCAGAGTGAGGACCCGGCTAGTGACAGTTCTGGCAGGAGGCTTGCGGTAATTATAAGAAGCGAAGTGCAAGGAGCTGCAACGAATGACTAGAGAGTAAAGGGAAGGGGTAAGAAGTCATGGAGAGAGAGGGGGAGGTGAGGAGGGTGTCGGGGGATGATGACAGAAGCAGAAGCAGGGGGAGGGAGGGATTTTAGGTGCTTTTTGAGGATGCAGCAGTGAGCAGGTTATGGACTGAGGGGAGAAGGTTGCAGAGGGCAGGGTGCCTAAAAGCAAAGAAAACTTGCCCTGTCTGAATGTGGTAAAGAGAGGCAAAGAGCGAGGGTCTCGGTATGAAGAAAGTAACCTGGGTTGGTGGAGGAGGACAGGAGATTGGCGATGTAAGATGGGAGAGCACCAAACCAATACTTTGCGATGAAAGTAGTATAATGCGCAAGGTGATGACTAGCAAGTGAGGTGAGGGAGAGAGCTGAGTACAGGGAGCAGTGGTGTGTTTGATAGGGAAGGTTTGTGGCAAAGAGACAGAAGGCATTGTACAGTGGGTCCAGTTTGGAGAGAGATGCCTGAGGCGCGGAGCTCTACACAACATCAGCATAATCTAAGGAGGGCAGAATTAGTTCAGTGACAAGTTCTCTCTGTGTAGGGAGCGAAAGACAGTACTTGTGTCTGTACAAGGCGCCAAGTTTGGTGCTGGAGTTTAGCGTGGACAGCATTGATACGTCGGGAGAAATCCAGTTTCGGATCAAGCCAGATTCCCAGGTATTTGAAGGATTCCATAGTTTCTCATTTTGAGCCATCTAAGGAGTGGAAAGGGGTGGGGTGGGGGGCCTTAGCCAGTTTTTGTGCAGTCCCAAAACCATAGGAATAGTTTCTTTGTATTGCATTTGAATTAATTTATTTCAAACCAGTTCAGCGCATTCTCAAAGTCAGCCTGCAGAGAAGCATGCACACGTGACAGGGAAGGGCCGGACACATAGATAACCATGTCATCGGCATACATGTGTATGTGTGAGGTGAAACAGGAGGAGGGGAGTTTGTTTATGAAAACTGAGAATAGTATTGGTCCAAGGACTGATCCCTGTGGGACACTGGCGTGGATGGATGTGGGATTTTGTGTCACCCAGTTGCACATATTGAAATCTGTCAGATAGGTATGCCCTGAACCATTCGGTAGATGAGGAAGAGAGGCCAATGGAAGCAAGTTTTTCCAAGAGGAGTTGATGGGAGATTAAGTCAAAGGCTTTGGCTAGGTCTATGAAGATGGCCAGTGTTAGCTGGTCATTGTCCATAGCAGAGTGAATATGATTTGTGAGGCAGAGTAGAGCGGATGAAGTGAAGTGATGACGCCAAAGCTAGATTGATAAGGGCTAAGGACGGCGTTGGTGTCCAGGAAGGAGCTTAGCCTGTTGCAAATTAGACTGTCCTGCAATTTAGCAAGAGAAGGGAGTAGAGAAATGGGTCTGAAGTTACTCAGTAAAGGGTTCACCACCTTTATGAAGGGGGATGACTTTGGCTAATTTTCATGCCTTGGGGACTGTGCCTTGGGAGAGTGATAGATTGAAAATGTGCGTAAGGGGTGGGGCAATTGCCAGGGCAGAGATCTTGAGTAGACTGGAGTTGATCCCATCAGGACTTTGCTTGGACTGGTTCAAGGTCTTGCGAGCATGTAGAAACTCTAAAAGGGTGATGGGGGGAAAAAAAAAAGAGTACCCAGTCAGGGAGGTGGTAGTGGTGTGATGACGGGTGGGGGAAGGGGAGGTGGAGGGTGACCAACCAGGAGGGTGCAGGTGGTGAAAACAAGGTTTATGTAGGATGCTGCTGAGCTGGGGTCAGCGTCATTAGAGCCTGAGACTATAGGGGAGAGGTAGCGGGGTGGGGAGGGGGGAGAGCCTAGCAGGGAGTGGAGTGTCTTCCAGAACTCTGCAGGGGTTGAACAACCTTTTGTCAATTCGATTTTTGAAAAATTTGGCCTTGGCCGCGCGCACTGCCTTGGTGCATGCATTCCTCAGGGCTCTGTACTTTTGTACAGCGCCAGCGTTAGAGGATGATTTGTATGTGCTCCAAGCATGATCTCAGGTTTTGAAGAGGCTGATCAAGCTGGGGGTAACCCAGGGAAGGTGCCTACAATGGAAATGTAGCCTTTGGGGGGGGGGGCATGGGAGTCCCAGGTGTTTTTTGGAAGATGCTAGTGAAGGCTGCTAGGGCAGAGTCGACATCTGGTGCAGTGAAAACCCCAGACCAGTCTACCAGGAATAGATCAAACAGAAGTGCTTGGGTGTCGAGGGACCTTAGGGGCATAACAACATATACTTAGGAAGGGTGCATGGTGGGCATGAATTTCTGCAGCAATAGGTGACACAGTAATCACTAAAAGCATCGGGAGAATTCCTACAGAGGGATACTCGAGAGGATGGGATGTTAAAACCCAGTCTATGAGAGAGTGGTTGGTGGAGTGGGGATTTAACCTGGTTGGATCCATTATGAGTTGGCTAGGATTTAGGGCCTCTGACTCCTGCATAACAGTTCTAGATTGGAGGGCAAGCCAGTTTAGGTTAAAGTCGCCCAGGAGAAGAAGCTCACTAGATTGGGTGGTAGAGGTAAGGGTGGCCAAACTGGAAATAATAGAGAAAAGTTTGGCTTTGAGGGAGAAATAGCAGACCATGATGAAGAAGGGAGATGTGGACGGGAGGATCAGTTTGACGAGTAGCAGCTCATGGGAAGACAGGGAGGTCTCCTGGAGGATAACTGAGTAAGGGAGGCACTCGTGTATGTAAATAACCAGTCTACCAGGAATAGATCAAACAGTAGTGCTTGGGTGTCGAGCGACCTTAGGGGCGTAACAACATATACTTAGGAAGGGAGCATGGTGGGCATGAATTTCTGCAGCAATAGGTGACACAGTGATCACTAAAAGCATCGGGAGGATTCCTACAGAGGGATACTCAAGAGAATGGGATGTTAAAACCCAGTCTATGAGAGAGTGGTTGGTGGAGTGGGGATTTAACCTCGTTGGATCTGTTATGAGCTGGCTAGGATTTAGGGCCTCTGACTCCTGCGTAACAGTTCTAGATTGGAGGGCAAGCCAGTTTAGGTTGAACTCGACCAGGAGAAGAAGCTCACTAGATTGGGCGGTAGAGGTAAGGGTAGCAAAACTGGTAATAATGGAGGAAAGTTTGGCTTTGAGGGAGAAATAGCAGACCATGATTAAGAAGGGAGATGTGGATGGGAGAATCAGTTTGATGAGTAGCAGTTCATGGGAAGATGGGGAGATCTCCTGGAGAATGACTGAGTAAGGGAGGTACTCATGTATGTAAATAACAACTCCACCTCCATTTTTACCCCTGTCCTGACAATTTGGCAAAAAGCCAGGGATCTCAAATGAGGAGTTATGGGTCCTGGAGGATAGCCAGGTCTCTGATAAGCACAGGATGTCAGGGGACTTTACCAATACCCATGCCTTTACATGATCTTGTTTGGGCAGAAGGCTTCTGGCATTTATGTGGTAGAAGCCGAGGCCACCAACTGGTGAGGAGCTAGAGGTGGGATTAGTTAGTGCACGGTTTGATTCAATGTCTCCAGCTAGAAGAAGCAGAAGAGGACAGGGTATATGAGGAGTAGATAAGGGTTCCATGGGCTCAGTAAGCAGAGCCAAATAAGGGTATAAGACACATAAGGTTATTAATGCGGTCAGCATGGTTTAAAACATGCTTGAGCTAGTTGCAAAGAATTTGGTGTACTATGCCTTTAAGAGACTTTGACAACTATGCAAGTTTAAGAAAGACAGACAGTGAGCTATACCAAGTGTGTGGAGGGGGCATGAAGGTACAAGCAGATCACACTAGGAGGAGATATTAACTGGCATGGTAGCCTAGTGGACAGGGTAGCTGCCTCCTAAGTGGGGTGTGCAGCACAAGCAGGGGTTCGAATCCCACGAAGGGGAAGAAAACAAAATGAAAGGGGGAAGAAGTCTTACTAAGAGGGTTGGATTGTATGGGCAGATGGGAGAAAGAGAGAGACTGGGTAAACCGAGGGATGGGGTACGACAATTTCTATTTAGAATTGGGTGGAAAGTGCTGGGGAGAGCACAGTGGCCCCTGGTGTATTGGTGGTATAAGCTGCTAAGGGGGAGTTGGGGAGATAGAATTATGGACACATGTCCCAGTCATCTGACCAATGCACTCTATAAAAGAAATGCCCGCCCAGGGTAGGAGGGTGGGGGTGGGTGAGGCAGCCACCGCTGTGGCGGGGCTAGTGCTGAGCAGTACTCTGTCCTCTGTATCTGCTTCAATGCTGCTCCATTCCGGCTGCTGTAAGGAGGGTACTGAGCTGAAGGCTCATGGTGGTGCCTGGGGGGTGTTTGAGAGTGAAGCACCCTGTGGGGTGTAACAAAAGGGAGAAAGGATTAGAAGGTCAGGGGTCAAGATGGGAACGGAATGAGTGGGGGAGGGCAGCCCTTCAGACAACTCTATTTTGGACATATTTTACGTCCACAAATTAGCTCAAAACGTCCAAAAATGGAGTCTTTGGAATCACTGATGTCCACTATGAATCCCTTGTTTAAGGTCCGATGTCCATTTTTCACAGTGTGGACGTCATGTCTTTAAGGGTTTTTTTTATCCTGTGGACAGGTTACCAGTTGCCATGGGAGTCTGTCTATTTTTGGTTTCCAAATTCCACCCTCCCCCCCACCATAAACTGCGGGCTGCGTTCACTTCGTGCATGCACAATCCTTTTGGCGACTTATATGCTGCCCAACAGTCGTCGTGAGGTGACTCGTGTGGTGCTCAAAGAGCAGCGAACGGAGTGAGCTAAGTGACTAAGAATGGATAGTTTGACTCTAGTCTGCAGTGTGTGCTATACATTTATTGAGGAGCCAGTGATTAAATTTGGTGACAGAGTTACTCCACTGATGGGAGGACATGTCTGGATGACTAATACTGCCAGTCAACTTGAGGATCGGAACAGAGGGCCGTGGACCAGACATGCGGTGTGAGCAGCCCGGAGTGCAGGTGGAGGGTGGAAGTGGGAGCCTGAAGGAGGGACTGGGAGCCGCAGCCTGAAGTCGGTCATGCAATGGTCAGAAGGTGGACTGTGGAGGAGTCTGGTGGAGGCTAGAGCCGGCCCTGGAGGAGGCTAGAACCAGCCCTGAGATTGGTCATTGGTTCCCAATCAATGATCATCGATTCACACCTACATTAGTGAGCCAGGCCAACATGGAGCTCGAGTTGTACACAGTGGGAAAAAATGACTTACTTGCTGGCAATTTGGGTGTATTTGGCGATTAAGAAGTGGGTGGAGAGAGGAAGGGCAACCGGCAGGCCACAGCCAGTCTGAGCCACATCAGTCGACCCAGTGTATATGCACCAGCAGCAGCCATCCCAGCAGGCATTCCATGTTGCTAAATATTGTATGTGTGTCTATTTCCAGGATAAAAAGGTAATTATTTTTCTTTTATTACAGACACTGTCTGTGACTGAGTCACTGACACTGTTGACTACTACAATATCATCATGTGCTGGCAGGAAAGCTATGGTGGAGAACTTGGGACTGGAGTTGTTCAGCAAATGGCGGTAGACGGTAGTGTCAGACAGTATGAAGTTGGCTCAGACACAGTAACTGACAGTTTCTGTACTGCAAGTCTTGCAAGATCATCGGCCTATATCTGCTGTACACAGTGTCTGTTACATTCATACTGTCTGCAGTGTAATGTGCGCCTGTTTTAGTGAATGAGAAGTAACTTGTTTCAACTGCCTACAGGAAACCTTTCAATGTGTTAACTTCCTTACCTACTCGATGCTTAGAAAATGCATTTTTCTCCTTCAGTAAGCCAACTATACTGAAGTCTAGCTCATGTAATTAGCCACTTAGTTAGCTAGTATTCTGTTGAACAGTTCATTTTGTAAGTCTGGCTGTACCTACCTTGTTCTTTACTGTGCTTCCTACTCCATAACGCGGCTCTTCCTTCTAGCATGCTGCTCACCCCCGGCACATATCACTTAGGCTGCCACTGCCATCATCAATGAATAAAAATACACATACAACACTAGGGGCGAATAAATTGGGTAAATAGATCATGTTATTTTGCATTAAAATTTATTTCCACTTAGAACACAAATTATTTCACTTAAATCACAGTTTATTTAACTTAGAACATGTTATTTCCACTTAGAATCTGGAAATGGAACACAGCGAACAACGGGCCAGATAGGGAACTTACATTGGAAAGAAAGACTGTTTTGAGCTAAATCAGGTGAAACACCAGTAAAAAAACACATTAAAAATTATGTGGTGGTATACAGAGAATACATAATGGACTGCAGAGGAAAAACACATTTATCTCCACTAGTGAGTGGTAAAACACATAACTCACGAGTGACAAAGCCACAAGTTAATTGTAACAGTATTACTGCTCATGTGTGAGGAGATAAATGTGTTATTCTACTGCAGTCCATTATGTATGAGATATACATCACAACATTTGTAATTTTTTTACTGGTGTTTTGCCTTGTTTCAGCTCAAAACTGCCTTTCTTTCCATTTTAAGCTTCCTATGTGACCCATTGATCTCTGCGTTCCATTTCCAGGTTCTAAGTGGACATTTTTTTTTACAAGGAGAGACATGCTAAGGTGAAAACTTGTTTACAGGTGCACCCTGGGAGCACAAGGAAGTTAAGTGACTTGCTCAGGGTCACACAGTATGCAAGTGGGGGCTATGGGATTCAAACCCAGGTCTCCAGGTCTGCAGCTCAGAGCCTTAAACCACTGCACTACACTGCCTCCTAAAAGTAACATTTTCTAAGTTAAATAAATTGAGATCTAAGTGAAATAAATGGTGTTCTGAGTGAAAATATTTATGCCAAAATAACATGATTTATTTACCCCATTTATTTGTCACTGGTGTGGTATATATTATATCAAATACATAATGGAGTGCAGTAGAATAACACATTTATTGCCACACATGAATGGTAAGACCTTTATAACTAACTCGTGGCGTCGCCACTCGCGAGTTATGTGTGCCTTACCACTCACTGGTGGAGATAAATATGTTATTTCACTGTAGCCTATTATGTATTCCCTATATAATGCAAAAAAATGAGATCTGATATCAAAACATATGTTAGTCAGCTTTAATAGGAAGGTGAGAGAGAGAGAGAGAAAGAGACAGAGAAATGCATATTTCTGATTGTGTTACTGTTTTCTGTATGATTGATCACCAGACTTTGAATGTAGCAGGCATCTGTCTGCAAGCAACTTAACATACTAGATAGCATGATGGAAGTTACTTGATGGAACTGCAAGAACAATTCATGAAATAAACGCATACTGTCTGCAAATGATTTTACTGCGTACGTTTTCCTCTCCTAGCATCAAGAAATGTATTTATGTGGATGTAGCGTGGATTACAGTGAGGTATTCAGAAGGCTAATGAATTGACTTCAAAAACTATAGGACTTGGGAGTATTTTGACTGCCAAATGTTGTCGACTGGAGTATTTTGACCAGTAAAACTGAAATGACTTCAATTTCAACCCATGGAAGTATTTGACTTCCACCCAAAAAATGATCTGAAGCCATGGGGAGGGCAATGGTGACTGTAGACCATACACTTCACACAGGCCCCCAACGGCAGGATACATTTGGTCTCACAGGATTAAACAAAAGCATACTCCCGAGTCCATAGGTAGGCAATGGACACTCTAAACAGTACACATACAGTTCCCACAGTGAACGCTCAATTAAAGTACCCACACCTAGCACAAACCCCGGTCTCACTCAAACTACCCCTACACATAAGCAATAATCCCTGCTTACACAGTACATTCTGGCAGTGTATAACCAATCAGACACTGTCCTCCAACCACAAAATGTGCACATTGAAATAGTCTTTTAGCACTGAGCAGCACTCTGTCCTCTGTACCTGCTTCAACACTGCTCCGCTCTGGCTGCTGAAGGAGGGTAGTGAGCCCAGGCTCTAGCGCATCTGGGGTGTTTGAGAGCAAAGCAGCCTGCTTCAATGCTTCTCCATTCTGGCTGCTGAAGGAAGAGTAGTGAGCTCAAGGCTCACAGCGATATCTGTGGGTGTTTGAGAGTGAAGCAGTCTGCTCAACGCTGCTCTGTTTTAGCTGCTGAAGAGGGTAGTGAGCTCAAGGCCTAAAAATAAACTACTTAAAATTGTTTAAATTAAAATTCTTAAAATACTAAACATGATGCAAGCATTTGATAGCTTTATTGCCCTAAGGGCCTATGCAACCTGTACACTGTAAGGGCAAAAGATGCAGGCAGAAAATAGCACAAACAGAAATTCCTGTGAGTCTAGGGCATGGTGAGCAGGTAAGTGTTGCTCTATGGAGAAGATACTCTAGAAAATTAGGAGTTACTGGTAAATAATTTGTTTATCTTCTACAAGTCAATCTCCTTCAAACAGCACAACTCTTTGAGTAATCAGCTTTTCTCTTCTTCCAAGCTCGAGGCAGGTTATTAGGGATCACTCGAAGGGTTAAGCCTGACCCTGAGAGAGGCTTCCTACTGTGCCTTAGTTAGAAGACAAGGTGTCTAGAGTAAGTGCTCTGTGCTTCCTGGCTCACCCAGCTAGGAGCCCAGGCATGAATATTCATTATCACTATTTTCACTATCAAGGGGGTAGGCAGGTGGAGAATTTGTGGTCCAGATTCCAGGGTTCCAGAGAGAGGACCAGCAGCATCTAAGAGCAGAGACAGAGGCCTAGAAAGGAGCCCTGCCTCTCCTTGCCCCCCCTCCTGGGTCAGGGAGGGGCCAGTCCAAAACCAGCCATGGAGGAAGAACCAGATTAGCTTTGCTCCTAGGGACAGAACCACTATCTGACCCAAAAGGCACAGAGTAGTGGTGGGCCTCAAATGAGGTTGCCAAGGTTCTTGCAGACCCACTCCCACAGACATATGCAAGGGAGTCACGTGATGAGCTATGCCTGAGTAGCAGCTTTCTTCGGAGCTCCGCTGTCTCACACTACAAACGTGTCTTTTAAACTGTTAAAAATTTAAAATTATTAGCCATCTGGATAAATTTCGTTAGAAGACTTACTGAAACAAATTCTGAAAAGAACTCCTTCCATGGACCACACAGTGCAGCAACAAATGGAAATATCAACAATGCCTCTACACAGCCTAACAGCCAGTCATCAAACAGACAAAAGCAAGACTCTCTGCTGAACTCGCCCTGCTACAACAACAACCACGGATCAGCTGGCAGACAAACTAGAGCTACTTTTCTCTGATTTAGCATCAATAAAGCTTACCCTCTGCGACCCTAGTCATGAACTTTAAACTGTTTAAGCCTGCTTGGAAAAATTGATGTCTTGGTTATTGAATGTTGAAGCCCGTCAGCTCCGTATGAGATCAGCAGTGTTAAGGAATCTAAAGAAATCACAGGCCAAGAAAGTTGGCTCCAAAGAAACAACTTAGTAATTTGTAAGGGTACCAGAACACGCTGAGGGCACTAACTTGCTTGCCTTTACACAGAAACTACTGAGGAAGGTGGTCGGTCCCCCAGAATCAAGCCCAGTGTACACATTAGATCATGCCCACCGATCCTTTAAACCCACACCTTGACAAGGGGAAAAAACGTAAGAGTCATCATAATCTGCAGTTTAAGCCTCCAAGGTGAGGTGCACATCCAAGCGCAAACCCGAAGGAAAGGAGCCCTGCACTGGAACAGCCAGAGAATTCATATTTACAGCGACGTTACACTGGTTATACAAGAAAAACCAAAAGCATACCAGGACATACAGAAGATGCTTCACCAAGCACACATCCCATTCCAGATGCTTTATTCTGCTCGCCTGGTAATCACTACATCCTCTGGCACCCATGAGTATCCTAATGCGGAGATTGCTTGCAGGGAAATAGCAAAAGTCCTGTCTAATGTATTCCCAACACTGCCGCACCTCCTTGGAGGAGCATCAGGCAAAAAATAAGTGCTGAAGGGCATGGTGAGTTTCTCTTATACCCAGTGTGCCTTATATCATGCTTCTCAATACTAATCTACTATAGTACACCCCACTCCCTTCTCTTCCATGCTAGCTGGTACAAGCATTGACAACCGACACTGGATTTATTAATAATGCTTAGCAACCTGAATCTTGTGACATCACAGTCGGTCACGGACAATTACCTACAAACCCAGACTACAAGCCAACCCGCTACCAGAGTCCATACATCCTCTTGTTCACACAGACCAGCCAAGAATCTGCCATGATCACTACCCCAACCCTTGGCACTGCACAAACTAGAGCCCTACACAGCTGGAACCACTACACGGCAACTACTAACAAGAGGTGGACTATGATTTACCACCAGTTGGCCTGGGGTAGAGATCCACAAACGTCTGCATGGAATACAGGACATCCCATCCAAGGCTGAAACTTACAAACTATACTGGTAGACTCATACCTATTGACAATTTACACAAAGAGGGCTTTATCTGATTTAAATACGCTTTAAGGACAATCCAGCTAAGCTCTTTCTTGGCTAAAACTGCAGGATAGCCACAAGTACTATAGGTCTTATATTCTAATGAGCAGCAAATCAAATGTATTTAATGCACTTGTATGCAAAGACTAGGGGTGGGCGGATCTCTAATTTCTGTCGGAGATCAGATCCGGATATATGTATCAGTGTATCCGACCAGGTCAGGATATTTATCATTAGGTCAGATACAGTGACACATGGAGATGTCCCTACAGGTGTTAAATTATAACCCCGCGTAACCACACAATGCAAGACTGAAGTGATTATTTTAAAAATTGCTAAAAAAAATATCTATCTAAAATAATAACAATGTCCAAGTCCTAGAAGTTGTTCATATTCTGCTTCATGAACAACAGCATGTTCGCGTTCTTGGGGGTGAACTGGGACCTCCTTTCAGTTATTATGTCACCAGCAACTCTAAAAATATGCTCGCTGGGCACACTTGTTGGAAGAGGTGCTAAGTATCGTCTGGCAATTTTATTCAGGATTGGAAAGCGGTGTCCTTGGGTTTTCCAGAACAGTAGTGCCTCAGGAGTGCTTTTTTTGGGGGGGTTAAGCTTTCTGCCAGGGATATGTCAAGCTACTGGTTCCACTGTGACACTCCGTCAATCGTTGATGCTGAAATATAAAAAAAAAAAGCTATGAGTTTCCTACTCAGTCAAATCAAATGCCACTATTCTCAACATGTATAGTTTACTTAGTCTTCTGGTAGAGAATTTGTTTGCGAGAATACAACATCAGCGTCAGAGTCAGCCTCGATGTCTGTGTGCTGGAGTGGTTGTTTTGGCTTCTTTTGCTGCTCATCGGACTGCTCTTCCACAAGCTGTTTAAGAACTGCTCCGATAACACTTTTCCCACATTCTGTTCAAAAAGATTGCAGCTTATATCTTGCATCCAATACTGTTGCTACAACAACCTCCTTTATGGACTCATACTGCAGCAAACGCTTATCCGTTGACAAAATCATAGCATTCTTCATAGCTTGCAGTCCTGGCACTTTAATGTTTTTCAAATGACTGATATAGCACGGTGGAGATTGGAATGATATCAGATACACAGGAACTATCTGCGCTCCGCTCCAAAAGCCTCTCCAGCATGTAAAAAAAAACTGTTCCATCTAGCTGCCACGTCCTGAATTAAGTGATGTCCTGGCAACTGGAGGGTCTTTTGAAGCTCTGACATTTTTTCTGTGGCTGATGCAGAGTGCTTAAAATGGCCTACCATTGCCTGACTGGTGGCTAATAACTCCTCTACGGAGCGTTGTTTCAAAACAGCATCATGAATAATTAGCTGCAGCGTGTGAGTAACAGATCCAGCATTTGGGACATCACTCAATTTCATGGCTTTTGAGATGTTCAAGACATTGTCTCTTATTACCAGGTGCCTCTGATTAGCCTTAATCCCCCAGGTGTCAAGCACATTAAGAAAATCTTTTTAAAGATTCTCCCCAGTATGTTTGTCTGTGAGATGCTTTAAGTACAATAGGGCTGAACGTCTGTTTAGGGCATCATCAATCCAGTGTGCTGTTACAGGTAAGCACAATGTAACCCCTAGGAGGTGCTATCCCAAGGGCCACTACCCCTGCCTGCTTGGCTAGTAGCTGGTTAAGGATCTGCGTACTGAAACGGGTGCCTGCACCCGGAGGTCAGGGCTGTTAGTGGTCAAGCTCCTGAGTACAGCCATCCGCACACTGTAACCCCTCTTTCCCTTCTAATGGCCTGAACAATATACAATAATCACTTTCACAATGACCCTTATTCACCATGCAATTACCCACACTGTTTGCACTTACCACCAGGGCTGGTTCCTCCAGCTCAACCCTGGGGACCCCCTGTAAAACAAGCTTATGCACAGCAAACAGCAACAGTACAGTACTCTTGGCACAAACTGGAACCACAGTCAGGTTAAATGTAAAAGAGTTGGATCTGATTTATTCAGGAGACTTAAACAAGGGAGGGGCATAATCAGGTTGATTTGCTTAAAGGCTATATCAATCAGACAGTTATGCATGCACTTCAGAGTCCCTACACAGTCACACACTCTGGGTACCCATGAAGGAAGATGGTGGGCTAGCCGGGAACGATGCCTGGGGTAGGCCAGCTCGCAGCTGGTTGGGGCCCTGTGATGGAAGAAAGCAACATGCACAACACACACAATTTATAATCTGGAGCCAGAGGGCTCAGTTCTTGACAGAAAAGACAATAAAGCAATCAGATGACAACATTTTAGATTTAGCTGTTGTTGCAGGGAGTCACCCTGATGTTTACTCACAATATCCAATACAGGACACAGGCAGGATGAAATCGAGACAGCAGGTTGTTGAACTGGAGTGCCAGGAGAAGCAGGGCCCACACGAATCACCAAGGCGTTCTTCTTGTTCAGAGCGTGAGCAGGGGGCTGATCCCCAGGCAGGTCTCTCATTGATGGCTTTCTCTGTGCAGCGGGTAGTCTGACTGGGCCAGTGTGGCAAAGC
Source organism: Neoceratodus forsteri (assembly GCA_016271365.2). NCBI lineage: Eukaryota > Metazoa > Chordata > Ceratodontiformes > Ceratodontidae > Neoceratodus > Neoceratodus forsteri. The sequence continues at coordinate 914,813,444 of CM057453.1, read as the reverse complement.
CCAGGCCCAATGGAGACGAATACGATTCAGTCCGTGGGAGCTGGATGCAGCCTCCAGTAAGCAGAACACAATTCAGCACACAGTGGGGAACCAAATCATGACCCACTAACAACACACAGCACATTTACAAGTAAGAAATTCTACTGTACCAGGCAGATTGCTATCCGATCACAATTACAGAGTCTCTGTACAAACCAGGAGTTTAAAGGTGGCTGGAAATCTGACAGGCCGATCGCATTCAGCAAATCTTTGGTCTTCTTCAGGTTAAAGCCTGATCACAGTTCCGTGCTTCGAAATCATCCTCTGAAGTCGATTCAGTCTGAATAAACTTCAGTTTCCCTCTCAGGGACAGCAGGCAGACAGGCAGCCCCTTTCACAGTTCTCCTGCACGAAATACATAGGGGCTGCTGCTTGAATCACTCAAGCTGTTACCACTTTCACTTCCCAATTTAGATTGACTCTAGCTACAAGCAGCTTAGGACTTTCCCCAGGATCCAAAAGGTTCGGTTGGCTGATTCCTCTGTCAGTCACAACAAGGGCTCCCCCTCCAGGTTCATTTAGGCGCCAAAAGCCCAAACTACAATTCCTATAGAATTTTGCTCCCACAAAGCCCCTGGGGACAGGCTCCATTTTAGAATCCCCAAAGGTACTGATTGGCCCATTTCAGCAGTCCAGGACCAAGATTAATTATGACTGCAATCTAGGCAGCCCTTAAAGAGACAGTACACAGAGGCTATACCGGCACTCTCGGGCAATACATTTAAACTGCTAAAACGCAGGACACCAGCCTGGCAGTGTGCATTTAGGCAAGCTCAAGGAAGACTTTGAACCCCCATTTGTAGGGAGGGTTACAACAAGATAGTGGAGCATTCAGTCATTCCAGGTACCAGTAGTGAAAGCAATTGGCCCTTAATTTATCATACTGTACATAGCAGGGTGATTACCTTGGAAAATTACCCCTTGATGGCAAGGTATATCTGTGCTCCAAGACTGCAAGGAGCCATTTAAAACTATTGTTCTCCACTATAGAGAACAGCTGCTCATCTGCTGCTATCATTTCAGCCACAGCAATTGTAATTTCTATAGATCTAGGGTGGGCGCTTGGAAAGGGGTTCGTGCGAGCTAAGCATGATTCTATAGTTTGTAACTCTCGTTTAATTTTTTTTTTGCTGGCGGTTCATTTAAAGCATCAGTTTGCCTTGCTAATCATTCTTTACTTTTTCAGTCTGCATCTCAACATATTTAGAGTGATGTTTGTTTTGCAAATGATTTAATAACCCCGAAGTACCAAAGCTTCTGACTGATGACCCCTGCTAATAAACGTTGGTGAGCAGCACAGACTACATTTGGCTTTAGAATTGGTGTCACTATCTGTTGTAAAGTATGCCCATACCAGGCTTTTGTGAGACATGAATGATGCACTCGCAGAGCTGTCTCTATCGGACTGCAGGGAAGGCTGAAAACAGCACTCGCCGTCTCTTAAGGACGGCACGGACTTCTGGCCTCTCGCTCTGAATGAACTTAGCATTAGCACCGCACAGCTCTGATCTCTGAATGCCTAACTGCAATATAATAATTATGCACTTAGCAACCAGCTTCACACATGCTCAACTCACAGCTGCTCATTTAATTCAATTAACACGCACTGATGTTTCAAAGGGAGTCTGGCTGGTGGTTAACGGCTAATGGCTTTGGTAATGGCTGAATGGCTATGCTAACTAGATAGCTAATCCGAGTAATGAAAGATAAAGTATCCAATTAGAACGGTTCCGCCTCAAAATGTCAATATCCGACCGAATAGTTTTATCGGATCGGTTATCTGCCATCCCTAGTAAAGACATCAGCAAATAGTTTAAGGAGGGCAGACACCAAAGCCTTTCACTAAGTGAGATCTGTATGGGTCAGTAATTTAGTCGGAACTGAAAAGAATTCATTTAATCTTCAAAGAGGTGACCAAAACTCTCTCACGGTTGTGGTGGTCATGACATTTTGTATTGTAAATCACAAAGCAACTTTGTCCTAGTACATTATCTTTGCCTCCAACTCCCAACATGCTGAGATACAGAGGAATTATGTCTGAGGGCTACTGTATGAGGGAGGGTTACAAGGACAACAAGCATACACCCGCAGAAAAGGGGCAGACGCTAAACTTCCTAAGGGACAGCTTTAGCTAGATCGAAGAGTCAACAGAGCTTGTAATCCGGGCCCCATCAGTAAAATACCGAGAATCTGGACCAGATTCTGTCGGCCAAGGCAGTACATTTCATGTAGGCATTTAAGGTGCAGTTTTTGACATAACCAGTTAACTGCCAAATACCTTATGCCACAGAGGGTTCACAGCCGACCCACTGACATAAATTAAAAAACCCAAAGGTTGAACTATGGGTCCACTAAGACATTTTTAGACATCACATGTATAACTCACTGAGTGCCAAACTGAAAAGCATACGTCAATTAGAATTCTGTTTAGGATCCTGCTCCTGGTCACGCTTTTCAATCCAATCGAGCCACCTTATTTTATTTTTAAACCACCAACTGTATATGCACATTTCTGGAGCACAAGAACAGTTCCTCCTTGAGACAAAGTCTAAGCAGATCTGTTTAGATTCCACCAAACCTACCAGCGGCCCATAGCCTAGAGCATATACACCAAGTAACCCAGGTTGGAATCAGGCCCCTCGCTATGTAAACATTGCCCACACTACCGGAGCCATAGGGGGCAGATGGAGTGGACTCGCAGCAGGATGACTGTGTCATCCCCACAGCACACTGAAAAGAGCCCACCACACTGAAGCCCCTGGCTGGTGAGGTTAATGCTACATGATATACAATGTACCAACAAATGGTTTTGGCAAATCTAAATGTCCTTTATTCTGTACCCCACTCCAGCGTTTCAACAAGAGTTAGAAAAAGCAGGAGAACAAGCTATGAACAACTGAAGACACAGGCCAGATTGTCCAACTATGCCTCTTCCCGGGCAATAATTAGAGTCTCTCTGACACTCATTCTAACATTGCTTCAGACGGCTATGGATCCAGAGCAGCGATCCAAGAGGGTGGGGGGAATTATCTCTGGGAGCGACAGGGATGGGGTCCTGATTCCAGGCTGTACTAACCACATCCATCTGCAGATAGGGGTGATATAAGGCAGTGAGAACCCATTAAAGGCAAGGACCGAGGATGCTGCTAACTAGAGAGGAATTTATACTACAACTTAGATTACAGCAGAAAATGATGGTTCTATGACCCATCCCAGGCACCCTACCAAAAGACATCGTAGACTGACTCCACAAAGAGAACACCAGCTCAAAGCTTCACCACGATCACTGTCTCTACAGGAAGTGATCATATATATTATATATATATATATACACACACACACATAGGTAATCAGGAATGCCAGGGGCACTGAAACCTTACATACAAGTCTACAACAGTTTACCTCTTTTTTTTTTTTTTTGTAACATCAGCCCAACAGACCACAGACAGAGGGTTGCGGCAATCTTAAGAGCCCACTGCGAACCTATTGCCACAGATATTTGTCTCCGCCAGCAACCCCCACATGATTACGCTGCCAGGGTACAGGCCCTCCAGTGAACCCTTCATCCGTCTCGGGTAGCTACATTATTAGTTATTTTAAGAATAGTTATAGTCATAGCAGTAGAGTATAAGAGAATTTTGTGTGTTGCATTTACTGTTGCATGTTATGTCTGCCACATACAGTGTAGTGCCAATATTGTCACAAGATGTCATGCCTTCTCCAAGGTACAGGAACACATACTTAGGCTGGGTATACAGCACCACTGTCTCCAATCCCAAACAACTGGTGTGTCCAGGCAACTCAAAGGGTATTCCACTACCACTACCACCAACCCTAGCATGTCCCCAACTACCTTGCATCAAGTTTGATGGCTAATCCTTACAAGTGTGTAACCTGAAACATAATAGGGGCACAAACAAAAGGAAAACATTACCAAGTCCTCAGGTATCTCAGGTCCCTGGGAATCAAAATAGCTTTCCTCCAAGAAACGCACACAACATCCTACCAAACACAGTTCTGGAGATGGGAATGGGTGGGACAAGTGTTTGCAGCTGAAACAAGCAACAAGACAGCAGGGGTTGCCATTTTAATCCACAGGACCCTGACATTCCAAGCCCTTCGCTAACATGTGGATCCCTCTGGGAGATACATGGTGGTAAGAGGCAAGCTAGGCCAACTGGAACTAATTCTAGCTTCATATATGGCCCAAACACAGAAGAACCACAATTCTTCACATCCCTCCTAACTACCCTGTCCCTATGCCCAATCTCCCCACTCTACTAGCAGGTAACTGGAACCTGGTACAGGATAACAACACAGACAAATCTAAACCCAGATGACTGGGCCTCTCCCCCTCTCAAAAAGCCCTCAGGGAAATGCAGGATTCTCTGGGTCTGGTGGCTATATGGAGAGTTCTGCACCCTACCTCCCGTAAATATACATTTTGGTCAGCAGCCCATGACTCTTCATCCAGACTTAATTTCATTTTAGCAAGCCAAACTATTCCTAGAGTAACCACGGTCTGTGAGATCTGCCCCAGAGTCATCTCCGACCACACCGCTGTAGCCTTTCCTTACTGCCCTCAGAGCAGGCTGATCGTTACAAAATCTGGAGACTTAATAACAACCTGCTAAAAGACCAATCCAGCCACAACAAGATAAATGACAGCATGAAACTCTTTTTTAAAATTAACGCTCACTTAGTTGCCACATAAAAACACCTATGGGGAGAATTTAAATGCACTCTAAGGGGTGCACCTATACGCCTGGTCTCCACAAAGGGGGAAAGAAAAAAGAGAGAGATAGAAGCGGAATGTACAACGCTCCTACACATCATCAGACACCTTGAAGGAAAAATCTCCAGAGACACCTCCCCAGACACCTACCTACATCTCAGCACAGTTAGGGCCAAATATGGGCAACTCCTACATGAACAGGTTGAATTTGCCATCTTTAGAGCCAAGACCAAGTATGCAGACCGGGGAGCAAGGAAGTTTCTGCCTTTTAGGATTAAGCAACAAGAGCTGCACAAAACAATCCCCACACTCCAAGCAAAAACAGTCACTTTCTCACCCTAGGGACATCACATCGGCATTTAGAGACTTTTTTATGCTGAGCTCTATTCCACAAAATCTCCTGTCCCTAGAGGCGAAATTCAGCAATTCCTCCAACAGGCTCATCTCCCAAGCTTGACCTAATGCACTTCAATAGACTAGGAGCCCACATTACAGAACAAGAGGTTCAGCAAGCTATAGTCTCCCTTCCACTGGACAAAGCCCCAGGCCCAGATGGGTCCTCCCCAAACTTCTACAAATCCCTGGCACAGGAGCTCTCCTGCCCCTTAGCGCTACTGTTCAATGAAGCCAAAACAAATGCAGAGCTGGACCCTTCCCTGCAGGAGGCCCTCATCGTACTACTCCCAAAACCAGACAAGGACCTAACTCTCATGGATAGTTACAGGCCTATCTCACTCCCTAATATTTACCTAAAAATTTTAGCCAAAATGCTAGCAACAAGACTGAATGTAGTCTGGGGTCAACCAACAGGCCCCACGCAGTAGGCTTCATGCAGGAAGGTTAGCACTGGACCAAGTCGCGGAAACTGACCCACATACTTGCAGCATCTAAGGACTTCAAAACCCGGAGGTCTTGTATTTGGACGTGGAGAAAGCCTCTGATAGGGTTTCCTGGACCTTTCTGTTCAAGACCTTGAATGAATTTGGCCTTCCTCAGCCTTTATAGACTGGGTCAAACTGTTCTATTCCAACCCCAGAGTCAGAATATCTTGTAATGACGTTCTCTTCCCCACCTCAACCTACAAAGAGGGCAATCGACAAGGCTGCCCCTCTACCCCTACTTGTTCAACCTCTTGTGAGCTTCCAGGTAGAAGGAGCAAGGTGGAGGAGAGTATAACGGGGATCAAAGTCAGAGCTACAGGTACAAGATCTCCACTTACATGAACGACATACTCCTACACCTGGATAACCCGGATAAATCTATCCCTCCCACACTGTCTGTATTACGGGAAATTGGGTGTCTCACAGGGTACAAACTAAATATAAACAAAACCTGCATAATGCCCCTCAATCACCCCACGTTCAAAGCGCAAACAATGCAATGGGGGGGCGCACTTGGTGCCCCGAATCCATTAAATAGCTAGGCATCATAGTCTCTCAAAATAAGAAAACAATGCAATATAAAAGACTCCCTTCCGTACCTGGATTAAGCAAGATTTGAACTGTTGGTTCTTGCTCCCATTACCCTGTGGGCCCAAATCAACATCATAAAAATTAACATCCTCCCCAGGCTAACGTATCTCTTTACCATGACGGGCTGCACGCTCACAGATATCTGGTTTACACAGCTTCAATCTACTCTATCCTCTTTCCTGTGAAACGGAAACCCCCCACGTAGTGCTTACTGCAAACTAACTCCCCTCAGGGAGCAGGGAAGCCTCCAACTTCCATACTTCAGGCTACAGTATACTACGTAGCAGGCCATGCTGGCTAACTCCTATGGTGGAGAAGCCACACAGATCAGAACAAGGCTGTCGTGTACCAACCACATTGGAAACTAATGGAAGGAGACCTATGCCAAATAACAGGCATCAGTAAGCAGGCCCTCACATGTATCCCCTACAAAGTCCCCCCCCCACCCTAAAATCCTCTCCCATTAGCACTTTGATTTTAGTCAGCAAACAGCTCCACAATCTCTTCGGCATCTGCCCCCGACTAGATCCATCACAGCCACCAACAGGGAAACCCAACTTCAAGATACAAAAAAAACACTTCCAACCAAATTGTTGAGTGCTATTGAGCTTCGTTCCCTCAATTCCCTAATGGAGGGCAACTCCCTAATTTCCTACCACAAATTCCAACAAAAGGTAACCCCTGACCAAGTTCTGATTTGCCCCTTCCTCCAGCTGCAACATATGCTTTCAACATCTCTAGGCCCCAAATCCTGGGTCACTGGGAACTATGGGAAATGGGATGAACTATGCAGGCTATCAATGCAAAGTTATGCCACCTCCCTAATTTACAAAAAAAACTGTCCTTCACCACAGCCCCCAACCACTCCACCTGTTCTTGTTGGCAAACTGAATTTCCTGAACTTGAGACCCCTGACCCCATTGCTGCCATCTGGAAGGGAGCATACAAATTTCTTAAGTTTGATGGCCTCAGGCTCATGCAATTCAAAATCAAACACAATCTTTACTACACCCCTATTAAACTCCTCAAGATGGGTAAACTTAGCACAGACCTCTATTCAAGATGCCAAAGAGATAGAGGCTCCCTCAAGCATATCCTGCGGGACTGCCCCAAAGCCAAATCCCTAGAGAAAGAAGTCAAATCATGCCTAGACCACTTGTTGGGATTGGAGGAAGCATTAACCCCCCCAAATTTGCCTGCTGGGGCTTAATCTCAACACAGTTTTTGGTAACAGAAAATACTATATCTCTCTCATCTCAGTTATGGTTAAAAAGTTAATCCTTAAACACCAGATGGATTACAGGATTCCCTCTTACCAGGAGTGGCATAACTCTATGTTAGAAGTTTTACGATTGGAGAAGATGATCTACTACATGCATCACACCCCAAAGCTCTACCTAAAGAGATGGGGAATGTTGGACACTCTCTTGCTAAAGGTATAACCTACTATCAACCTACTTAACGCTATCCTAAACTCTTTATTCCTGTGAACAGTACTCATTAATGACTCTGTACTCAAGCCATGACTTTTTGCATCAGCATATCACAACACAGCCCAGTCCCCAAATGTTGACGGGACAGGCAGTGTCCTGGTTCGATGCATATTCTGTCTAGTGTCTTTAGTTATGTTGTCTGTATTATATTTTCCTCAATAAAGTTTACTATATTCAAAAAAAGAAGTATGCAAGGAAGGAGCAATGTGCAAGCCCAAATGACTAGACTGACTATATTCTAATCTTAGAAGCATACCACATTCTGGCTGCTGATCTAACAAAGATGCCACTGTCTGGCACATAGCTATGCATAGGCATAACTGCCCCCCAGGACAGTGTTTCGTGCTGCATAGGGGGAATGCTGCTACACACCCATCTGGTGGAGTACAGGAGCCATGGGCTCCTGTTTGAGAGACAGGGTTTGAAATACATTTATCTATCTGTGCAGCAGTGGCCATTGTTAAGCAGAAGGCAACTGCTCATAGTAAAAGAAAAGTGACTTGCAAAGGTGATGCCCTTTAAATCTGTGTACCACCTAGCCAGCAATAAATATGTAACCTGCTTGACTCCAGCTCCTTAGTATGGGCCTTGGTTTTGCAAATGGTCACTTGCATTTCTTGGTGTTGTTGCCCCTGGTCCCAGACTGTGGTGGTGTGGTGAGACCCGAGGTACAGGTTGTGTGGCATGAGGCAGGCTCTCTCTGGACGGGAGGTGCCACCATATATCATTAGACGGGGGAGGGTTTATATTCGGTTGAGTGGCAAGAAGTAAAGATCCCCCAGATAAGGATGATGGTTTAGACAACATGACTTACAAGGAGAGCAAAGCACTGTAGTAACTCCAACACAGAACATGCATGTTTTAGGGTCTAAAATCCAAGGTACAGTGCAAACTGAAAGTATGAACACTACCCCATGGTGTGACTGCAGACATCTGCAATGGGAGCCACTCTTGAAGGTGAGAGGAAACAATTTTTTAAACCTATGGATAGCCTCCTGTTGTCCTTGTAATGTATATCCAATATTCTAATATGTTTTTGACCTTTCTTGGTAAAAAAAAGTCTAATACTGCTCCTAAGTGCAGCAGCTGCTGCAGAAACACCCGATTAGGGCTTTTGGTGTAAAATAAATTTTTTCTTTATCTGCTGCCTGCCGATTTAAATTAGAAAGACCCACTCTATCCACAATGGCTGCAGAGTCCCGGGCGGACATCTTGAGCACCCCCAGGTGGCTTCCACCGTGAAGGTTATGCTAATGAGGGCTACCAACTCTGCCATTTGTTGGTAGCCCTCATTAGCATAACCTTCATGACAGAAGTCGCCCAGGTGCACGAGATGTCCGCCCAGGGCTCTGCAGCCATTATAGATGGAGCAAGTTTTTCTAATTAAAATCGCCAGGCAGCAGGTAAAGAAAAAATAATAATTTTATGCTAAAAGCCCTAATCAGGCATTTCTGCAGCAGCTGCTTCACTTAGGAGCGGTATTGGACTTTCCCTTTAAATTAATAATTTAATTTTCTTGCCTTTGTAGTTACCCTGAATCACTCTCTCTACTTCAGTTGCTGTTCTCTCTTTTCATATGGTTGGAGCATTCTATGACATCAAAAACTCCATTCCAGGCCATTTAGATGAATAGCATGGAATGGTATAACTGATGTCATAGAATCTCTTAGAAATGCGAAAAGAAAGATTAGTAGCTGGTGTGTAGAGTGGAATTCTATGTACTGCATATCAGAGCCCCCCCAAGCTAGATTATATATCAAAACTTGGTTAAAGCATATCAGGACACATAACTGGCATGGAAAGAAACATAGGACAGCAGTTAACTATGTATAAATAATTTCCTATGACCTCTAGTAAAGCTACAGATGTAAAGAATATTTACTTTAACAGCAGTCCTTCGAGAGAATTTCTTCCACTGAGCCACACCTTTGGAACTGGAAGCTGTTGGGTGTCCAGACCACCCAAAACATTTGCTAGCTGTAGGCCGCTCACGATGATGTGAAATGTTGGGACCTATACAATCATGGATGACCCTATTGCTCTTCAGTTCCCCACCGGAAATAAGCTTAGATGGCATCTACCAAGAGGAACCAGAAAACCAAACCAGTACCAGACACGTAAGAGAGGCATGGCACTGGAAATACAGTATGCATAAGGCACTTACAGATACTTCCATACAAGGCAGGGGCAAACCCACCAGCTCATAATGCAATAAGGGGAGGAAGGGTGAGTGTGCTGTGGCACAATGGAGGAGAGATTCACTCAAAGGTCTACTGTTATGGTGGGTAACTGTTCAGCTTAATTGAGGATATCTCTCCATTGGGCCACACAACTACAATGATTCCCAAGCAGTACAATGCACAAAGGGAGGATAACAAAGTCTGATATGGCATCAAGACAGAAAGCCTCATCAAGACAGAAGCCTTTTAGTAGCTCAAGACCAAAGCCAGCACATCTGTGAGAGACGATGTCTAGACTGTAGTGCTAGTGAAGGTATGCACAGTGCTTCAAGTGGCAGGAGCACGTATGTCAGCTGCAGAAACATTCTGAAAGCAGGCAACAGAAGTGTCCATACCACGTCTACAGTGGCCATGAACAGTACCAGGAAGTTCCATATCATACTTCCTACAACAAAAAAACAATATAGTTAGCCAGCTATTTGGACAGGCACTGATTAGTCACAGGGGCACCCTCTTTACCAGAGGTGAACTAAACAAAAAGCTGAGAGGACTTTCTAGAGTCCTTAGCACAATCAAGGTAGAAACATAGTGTTCTATGTACATCAAGTGTACGGAGCAATGACTCACCCTTGTTATCATGCTCTGGACAATACACAGGAAGGTGTATGGTCTGATTCGATTTAAAATCAAAGACCACCTTTGGTAGAAAATGAGTATTGGTCCTCAAAGACACCCTGTCCTTGTGAAAAATCAAATAAGAAGGCTAATGCATCAGAGCCCAAAGCTTGGAAATTCTACAAGCCAAAGTTATGGCAACCAAAAACAGTGCTTTACATGAAGGGAAATGCATTTCACAGGTCACAGGTGGCTCAAATGAAGCCAAATTCAATTCTCAGGAGGAAATTCAATTCCTAAGACGGAACCGTTTGTGATTCAGGGAACACTTGCAAAAATACAGAAACACATGGGACACCTCAGGTATGCCACTGTGTGCTCATCACCAGGGGCATAGAAAGCCAAAATGGCAGTCATATGTACTCTAATGGACAAGTACTAGAGACTGGGGTCAGACAGACAAAATGTAATCTAGTACACTTCCACTTCAAAGAGAAGGTGTGCCTTACAAAGGCTTTCTAGCTGCAAGAAAGACATCGACCACCTGGGTGAAACCCCAAAACAGGCAATGGCTATATCTTCAAGAGCCAGGCAGGCAGATGCAAAGACTGCAGGTCTGGATGGACCAAGGACCCCTGAACCTGAGATAGCAAACCCTGACAAAGTGGGAGCTGATCAGAAGGTTCCACTGCCAGATGTTGGAGAAACAGAAACCAAATCTGGCAAGGCCAGAAGGATGCCACCAATATTAGGGTGGCATGCTCCACCCGCAGCTTGAGTAAAACTCTCTGAATGAGAGGATTACAGGAAAAGTGTAAAGGAACCTCCACTTCTAGGAGAGGGACAATGCATCCACCAAAAACTCCAGGTTGGGTGGGGGGTGGCTAATGAGTGGCTAGGCGGCAGGATGCATTTCCCTGGAGCTCTGTCTCATTCAGAAGTTTAAACAGTAAATCTTACAGCAATTTAGCACAATTTGAGACCACATTCACACCACTGACAGTGGAAACACTATGGAGAGTATTTAATAACTCTCACAGCTAAACTGCCATGACAAACTGCCAAATCAAGTAAAAGGGAGCCCAGTCTGAAGTCTCTGCTCCTACCACTCCGGCCGATATCTCTCTCGGCCACAGAGCTGGGCGCACTCGACTGGCTTATTACTGAATGGGTCCTGGAGGGTTTGAACCCCAAACTAAGCAAGTTCAAGGAAAAGCTGGCTGAAATATGTTCGTAATGTGCCTTACAAACTCAACGACTGGGGGAAATCAAGCAAAGGGTCTCCGACTTGGAAGACACCACACGACTTGTCCCAGAGGAAATGATGCAGTTCATGCGGGAACTGGAAGACCTTCATTAGCTCCTAGACTGCCAGAAGAATTACAACAGTGGAGTAATCTGTGGCTGCAAGGGCTCCTGGAGGGCAAGGAAGGAACCAGTGTCCTAGAATTCTGTGCAGTTACCCTCCTGAAGCTACTGGACATGAATATTAAAGACAGTAGGCTAAAAACAGAGTGGGCACAAAAGGCCTTGGCGCCACGATGACCAACGGCCATGGCAAATTATTTTCCACCTGCACCACTTTGCCGATCGCAGGCTCTGATGGCGGCCTACCGCAGCCTCAAGGAATTAAAATACGAAGGCGCTCGCTTAACTCTGCACTAAGATTTTTCCTCTAGGGTCCAAAAATGACACAAGCAGTTGATGGATATGCTGAGAGAAAGGTATATTGAATTTACTTTTGACTTCCCTGCTGTGATCAGGATTTGACAAGGTGGAGCCACTTTCTTGTTTTGGGAGGTAGAGAAGGTCTGTGCCTTTATTGCAGAATGGGACAAAAAAGTGGTTGAAAGACTGGGTTGAGGTATAGCTAGCCACAAATCTCACTGCTTCCCTCATTGCTGTGGGACAGACAATTTCATGAGGAGTGGGGGTGGACTTAGTGTACCCTGCCACTCCGGAGAAGGGGACTCTAATAGTCATTATTCAACTGGATGCATTATCTCATGGGGACCAGGATTTATGGATCTGGGATTGAGTTGTTTTGAACCTCCAGACTTGCTCCCCTGCCCACCTAGATGTTAGGACCAGATTTGGGAACTGTGTGATAAACACAGAGGCTATGTAGGCTGCAGTTGTTTTTTTTTTGTGTGAAACCTGACCTAAGCCGACAAGCCTGGATGGCCGTGACTGGGTGAGGCTTGGATTCTGTTCACCATGAGGGCAATATAGGAGAACTGAACTAACCAGACTACCCTATTTAGTACTGCCCATCCAGCACAATGGGACAGCAGGGAGCATTTGCATAGCAGCTCTGCAGTATCTGGACTGTAAGAAGATGGGAAGCCAGAGAAAGATTACCATTCAGCGCTGGCTGGATGTCTACAGGTAGGTGTGTGGAGACTGTGGGTGGATAATGATAATAATAATATTTATTTATAGGCGCTTTCAAATATCAAGGTGCCTTACAGTAAAAACATAATCATCAGACATTACAATAAATATAAACAGTAAAATCCATTATATTTCTGGGAATGACAGTGCACATAAAAGTTTTCAGTGCCTGCTTAAAGCCCCAATGGTCGTGCACTCCCAAAGCTGACGGGCAAAGAATTCCAGGGTAGGGAATGCAAAAGCACAGGCCCCAGAAGATTTCAAAGTAACCTCGAATCTAGCAACCCCTCAGCCGAGTGGAGCCACGACAGGGCTGTAAGGAATCAGGAGCTCTTTCAAATAGTCAGGACCAAGACCGTGTAGGACTTTGTAGGTCAACAGACCTACCTTTATTTTATTTTATTTTTATTTATTTAGCTTTTGTTGACCGGGTAAGTGCACTAGACAAATCCTGCCTATTTTCAGGCACGACCCGGGGGAGGGGATACAGATGAATGCCAACTGACCTTGAACCAGATTAAGCTGTTGGTGGTATTTTTAGTGAATGAGGGAAATTTGGCCATGACACCGGGGAAATTCCCCTATTCTTTTCAATAAGTGCCATGGGATCTTTAACATCCACCTGAACTACCACCAATCCAGGCAGATGGGACCTCGGTTTAACGTCTCATCCGAAAGACGGACTTTAAAGGTGATCGGCAGCCAGTGCAGACCGCGCACCACAGGGGTGATATGCAAACTCCTAGATACCCCTAACAATAAATGAGCAGCAGTGTTCTGCACTAGCTGCAAGCAGTGGATATAAACCCCAGGAAGCCCTAGATAAAGGGAGTTGCAGTAGTCAATACATGGATATATGGTGCGGTGTGGTGTGGTCTTTCTCTTGCCTTCTGCCCTGGGCCCCTGAAAATCTATTACACCGGGTAGGATTAATATGGACTGCTTAATGGGTCAGGATCTGGTCCTTGACCCTGCATGGGACAACAATAAATGCTACAGGGACGTGGGAGGGGGGTCTACTGGGAATAAAAGGCACAATTTATGATTCCTATGATGTAAATTAAGGGCTGGCAGGGCGGTACTTTTGGGGGGGGACTTGTTCCCATATTGGAAAATACACACCAAGCCTTCACTTGGAGTAGGGGAGTATGCCCATAACGATGCTATAGAGGGCTGAGCAACTTAAAGGGGAAGATAGCTATACTACGGTTCTGATGGTGCCCTTGGGAGGCTGAAGTATATTATCGACAGTTTACGACTGGGATAACACAGAGCTGTAAGATTCAATTACGACTAATAAAATATGGGACATGGAGGGATTCATGCACAGTGTAGGAGGGGTTGCTTGTTTCCTTCCACCTGGTACGAGTGGTGTAGTGGATACCATAACACTATTTTAACCGTATTACAGAATTGTGTTACATAAATACAGGTTACTCACCTGTAACAGGAGTTCTAGGAATGGTATATGTTGTTCATCCACACTGTCTGGCAGGTATCCTTGCCGCTTTAAATCTTGCCGGAAGGTCTTCAAGCTGGCTCCTCCCACCCACCCGGGTGGTAAAACTCTCGGCTCCACCCCATGACACCAGATCTGGCCCGCTGGAAGCTCAGGTTGTGCGTCGAAGCCGGGGAGGTTGGGTCGTGAGGATGAACAACATATACCATTCCTAGAACTCCTGTTACAGGTGAGTAACCTGTATTTCTAGGGACATGGATATGTTGTTCATCCACACTGTCTGGCAGACTCCTAGCAGTTCTCCGGGAGGAGGAGGCAAGGCACACACCCCTACTTAGGGAATAGAGACTGAGAATCGAGGCCCCAAAACCAGCATCCCAGCGTGACTCAAGGTCGATGTGGTAATGGGTGATGAAGAGTGTGCTGACTTCCAGGTAGCAGCCCTGCAGATTTCCTGGATAGGGACGCCCTGGAAGCAGCCACCGATGCAGCAGTATGGTGGGTAGAATGAGCTCTTATCCTCTGGGAGGCTCCATGCCCGCCAACTTATAGCAGAGATCTATGCAGGAGGTGACCTACTTGCCTATCGTCCGCTGGCTGCAGGTCTGCCAGGTGCGGCTTCAGCGTAGAGTGACAAACAGTTGGCGAACCTCTCCCAATTTCAGCCATGTTCCTTATAGTAAGCGAGCACCCTTCTAGGGTCCAGAGTATGGAGCCTATATTCAGCCTCCGAGGTGTGATTGGGGTATAACAGCGGCAGAGTCAACACCTGGTTAAGGTGAAACTCCGACACCACCTTCGGAAGGAATTTCGGGTTGGGGCGCAGGACAACCTTGTCCATGTGGAAGACCAGGTAAGGAGACTCTATGCAGAGCGCCTGGAGCTCTCCCATCCTTCTGGCTGACGTGATGGCCACCAAGAAGGCAGTCTTCCATGACAGGTGAGAGAGTTCACACCTGTGCATTGGTTCGAATGGCTTGCCCATGAGCTTTGCCAGTACCAGCAGTAGATCCCACGGAGGTGGAGGTTCTCGCACCGGAGGGGAAATGTGATCAAGGCCTTTGAAAAAGCGCCAGACCACCTTCTCCTGCGTCACTGACTGCTTCCCGGCCTGCGCCCGGTAAGCAGAGATGGCTGCCAGGTGCACCTTAACGGTCGTCGACCTAAGCCCTTGCTGAGAAAGGGACCAAAGGTAGTCCAATATGCTCGCCAAGGAACAGGAGGAAGGGTCCAGGCCCTTGCCCTGACACCAAATGGAAAATCTTTTCCATTTGAAGGTGTAGCATTTTCTGGTCGACTCCTTACGGGACGCCTCAACTACGTTGAGGACCTGATCAGAAACACCCAAGGCCTGGAACTCTAGCCGCTCAGGAACCAGGCCGCCAGGTGCAGGGATTGAAGGTCCGGATGGAATACCTTCCCTGATTGACTGAGAGCAGGTCCGAGGGAGCTGGAAGCTGCCTTGGGAGCCTGGAGCTGAGGCTGAGGAGATCTGGTACCAGTACTGGCGGGCCAGTCTAGGGCTATCAGAATCACCTGTGCCTTGTCCCTCCTTGCTTTGAGCAGCACCTTGTGCATCAAGGGGAACGGGGGAAAGGCATAGAAGAGGCCTGAGGTCCACGACCTCAAGAAGGCATTCCCCTGCAGCGATCCCTGCTGAGGGGGGCGGGCATGGAACAGCCTCAGCTTCGCATTCTCCCTGGAGGCAAACAGGTCCACCTGAGGTGTGCCCCAATGGGAGAATAGATCTTGTACTACCTCCGGCAGGAGAGACCACTCATGGGACGCAGCCCCTATCCGGCTTAGGGCATCGGCCAGGGTGTTGGAGGCTCCTGCCACATGAATGGCTAGGAGATCCGCCTCCAGGCTGCGCACGAGTGACCAGATGCGGAGAGCTTCCTTGCATAGAAGCATGGAGCACGTCCCGCCCTGGTGGTTTAGATAGTACATGGTCGTGGTGTTGTCCGTCTGGACCCGGACCACTTGACCCCAAAGAAATGGAGCAAAGGCGGTGAGAGCTAGGCGGACCTCTCGGAGCTCCAGCAGGTTGATGTGGCATCAGGACTCCCTTGGGGACCAGAGGCCGTGCGCTCGGTGTTCCCCCAGATGGGCACCCCAACCCATCAGAGAGGAATCGGTCGATACAGAGACTGTCGGCTCGGTGGACAAACGGGATGCCCTCCTGCAGATGAACTGGAACGGTCCACCACTGGAGAGTGTTCCACATCCCCTGGGTCACCGTCACTAGCTGGTCCAATGGATCGCAGCTGGGACCACTGGCTGGCCAGCCCCACTGAAGGGGGGCGATGTTCCAACGGCCCAACGGACCACGCTGGTAGAGGCCGCCATGAGGCCCAGGAGGCGCAGGAAGTTCCGGGCAGGGCACAATCGCCCAACCAGAAATGATTGGGCAAAGGAGGAAAGAACCTCGACCCTGTCCGCCGGGAGCCGTGCCCTGGCTCGAAGCAAGTCGAGCTCTGCCCCGATGAAAAGAATCACCTGCTTCGGCTCAAGTTCCGACTTGGCCTCGTTGATGAGGAGGCCGACCTGAGAGCAAACCTGGAGGGCCAGATCTCTGGACCGCTCCACCTCCTGTCTGGAGGGGGCTGCAATCAGCCAATTGTCCAGGTAAGGGTAAACCCGGACCCCTCGGCACCACAGGAATGCTGTCACCACTGCCATGCATTTGGTGAAGACCCTGGGAGCTGGAGATAAGCCGAAGGGCATGGCTTGGAACTCGAAAAGGGATCCCTCCGCTCGAAAGTGAAGAAACCTTTGATGGGCCGGACGGATAGGGACGTGAAAGAACGCGTCCTGTAGGTCCAGAGAGCAGAACCACACGCCGTGTTCCAAGGATGGTATTATCTGAGCCAGAGTGACCATCCTGAAGGTTCGAGACCTTAGGAACTTGTTTAGGTCGTGTAGGTCGAGAATGGGGCGCCAGCCCCCCGTCCGTTTCGGAACCAGGAAGTACCTGGACACGAACCCCGGGTTTGAGGGAGGGTCCGCCACCTCTCTTATCACCTCCTTCTCGAGAAGGAGAGGCGTCGGCTCGGGAGCTGACAGCGAGGCCGATTTTGAGGCCCCCGAGGTGCGACGGTTTGAGCGGGCGGGCCTGCTCGAACTCCAGAGGCAGGCCCTTTCCTACCACTTCCAACACCCACCGGTCTGTGGTAATAGCAGACCAGGTGGAAAGGAAGAACCGGAGCCGTCCCCCCACGCGGGGCACCTGGGGTGAGGTGATGAGGTTGGGGGCGACACCCCTCAATCCGTCACTGTGAAGGCTTGGAGGAGGGACTGGCCGAGGGACCACCTGGGCCTTTACCTCCCTGCTTCCTGGAGGAGGAAGCCGCGGGCTTGGGTTTGGGATGCCAAGAGCGAGCCTGCTGGCCCTGGTGTTGCTGGGCCGGACGTGCCGGGGGCCCAGACGGACGAAAGGGTTTGGGTTGTGGTCTGCGGCCCTTGTCCCTCTGAGCGGATGAGACCGAGTCCAAGGTGGCATTGGACTTTCGATCCTCTGGAGGTGGCCTTCCACTCCAGGGCCGAAGAGGTCGGTCCCCAGGAAGGGGACATCCGCCAATTTGTGCTGGGTATCCGCTGTGAAGGTGGATATCCTCAGCCATGCCCGACGGCGCATAGCCACTGCGGCCGCGACTGACCTGGCGCATGAGTCTCCAATGTCCAGAGCAGTCTGAAGTTGCTGCTTGGCCACTGCCCTGCCCTGGTCCCGCACCTGCCTAACCGTGGTCTGCAGGTCAGCCGGGAGATGAGGGACTACCTCATCCAGGGAGCCCAACAGGGCATGGGAGAAATGTGCCATCAGCGCGGCCGAGCTTGCCTGATGAAGGCCAAGGGAGGATGCAGCATAGACTTTCGCCGGCATAGTCCAATTTCTTGGACTCCTTGTCGGGAGGTTTGTCCACGTCCCTAGCATTTCCGGCACACCGGAAAACGCTGTCGGTAACTAACCCCCGGCTGAGGGACATTCCGAGAAACCGACAGGAACTGGTAGGGACCGTGATTTCCTGGCCATCCTGGCCAAGGCGCAGGGCAGGAAGCGAGCGCTGCCAGAGCTCCAAGGCCGGGCCCACAATGGCCTCAGCCACAGGAAAGGCCTCCGTAGGGGAATCCCCTCGGTCCAATATCTCTGTGAGGGGATACTTGGCCCGCTTGGATACGGGCTCGAGCTGCATCCCGGTGGACTCCAAGATAAGCCTGAGCAAACTCAGGAAGGACGAAGGGCTGTCGTCCAGCGACTGACCTCCAGAGGACTCCAAGTCCACTCACTTGGAGAAAAGGGAGGAATTGTCGTCGGACTCAGAAGAGTCCGCAAAGAGCTGCCTCGGGCCTGAGCCACCCTCCACCTGCTGAGGGCGATCGGGAGTGAGGGTGACCAACAGCCTATGGGGCAGACCCTGAGCTGACCGAGAGTTCTTGGTCGGAGCCCCAAACAGCGGCTGTGGAGGCGGAGGTTCCACCGGAATCGGTGGGGCAGCTGGTTTTGGCCGAACAACCGGCCTGGGAACAGGCTCCTCGGGTAAAACGAGGGTTGTTTCGCCGCCCGTGACAGCCACTAATGGCCGTGGAAGGCGACGGCATCGGCTTGTTCCCGTCAGAAGGAGCTGCTGCTACATGAGGTCCTCGGGACGCTGGACGATCTGACGTCAAGCCTTCCCTCATCAGAGGAGGAGGATGAGGACGAATGGCAGTGGCGCAGAGACCGAGACCGCCTATGACGGCGGGATCAGCTGGACCGCGAAGAAGTCCGAGACCGAGAACCTCAGCCTTTCCAAGGACGGTGCGGGGAGGGGATGGGTGGAACCGACTCCTCCCTCGGCTCGGAGGGTACACTCGAGGGCTCCGGAACCGGAGGCACTGGCAAGCCCGTGGGATCCTCAACTCCCACTGGGGAACCGGGGAGAGGGGATTTTCGGCTTCGCCGGTCGACAACCCGTCCAACGGGTCGAGAAAGATCTTGACTGCGTCGACAGGAGTCTCGGTCAACTGACCTGACAGGGACACCGTGGAGACTAGTGGCCGGCCGAACGACCGATCAAGTCGGCTACGACAACCCGGGAGAGGACCTTTCCCGCTCCCAAGACGCCGACGGAGGGACTTACCCTTGTCTTCTTCATGGACCGAGAAGAAGGTCCAGCAGACGTTGGTCCCTCTCCTCTAGTGGAGAGGGACAGACAAAGCTCCTTAAAGGAAGCTGTGTAGAGGAACCCAGGAGGCGGGATAAATGCATGATCGAGGAAGATGCGGCCCACACGCCTCTCTTCGAGGCGATCATCTGCTCTAGCTGATCCGCCAGCTCACAACAAGGAAACCACTGGACCGGGCCTCTCTTTAGACTTTACCAGAGGAAAACGCTTCTCGGGGCGCCCCAGTTGTAAACGGGCAGCCCAGTCTTTGAAGACATAGGCTGAGAAGGAAGAGCACAGGTCGCAAGCCTGCGGGTCGTGCTCAAGGCCTAAACAGTAGACACACGTGGAGTGCGGATCCGTCCGAGACATCTTCTGCTCACAAGGGCACTGCCAAAAACCGGGAGTCGATTTGTCCATCGCAGCCGCGAGGGATAGAAGACCGAAATCTATAATGCATAAAACTTTTAAATTCCGAAAACCGAAGAATTAGGAACCAGTCTTATACGCAGAGCGTTAAGGAGGGAACCTGAGCTTCCAAGCGTAAGGAAGATCTGGCGCCATGGGCGAGCCGAGAGTTTTACCACCCGGTGGGTGGGAGGAGCCAGCTTGAAGACCTTCCGCAAGATTTAAAGCAGCAAGGATACCTGCCAGACAGTGTGGATGAACAACATATCCATGTCCCTAGAAATTGGTAATGGGGCATGTTTGAAGGTTGTGAAACTGTTGGTTAGTTCTACTGTTGACTGTTTGTGCACTAATGTTTGTTGTTGTTTTCATTTTACGCAAAAGAAAGTATAGACAACATGTGCTATATGAAGTCAGGTATATAGGTCCCCACTGGAATAAGAGAGAGCAACTGACAGATCTGTGCTTTGAATATGAATACACGTTCTAAGGTTAGTATCATATCCTGAAATGTGATGGGGTTTACCTCTCCTGTTAAGTGGAAAAAGATTTTGGATAAAGCACTGACAAACATGTGTGGCGCTGTTGCAGAAAACTCACCGGACAGTTTCTAAACACACTAAGCTGGTGGGAAGATGGGTGGGGTCCTGTTATGCGGCCTCTTACTCATCACGTAAGAAAGGAGCTATGGTCCTTTCCACAGACAATGTCCCCGACAGTACATACAGTGAGAGACCCTGTTGGGGTAGATAGATGTTTGTGATGGGAGAGCTATATGGACAATGGGTGATTTAGTAGTATATATGCTCTGGCTACTTTTGATGCAGCCTTCTATCAACAGATACTAGTCATTCACAAGAGCAATTTCCAAATCTTATTCCGGATAAGATCTCAATTGCATTATGGACCCACAGTTAAATTACATTAGGTGGGAGAGAAAGGAGTGCAACAGTCACAGAAAACTGGCAAATGGGAATGTTGGACTTAGATCGGGGGATGAGGTGATGTTGGAACTGACGGGAGGCATTGAATATGTTACTTGCCAGAGAGGCTAAGGCTAGACTTCTTTGCAAGGCAATGCTTATATGGGTGGGAATAAACCTGTCCCACTTTGTCAGACTGGTGAGTGGCAAGAGGACTTCTAGCCACATTACGACAATAAGGGACAAGTCTCAGTTAGTGCATTAGGCTCTCATATTAGGCAGCTCTTTCGGGAAATTTATCCACAGCTGTACTGGGCTGAATGTGTGGGCATAGAGGAGCAGGCCATTGCTTTTATTGAGAGGATTACCATCCCAACCTCACAGATAAGTAGAAAGAGATGTAGGCACCAGTGACCACCACTGAAATTTTTGCGGGCAATTGGGGGTTGAGGAGGGGAAGACTGGGGCCCTGATGGATTTGTATGGAGTATTATACGGAGTTGGCATCAGTCCAGGCAGAACCACTGAGGGCACTGATGGAGAAGACATGGGGGGGGGGCCTCCCCAAATCATGGTGTGAGACAAGTATTTACGTCCTACCAAAACCAGGAAAGGGCCCCTATGAATGTGCATCCTTCCAACTCATCTCCCTTCTAAACTGCAATCTTAAGATTATAGCTAAGGTTCATACTGCAGATAACTAGGGAACCAGGGGCAATGTGTCCATTAAAGTTCACATCAGGGGCCCGGTGGCGCTGATGGTTGAGGTGCTGGACGCCACAACTCATGTCATGCCGGCGACCCGAGTTTGGGAACAAGCTTGGGTTGCCAGGGGTTGGAGGAGGGGAGAGAGAATCGAGTGAGTGGAGGACTGCTCTCCTCTCTTGCTGAGGGAGATTTGTTGTCCCGCTTGCTAAATGCTCCCTGGCGGTAGCTAGAGGACAGTACAGGTCGGGGGATGGGAGAAAAGCGGAAAATGAGGAGAGCCCTGGCTGTTGCTCAATGATGGCCGCTGCACCCGAGGGCTGACCCTGGCTTCTGATTTGGGACTCCAGGGGGAGGTGTAGCACACCACCTCCTTCCTTGCCCCACCAGAGGGGCAATCCATGGGAGAAATACTGGGGTCGGCAGGTGCGGGTGGGCCAGAGAGAGAGTCCCTCTGTCTGGAGGGCTGAAGCCACCTGTTCAGGATCACCTTCGTGGAGGATAAAATACAAATGAAAAAATAAATAAAGTTCCCATCAGGATCCTTACCCACAAGAAAACATTGTACCGAGTATCCAAGAGTCTAGCCTATTTTTAAAAATGTTATTATTTTTGCTTATAATTATGGATAGCGGTAAGCCATTCCCAGGTGTGTACAACTCTCTAGGTGAAAAAATCTTCTTATTTATTTTATGTGGAACAATATGTAATTGTAACAGATGCCCCCTTGTTTCTTTGATGGCTTGTTTAAAATTAAAACCCATCTCAACAAAGGACTGGATCATTCACCACATCCAATAGGAATAGCAAATCGCCCCTTTATCTCCTTGTCTCCAGTGACAGAAGTTTTAGTGATTTTAATCGGTTTTCATAGTCAAGATCTTTTAAGATAGCGATGTGTTTTGTAAATCTGCGTTGAACTCTTTCTAGGTTTCTGCTATTTTTTTTTTGTATTGGGGTGACCACAGTTGGGAGTAGTAATCTATGTGGGGTTTGACATATGCCTTGTACAAAGGTAACAGCACCCTTGCGTCCCTTGTTGTGATGTCATTTTTTATGGTCCATATAATCCTGTTAGCTCTTCCTATGACTAAATTAATTTCTTCCGTAAATTTTAGGTCGTTGGAGATGAGGACCTCCAAATCCCTTTCAACCATTGTTTCAGTCAAAATGGTGTCCCCTAAGTAGTACTGATGTTTGGCATTTTTATTCCCAAAGTGCATGACCTTGCACTTTTCAATGTTTAACTTCATGCCCCAAGTTTCAGTCCAGTTGGAAATTTTATCTAGGCCATTTTGTAGAGACATAATATGTTCCTCCATACTACAGTCCCCCCCTACTTTTAAATTGTCTGCAAATTTTATAGTGTTATTAACTACCGAGTCAGTGATGTTGGCGATAAACAGCCGGAAAATATACAGGCCCAGAACTGACCCCTGAGACACACCACTAGAGACTTCAGCTAGACTAGATGACTGTCCGTTTATGACCACCTTCTGTGTCCTTTCCTCCAATCATTTGTATATCCACACTGTGATATTTTTACATACACCTCTTTTATTTAGTTTGCTAATGACGTGGTTATGCGGTACTGTATCAAATGCCTTGCTAAAGTCTATAAAGATGATATTATAGGGTATTTTATCTAAATTTTTGCTGTTTCACAAAGGCACAGTAAGTTGGTCTGCATGACCTCTTTTAACAAATCCATGCTGTGTACTGTCAATAGTGCCTAACGGATATCCAAGCAATCTTTTATTATGCTCTCTAAAAGTTTGCCTATTAAGGATGTAAGGCTAATGGGACAGTAGTTTTCTACCTTAGTCTTATCTCCTTTTTTGAATATCGGAGTGATATTTGTTGTTCTCCAGTCTACCGGGACAACACCAGAGCTGACACTATTTGCAAAAAGTAATTTTAATGGTGTGATAAGGTACTGTGACATCAGTTTAATTAATTTTCTGGTAATGTTATCAGGGCCTGGTAAACAATCCTCCTTAATATTTTTGATTTCAGTAATTATGTAATCCTCCGTGACAATAAATTTGTCTTCCGAGGTATTGTCAAGATGGATGAGAGTACTTTGTTTGATACAATACATACTACCAAAGTAATTAATAAACATGTTAGCTATCATTGCTGCATCATATACAAGCTGTTCGTTTTGTTCTAGAGGTCCTACAATAGCAAATGTCTTTTGAGTTAATTTATGTATCCATAAAAGGATTTAGTATTATTTTGTTCACTTTTTGCTAAATTTAGTTCCATGCTGTGTTTGGATGATCTTATTTATTTTTTACACTTCTTTTGTAAAGTCTTAAATTTGCTCCAGTAGTGTGGGAATTTGTTTTTCTTGCAGAGCTTGTCTGTTTTTTTCTTTATTAAGTCTATTAATCCTTATATTTAGCCATTTAGGCCTCATATTGTTTTGTCCACTGGTTTTCTTGTACTTGGGGATGTACGTATTGCATATTTCCAAAATTTTGGCTTTCAATTTTTCCCACATTTGCTCCGTGTTACACCCTTGAAATATGGTATCCCAGTCTAGCTTAGGTAGTTCGCTATTACTCTGGTGTATTGGCTTTGTTGTAATCAAAAAAATAGCTTTTAGTCATTACTAATATTATAGGGTAATGTGATGTTAAAGGTAACTGAACTGTGGTCACTTGTTCCTGGGGAGGGTCCAACTGTTCAATAATTTATGAGACCCTCTGTTCCCAGTACTAAGTCCAAAAGACTTGCCCTCTTGTTGGTCTATTTATATACGGTGTTAGTGTATGTTGCTTGCATGCTTCTATAAATAATTTACCCTGAGTTGATTGTGCAAGTTGATCTAACCAGACAATATCACCCATTAATGACAATTTCCCTTCTTTACATGCTACTTGTATTTCTCTGATTATGGAGGAGGTCACATCAAGTGGGATATCAGGTGAACAGTAACATACTGTAATTCAATAATAAAGTTTTAAGTTGAGTCTGTAAATAGTTTAACCCAGATGGTTTCTGTATCGTTTGTAGTGTCCTGCTTAACTTTGGAGTTGGTAATATCTATTGATTGATAATAACTGTTTACAAATAAGGCAATTCCTCCACCCTTCTTGTTTTTACGATTCTGGCACAACGCCTGGAGCAGGTACTGCCTCACATAATTCATGCCGACCAAACTGGGTTAATACAGGGATGGCTGTCCTACCATAACATGCAAAGGTTGTTAAATGTGTCTGTTGGGACTCTCAGCATCCTGGGCATGCACGTGTGCTGTCCATGGACACCAAGAATGCCTCTGATCGAACAGAATGGGGATATTTGTTTGAGGTCCTGAGATACTTTGGACTGGGAGATAGGTTTGTGGAGCTAGTGCAGACGTTGTATCGAGACCAGGTGGCAAGGATGCTTGTTAATGGTGCCCCACTGGAGGAGATTTGCCTTTTCCACAGCACGAGACAGAGGTGCCCCTCTTCCCTCTCCTATTCACTCTGGCCATTGAACCCCTAGCTATTAAGATACGGGAATCTGGGAACATTAGCAGGATTACGGGGAATTTGGGAACACGGCATAAGATTACACTATATGCTGATGATTTATTGATCTTCATCATGAAACCTAGAATTTCAATGCCAACCTTGTTACAGGTTGTGGAGGCATTTTCATTTTTTTCTGGTTACAAGCTTAATCTGCACAAATCAGATATGATGGAGATCACGTGATGAGCTAGTGGGGAAAGACGTCTCCGAGGCTGCTCCCGGGTCACGGCGAATAAAATATATAATATTAGCATTTTAAGACCCCACAACTTTGATTCAGCAAGGAGCTTCGATTGTTAGTAAGATTCTGAGTTTCGAGGAGTCAGCCAAGTTAAGTTAATAAAGAGTATATCCACCAGAAGTAGAAGCAGGCCTGGCAGACAGTATGGCCGAGATGGAAGGTGGAAGCCCCGTAGCCTTTTACAGCAAGAACATCAGCGTTATGCGCCTCAAAACCCCATTCCCCGGCTCCAGAAGAGAACGAGGGGGGCACTCAGCCTCAGATGATATTATTGAAATTAAACAGCTTCTACAAGGGCCTGTGGCCGATTTCTCTACATTGAAGCTGGCTTTACATGCTTTAATACAAAGGGTGGGGGATGTGGAGACCAGAGTTGCTTCACAGGGAAGGAGAATGGGGGCCATGGACCAGGAGGTGATCAGTCTTAAAAGGCAAATCAAAAAACTAGAGGATTGCCTGGAAGACCAAGAATCACATAGTCGGAGGAACAACTTAATTATGGCAGGCCTCCCTGAGAAATCGGAAGGCTCAGACTGTGTTGTTTTATGCAGGATCTCCTCCTGAAAATGTTCGTCCAATGCCATATGGTGAATCTTACAACATTGAGAGGGCTCATCGCTCGCTGAGAGAAACCCCCCAACCTGGAGCTCGTCCCAGTCCTTATTATGTGATTTTTTAATTACAAGGAGAAGACACACGTATTGAATAAAGCCAAAGCAAACAGAAATTTGCAGTGGAATGGGGCTTCTATGTGGCTCTTCCAAGATTTAATACCCTCTATGAGAGAAAATCAGAAGGAGTATACGGAGATTAAGAAGAAGCTGTACTTGGCAGGGCTGAAATTCAGAATGCAGTACCCAGCTACGCTTGATAGTGAAGTTACCAAAGGGAGACAAGAGATATGCTACAGCGGGGGATGCCATGGAAAGCCTCCGGGTGGAGCTACCAGATCTGTTTATGTCAGCAACCTGAAGGATTGAGGGACTTGCAGGAGTGCATGCAGTAAAGCGGCAAGTGAGAGCAGCAAGGATTGGGAAGCACTGTGATAGCTGGTAGCGTTCGTTTATTGTCAACCTCGTTTGAATTCCAGGTTTTGGAGAAGAGATCTGCCCTTCTTGGATGGGACTGCTCTAGATGTAGGTTCCATGGGACTGTTAAATGAGAGCCTCTCGCTAATTTCGTTTTTTTTTTTTTTCTTTCTCCAGGGCATAACTGGCCTGAGAACACTAATAGTCCTGGACTACTGGGATGTTTTCTTTCTGCTAGCTGTCAAGTGTTTTTTTTTTTTTGCTCATACTAGAAAACTACAGTTTAGTAGTAAGAAAAGAATGGGTCACGGAATAGCCTGAAGTGTTAAAAGCGTAGAGCAGGTTAATGGAGCTTACGATTGGAATGGGAGAAAAGGTTAGGGGAAAGGGGGGTACTGCTTAACATATGCTAATGAGCAAATATGTTATGGAGAACGGGTTGTTCTCTTCCAGGGGGTTTTGTGTTCTTCCAAAAAAAAAATGATTAAATACAAGCCACAGGGGCTTATTGGCAAATTCTTTTTAAACTCTCCTTGAGTAGCTTTATGATACTCTCCTCCCAGTCAGCTACTACTGAATGGACAAATGGGGAACGGACAGGCGTGGAATGCTTTAATTTTGATATTAGATGATATTTATCTATTTATTTGAGCATCAGTTTACAACCTTTGAGCCAGAGGCTCATTTCCAAAGGTACTCGTCACATTCAGGACAAATACATTACATTACAGGCTCGTTGTTACATTACATTGAGGACAAATACATTATATTCTTTCGGATGAGACGTTAAACCGAGGTCCCATCTGCCTGGATTGGTGGTAGTTCAGGTGGATGTTAAAGATCCCATGGCACTTATCGAAAAGAGCAGGGGAATTTCCCCGGTGTCCTGGCCAAATTTCCCTTATTCACTAAAAATACCACCAACAGCTTAATCTGGTTCAAGGTCAGTTGGCGTTCATCTGTATCCCCTTCCCCCGGGTCGTGCCTGAAAATAGGCAGGATTTGTCTAGTGCACTTACCGGTCAACAAAAGCAATAAATAAATAAATAAAATATTACAGGCTCATTGTTACATCACAGAGTTTCAAGTTGTAATAAAATGACAACCAATTAAATTTACAGCCATATATATTTACAAATATTTGTAGAGCGAAGGAACCATTCTAGTTACAGTGGTGCGCCATGTGAGCATTGTCTGTATGTGGTGGACTAAGTCACGACTAGTGACAGGTGCAATCACGTGCATTAAATAGCTGGTTCCGCAGTGCGGTTTTGAAGGTGGAGATAGTAGTGGTGTCAGAGATGGCTGGTGGGAGCGTGTTAAACCAGGCTGGGGCTCTATATATTATAGTGATGGTGTACAAGTATGGGGGGAAGGAGGTATCTGCTAAGATATTGGACCCTTTTTTTTTAATTTAAAGCTAAAGGGGTAGTATGTAATTTAAGAAGTTAATGAGGGGGTTAGGGATGAATGTGGGCATCTTCTGTTTCTATTTTTCGATATGCTGAGACTCGGGGGGATCGGAGACACTTTGGGGCTGACTCATACACGTCTCATGATGATTAAGGAGGGCGATCGGAAGATCAGGGGTTACGGGGAGGGATTTACTGGGGGAAAAGGGGAGAGAGAGAATCCATGACATATAAAATAAGAAGGACAGAACTTAAGAGGGTGAATATCAGGGGTAGTGGTATAGAAAATGGTACTAATTAAATTTTTTTCATGGAATGTAAAAGGCCTCAGGGGAGGAAGAAAGACTGGTTATATTACAATATATAAATCAGTTAGGGTTCACTTTGCTGCACTACAAGAAACCCATTTACTGAATGAAGAATTATATCTACTCAAGAAAGGGTGGGTGGGCAAAGTAATAGGAGTAGAGAATGCAAAGCATCGGGGTGGGATATTAATAAGGAAAGCTTTCCCATATGTAATTACTCTAAGTCACAAGAGGATGGAAGTGGGATATATGTGTCGGGTTCAATCCTGGGAAACCCATTTTCATGTGCCTGAATTTATGGCCTACCCCTGCTAAACCAGAATTTTTGCTTCATTGGAAGTTAATATTGCTACGCTCCCATCTCACCCACTTATTTTGGCAGGTGAGGAACCTTGTTTGATAACGGGTGATAGGAACCTTCCTTCTAATAGATTACCTAGTGCACCGTAGTTAGCTTTAAATAGATTCCTGGAAGCTGCAGCACTAGTAGACCCATATAAAATGCATAAAAAAGGGGATACCGAGATGACTTTTTATTCCGGTGTGCACAAGTCACATACTAGGATTGATTTTTTTTTTGGTCAATAGGGAAGCATTAAAGGGTATTAAAGAATTGAATACCTTTAACAGGGTACTATCTGACCACTCCCCGATCCAGATGCTATGGGAGATGGACAACATTCCCCCTAAACCATACTGATGGCGGTTGGATGAAGGGATACTGGCGGTTGATAATATGGTGACTAAATTAGAAGATACACTGAAGGAGATTATTCAAACTCAGATTCCGACACTGGCGGATAAGAAACTTGCTTGGCCTACTTGTAAGGTATTATATGCAGGAATTGCTCAGGAATATACTGCTAGGAGGAATAAGTTGAATAGAGCACAGGAAGAATTTTTAATCAGGCTATTAAGTCATTATTACCTTTAGAGGGTTCCTCCAATGAGTTGGAGAATGAGCTAAGAGACTTAAGAGAAGAATTTAGAAGTATAATGCATCTCAGGATAGACCGCTGGCTTGAAAGATTAAATGCTAGATACTTGATACAGGGGATGCTGGTCGCCTATTGGCCTCTAGAATTAGGGAGTGGGAGGCGAAAGAATGATTATGGCAGGAAGTTTGAGGGAAATTATTATGGATCCTCAGAGAATGGCTGATGCCTTTGCAGATTACTATGCTGGGATCTAGCAAGAGGGGGGGTACTAACTCAGAGGAAGAAATCAGAGGGTTCCTTGATAAAATACCTTTGCCCAAATTGGACATAGAACATGCCCAGGCTCTGGCTGCCTCAATCTCCAACCTAGAGGTTATGGAGGCAATTAAAGAATTGCCAAATGGTAAGACACCAGGGCCCGATGGCCTGTCGGCTAAATTTTACAAAGTCCATTTATTGACAATAATTCCTCTTTTGAAAGAATTATTCTTGAATATTATGAAAGATGGGGCTCCCCATCCTCCTTTACACCAGGCTTACATTACTTTGATTCCAAAACCGGATAAACCCAGGGATTTACCTGGTAATTATAAAACCATTGCTTTAATAAACCAGGATATTAAAATACTTACAAGGATTTTGGCTAACAGGGTTTTAAAAGTCGCTCCTCTATTAATTAGTCAAGACCAAGTCGGGATTATGCCAGGTCGGGGGGCACATGATACATTAAGGAAGTTGCACCATATCCTCCATCGGGCTTCCAATTTAAAGTCTGCTATAGCACTGACTGCACTTGACGCCAAGAAGGCATTCGATTGAGTTTCCCATACATTTCTATTTTTTACAATGGAGAAAATTGGTTTTCCAAAGAGCTTTCTCAGATGCCTTAAAAACCTTTATAATGCCCCTACTGCTAGGGTCCTATGTAATGGCTATCTTTCCAAAGAGTTCCTGTTGAGGAATGGGACAAGACAGGGTTGCCCCTTGTCACCAATCTTTTTCAATATTTATTTGGAACCTTTATTAAGGGCAATTAATATGGAGCCCATGGTTCAGGGAATTAAGGTTCAAGGGATGGAGCTTAAATTGTCAGTTTTTGCCGATGATATTTTGTTGCATTTATATAATCTGTCCGATAGCTTCCAAAAAGCCCTGGAAATTATCAGAAAATTCTCAGAGGTTTCCAACTACAAATTAAATCTAAGTAAAACTCAATTTCTTCCACTTACCGCGTATACTTACAGAGCAGATTTTGAACATCTGCAACTCAACTGGGCCCCCCCTCCAAAAATTTAATATTTGGGAATTTGGATTATGGCCAAAACGGAAAATGGGGTGGATCAAAAATGACATTTTAAGATGGAACAAACTCCCACTGAATTTCACTACCAGATTGGGATTGATTAAAATGAATCTCCTACCTAGATTGTTATACCCAATTTATTTACTACCTTACAACATTCCTAAAGAAAGGTTTATTAATATCCAAAGGGTAATTTCAGCATTCTTGTGGAATTCTAAGCCCCCCAAGGAGGAAACATGTTGCCTTACGCCTTCCTCATCTTAAGGGAGGTATTAAACTTCCGAACCTATTTTTGTATTATGTAGCAGGACAGCTTGGTTTAATGTGGCAGTGGTCCAGAAGTCAGGGAGAAGGGGGATATATCCCAACTTGGCTCCAAATTGAACAGCACACTTTAAAGGACCTGAAACTTTCCTCTGCAGCGTTACTGTTTATAGATCCAGAGGCTATACCTGATAGGGGAAAGTAGTCACCAATTTTTAAATCAGTGAAGGCGCGGTGGGATTTATTAAACCCGACACAGAGAAGGGCACAAAGGAGAGCTAGGGATCAACCTATATTAGGAAATCCTAACTTTAGGCTGGGGGGACTAATAATTAATCAACAATGGGCATCACAATTATCTGACCTGAATTTGACAGATTTTACATTAGAATATAGGGTGAATTTACCTGTGCACACTAAGGAATGGGACTTTTTCCAAAAGATTCAAATTACAAATCTGGTACAGAAATTTATACGAGATAATAAGGAAATGGGTCAAAGTCCATTTACTTGGGACCATCTGAAGGAGATTGATTACTTACAACACCCCCTCTCAAAAGTTTACATGGTACTGTTAGATTTTGTGAGCTTAGAATTTGTACTGGGAAAAAAGTCTACCCCCCCTCCGAGGCCTGACTGGAAAGAGATATGGAACAATGTTAAACTTCTGCCCATACCGAAATATAAGACTATGCAATTTTGTATTTGTTCAAACATTTACTACACCCCTGTTAAGCTATGTTCTAGAAAACTCAGACAGACAGACCTGTGTTTTAGATGTGGAATGAAGCCAGGGGACTTGTTACATGTGATGTGGAGCTGTCCCAAAATACATTCATTATGGGTTCAAATTGGTAAAAAAATGGACCTGATATTAAACTATTCGGAGCATATTAAACCAGAGATCTGCGTTTTGGGGGATATGCAAACGGTTGTGAGGGACTCAGCTAAGCATCATGTGTCTCTGATGTCTGCTCTGGTTAAGGCATTTGTCCTAAGACATTGGAAAAATGATTGTATTTATAATTATGATCAATGGGTCAGTGACCTGCTACAGGTCCGAGACAGACTTAAAAGACAAATGATAATAGAGGAGAAAAGAAAATAACCATATCCAGTTTTGGGATGTGGGCCGGTTTCAGCCTGGTATATGTATGTATGTCTTATTGTTGAAACCATAAAACTCTAATAAAGAAGTTAAAAAAAAAAATCAGATATGATGTGCCTGGGGAAGCGGGGGTGGAATCTCCTGGGGTTTAAACGTGGAGGGGAATTGATTATTCACCTTGGAATCAGGTAGGCTGAGACTTGGGAAGCCTGTATCGGTTAAACTATGGCCTGTTGTTTAATACCATAATCAAGGAGCTGGACCGATGGAAGGTGCTTCCCATTTCCTGGTTAGGGTGTATTAACTTCTTTAAAATGGATGTATTGCTTAGGCTGCTCTACGTGATGCAGATGTCACCTATGGGCCCAACAAAGTGGATGTTAAGAGGCTGGAAAAAGGGTTCACTACCTTTATATGGCAGAGGAAGTGCCCAAGGATGAGTCTACAAAGACTCAGAGGGGCGGGGGAATAAAGAAGGGCTCAGCTTTCAAGGCATCCATGGGTATTACCTAGTAATCCAACACCGTTATATACAAGACTGCGTAAACCAAGGCTCAGACACCAGGTGGGTTGATTTAGAGGGAGAAGGGTGTCCCGGATGCTTATCTGGCAAATGGGGGAAGCTGTGCTTATAAGCAACTGACTAGTTCCAACCTACTAGTGCAGTATGTTTTAGAGGCATGGGAAGTAGTTAAAAAGAGGAGAGGGAGCATACTTTGTTGGTCCCGGTAGCTCACAATCTGGGATTTCTACCCAGGCTTGGGGACCCCGGCTTCCAGATGTGGAGGACAGAGGCATAAAATGTTTGGGAGATCTGTATTCCAGAAAAGGAATGCTCTTCCTCGCAGATGTCTAGAAAAGCTTAGGGATGCCGCAGTCCCACCACTTTAGATATTTACAAATCCGGGCCTTTGGCAGGGGACTGCACAGATCTCCAGTGGAGGCCTCCAATCTAGCATCTGTGGAACAAAAAGTCTTCCAGGGTAGATTAGATAGTGAGGGCCTTATAGGGAGGGTAGCAAGGCACAACAGGGAGTTTTTCCTGATCTCAGGGAAGGCAAAACTGCAGTGGGAACATCTGGGAATAGCAATTACAGAAGAAAATTGGAGCACAGTGATTGGCTCCCACATAGTCTTGCTTTTATGCAATAAATACAAAGAATGTCAGTATAAATTTTTCCACCGACTGCATTGCCCATCAAATGTAGTTCATAAATTTAACCCACTATTATCCCCCATGTGTGGCAGGTGCCAGTGAGCACTGGGTACAAACTTTCACTATTTCTGGGACTGCCTACTATCAAAGCATTGGGGGGGGGGGGGCTATCACATGAGTTGGCTAATATATGGGGGAACCAGATAGCTAATTCACCCTTGTCATTACTATCTGGAATGGAGGATTTGGGGCTGGAGGGGTGGATCCCCTACCCCAAATGGGTGCAAATCATGCTTACCCTAGCAAGGCAATGTATTCAGAAAACTTGGGTGTCTTGCGTGAAGCCTACTGTGGAGCAGTGGAAAACACTGACTATTCAGACCATGGTGCTAGATAGCCTCACTTACATTCTCAAGGAGAGGGAAGAACAATTCCTTCCTGAATGGGGGAGATTTTTGGACTCCCTCTCCTCAACAGCGGCCCAACTGCTGAGGGAGGGTATTCTATAAAAACTACGAAAGGATGAGAGGTCCAGGAGAGACAGGGGAACCCATAGCCAGACAATTCATTGGTAGAGCACAGTCACATTAATCGAGATATAATTCGGATGTAATTTATTAACTCTATGAATGCAAAATAGTTTTTGTAGAATAAAATGAAATGTTATTTAATTTCTTTAAATTGTTTGTCTTTACATCAGAAGCTTTTAAAACCACAAAATGATTATGTGGTATTTTGTTTGTTTTATTTTTTTGTATATAACAAAATTTAATAAAGACGTTATAAAAAAAAAAAAACTCCAGGCCCTGGAGCAAGCGAGAAGAAACATGGCAATTTTTCATTGTGTAGGGGACACAAAAAGGTTCAACTGTGGATGAGCCCATCTTGCAAAGAGGTAGTTTACCAAGGAGGTCAGAAGTTCCCATTCGCACACCAGGGACTGAGACCAGCTTAGTCTTTCTGCCAAGACATTTTGGACACCTGGAAAAAACACAGTCGACAGCTGAAGGCCATGAGACATGGTCCAATACCACACCCTTATCACTTCCCTGCATAGGGATGTGTAAGTGCCTCCTTGCTTGCCTCATGTCGTGGCATGACACTGACACTGTCCTCTGAATCAGCAAAGGATCCAGGCTGAGATATCCTTGAAAAGCCTGGAGACAAAGCAAAACAGTCCTCATCTCCAGAATACTGATGTGGATATCAGACTCAGATCAGTTTAGGAACCCCTGAGCCTAAAAGGATCTGAGATGAGCATCCCAGCTACTCCCCGAGATATCCATTATGAGGATCTGCATGGGAGCTGGGGAAAAGAATGGAACGCCCTGTAACAGGTTCTGGTGGTCCACCTACCATATTAGAGCACAGCAGAAGGGGGATGTGATAAGGATCATTCATTACAACTCGTCCGTCTGCTGATCCCATTGTACCCAAAGAGTGTGCGCATATGGAGGTGGGCAAAGGGAATTGTAATGATGACCATAGTCATCAGCCCCAGAATACATAACACTGTCCAAGGTGACATAATGGTTTCTGCTTATCAGCTGGGCCTGGGCAACAGGGGCCTCCACCCTGTTTGCAGGCAGGAAAGCACTTTCCAACACCATGTCCAGCACTGCACCATTACATTGGAGGCGCTGACAAGGAATGAGAACTGGTTTCTGTATGTTCACCATGAAACCCAGTTATTCAAACCACTGTCTCATTCTGGACAATGTGTACAGAACTGCTTCCTGGGATGGGTCCTTCAGGAACTAGTCGTCCAGACAGGGGAAGACATAAAGCCATTCCCAGCAGAGGGCCACTGCCACAACCAATAATCATCTGGTAAGTACCCATAGTGCTGATGATAAGCCAAAGGGCAAAACTCACAACTGATAATGGCTGCCCTCCAGCATAAAGTGAAGGTACTGCCTATGGTCTTTCTGATCTTAATATGAAGGCATGCATCCTTCATATCCGGGCACAGAGACACTACTCCCTTTGGAGTAGGAGGGCCTGAAAAGACACTGTTCAAAACTTTTGTATTTGATGAACAGGTTTAGGTCTCTCAGGTCCGTAAAGGATGCAGATCTCTTGTCCACTTGGGAATCAAGAAGTATCTGAGCAGAACCTTTGTTTTTTGTTCTTGAGGAGGAATGGATTTGAAAGCCGCTTGTGTACAAGCACCTAAACCACCTTAGCAGAAGGGACAAGTGGCCTGGAGGATAATGACAAGTAGGCAGTTATCGCCATAACAGCAGATCTTCAAGAAGATGTACTGAGAGGTAGACAGCAGCTCCAGAGTATGCCCTTTTTCATTATTTCCAGGATCTACTTGACTGTCATGATCTCCCTTCACTTTTGAAGATGAAGGGAGATCCTCCCCTTCACCTCGCACCTGTACCCCCAGAGGAAGCAGAAGAGGTAGAGAAGATGCAGAGTCAGATGGTACCATGGGGCAGGGACATAGCCTTGACCAATACCCTTGGGTGTCTATGCATGGGCACGGAGGGGGAGAACTAGAAGGGGGCCTTCATCATGGGCACGGGGCTGCTGACAGCCATCACAGCCACCTTGGCAGCAAGCTTATGAAATGAGGACCTACCATTTCCCCTAGGGGGCTAAGGGGTCAGAGATTTGAGTGACCTTAAAGCGTCTGAATCTCATGTACAGCATATTTAATTTCACCCAGAAACAGCCTGGAAACCCGCACAGTCTGTTGTACATGAATGGCAAACCCAGCCACACGAAGCCAGGAATATCTCCAATGATATATACCAGAGGCAGCAGCCCTGGAAGAAGCATCAGAAGCATCATATGCTGAGTTTAACAGATCCTTGCCAGTATCTACACAACCTAAAGCAGCTTTAAGAAAGTCAGCCTTGGCAGGACTATCAGGGAGAGCCTGAATATTAGACATAGCAGATTTCCACAGACTATTCTGATATTTAATCATATAGGCCTAGTAGTTAACAATTCTAAGGCCTAAAGATGAAGAGGCATAAGTCCCTTTGCCAGTAACATCTAGCTTCCTGGATTCTTTATTAGGAGGAAATGTTCTCCTGTGTCTAGGGGGCTTAGAGCAATCACAAGTAGCCATGATAACCACAGAATCTGTTTCAGCCTGGGAAGCATAGTAAGGCTTAGCAGATGGAGCAGAGTACTGCTTATCAGCCTTCTTAGGCACTGCGGGCAAGGTATTAGGCTTCTATCAAGCAGCAGATGTAGCATCCTCTAAACCAGGATATACCTGACGAATGACAATGGAGGGTGCAATTGGTACCTCCAAAAACTCTATTAAATTTCTTTTAGTGGAGTCTTCCTCCTCAGCATCAAATCCCATGGCATCCTGGATTTGTCTAAGCAAGGCCTAAAAAGAGACATCTTGGGCAGAGATCTGGGTATATACATAGACTCTCGCTGCAAGAGGAGAGGGTAGAGCTGGAAGATAAAACCCTCTTAATTATATCATAAAGGAAACCACTTCAGTGCAAGCCAACAGGTTCTTTTCGATGCAAGGGCTTCTTACTATGAAGACCTGACTCATATAATCTAATATTCTGAACTTGGTACCTTCTATAGTTACTGGCGCTATTTCCAGATGCAGAAGCAGATGGCTTGGATGCCACAGTCTGCCCTAGAACTAAGGTAGCAAAGGTGGCCACAGGGGAAGTCTACTTGGTTCTGGGTCATGTTCTACTAAAGCAGTGGTTATCAGTCCTTTGTCCAGCATAAGGTTTTATGCATTTGGAGGAACACCAAACTGGTCCATTTTCAGCTTGGCTGTTGTTGAATAGGGTCGATATGACATCCACTAGAAACCACTTGTGAAGGTTTGTTCTGTGTGGCTGAAGCTGTCGACTAGCACATTGTTCACTCCCAGATGTGAGTTGCCTGGACCTGAACATTTTTTTTTCCAGCTGTAGTAGAGCCAACTAGGTTAAACTTGCATCCTCTATTTGAAAGGTGAGCAGCACTGCTCCTATCACCAACAGGTTCATGTGGTCACTCTGCTGTCAAGTAGCCAGCCCACTTAGTTCTGAAACCCCAGACAGTGGGCTCCCCATTCAATGAAGAACAATTCATGGTCACTGGTACTTGAGAACATGGAAAAGAAAGGTGAAGACCTCTGTGTAGATGCCACTTTTATCACGATAGCGACCCCCCCCCCACCAAAAAAAAAAAAAATACCTGGCCGATGTACCTCACTTGAGGGATATTTTTTCATTTTTTAAATCATCCACTTTTCTCTGCACTTTCTCTGACGACGTCCACAAATAAAAATTAGAACACTTTTTCTACACTTTCAGTGTCTTGTTGTCACTGAATTGTGCCTTATTAAACTAAGCCTGTATACATGATCAACTAGTGCAATTTCTTGCAGCTGGATACTAATTTATGCAGGATTTCTAAGTATAAAACACTTGCTGTTTGTACTTTGGGGTTTCTGGATATAGAACGCTTACTGTTTGTACTTTGACTCTGCCCCTTGAAAATACTGTAGTAAACAGTGTAAACACTGGGGAGTTATTCTGTGCTACCGATTTTTGTCCTTATGACTTCTTAATAAAGAAACTCTTGAGTGATTTATACCTTGTTTAGTGGAATTCTTTTGAAGTTGTCGTGCTCGGTGCATGTTGGAATTTATTTACTACCAAGACCTGGAGTACATGATCTGATACTCCGAACTTGGTAACTTCTATATCTCCCAGAGCCCAGCTTCCGAATGCAGAAGGCTCAGATGCAATACCCTGCCCTATAACTAAGGCAGCAAAGGAGGCCACAGGGAAACACTAATGGGCTCTGGATCACTCATTGCTAAAACAGAGGTTATCAGACCTGCTTTGTAAGCATAAAGATTATAAGATTGGGAGGGATGCAAAATTGGTCCATTTCCAGCTGGTCATTGTTGAATAGGTACTATATGACATCCACTAGAAACCACTCATAAGGATCTGCTACTGTGTGGCTGAAGCTGTCAAATACACTGTTCATGGACACTGAGCAAGTGGCCTGACCTAAACATTTTTTTCCAAATGCAGCAGAACCAATTAGGTTCCACTCACATCCTCTGGGACTCAAAGTGAATAGCACTGTTCGGATCACCAGCAGGTTTATGCGGTGATTGTTCTGTTAAGAAGGCCAGTCCACATAGTTCTGAAACCTGGATAGTGAGAACAATTCATTAGCATTGGTACTTGATGACATGGAAAAGAAAACAGGTTACTCACCTGTAACAGTAGTTCTAGGAATGGTATATGTTGTTCATCCACACCCTCTGGCATGTCCTTTCCCTTTAAATCATGTCGGAAGTCTCAGTTGGCTCCTCCCACCCACCTGGGTGGTATACACTGGCTCCGCCCAAGACACCAGATCTTAGCCCGCTGGAAGCAAGGTGATGCGCCTAAAGCCAGTGGGGTCTGTGGTGCATGGATGAACATATACCACTTCCAGAACTATTGTTACACGTGAGTAACCTATTTTCTAGGATCGTGTATATGTTGCTCATCCACACTCTCTGGCAGACTCCAAGCAGTTCTCTGGGAGGAGGGAGGCAAGGCGCACACCCCCTACTTGGGAAACAGAGATTGGAGAACCAAGGCCCCAAAACCAGCATCCCGACGTCACTCCAGGTCGATGTGGTAATGGGTAATAAAGGTGTTTGCCGACTTCCAGGTAGCAGTCCGACAGATTTCCTGGATAGGGATGTCCCTGGAAGCAGCCACCGATGTAGCAGTATGGTGGATAGAATGAGCTCTTATCCCTCTGGGAGGCTCCTTGCCCGCCAACGCATAGCACAGACCTATGCATGATGTAATCCATCTTTCGATAGTCCATATGTCTGCAGATCTGCCAGAAGCGGCTTCAGTGTAGGTGATAAACAGCTGGCGGACCTCTCCCCGAATTTCCGCTGTCCCCTCCTTGTAGTAGGAGAGAGCATGTCTAAGGGCCAGGGTATAGAGCTTGTACTCGGCATCCGAGGTGTAGTTAGGGTAACATACCGGAAGAGTCAACACCTGATTAAGGTGAAACTCTGACACCACCTTTGGAAGGAATTTCAGGTGGGGGCGCAAGATAACTTTGTCCCTGTGAAAGACCAGATAACGAGAGTCCACTGAGAGCGCCTGGAGCTCCCCTGTCCTTCTGGCTGACGTGATAGCCACCAAGAAAACAGTCCTCCATGACAAGTGTGAGAGCTCACACTTGTGCATGGATTCGAATGGCTTGCCCATGAGCTTTGCCAAAACCAGCAGAAGATCCCATGTAGGTGGAGGTTCATGCACCAGAGGGGATATGTGATCCAGGCCTTTGAAAAAGCACCCGACCACTGTCTCCTGTGCCAATGTCGACTGACCGGGCCGTGCCCGGTAAGCAGAGATGGCTGCCAGGTCCACCCTAAGGGTCGATGACCGAAGACCCCCTTTGGAGAGAGACCAAAGGTAGTCTAAAATGTTAGCCACAGAGCAGGATAAGAGGTCCAGACTTTTACCCTGACACAAAATGGAAAACCTTTTCCATTTGAAGGCATAACATTTTCTAGTCGATTCCTTACGAGATGCCTCCACCACGGTGTAGACATCCTCGGAAAGACCCAGAGCCTGGATTCTAGCCCTTCAGGTACCAGGCTGTGAGGTGCAGGGATTGAAGGTCCGGGTCGAATACCTTTCCCTGGTTCAATGAGATCAGGTCCGGGCGTGTACAAAGCCGCTCCGGAGCCCTGCAGCTGAGGCTGAGGAGATCTGGATACCAGAACTGGCGGGGCCAACCTGGGGCTACCAGGATCACCTTTGCCTTGTCCGTCCTCACCATGAGTAACACCTTGTGGATAATGGAAGGACGGTGTAGAGGAGGCCTGGGGTCCACGGCCTCGAAAGGCATCCCCCTGCAGCGAGCCCTGCTGAGGGGGGGGTGGGCATGGTACAGTTCCAGCTTATGTTCTCCGTGGAGGCAAAACACGCCCCCAACAGTTTGCCCCAACGGGAGAATAGACTGTAAGCTACCTCTGGATGGAGAGACCACTGTGGATGTCTGCCCATGCGCTGAGAGCATCCGCCAGTTGGTTCGAGACTCCTGCCACATGGATGGCAAGGAGATCTGCCTGCAAGCAGCTGATGAAGATCCAGATCTCGAGTGCCTCCTTGCATAGCAGACGGGAGTGCGTGCCACCCTGTTTGTTGAGGTAGTACATGGTCGTGGTATTGTCCTTCTGTACTTGAACCACTTGACCCCAGAGCTGAGGAGCAAAAGCTGACACTGCCAGTCTGACTGCTCTGAGCTCCAACAGGTTGATGTGGCAATGGGCCTCCTCTGGGGTCCAGAACCCGTGGGCTCTGTGGTCCCGCATGTGGGCTCCCCAGCCCACGAGAGAGGCATTGGTCATGAGGACGACCGTCGGCTCGGGGCGGACAAATGGGATCACTTCCTGCAGATGACTTGGGACGGTCCACCATTGGAGAGCATCCCACATCTTCTGGGTGATAGTGACCAGCTGGTCGAAAAAACTCTGAAGCTGAGACCACTGAGCGGCCAGCTCCCACTGGAGGGGACGCATGTGCAACCCGGCTCAACGGACCACTGAGGTGCACACTGCCATGTAATCCAGAAGGCGCAGGAAGTCCCGAGGCGGGGCAAGTGCCCAACCAGAAATGATTGGGCAAAGGAGGAAAGAACCTCCCCCTGTCTGCCTGAAGCCGAGCTCTGGCTTGATGAGAGTCGAGCTCTGCCCCTATAAAGCCCATCATCTGAGAGGGCACGAGATCCGACTTGGCCTCATTGATCAAGAGGCCTAATTGGGAACAGGTTCGGAGGGCTAGGTCCCTGGACCTCTCCACCTCCTGCAGGAAGTAACCTGCCAGGAGCGAATCGTCGAGGTACGGGTAAATGCGAACCCCTTGACACCATAGATGGACTGCCACCACTGCAATGCATTTGGTGAAGACCCAAGAGGCCGATGACAGGCCGAACGGCATGGCTCGGAACTCATACAGGGTCCCTTTGACCCTGAAGAGGAGGAACTGCTGTGGGACAGACGGATTGGGACATGAAAGAATGCGCCCTGTAGATCCAGTGAACAGAACCACGCTTTCCGCCAGAGATGGTTTGATCTGGTTCAGAGTTACCATCCGAGGGTGCAGACCTGAGATATTGATTCAGGTCATGGAGATCTAGGATGGGGTGCCAACCCCCATCCGCTTGGGCACCAGGAAGTACCTGGACACAAACCTGGGTCTGTAGGAGGATCCGCACTGGAGCTACTGCCTCCTTGCGGAGGAGCCTAGGCAATGTTGCCCGAAGGCCGACTGAGCGCCAACTGAAATTTTATCCTCCTGTGGGGCACGGCCTCGACAAGGAGGGTATTGCTCGAACTTTAGAGGCAGCCCTGACCGACCACTTCCAGGATCCACCTGTCTGAAGTGATACTGGACCAGGCGGAAAGAAAGTGGTGCAGCTGGGCCCCCATGGGAGGACCCAAAACTGGCGTGATGGGAGTAGGGGTGGCCACCCCGACCCGTCACTGCACAGGCTTGGAGGAGGAGACTCCGAGACCGGCACCTCGGCCTCCATTGCGGGGCTGTTGGGCACCCTGCTTGGGCCTAGAGCGCCAAGCTTGAGCCTGCTGTTGCTGCTAATGCTGCTGACCTCCCTGGAAGGGGGGCTGCCTAACCACAGGGGAAGAGTTTCGAAAGGGCTTCTTCTTGTGCTTCTGCTGGTTTTTGCCCGAAGAACCCTTTGCAGAAGTGGCATCCAAGGTGGCAATAGACTGCTCTATGCGCTGGAGATGACCTGCCACTCCTGGACCGAAAAGGTTGGTGCCAAGGAAGGGCACGCCAGCTAGCTGTGCTGAGTATCCGCCCAAAAAGAGAATAATCTCAGCCAGGCCCTGTGGCGAGTGGGCCACCGCGGCTGCTAGTGAATGGGCACAGGAATTCCAATATCCAGAGCCATCTGAGCTGCTGTTTTGCAACTGGACGGCCCTGGTCGTGGACTTGCTTAACTGTGGTCTGCATGTCCGCTGGGAGATGAGGAGGACTTCATCTAGCGACCCCAAGAGGGCGTGAGAGAAGTGTGCCATGATCACTGCCGAGCTGGCCTGAAGAAGACCGAAGGATGAGGCTGCATATACCTTCCGGGCAGAATGGTCCATATTTTTGGACTCCTTGTCCGGAGGGCGGTCAGTATCTGCTGAGCTACCGGTGCGCCGAAACACTGAGGCAGTCACAAGGCTCTCGGCCGAGAGATGCTCATTGAAGCCCGCCAAGGACCCCATGGGTACAGTGTACTTGCAAGCCATGCGGCAGACAGAGCCGGACAAGAGGCAGGGCGCCACACAGCTCAACGGGCGGGCCATCAATGGCTTCGCCACTGGGAAGACCTCCATCGGTAGTCCTCTTAGGATATCCATAAGAGGATATTCGACTTCTTTGATAGGCTGCAATGGCATACCAGTGGACTCAGAAATAAGTCAAAGGAGGAAGGACCTTCCTCCAGGCCTGTCACTGACAACTCATCATCAGGGTGTGAGTGAAGACCAGTGGTATCCAAGTCCGAGGAATCGGGATACAGGGGGTCTCCCGCCTATGTCTTCTTCAATATGCCGAGGGCGATCAGGGACAACAGTGATGGACAGACGACAGGGCAAGTCCGTATCTGTCTGAACCTCCTTTGAGGGGGCCCCTCCCTGAGGCTGCTTAGGCGGTGGCTCCACCAAAATTGGTGGGGAGACCGGAACAGGCCTAGCAGAAATGCGTGCCAGTCCTACCGGAAGGAGAGCCAGAGTCCTCGGTACTGGAGGAGTCAGTGTTGGCCGAAGAGGCTGGGGCCAAGTAACGGCCGGTGTAGCCGGAGTAGCCAGCTTTTGACTGGTCAGAATTAGCTGTTGCCACATGAGGTCCTCATAACATTGGAGCTTCTGTCTAAGACTCTCCTCATCCGAGAAGGATGAGGAACAGTGGCGGCGCCTCTTCTGGGAGTGTTTGTGACCCTTTTCTGGTTTTTCGACCGACAGGGTCCTACTCCTCGATCGAGACCGACGGTGTCGGCTCTGTCGATCGGGAGAGGTCACATTCGGTGAAATCTGAGGTTCCGGCTCCTGTTCCTCGATCAGGATACCCGAAGGACGGGTCTCCTCGTCAGGGAAAGAAAGGATGGGTGTCCCTTCCAAAGAGTCATCGAGCAGAGTCGGCGACAACAGCTCGATCATGTCGAGAGAAATCTCATCCAGTTCTGCCATATCCTCGGCGCCTGGCCTGACGGAAGGTCCGAGAAGCCGGGCGGTTGAGGAAGCAATCTTGACTAAGGCCGACCGCCAGGCCCTGTGAATTTGACTCGCCTCGGTCCCAGGAACATCTTCTTGGCCAGAAGAAGATTTGGGGTCCCTCGTCCCTTTCTTAGGGCGAGAGGAGGCAGGGTAGGAGAGACTGACACAGCTCCTGAAAGGGACCCAGTGAAGGTGGGAGTCCAGGTTGGTGGCACTAAAAGCTTCCGGCTGGCTGAAGCTTGAGCAGCTTCCTCTTTGAAAGCCGCCATCTGTTCGAGCTGCTCGGCAGATCCCGCAGCTGTGGAAACCGCCCACCTGGCCTCTTTCAATTTCACCGGTGGATTGCGAAGCTCCGGTATCCCTAGCTGTAGGTGTGCCTTGCGGTCGTCCAGGAAGTTGGGATGGAAGGCCAAACAGATGGTGCAAGCGGTGATGTCATGCACGGCACCCAAGCAATAAACGTACGAGAGGTGGGGATCAGTGCGAGACACTTTCTGTCTGCAGGACACTGGCGAAACCCGGGGACGACTTGTCCTCCATGTCTGATGCGCTAATCGGAATTGTAAACTCTTATGAGTTTCAAAGAAAGCAAATGCGGCGAAACCATCGATTAGACTCCAGGATACGGTACTTGTAGAAGTAGCACGAGGAAACCTGAATCTTCCAGTGGAAAGGAAGATCTGATGTCATGGGGCAGAGCTGAGGTATATACCACCCGGTGGGTGGGTGGGAGGAGCCAGCCTGAAGACTTCCGCAAGATTTAAAGGGAAGGGACTATGCCAGAGAGTGTGGATGAACAATATATCCACGCTCCTAGAAAGGAGACAACCTCTGTGTAGATGCTTCTATCACAACAGGGACTGTCTATCACCCATACTGGGTAATCGAGCAAAAATTATGCTTGTGAGTAGTTATCACGGAGAATCCACTTGATTCCTCTTGTGTAACCACACCAGAGGAACTGGAAAATTGCACTTAAACTTAGCCCACTCCAGAACTGCAGTCTTTCAATTGAGGCTAGCTGCCAAGACTTGACAGATTTAGAAGTGTTCCCCCATGGTTTCCAAAAAGGAACTAACTTCCTGAACGGCTCCCTTCATTAGGAAGGGAAATTGTTTAACCAGGAAAGGCACCGTAAGCTGAAGTTTGTTTCCAGGTGCGAGCAGGAGCACAAGGAAGTTAAGGACTTGCTCAGGGTCACACAGTATGCAAGTGGGGCTGTGGATTCCAACCCAGGTCTCCAGCTTTGCAGCTCAGTGCCTTAAACCACAGCGCCATACTGCCTCATTAGCACTCTATGGATGGGTTTCAGATAATCCGCCATGCAGATGAGGGAATAACTGGATCCATAGTTCTTTGAGATGTACCACAAGAACTGCAAACCACTTAATAGAGACGTGGC
This sequence comes from Neoceratodus forsteri, assembly GCA_016271365.2. NCBI lineage: Eukaryota > Metazoa > Chordata > Ceratodontiformes > Ceratodontidae > Neoceratodus > Neoceratodus forsteri. The sequence continues at coordinate 914,768,947 of CM057453.1, read as the reverse complement.
ACTGAAGCAAGCCCAACAGGCTGCACTTTAAACTGAAAACGTTGCAGGGCCACAATGGAGTTAGAGGCACTTTAAATGGCTGGGCTTGAGTGGTATACCCTGGTATACATCTTTCATGCTCACACAGATTATGCAGTCCTGTTCTTAATGTATGTAAGGATAAAACATCTGCTTGCTTTGGACCACTGGTGTGAATTCCTTACACCACCCAAGGCCACTGGTGAACACAGTGTCTGCTCTTATGAGGCAAGCGACTGGATATAAAAGAAGGACATTTTCCTGCGTATGTCATACGAACGGCCTAAAATGTACAGCACTTGCTGAAAAGTCACTTGCAAGCTCACCAGAGAATTTTAAATCAGCTATGACTGGTACAAGGCTCAACATGCACTGCAAGGAGTCATACCTGGACCAGATGCTCATCTGGACATAATGATCCATCAAGCAATGGACTACTCCCTACTGAAGGAGAAGGTAGTCCGGCCAACTGGGTGCATCTATACTTCCTAAAGCAAATTGTCTAGAAGTAGCATAACATAGCCTTTGAAGGAAAATGTCAACAATGGAAAATACTCTACGCCAAGATGCAGAAGGAAGGTCCCTGAAAGGACTTTGTCTGATTGCGTCGAGAGGGGAAACTACCTAAATGGGCCCATAAGAATAATGGTTGCCAAAGCTGCTATACAATTTTTGTGGTTTTTTCTTTTCCCATAAAGGTGTTTTTTTTTTTGTCGTTTGCAGGTGGGTGGCTATCAGCCATGTCCCAGCTCCCCCCGACCGGGGCTTGCCTCCCCAACCACCAGAGATTCCCTAACAAATTACATCCACGGCAGAGCCAGAAGGGGAGGGGCCGCCCATTCCGCTAGGTACATACAAATCCAGGTGCTGGTGACCGGTGATGGCACAGGCCGGAGGAGAGCAGGCACAGCTTCATTAAAGGCTGCCTAGACAGGCTTTTTTTTCTATTGTGCAACCTTTCCTAAAACCTACCCATGGACGTGAAGCCCAAGAGAGTACTTTTAAATAGAATAAGCAGGTACCTTAAAAGTGCAGATTTTATACATTTTCAGCAAGTTTTTTTTTTTCCAAGTCAGCAATCAGGAAATTTTTTAACCTGACTGCACTGATCGGACTCCGTGACCACACTGTATGTGCACTGGGATGATGTAATTGAAGCAAGTCATCTAGACTATTGTAATGAAACCCTATGAAGCCTAATACTTAATGTCTAAACTTAGCGCTTTATGTTTACCTGGTTTCAAGTTTTCAAGTTTATTGCAGGATAAAACTACATTGAGCAAGCTCATTCACAAGGAGGTCCTGAGACCTCCTGAGTTTATGTCACAGGACCTCCTTGTGAATGAGCTTGCTCAATGGAGTTTTCCTGCAATAAACTTGAACTTGAAACATTTACACAGACATGTGGATATTACATAAAGGGTATAATTGGCTATAATTAAATAAAGTGCATACATAGATCACAAAAGACATTTCATGATAAGGTACAAGCTAGCAGAGCAAGGTCCAGTTAAGACGTTGTTTCTTCTGTCTACACTATACAAGGGAAGGCTTTTTTTTTTTTACACATAACTCAGATAGGGCAATAAAAAAATGGTTAATGTGCAAGGACAAGAGACAATGGATAGTCAGGAGAGCAGGTTAGAAGATTAGCAGGCAGGGAAGGCTGGGGGTTAGGAAGAGTAGATGGGAGTAAGATGTAGGTAGGAGAAAGTACAGTTACGTAAGAACTTACCTTAACAGTAGATCTTCGAGAGAGGCTCTTGCAGTAGGTAATTACATATAGGACTGACACCGGCAGGCAGCAGGACCCCATGGAAACATTTCTAGCTAGCAGTCCCTGGCGAGGGACTGCCCCCATGTCAGGTGACTGGCGTCAGGAGACGTCGGTATAAAGGGGCGGTCCCTGACGCCCGCCTTGTTCCTTTTTCCGCCACGGCCAGAAAGGCCGACGAGAGAGGAGCGGATATTTCCTCACTGGAAAAGAAGCTGAAAAGCCTAAGGGATGGAGGGTAGAGTTATTTACTGCAAGAGCTCTCTCAAGATTTACTGTTACGGTAAGCTCTTACATAACTGTACTATCTTACTTTGAGAGGGCCCTTGCAGTAGGTAATTACATATAGGACTGAATCCCAAGCAGTCTGGAACAAAGAAAGGCACCGGGAGGAGGAAAACAACTCCTAAAAGCAGCACTAGCTGTGCAAGCCTTAAGATAATAGGCCTTGCAGAACAGCCAGACCAAAGCCTGCTCTACGGCGAGAGGCAACATCCAAACTGTAGTGCTTAGTAAAGGTATGGACGGAAGTCCAGGTGGCAGCAGCACAGATGTCTGCCGCAGACACATTTTTGAAACAAGCCACTGAGGCAGCTATTCCTCTGGTGGAGTGACCTCTTACTTGGCCTCGGAGGGTCTTGTTGTATTTGTCATAACAGAAAGTGATGCAATGAACCAACCACTTAGATAGGCATTGCTTGGAAACAGCATTGCCTTCCCTTTTATGTGCAAAAGAGACAATTGATCAGTCTTTCAGAGATCCTTCGTCCGGTTGGTGTAGTATCTCAGAATCCAGTGAACATCCATAGTATGGAATAAATACTCCCTTGATTAGAGTATTGCGTAAAAGGCAGGTAACTCTATGGACTGATTTAGGTAGACTCAGCTACTACCTTGGGGAGAAACTTGGGATTAATGCAGAGGCAACACGTTCCTTGTGAAAAATCAAGTACGGATTTGCTATTATCATGTAGCTCGAAATTCTCCGAGCAGAAGTAATGGCCACCAGAAGAGAGCCTTCCATTTAAAGGAACTTCAAACTGCAGAAGCTGCAGGTTCGAGGAGGGAGAATAAGTTTCTCGAGAACAAAGTTCAAGTCCCAAGGGGGAGCCGGAGTATGAATGGGGGGCCTCAGATGGAGGACCCCTCTGAGAAAGGTCTTAGAGACCTCCAATTGATCCAAAGTTTTGTTCGCGAAGGGAACATGATAGGCCGAAATGGCCGCCATGTGTACCTTCAGCGAAGAATGACTAAGACCCAGGTCAAACAGATGACTTAGATACTCCAGCAGAAGCCCCGCTGAACATGAGAAGGGTTCTGCGTTCTTGGAAGCAGCCCAGATAGTGAATCTTTTCCACTTCATGGCATAAGTGGATCTGGTAGAGGGTTTTCTGGCCTCCACCAAAATCTCCACCACTTTGGGAGACACTCCAAAACGAGATTGGGCTAAGTCTGCAGGAGCCATGCATGCAGTTGAAGAGATTTGAGGCCTGGATGGACCAGGGTCCCCTGATCCTGGGTCAGTAAACCTCGAGATAAAGGAAGAGGAAGAGGAGGATCCTCTGAATATTGTTGTAGAAGAGAGAACCAAACTTGCCTGGGCCAGAAAGGAGCGATCAGAATCATTCATGCTCCTTCTGAAGCTAGTTTCTGCAAGACTCGTGGGTAAGTGGAATTGGGGAAAGGCATAGACGAATCTGTCCTTCCAGTCTAGAGACAGAGCGTCTAAAGGCGCCCTCCTGGAACGAGCGGTAGCAGAAGACGCAAGTTTTTGCATTTAGAGGGGATGCGAACAAAGTCGACCTGTGGTGTTCCCCAAAGTTGGAAGATATTGTCTAGGACCCCTTGGTCCAGTTCCCACTCATGAGTCAGAGCAGAAGAGCGACTTAGCTTGTCTGCCAGGGTGTTGTCGACTCCCGGAACGTGAATTGCTGTGAGGTGAAGGTCGTGTTGTGTTGCCCAATCCCAAACCCTCATTGCCTCCCTGCAAAGAGGGTAGGACCGAGTCCCTCCCTGTTTGTTGATGTACCACACCACGCACATATTGTCCGTCTGGACGGCTAGGTGGCCGGGAAGGATGTATTGGTGAAGGGCTTAGACAGCATACAACACTGCCCGAAGCTCGAGCACATTGATGTGGAGGGCTTGTTCTAGCTTGGACCAGGAGCCCTGGGTCCGATGAGGGCCTAGATGGGCTCCCCAACCTTCGCAGGAGGCGTCTGAGGTTAGAGTCCAGGAGGGGGAAGGATGAAAGAAAGGAACTCCCCAAAACAGGTTCTCTTGAACCATCCACCATTGCAAGTCTCGAGCATCGGTGAGACCACCATAACTGGGTGATCTAGGTCGCCCACTAGCTGATCCCATTGAGATCGAGAGTCCACTGGAGAAATCCTCATGTGGAGTCGAGCGCAGAAACCAATCGGGATAGCAGCCACCATGAGCCCGAGAAGGCGAAGGACCGATCTCGCCGAGACCATCCTGCGGTCGGACAGCAGGCTTATTTGGGTCTGGAGGGTGGACGCCCTGTCCAGAGGCAGGAAGGCCTAGCCTGTGGTCGTATCGAGGATCACCCCAATAAACTGTAGTCTTTGGGATGGGTCCAGATGAGACTAGGAATGGTTGATGGTAATACCCAGGCAGGCAAAAACCTGCTGGGTAAGGAAGAAGCAACGCAGAAGTTCCTCCCTGGACGAGGCTGCCAGGAGCCAATTGTCCAGGTATGGGAAAACCTGCACTCCCCTGGTACGCAGGTGGTCCGCCACCACTGCCAGGCATTTGTAAACACTGGGAGGTACGAGAATAGACCAAACAGCAGCACCTTGAACTGGTAGTGGTCCCCTGGAACACAAAACGAAGATATTTGCGTGAGATGGGTGAATGGGAATGTGCAGATAAGCATCCTGCATATCCAGAGCACAAAGCCATTGACCCGGCCGGAGGAGGGGCAGAAGGCTCTGCAAAGAGAGCATCCTGAACCTTCTGTATTCTATGAAAAGATTCAGGGAACTGAGATCCAAAATTGGACTGAGATCTTCTGTCTTCTTTGGGACCAGGAAGAAATGGGAATAGTAACCCGTCCCTCGCAGATGAAGGGGGACGGGCTCTATTGCTTGTTTCAGTAGGAGAGCCGAAATTTCCTCCTGGACCAAGAGAAGATGTTCCCGTGAATACGACGACTTCAAGGGGGGTGGCGGGGTGGTTTCTGAAGAAACTCTATCGAGTGTCCCTCTGCTATGAGCTGGAGCACCCAAGAATCTGTGGTTATCCTCTCCCATCCCAGAAGGTGGAGGGAAAACCTCCCTCCTACCGGTTCCTCCGGGGAGTCCGAGGCAGGGAGAGGAAAGGAGTCAGGTGGTGTGGGGCAGCGCCACAGCTGAAGCACCCACTGCTTTTTTGGGGCGGGGGGCTTAGCAGCTGTGGGAGTCCAGCATTTTGTGGCCCGCCTTCCCTGTGGTTTCGCCTTTGGCCGATTCCATCTGCGAAACGGACGGCGCTGCTACTGATGGGGACGGTACGTGGAATCAACTGACTTCAGTGCCATCCCCTTCTCTTGCAAATTGGTGATGATGTCCTTGACATCACCCCCGAAAAGCACCGACCCCCAGAAAGGTGCTTCCTGGATAGCAGATTGCACCTCCGGGACCAACCCTGATGCACGGAGCTCACATGCCTACCAGGGCCCACAGCGAAGCTGAGTTCGCCCAGCAGTGTCCACTGCATCGTATGTCACCGAAGCATGTGCGACTGGCCGAATGAGCAGAGCGGACAAGATCAGCCAACTCCTGCTTGACTTGGGAGTCAGGCAAGGAGTCCAGTTTGGCTTCCGCCTGAGTCAGAATGGCCTTCTGGTAGTCCCCCATATAGCTGATATAGTTCAGTTCAGGGCCCTGATCCCCAGCGTGGAGGAAGCATAAATCTTTCTCCCATACTGGTCCAGAAGGCGTGATTCCTTATCAGGTGGTGATGAGCTAAGATGTTTGGGGTTTGCCGACCGGCCGTGAGCGGCACTAGTCACGACCGAGTCGGCCCAAGGGTGAGAATCCAGAAAATCAACACCCTCTTGAGCCTGATATAGCCTGTTCGACTTCCTAGGAAGTGGGGTAAAGCCGACGGCTGTTTCCATACTGTGGTAACGAGGTTGGCGTGAGGCTCTATCCAGGGTGGCACCAAGGTAGGAGCTGTCACGGGCAGATCCAGATGTTCAGCGAGTTTCAGACACTGAGGATCTGGTTCCAGAGAGTGCCACTGATGAACCTCCTGGACTTTCCTAAGCAACTCCGAAAAGAATGATCCTCCAGAGGAAAATTTAGAGGAGTCCTGGCCTGACTTCGACGGAGAGCGTGGCTTTGTCGCCCTCTTGGAGCAACTGGCCGGAAGACTCCGAGGAGTCCGAGGGTGAAGAGGAGGATGAAGAGGAAAAGACCCCTTTCCTTCCTGGGAGGAACGGACCCTTTGGGAAGTCCCCAGGAAGCTTGTCCTGCCCTTCTCTGGATCAACATGGAAGAAACCTGGAATCCAGAGGTGGTGAGGGAGTGTGCTGCCTCAGATGTATGGGAACCTGGGACAGCACCGCTGGCCAGAAGGTGACCTCGACCTCTTTGGTGAGCTTGAGCCTTGGCCTCAGCCCACCAGGAGGCCAAAGTCTCCTGCAGGTCCACCGCCGCCGCGAGGCGGTGGAGGAGGAGGAGGAGGCAGGGATAAGGATATGGGTTATAACCGTATGGTACGTATCCAAAACCCGCGTGGGCAGCTCCAAGGCCCAGTATTGTGGCGCCGGAAGCCTGGTGTCGGGTACTGTGGCGCCGGATACCGCGGTCCCGGTACACCGGCATCGGATAGACAGAGGGTACCTGGGAGCCGGGGCTGCCAGAGCAGATGGCCCGCCGGTGGCCACACGGGCGGTCCACATTGGAGGGCCTGATGGGAGTGGGATGTCCTCGGAGTCGGTAGGGCCGGGCCAGGGCCGACGCCGGAGGCCCTGGGCGCCGGAGGTACCAACGCCGGGAGGGGCTGGCCGAGCCGACGTCCGGGAGCAGACGAAGGTCCGGGCGCACCAGGTGGCGGAAGCACTGACGGAGGAGGAAGATCCCCAGCTCGCCTGGGATGGAGGGGAAAATCCCAGGGGTTGTGTTGGGAGACTCTGGGTCCCAAACGGCAGCGAAGGCAACAGGGAACTGGGTACGACGGACGGGAGGGTCTGCGTTGGTTCCTTTTCAGCTGGATGTTGGACAAGCCGACGTAGAGCTTAAGGGCGAGCTCCCGACGGGCGCTGGAGTAGCCGGCATCCCACTCTATGAGAGCCATCACCGGAGGCAGGTCGAGTAGAGGATCGCCTGGTCCGGTGGAGGAGGCTCGCCACCTCCAAGGGGTCGGGCGCCCACCGCCTCTCCTGGCGGACGCCGGAGGAGCCGACGCTGACTGTCAAGTCGCCCACAGTGGTAGGGAAGCAAGCCTGTGGCTGAACCAGGGGCGGAGGCCTCCACTGCCAGGAGGCGCCTGCAAGGCCCGAGCGCCAGCCAGACGGGCGGGCCGACACCTCGAACCTCTGAGGCGGCCGTCGAGGACCGGTCCTCGGAGGGACATTACCTGTGTCCCAGCGACTCCCGAGGGAGAGCGCGGTGGAGGAGCCCTTGTCCCGTGCCTCTCCTTCTCCTTCCGATGGCCTTCGGAAAGTGGACGCCTGCCCAGTTTTTGAGCTCTTCTCCACTGAACTCATTTTCTTCTTCAGAATATGGGCTTCCGGATTGCTGCCGTCATTTCCGGGTAGCCACGTTGAAACTTAGGCAGTGCTAGCACTTCTCGACCGGGTGATTGGGGCCTCGAGAACAGGCACAGGGAATGGCCGGCCCTGTGCAGTAGTTACGCCGCATCTAATCACACTTATTTTTGTGCTCGGAGGGTGTAGAGACAACATACACCGATGATTGTACTGACGTTAGTTGAAAAAGCAATTACTGGTAAAAACGATGAAGATAGGGCTTATTGCCACCTAACTTTTCCACTATAGAGCTTAAAAATTTAGCTAACGCAGGAAAGAACTGGTAGGCAGGCTTCAGGACCGCCTTTATACCGACATCTCCTGACAACGGTCACCTGACATGGGGGCGGTCCCTCGCCAGGGACTGCTAGGTAGAAATTTTTCCGTAGGGTCCTGCTGCCTGCCGGCGTCAGTCCTATATGTAATTGCTACTGCAAGAGCCTTCTCACAAGATCTGGGGGCTAAGGGCAGGAGAGCAGGTATAAAGGGTCACATCATTTAGCAAATATAAGCCTTATGCTGGTTAGGCAGTTTCATTCCTGACTTGGAGAGGACAAGGACAGTTGGTACATATGTGACTGACTTGGAGTATGGGGTAGGCTTAGTGGAAGCTGCAAATATCTTTATTTTAGAAACTGCTATAGTGCTTTGTAGAAATTGAGACAATGCTAGTTAGTTTCAGTATGAATTGAAGATGGTTCCAAAAGTAGGAAGGGCATACGAAATAGCTCATTGTCAAAGGTAGTAATCGGTCCAAGGGACAGCTAGCAGGATGTAATCCGATTTCCTAAGGAAGTATGCACTGTGGGAGATTGGGATAAGAGACATTAAGTAGCTCGGTAGTTTGTGAAGGAGTATCTTAAGGGTCCAGATACCAGCATGGAGCAGGCGTCTGGTGGCGAGTGAGGTCCGGCCAACAGCTGCGTAAAGATCACAGTGGTGAGTTCGGTAAGGGGAGCTAGTGATGAAACGAAGGGCACGGTGATAGAGAACGTCCAGCTTATTGAGGGTTGAGATTGCAGAGGAGATATAGATTAAATCTCCATAATCAATTAAGGGAAGGAATGTGGTCTGGACAAGCCTGGTATGGGTCGCAAGAGGGAAAAGAGACCTGTTTCTAAAAAAGAATCCTAACTGTGCTTTGAGCCTCTTAGATAAGTCCTCAATATGTTCATTACAAGAAAGCTTATTGTCTATCCAAATGCCAAGATATTTAAATTTAGGTACGGCTTCCAGAGGTTCTCCCAGGGAGGTAACAATAAAGTCCTTCAGAAGGGCAGGGAGAGTGCCAAGGGAGGTATTATGTGAAAAAATCATTGCCTTAGTTTTCTTGGCATTTAGGAGAAGCTTGGCTTTTATGAGATTGCTTTTGAACTGAGCAAAGTCAGCTTGCAACACTTCACTAACTTCTGATGAGATTGTACCTGTGGTATACAATACTGTATCGTCCGTGAAGAAATGCAGGCTGGAATTCTTATGTATGAATCAAGATCGTTGATATACAGGGAAAAAAAGGATTGGGTCTAGAATGGAGCCTTGGGGGACTCCCCTGACAATCGGGAGGGAGGCTGAGAGTAGACCATCAGCTTTAACATTTTGAATCCTTTCAGAAAGATAACTGGTAAACCACTGTGCGGTGGATGGAGTGGCACCTAAATTAGTAAGGCAGGTAATTAGAAGGTAATGGTCAACAGTATCAAATGCTTTACTGAGGTCAGAAAGACCGCACCAGTAATCTTCTTGGAGTCCACAGCAGAAAGCCAGTCATTAGTGACTTTAGCCAACGCTGTGATAGTGCTGTGTTTAGACCTGAAACCAGATTGTACTGGGTTTAGGAGTGAATAAGTTTCAAGATGACGTTTTAGTTGGTTATAGATAAGCTGTTCCAGAACTTTAGATAGAATAGGCAAGATGGAGATGGGCCTGTAATTGTTTAAATCACAAGGGTCTCCTGATTTGAAGAGAGGAAGAATGTGGGCGGATTTCCAGCAGGATGGAACTGTGGCAGAGGTGATGGAAAGAATGAAAATATGTAGGATAGGAGCAGTGAGATGAGCATAACCTAGTCTCAGGAGGAAGGGTTCGAGTCCATCGTCCCCTGCACTTTTCCTGGTATCAGTGCTAAGGAGCGAGTCTTCAACTTCTTTGTAGTTAAACATGCGCAGCTGAAAGGGATGGGATGGGATACTGATTGCGGAGGTGGAGCTAGCACAGCTATTCGCATGTCTAGCGTAAGGTGAGGAGTCAAAAGCTAGTCCGGTGGTGACAAAATGTGAGTTAAGTTCTTCAAGGATTTGAGAATTGTTTTCACCACCCTGATTTTGGTAAGAATCTCGGTAGGAATAGAGGGAGCAGAGGGATGGCTTTCAATGGATTTCAGTGTCCTCCAGATTTTGTGGGAGTTCCCATTGGCCTGCTCCAAGGTGGAGATGTAAAAGTTTGCTTTAGCAGCACAAATGTTTTTTTACACAGGCAGTCCTAGCAGTTCTAAAGGCCAGTCAGTCGGAAGGGCACTCCGAATGCCTAGCCTGGGACCATCTTAGATGACCAGGCAAACATAAAGTGCCAAGTTCAGACATTAAACATTAAGTTCCATAAAGTTTCATTACAATAGACTAGATGATTCGCTTCAATTACATCATGCTGTTGCACATACAGTGCGTGACGGGTCTGATCAGCGAGTCAGGTTAAACATTTCCTGATTGCCGACTTGGGAAAAAAAACTAGCCGAAAAGGTATAAAAGCTACAATTTCAAGGTACCTGCATGAATTATTTAAAGAGTACTCCGTTTGGGCTTCACTTTCACATGTGGGTTTAAGAAAGGCACACAACAGAAAAGAGACTTTTAGGTAGCGCTAAGCCCAGCCCAACCCCTTTTCCATTTTGTGGTCCCTCTCATGCTGGGGTGTGCACTCAGTATGCACATGTGGAGGCATGCATGCACTACAGAAGTTCTGCAGCTCGCTTCCTACTGTGTTGCTGCTGTCCCACCCAACCACCAGAACTCCACCAGGTGGCAGTCGCGATGTCGGAGCTAGCAACCTCCATTTCTGGAAGAGGAGAGCAGTCCAGCAGAGAGCTGATCCTCTGCCCCACTCCCAGCAACCCGAGACTGCTCTGACCTCAGGTCGGGCCACTGCCATAAAATTTACAGCACTAGAAACTACTCATGGAGAACAAACTTCAGCCCAAAGAAACTGCAGTGCTTGGTCACTCTGCAATGTTAATGGAAGGCATCAACTGTCCTGATTCAAGAATGGGTCTGGCCCATCTACTTCAGACAACAGAAATGGATGTGCTGTCAACACGATTTGACCAAAGTGGCCAAATGAGATCATTGTCCTGATTCTGTTCCTTGGAAATGAGGTGCAGGTGTGCTATGCACAAAGAAAACTTGCATGAAACAGAGTGAAACTAGTGCATATCTGTGTGCAAACTGTGTGCAATATTTAGTAAAAAAATGAAGCAAAATTGCATGAAAAGAACACAAGACATCATGGGAATAATGTCAGTTGTGTGAAAATAATGCAAAGTTGCATGAAAATAGCACTTGACACAGGCATCATTATGGTACCAATGACAGCACCATGTGCGGCATTGATGATGCACCATGCTGTTCATGAACATGATACATCAAGGGTACATAGCTTGGCCAATGGCAGCACCATGAAAAGCATATGTGAAGGCTTTGACGCCAGTGCAGTCTTGGCACAGAGGTGGGGCAACTTGCACTGATGTCAGTACCATCATTGTTATCATATAACTAAAGCACAGGATTTGTTAAGCATCTCAGCCATCTTGTGTAACTTTCTCAGCACAGGGCCAGAGACCAAGCAAAAATAAATATGAGCTAGTGGTTATCACCATTTAAAAACTGTATGATCTCGTTCATGCACCTTCAACCTCAGAGTTCTATAACAGAGCACAGATGCATTATAACAACAATGCTTTCAGTCAGAGATGTTTGGGATTCCAGCTAAAACTTCACAGCAGACATCCAAAGATATTAGTTGCTCGAAATTCCCCCAACATTTGAATTTCAGGACCTTACTTTTTTCTGAATATGTTTTCATTAAAACATCTTTTCCTAACAACTTCATTTGCTCACATTGCTTATACCCTTTGTGAAGTCTTAATCCTCTGCTTATGATATCACCACCTGTTGCCATGGAAATTATTCTGATGTCACAAGCAGAGGACTATTTCTGGTGACGTCATGTTCCTATAGACAGCTCTACAGGAATGCTCCATTGGTGACAAATCTAAAAACCTCCTAAATCATGATTTAAGCAAAATATTTTCTGATATGCCACGCACAAACCAGGCTCCATCACCAGCAGAATCCATGGATAGGATAGACTTGACAGAGGTGGTCTGACAGCAAGGGCTCTTTACTGCCCTCACACAACCTGCCATCATAACAAAGAGGCTGCAACATCATCTTCTAAAACAGTGCAGTGACTGCTTAACCGTTATCTGAAATCTAAAACTTCAGGCAAGAAGTAAAATCGACTACCCAAGTACTGTGTACAGACATGGGGAAAACTGAAAAAAAGTCTCATGCAAATAGACGACCATATATCCACACAAGATGCCAGGCTCAATTCAGCAGAGCACACCATTCTTCAGCTCCACAACTCTATACAATCACTACAAGACCGGGCCGATGATGCCAAGTATGGGAACGCCGCAACAAATCAAAATAACGTCTCTACTGTAATTCTTGATCCTCTCTTGTATCTTCACCATTCGTTACTGCTGGGTAAGTGTCAAAGGCGTGCACCTGCCACAGGAGATTTTTTTGGGGAGGATGAGTCAGCGTCAACAGTGCCACCCACATGGCCAATGCACTGCGCAGTGCACAAGGGTTGGCCATTAGGCACCATTTACTCCTCCTCCTCCATCCCAGTTCTGTTTAGCGGGACAGGTTTAAACAGGAGATAGAGAAAAATAAGGTGAGGCAAGACAGCCGAGGGATGGGATAAGGAAGGATATAAACTGAAAAAGGTATAAGCCAATTAGGGGACAGAGGGAAGAGATTCCTACCCTAAGTGGCCATAAGGCCCCAATCCTTGGGTGGTCTCACAGAAAGAAGAGAGAGAAAAGAGATACGAGAAGAAAGAAGAGATATGAGTAAGGGATAAAAGGGGAAGGATGGAGGTCTCTCCGCCACGTTAAATTGGAAGACCACTGGCTTGTAATAGCTTCAAAATCCTGAGGAAATGAAGACAAGGGAGCAAGGATCCCGCCAGTTCCAGAGGCTACTGTACCAAGGCCCGGAGGAACTAGGATGGCCTTGGAAAGCATGGGCAGAGACTGATCTCTTCCTACCCTTTATCCGTATATGTTTTGAAAATCTTGGAGCATGGACCTCCACAGACTGTCCCTTGGGTTAGGAGAGCAGTCCCGATTAGAGGAGGAATGTGTCCAGACTGACTTTGAAAAGGAGGTGGGAAAAAACAGCTACATGTTTTCCCAAGAGGATACTGACATAGTCCCCACTTCAGGAGAAGAGAAGCACAGGACATCCGTTCCATGAGGAAAAAGAGGAAGGAGGGAGGAAAATCCCATGGACTCTCCTAAGAATGCACTGAAGCAGCTAACAGCCAGAAGATGATATAATCAAGATGATTATCATAGTCAAAAAGGGGGACGTCCCACTGCATAGAGAAGAGAATCCCAGGGAATTCCCTCAGAGATTAGGGTGAAGACCCTACTCGCTGTCCTCCCAGTTTAACACTCTGTGACTTAGAGAAGGAAACAAAGAGCTCTGAGGTACCAGGTGGACTCTGCCTCCAATGGCCTCAAAGAGAGGGAAGGCGAGCAGGGTGGAGGTGGCGCCCAAGAACTGGGGCCTATGAAGGGAAGGTGGGTGGGAATAGGTAACGAATGGTGAAGATACAAGAGAAGATCAAGAATTAGGGTAGGTACATAATTTTCATTTCTTCCCTTGTCAGTCTTCACCATTTATTACTGCTGGGTGAGTACTAAGCCTCCCGGAGGGGACCTGGAACAGCCCTGAGGGAACATATTCCCCAGCCTCCACGGGTGAGATGCGGGGGAGACCCTATAGCGACTAGATCAAGCGATCTAAGGCTGGTCAGGATGAGGAGGTGCCCCTGGCCGGGGACAGAAGACACCCCTGTAAAGTCCTTCTTGCTCTGCGGAAAAAGACGGTCCCACGGAAAACTGAGGAAATCACCCCTATGCTGGGCAATGGGTGACAATCTGGACAGATGAAGCCACGCCATCTGCCTGATGCAGATCGTTGTCCCTACTAGTCTGGACGCCATTAGCACTATAAGATGCCCTTGCCTGATGCCTGCAAGCTCCAGACCCTGTGCAGAGAGGGCAATGACCTGTCTAGAGTCCTCGAATAAGGCACGGATGCCAACACCTGTGCTAGAATCGACCACAGATGCCTGTTGTAGGCAGCATGGTGAGCCTGATGAGAACCTATACAAAGCAACACACGAGCTGAAGAGAACACCCTTCTACCTCACCGGTTGAACTCCACGGTATCCAGATCCGGGGGTCGATCATGCACCAGGCACTGAAGCCCTAAAGGAGTATCTAAGAACTTCATCCTCAAAGGTGGGTGAGGTAGAGAACCTACAGACTCCTGGGAGTGCACCACCTCCTGCAGTCTACCAGAGCTGGAGAAGAGGCAGCTCGAGACTGCCAGGTGGATAGACGCTTCCTGAATGGGACGGCCAGGAGGGCACCACCAGATGGTAAGCACTGAACCTGCCAAGAATGAGCGCATCTCCGCCGGTATTGCTCCATATGATATAAAAGATATGTAACTCTTCCACTAGCCTTGAAAGGAACTACTGATATTCTGTGAAATCAGTGTCGGAGGACAGGTGGACAGATCGTTCCTCTTCCTCAGAGGAGAAAGACAAGGATGTAGAGGAGCTTGAGTGTTCTGGATCCTCCTGTGGTGGGGGAGACAGGCAGAAGACCTGTTCGTCAATGGCTCTCACATACTTAGGGAAGGCCACCTCAGTGGCCCTGAACATACCCCAAGTTAAGGGGCCCATAGGACCCACATGGCCTGGGAGAAGGGCAGGTGTTTGCAGAGGAATTGGGGAAGGGCACCTGACCGAATGTGCCCTGCGTCCGCCAGGGCTCTGAGATCCAGCCACAGGCCCCACCAGGCGGGGACCCGGGGGTTGAACAGGGCAACGAAGGCTGTAAATGTTGAAACAAACCCAGAATGAGCCCTGAGGGAGAATCTCCCCGTGGCATGACTGGGGTTGCATGGAACCTGAAGGAGAACCCTCTGCGCTGCCAACTAAGGGAGCCCCAGAGACCTCGGAGGAGAGGCGGGGTTCAGCACTCTGGCTCCTCCCCACTCCCCGAAGGTCAGTGGCAGGGGGCCTACGCACCTCACCTCGGCCCCTCAAACCTTAGGGTTCTGAAGCTGCCCTCCTCCTTCTACCCGGCAATACGGGGTCCCTCAATTTCACAGGCCCCCCCCAAGGAGGTTGAAGAAGAGGGGGTTCCTGTCCCCACCGGGAGGGGGGGCACAGCAGCACCAGAGATAGCGGCTGCCACGCCCCCCCCAGGAGAACTGACTACACCCAGTCCCCCAGGCCGCTGTCCCGCACAGGTCCCCCAATGCCGGCCATGGCATGAGGAGTCGTCAGACTACTGGCCTGGGAGTCTAGCAGGAACACTGGGCCGCCTGGTGCCGCATCCCAGAGGACTCTCCGACTCAAGGAGTTGGGTTGCCAGTCAGACTGACTCTGGGTCATCCTCCTCCGAAGAGGAAGGGACCAGGCAGACCACCGCTAGTGACCCCGGAGAGCCTTTAGTGATGGCGCTGCAGGACACGGCACCACCCACAGCACTGCGGCGGGCGCGATCCGGAAGGCATCAGAAGGCAGTGCCGAGGGTCTGCCAGTGCCGGGCCCAGCAGCTGTGGGCCGTGACACTGGGGAGCCTGCACCTCCATGGAGGTGGCTGTCGGCAGTGCTGACAATCCGTCCGATGGGACAGAGTTGTTCCTCCGCACCACAGACGAAATCTCCTCGACAGCAAGGCAGGAGTCCGAAGACTTCCTCCTCAATGGGCCATACAGACCCAGCAGGGGACCTGGAGGAGAGGTCAAGAGATCCGGCCTTGGCGACCCGTGAGCGACACCATTCTCCAAAAGTTGGTGAAGCCCTGCCAACTTTGAACACATGTATTTCCAAGACATGGCGGTCCATGGAAA
The DNA here is from genome assembly GCA_016271365.2 of Neoceratodus forsteri. Taxonomy (NCBI): domain Eukaryota; kingdom Metazoa; phylum Chordata; order Ceratodontiformes; family Ceratodontidae; genus Neoceratodus; species Neoceratodus forsteri. The sequence goes on along the minus strand of CM057453.1, from coordinate 914,753,175 downwards.
AGCAGGTGCCACAGTTGTCCATGTCATGACTGGGCCCCAGGCATCACAGGCAGATGTCACGTCAGTCCGAAAAAGAAAAATGCTGGCCACAGGGGCACCGACACAGGGGGGCACGGCATGCTTTGGATTTCTTCTTATGCCCCGAACCAGACATGATGCAAAAATAACAACAAATTTACAGAAAAAAGACTCTGCACCGTCTAGTGAAAATAATGGAAAGGTCTTACCAATGATAACGGTGCCAAGTGGGCTAGAACTAGGATGGAGAGATGCACTGTCAAAAACAGGTCAGATGATGCAGGCGAAAATTAGTCACTCATGCAGCAAGTGCTACCTCGATGGCGGGAGAAACAGAACTGGGACAAGAAGTCTACAACGCCCAACAGCCAACCCTTGTGCGCTGCGCAGTGCGTCGGCTATGTGGGCAGCGCCTTTAGCACCTACTCCCACCCCCCAACCCCAAAAAAAGGTGGGTGCATGCCTCCGGCACTTACCCAGCAGTAATGAATGGTGAAGACTGACAAGGGAAGATCTTGAGATTGTACAATGTGCCTGAAGGAGCAGAGGGCACTGACATGCTGACTTTCGTTCAAACACTATTCCACACAGCCCTCCCACCCTGACCTTGGAGTCTGATACAGCCCACCATGCATTAGGTCCAAAACCAGGCCCTCGACCCATTATGGTGCATTTTCTCAGATATTCTGAGAAAGAAAAAGTACTGCACACCGCTTGGCAACAAAAAGTAGTTCAGTACCAAAACACACCAGATATATGTCAACAACGACTACTCAATTTCTGTGCTGTAATAGCACAAACAATACATTCTCATAATGAAAAACAACATAATATCAAATTCAGAACTTCTTATCCAGCCAAAATGACTACATTCTTTGAATCAGGGACATAAACCGTTAAGATTGTGGAAACGGCTGCTGCTGAATTCTCCAGCAGAGGCATTAAGGTTGACCCTCCCCCACCTCACAGCGACTCTGGCTTCAAAGTTATCTCCGCATGCTTGGAAAAAACAAGGCAAGAACATATCTTGATTGCAACACCGCCAGCAAGCCAAAGAAGCCATACAGGATATTGTGACACACTTGCAGTCAACTTCACAGAAGGACGACATTCAACCCCCTCCCTCCACAGACTGAACTGAGACACTAGCAAGTTGATATTTTGTAAGCCATCTTTACCATGCCAGGCCACATGTGAGCTGTGGTTTATCCCCTTAGATTCCCTAATTGCTGTCTCCCCCCTTTTTTCTCTCTGTGACTGACAGATCTCCCTCTTTCCCCCTTCCTGGTCCTCTGGTTTGGGTCCTCCCACTCCCTATTGATGGGTAATTTATCTGCACACTGAGCGGCTCTGGCTGGGGCATTGGGCCAGAAAAACCCATGACTTGTGATTCCCTCGTCCCTCTGCACTGGTGGTAACATTTCCTAAGAGGCTCCTCGAGGCTCTGTGACTGCACACCACTCTTTGTGAGTTCGTGGAGCGCCAGAGTACTGCGTCATGGCTGTGGGCCCTCAGCTTACTTAACTGATTTAGCGGACCATTAGGTGTCTGCTCCCACCTCCACTGATGCACAGAATTCTCACGCTGAGCCTGGAAGAACTGCCATACAGGTAACTCCATACCACTCGTAGCACTGTGGAGGGGCGGGCTGCACCATCACAGCCGTAGCTATGATGTCATTTTTAGGACAGATAGCTCCCCTATTCAATCCACCTCTCTGGTGTTGGGATCCTGGTGGAGCTGCTCAAACACTTAATCATTAGGGGCAGGGGTCTGGCCTGTGAAGTAACGGAATGGGGGTGAGTGCTATCTCATGAGGGCTGGGGGCTGTGATGGGGGCAGGTTGCACTGGGACTGCTAAAATAATGGTGGGCGGTTGAACATTTCCCTCATTAAAGATTCGGGCTATACCTCTGTAACCTCCGTTACTCGGGTTACTAGAATCCCAGTAAGATCTAGTCGTAGGCAGGAATAGGCAGCTAGTGAAACTCCAGTTAAATGGATTTCACTATGTCTTGCTCTGTTTTCAGACTCTGCTGAGCTAGAGCTATGACATCATTTAGAACTGTCGCAGCTGCATAAGCCACACTGGAATGTTGCAGATAGGGAAGTTAGGATAGAATGTTGGGGAATCTGAAGCAGTTCAGTAGTAGTCTGTAGTAGAGTGTTGAAGAGGTGTGCTGCAGCTGCAGGCCCTCACAGCCCTTAGTTCTGCCAAATAGCTATTTTTTCGTCAGAGGTGTGTGTTCTCACTTGAAGAGGAACACAAGAACAGCCAAGTGGAGTGGTAGAGACCGCCCAGGATTAGGGCCCCATCCCCGCGGGATGGGGAAGGACTACTACTTCCAGGGCAATCCCCTGGTCTGACTAGAGGGGAAGAAGCTGCCTATCTTAGGTTCGTGCTGAGGCACCAGAAGTTTTGATGGGATTGCTTTGAAGAAGAAAAAGCCTGTGGGGCACCTGCAACCAAGGGTGAGTCTGCTCTGGTAAAGGGCCAATGTGTTTTCACCTGAGACAAGATGAAGTTAATGACTGTTACTGTGGGCCTGGGAAAAGACAGCCAAGTACAGTTTTGAAAGTTGTGGGAATTGGACTGCTTAACTCTGTGGGGGTCTAGAGAAATGGACACAGCCACTATTTAAGTATGTTTCAAGTTCAGCACAAGTGGGATGGAAGAACAGTAGATTAAATGTGACATACATTTATAGAGAATCTACACAGTACAGTGTTTTCAAGGATGAGATGTTAAAAGTCCAGAGAAATGGCTGGGTATGAATTAAGGGAGAGAGAGAGGTGGGAGACCTCCCATCAGTAGTAACCAAATTCACCTCTACGGGTTTGCTTTGGGACACCTGTTGCTTTCTCTCAGATATTTGGTCAGTGCCTGAGGAAAGTACCCAGACGTGGGATTGGCAAAGAAGATTCCCTGATGGAGCCAGAAGTGCTCAGAGGTGGTTTAGGGAGCCACCGAGAAATGTTCCATGCTATATGGAAAGTGTCCAAGGGCTGGCATGAGAGCCGAGCTATGGAAGAAAGGTAGTCCAGAGGGCTGGCAAGGGAGCAGAGCCAGGAAACTGAAAAGAGTTGAGTTAGGGCTCAATGCCCAGAGTGTTTCAAACCTGAGGGTTTCGTTGTAAAGAGGATGTGTCTGATCTCCATAAACCTGCATTACCAGGAGTGTAGCCCCATCTATGCTTTGTTATTCTGTTGGATGTGAATAAAAGCCACAATTTAGAATACCAACTTCTGGTATTGGATATTACAGTTATTGCTTCCTGTGTCCGAGTTATTTGGGGCCCCTGTGCAGAGTTGCCAAACCTAACCAACATGCCGAGTGACACCTTTCTCCCCAAGTTTCAACTTATAAAATGGAGGCACCGCGTCATAGGACCCAGGACCTCAACCTGTTCACTAGTTACGAGGCAGGGGTAGTAGCCCCTCAGTTACGCCGACTAGGGGTTACACCTCCACCAGTGGTAACCACTAGATCAAATACCGACAGGCACAGATGCTCCTCCACTGCACTTGCTGTAAACAATCTACTTTTTGCTAGGGGCATTGAATCGCCCTCCAAACATAAAAGTAACATGAAATGCTGTGATAAATTAAATCATTACCCACCAGTTGTCTTAAGCTATTCTCAAGATCTCGCTAGTACTGAGCTAGCTTTGGGCAGGCCCAAAAAGTGTGGGTCATATTAGCCAATGGTTCTCCACATCCCCTCAACATGTGCCATAACCTGCTGGTAAGAACTTAATTAGTTTGATAGGTGTATTAAAGAAACAAACTCTACATTTCCATAAAATTTGACCCAGTATGAGGCCTGAGAGGCTTTCATGGATGGTAGAATTGGTTCCAACCACTCTTCATATGTCATATGTATATTTAATTCTAGGTTCCAAGCATTTAATACATCTCTTGTAGAATCTAGACCTATCAGATGGGTATTTTCCAGTCCTCTGATGGCGCCTACAAAAGACATCATTGAGGGACAGGGTTTGGGAGGGCATCTTGAGGCGATTTTTTCTGGAGGAGAAACATTCTCATCTGTAAATATCTATAATGAATGAGAATTTGGGAGATGGAAAGCAGCCTGTAAAGAAGCAAAAGTCACCATCCCCGCATCCAGAAACTGGTATATCATTGATAGTCCCCTAATATGCCATTCTCCAAAAGCATGGTCCATTTGTGCTGGGATAAAATCTCTCACTTACTAAAAGTCTAAAAATAATAAAAATGTCTTCTAAAGCTGAGAGTGCCCTTATATCATACCATGTTTTAGGTATCAATGGTGCCAAAAGTGAAATTCTATACTTTGAGGGAAGAAAGAGGAGCAAACACTATTGGGAGGATATTAAATAAGTCATTTAATAAAAATTCAATATTTTTCCAAGTTGGGTTCATCTGACTATTAAGCCAGATCATTACTGTTTTGTGTTACTGCTCTATGGTATTTCCTCAGATTTGGGATGCTCAGGCCTCCTTTATCGATCAGTAATTTTAGTAGTGACCATCTGATTCTTGGTTGTCTACCAGCCCATAAAACCTAGACATCAGTCTGTTCCACAACACAAAAAATAAAACGGGCTGGGGTGAGAGGCAATGTCTGGAAAAATACAATATCTTAGGGAAGACTGTCATGCTTTGTATTCTTGAACAGCATGGTAATAAGAGATGCACCAAGTCCCCATCAAATTTTCTATCTCTAGGGATAATGGTTCCAAATTAAGGAGCTCCAGGTGTTCTACATTATTAGGAATACTTACCCCCAAATATTTTAGTTTATTATTTCCCATCTGGCTGGCAGGAGTTGTTTCAGATTTTGGGTAGGGGAGAAATTCAAGGCTAAAATCCCGCTTTCTGTATATTTATTTTATAGCCAGAGATGGCAGAGAAAAATGAATTGCCTCTAGTGTGGCTAGAATAGAACTTTCTGGCTCCAGCAGTGTCAACAATAAATCATCAGCATACAAGGAGAGGGAAAAGTCCCCCCCACCAAGTGGTGTGCCTTGGATCTGCGCATGTTGGCTTATGATTTTGGCTAAAGGTTCTATTAAAGAGTGAAGAAAAGTGGTGACACAGGGCAACCCTGTCTAGTCCATCTGTTAAGAGGGATTAGTGTTGACAACTGTCCATTTATTTTTATATAAGCCTTGGGGGAGAAATATATTTGTTGCATTAAGTCTATAAACTCCACTGGGAGCCCAAATTCGGTCAATGACTTCTTCAAGAAGGGCCACCTGACCCGATCAAAGGCTTTGTCAGCATCAAGGCTCCTATACCTCCAAGAGACATACCTATCCCTTGTAGAACATTCCAAACTTATCAAGCTGGGTTTTTCAGCAGAATACTCTTCCTCCTATAAAGGTGGGTGAAGACATGGAGTGTCCGTCCTTATACCGAAGACAGACATAGTTTGAACCAAGGCAAGTGTGGCACGACCCTGAAGGTTGCCTAGTCATGGTGCAAGGAAAACTGTTTAGCTAGGAGTCACCCTTGCTAATTTATATCTACCCTGGGTTGACACCCCACTGTTATATCTCTCCTAGATCGCATAGTCACTTATACGAAGGAATTCTCATGCTAGCTGGTGATTTCAGTATCATGTTTGATCATGACCTAGACTCACCCAATCCGTCACCCCTACACAACCTTCTTCTCACAAATTCCTTAACAGGCTTACCCGAAAGTCAGCTGGGTCAACCTCTGGTGTACCCTACACTCCCACAACACGGCTATACTCACGATTCTGCAGTACACTGTACCTACTTCAGGATAGATTGTTTCACTCAAGTTGCTCATACCACTAGAGTCACCCAATATATAGAGATATATTCCTCTCAGACCACTCCCCTTAAAGGAAAGTTGTGCTAATCTGAATCCCCCAAAGCCTCACCTAGCCCCCTCAGTTAGGCTTTTCACAGCTAAAACTTTTTTTTTTTTTTTTTGTGTTTTAACTTACTTTACTTTCTTGTTGTAATGTCTAGGATTCGGCAACATGGTGGATGCTGCATGGTTCCATTTCATGTGAAAGTGCGGTTCTGCACCGCTCACTTCAAAACAAGTGTATTGAAGTGAGCTGTGCGCCACTGCACGTTCACATGAAATGGAACCGCACAGCGTCTGACTTGTTGCTGAATCCCAGTCTTTACAACAAGAAAGCAAAGTAAGTTTAAACACTTAAAAAGTTTTGGCTTGCAAAAGCCTAATCGGGGGGGGGGGATTCAGATTAGCACAGCTTTCCTTTAAGCATATATTAGGACTCTGGACTAGAAAAAGGGGCCACTCACTGGTGCTTAAATACTTGCTTACTAAAATCCCTTCCCTTTTGCGACTTCTTAAAACAAAAACTAGAGGAAATTTTACAGGAGAACCCAGATCCCAGGACCTCAAAGGCAATCCACTGGGACACAATGAAGGTTACACTGTGAGGACACCTTATAAAGTATGCTGCAACACTAAAAAAATGACAACAAGTCTATTAGAAAACCCTAGAGGAAACCCAAAGTTTCCTTCAACAGGAGCACCAACAGGTGGATAGGTCAGTAACAGACCAAACAGTTAAGATCAAACAAGACCTAGACAGACCGTACCAGGATAAAGAAAGACAGCACTCATTTTCTTCAGCAATAATTTTATGAGGTGAGTGCTCAATCTACCTGTCTTTAGCATACCAGTTAAGAAAACAGCACAAACTGGTGACAATAACAGCAACTGAACATCCCAACAAAGGAGAGCGCCTCTCCAGATATCAAGAAATAGCAAAAGCATTCCAGTGTTACTATGAGACCTTGTACTCCGAAGAACATCCCCAACAGCAAGAAAGCACAGACTCCTTGTGGCCTCTAAAACTTCTGTGTTTATCCCTTGAGACTGGAGCCCTGTTATTACAACCCATTACACCTGAAGAGTTATACAGTACAATATGACAATCTAAAACCATGAAAGCCCCAGTCCATGACAGCTATGAAGCAGAAGTTTATAAACAATCCAAGAAATTAGTTATCCCCTAATGCATTCGTACCTACATCGAGTGCTGCAGGAAGAGACCCCTCCATTGCCCTCACGCAGCAATATCAGCTATCCCCAAGCCCGAGAAAAATCCTTTCCACTGTCCTTCTTATTGCCCCATCTCTGTCCTCAATTCAGACTATAAATTCTTTATGTCAGTCCTTGCAAAGAGGATTGATCGGCTCCTGCCCTCTCTTCTCTAGAGGGAAAAAACTGGATCTGTCCACTTTTTCACCACCACGAACAACATTTGCCACACTGATGAACGTGCCCCCGTGCTGTGACGTTGAGCAAGGGAGAGCATGGGGACGGGCCCCATTGAAATAAATGGAGCTCCACTTTTTGTGCAATTTAATACCACATGATGGCCAGTTGGAGATTAATGAAGGACACCGCTTGACTAACAATTTAGCTGAGCGGTGTCCTTCATTAGTCTCCAACTGGCCATCATATGGGATTAAATCACACACAAAGAGGAGCTCCAATCATTTTAATGGACCAGTTCCATGCTCTCTTGCTCAACATCACAGTGCAGGGGCATGTTTGTTGGAGCAATGAAATAAAGGAATCGGCTGGAAAGGTTTCTCGGGTGGGGAGATACAATCCCTTTATAGCAAAATAACCAAACTTGCACCACTGAAATTGCAATTACTGGACTTGCACCACATTGACCCAGAAACAGCAGAGTGAATGCTGACAGTGCCAGTCTGACTGCTCTGAGCGCCGGCAGGTTGATATGACATCGGGATTCCTCAGGGATCCAGAGCACGAGGACTCTGATTTCCCATGTGGGCACCCCAGCCCATGAGACAGGCATCGGTCGTGAGGACAACCGTCAGCTCGGGACAGACAAATGGGATCCCTTCCTGCAAACGTGCTAGGATGGTCCCCCATTGGATAGCATCCCACATCTTCTGGGTCACCATGGCCAGCTGATGGAAATGACCATGGCTCTCAGTCCACTGGCTGGCCAACCCCACTGAAGGGGCACATACACCGGGCCCATGGGACCATGGCAGTGCAGGCTGCCATGTACCCCAGAAGTCACAGGAAGTTCCGGCAGGCACAAGTGCCCAACCAGAAATGACTGAGCAAAGAGAAGAGAACCTCCGCCCTGTCCACCGTGAGCCTGGCTCTGGCTCTGCAAGAGTCGAGTTCTGCCACGATGAAGCAGATCACCCAGTAGGGTACTTTGCTCTACTTGGTCTCGTGACCAGGAGACCAAGATCGATGCAAGTCTGGAGGGCCCGATCCCTGGATCTCTCCACCTCCTGTCTGGAGGAACCCGCTATGAGCCAGTCATCGAGATAAGGGTACACTCTGACCCCTCAACACTGAAGATGGGCTGCCACCACTGCAACGTATTTGGTGAAAACCCAGGGGGCCGATGACAGGCCGAAAGGCATGGCTCAGAACTTGAAGAGGGCTCCCTCCGCTCGAAAGCGGGGGAACCTCTTTTGAGACAGATGAATTGGGACATGAAAGAATGCGTCCTGAAGATTCAGAGAGCAGAACCAAATGTTCTGCTTGAGAGATGGTATGATCTGAGACAGAGTTACCATCCTGAAAGTGCGGGACCTGAGAAATTGGGTTCAGGTCGTGCAGATCTAGAATGGGGTGCCAGCCCCCCTGTCCGTTTTGGGACCAGGAAGTACTTGGAAATGAACCCTAGGTTGACAGGGAAGTCCGTGACTCTGGCCACCACCTCCTTACGGAGGAGTTGGGCAATGTCGTCTCGGAGAGTTGACTGAGTGTACGGACACCATTTCCTTCCACGGGCACATGTTCGGGCTGGTGGTACTGCTGCTCAATTCCAGAGGCAGGTCCTGGCCAACCACTTCTAAAACCCACCTGTCCGCTGTAACAGTGGACCAGGCAGAAAGGAAGTGGCAGAGATGGCCCTCACGGAAGAACCCAGAGCTGCTATGATAGGTATGGAGGTGGCCACCCCATCCCATCACTGGGCAGGTTTGGAGGAGGAGGATTCAGTTTGGGGACCACTTGAACCTCGTCCTCTGGGTTTATGGGCCGCCAGGGGCCCAGACTTGGGCTGAAGGTGCCAAGGTTAAGCCTGCTGCTGATGCTGCCCTGACTGGAAATGGGGTTGCTTGGCTGCAGGGGTAGGGTGCCGAAAAGGCTTTTTCTTCTACTTTTTGGAACCCTGGGATTCCTTCTGAGCAGAAGTAACAAAGTTCAAAGGTGGCATTGGACTGTTTGATGCGTTGGAGGTGACCGTCCACACCTGGGCGAACAGGTCGGTACCAGGAAAGAAATGTCCGTCAGCTTGTGCTGGGTGTCCACCATGAAGGTGGAAACCATGACCAAGCTCCCGGCGACAGATGAGTAACCATGACTGCCACTGAGCTGGCACAGGAATTTCTGAGGTCCAAGGCCATCTGGAGTTGCTGTTTTGCAACCACCTGACCCTGGTCACAGACCTGCTTGACCGTGGTCTGGAGGTCTGCAAGGGGGTGAGGTAGAAGCTCATCGAGAGAGCCCAGTAGGGCATGAGAAAAATGTGCCATGATGGCGAATGGCTTGCCTGGTGGAGGCCCAGCGAAGAGGCAGCATAGACTTTTCGCCGAGTGGTTAAATTTTGGATTCTTTGTCTGGAGGTCTATTGGTGTCTCCAGACACCTGGGCACAGACCCAGTCACCAGTCCCCAGCTGAGGGATGTTCTGTGAATCCCAAAGGAAACAATGGGCATCGATACTATGCGAGCCATGTGGGCTGAAGGCGCTGGCAGGAGGCAGGTGCTGCCACAGCTCCAAAGCCAAGCTGACAATGGCTCTCCACCACTAGAAAGGCCTCCATCAGTGAATCCCTCGTTTGAGGATATCAGTGAGGGGTATTTGGTCTATTTCTGAATGGGTTCTAAAGGCATTCTTGTGGATTCAGAGATGAGGTGGAGGATGCCCATGAAGGAAGAAGGGCCTTCCTCTGTAGAAAGACTACCGATGGATTCCTCGTCCAATGGGCAAGAATGTAGGTCAGAGTCCTTGGACTCCGAAGAGTCCAGATAAATCAGCCGGCCACCAGAGTTGCCCGAAACCTGCCTGGAACTATCAGGCATGAGGGTGACGGACAGCCTACATAGTAGGCCCGGAACAGGCCGAGACTCCTTAGAAGGAGCTCCTGAAGGAGGCTGCTTCGGTGATGGCTCCACCACAATTTGTGGAGAGACCGGTTTTGGCCTAGCCGGAATGGTCTTGACAGACTCCGCGGGCGGAGGAACGGTGCGGACTGGCTCCTGAAGAGTAGGCATTGGCCTAGGAGGCGACAGCCAAGTAATGGCTGGAGTAGAAGCTGGGGCAGACTTCTGGTCGGTCATAAGTAGCTGCTGCCACATTAAATCTTCATAGCGTCGACAAGAGTTTCTGTTGAAGCCTCTCCTCATTTAAGAAGAACAAGGAAAAGTGGCAGTGGCACTGCTTCTTGCAGCACTTATGTGCTTTCTTCAGCGTCTGTTGAAGAGGTCTGACACCTCGACTTGGACCGTCAGGAGGACCAAAGAGGTCATTCAAAAGGAGCTGGGGAGAACAGCAGCTCTTCCTGGTCAGGGACCAGGACCACGAGGGGATTTCCAGCAAGCTAGGTCTCCTCCTCGGTGGCAGGAAGAACAGAGGTCCTGAATAAGGAGCTATTGGCCTCTTCAAGTGATGACAGGGTTGAGAATAATCTCAACCAGATCGTTGTCCTGCATCTGAGCCGGCTGGCCTGACAGGGTTACCATGAAGCCAGCGGCCAAGGTCGCAACCTTGATCAAAGTCGAGACAGCAGATTTCTGGGACCGAGACCTCTCACGGTCCCAGGAACGTCGTCGACAAGACAAAGTTTCCTTAGGCTCCTTGCCCTTTTTACAGGATCGAGAGCGGAGTGCCAGAGGACCCCTCCCTGGTGGAAGGGACTGACAACTCCCGAAAGGAGCCTGAGAAAGTGGAGCCCAAACTGAGTGGGACGAAGATGGACATGGAAGAGGACCAATCTGCAGCCCGATCCACCTCCTCTTCGAAGGTCTTCATCTGTTTGAGCTGCTTGGTGGAGCCCACAGCCGTGGAGACCGCCTAATGGGCTTTTTTGGATTTGAACGGCTGATTCCGTTTTTCAGTCTGCCCAGTTGCAGTCATGTGAGATGATCATCCAAAACGTTTGGATAAAAAGTGTGACACATTTTGCACGCCTAGGCGTGTCCCAACACCCAGGCAATAAAGCATACGAGACATGTGGGTGGGTGCAAGACAACTTTGCCCGCATGGGCTGCAGTGAAACTGGGCAAGGATTTGTCCTACATCAAGATCGAGATCGCAAAGTTGATCAGAAGAAAAACTCATAATGAAGTTTAGTTTTGGTAAATCCAGAGATTTATTCACCAGGACCTACGGTAAGGTGTAAGCTTATAAGAAGGAACCTGAATCTTCCAGCGAAAGGAAGATCTGGCATCAAGGGCAGAGCGAGGTATATTCCACCAGAGTGGGTGGAAGGAGCCAGCTTTTAGACCTCTTGGCAAGAATCTTAAAGGGAAAGGACATGCCAAACAGTGTGGACAGAACAACATATCCACAATCCTAGAATGCATGTGCCATGTCATTGCACAGCCAGGTAAACTGCGGACCTTCCCTCCCCTCCAAAACACAAACAAAAAACAAATTTTTTCTTTTTCTCACAAAATATCAGTGTCTTGGGACTCACCCAGGTAACACCTTCACACCCATTGCTTCAGCAAGAGGTTTTTTTTTTTTTTGGTCTTTTTGTTATTTTTTATAAAAAAACGCCCCTTGTCTGTCTTGGGACTCACCCAGGTATCACCTTCCCACCCAGTTGCTGAGGTAGTTAATTTTTTTTTTTCAACTATATGCAACAAAGAACACCCAGTTAGTCCTTCCCATCCAGGCAACAGGCCCTTCAACTTGGAACATACACACTCCGAGACCAGCTTTTGCTTCTTGGCACACAATCAGGACACACAAGATAAGGCACACACCTGCAAACCCTTTCATTTACACAGTTCTTGGAAAAAGGTTTCTGTTTTTTTACTCTTTTTTTAATGAATCCAGCTTTTCTCGGGATATACTGCAGGTCATAGTCCTTCCTACCCGCTCTCACCCCTTTCAATTGTTTCTACACAAGGTCTGTCTTAAAAATATTTTCTTTTTTCTGTTTTTTTTTTTTTTTTTGTCTTTTTTGTAATAAATGCCAGCTTTTCTTGTATAAATATACCTAGGTGGTCCTTCCCACTCACTTCCACCCGTTTCACTTGTTTCCCCACAGGTCTCTGTCCAAGTTTTTTTTTTCTTTTTATAATAAATGTCCACCTTTTCTTAGGTAATATACCCAGGTGGTGCTTCCACTCACTCCACTATTTTCACTAACTTTTCCCATAGGTGTTCCCCAAAAGTTTTTCTTTTTTCTGTTATTTTCATTTTTTTTTTTTTTATAAATTTCCAGCTTTTCTTGGGTAATACCCAGGTCGCGGTCCTTCCCATTCTTTAGTTTCACCCCTTTTAACTTTTCTGTAGTATTATGCCATAGGCCCCTTTTTATTTCACTTACCAGACCTTTTTTTAGCTCAGTATTTTGTGTTTTCATTTGGCTCTGCTGCTTCAGTGACTGCCATGTTGCTGCATTTTTTTTTTCTCCAAACCACTGACTGCCTGAAGCATGTTTTCTGCCACCCGGCTCTACCTTGTTTCCTGCTGCTGAAACTGCGTCACTTAGTTGGTGTTTTCTTTCTTTCTTTTTTTTTTTTTAAACCAGTTTCAGGATCATTTGGTAACCCTCTGGCTGTCACACCACCATCCTTGAAGTTGCTGCCCGCCCATTACTAGCGGGTGCTCTAGGAGTTGTTGCTGTCGTGAAGTTCTCTTCGTTGGCTGCTCCGGCACCTTGGCTCTTCCCTCATCCTGCTCTCCTCAGCATCTCCCTGCGTGCTGCTGCCTGCATGTCTCTCGTCCTCCACATGAGTTGTTCTCAGGAGAGCAGTGGAGGGAGACGAGCCACACTAGACCACCAGGAATGTACAGCAGAAGGAAAGGGTCAAGAGATCCAAAAATAAAAATGGCACTCCTTATAGCACAGTGGCCAGTGCCATATATGGCACTGGCCACTGCAGAGCTATCTAAACAGGATTGTCCTACCTGGGGCAGAATTTGCAGAGGAGGGCTTAAAAAAAATTAAAAATTAAAAAATAAAATCACATAATTCACACAATCTCCCCAAATTTTAAGCCCTGATTTTCGCTGCCCACACTTCAACATCTGCTTTCCAAGACAATTATGCCCCATTCAAGTATACAACGATACAAGACTTTAACTGATGGGTGCACTGCCCCTTTCCCTGAAACACAAAGTGGAGGTAGTATGGATGGTGACCCTTCCCAGAGCATTATACCTATTTAAAAATGTCTCAACTGCCATACGGAAGCACACCTGGCATTCCTGTTACATAGTGATTTCCATATTTATTTGGGCCGGCCAGCCAGCGACCACGCGTAAATGTGCGCCAGTAATTTCTCCCTAAAAATGCAGATGGCCTAGAGCTGCCAAGTCTTCAGTTATACTACTGGGTGGCCCATCTCTATTTTCTTCTTCTCAGACATTCAGAGAATAACCATGCGGCCTAGCTAGACATAGAATGAGCAGTATTCCCCAAGTGTCAATTCATATGGTACTTATTTCCTTGCTCACCCTCTGCAGATCTCATACAGCACCTAAACTCTTGGTTAAGCTTTCAGGCACAGACCTGGCAAACCCTCAGGAAGTAACTGCATTTAACTCCGTTTCTGCCTCTTTCATGTGCTATCTCCCAACTTGAAAACTTCCAGCCCCTTACACTAGATGAAGGGTATTTACATTGGGAAAGATACTCTTTGCAATACATCTTTCAACTTCTGTTGGATAACATAGTGCAACAGTTTTCTACCTTACAAGCCCGATATAAGCTACGACAATCAGAGTTTTACCATTATCTCAAACTCCAACACTACATCCTATCCATTCCAATAGCAGTCCACATCCCAGAACTCCATCCCCCAATAATCACCTATTCCATTGACTTTTTGCATTCTGGGGAGGGCCCACATACAGTATGATATTCCAGCTATACCAGCACTTACAATCAAAAGCAGGAAGGGACACCCTTGATGTAGCGGCGGATGGGAAGAAGAGATGAGCCAACAGTAACAAGGGAACAGGCCTGCCAAGCTTCTGTTAAAGTAGCAAGCTCTCACCAATGGAGAGAATATGCCTGGAAGCAGCTGATTAGGTTCTTTCGAACACCAGTGATAACAGCTCATTACCTTCTCACTCTCTCCTCGGCATGCTGGAGAGGATGTGGGGAACCTAAAGCCACCAATTATCACATCATGTGGGCTTGCCCTTACTTAAAGCCTTTCCTACTTGACCTCAAGAAGAAGCTTTCTGAATTCTTTGGTAAACCCATCACATTTTTCCCCAACACAGTATCTCCTCCTTCAATACTCAAAGTGCCTGAACGATAGCATATCTCGCTATCTCCTCAGGAACTTTATGACAGTCGCCAAAAAAGCAATAATAAAATGCTGGCTTACTCCTATAATTCCAAATGTTGCTTTTTGGAGGCAGATGGTCAATGCTATCTACCAGATGGAAAAGATAACTCACTCACTTAATGACTGTGAGGAACAATGTTTCTCACAGGAATGCATGGCTCCTTCACACCATTTATTTATTTATTTATTAGCGTTCATGACTGGGTAAGTACATTAGCAGTAACCCCTGCCTATTTTCAGGCACAACCCACGAGTGTACAAAATACAATCTTTCCAAACAGTCACAGGTAGCACGCAATCAGAACATGACAGCTTCCGACAAGTATCCATGTAGGAATAGTTGAAAATTATACATACGAGCAAAAATCATCCACGAGGGATGAAAGTCAAATGGGCAAGCCCAGTGATACTCTTGGAGTACTGAGAAGCAGTAGTACAGGTAAGAAAAAGCAAGAGCAGAAGGTCAAGCGAGGTTAGTTACAGTCACAAGTATCAAGTGCACAGAGGTGAGTGAGAAAAAAGTACAGTTTTAAAGGAGGCGTGAGATAAGGAGCACTTTAAGTGGGAAGGCAGGGAATTCCAGCATTTGGGAGCGAAATGAGAGAAAGCTTGTTCCCCCATTTTAGTTGAGCTGTACAGGACAGAAAGTAGCAGAGCCAGGAGGACCTCAGAGGCAGGTGTGATGCACGGGGAAAGCATAGCCCCTAGAGAGCCAGGATGGCGATATCTAGTCAAGGAGTCAACGAAACATTCCTGTGAGTAGGAGTGACAGGAACTGGGTGACAGACACTGCAAGGCAGAGTAAAGCAAACAGTGGTGCGTAAGGGGACTGATAGGGCAAATCTGCAAATAATGTTGTAAGTGGTGTCCCACTTTCAGAGAACACAGACACTCGCCTGGGAAAGGATAGAGAGAGCATATAGTAGCCTGGGGAGCAGGACCCCCCCAGCTACAGAGATCCTGGCAGCAGGGGTTAAGGAGTGACGCATGCAATAAGCCGCACCAATCTTGAAGTTAATAGATTTGCATACCCTCGCTTGTGTGAGAGGAGAAGTCAAGTATGGGATACCCCACCCTGGTCCCTTAGGAAGCACAAGAAATGTTACCAGAGTGAACCTAATTTTGGATAACCAACTGCAGCATTCTACCCAACCAAGGATATTCTTAGTATTAAAAGTGAACTCTGGACAGGAACCTGATTGGCTCTGTTCCAACCCCCTCCCCACCCCTTGCGTGCGTTTCTGTCCCATCCCAGCCAGACCTCAGGGCAGCTAGAACTCACTGCTTAGACTTTTTTGATGCAGTTATGATGCCTGCAATAATGGTGACCATCAATAAATGCTACAACCTCCCCCTCCAAGCTGTCCCTATGGGGGGGTACAGAGGTCTTTTTAACAGGTTGCAGAAAGTCATTTTAAGATTATTTTGCAAAAGCTGTATATTTATTTAAAAGTTTCACCAAGAAGACATACTGAGCAAATTACTCATTTTCAGATGCATCCTGGGGGGAAGGAACAAAGGGCAAAAATACAATACAAAGAATACAATGATAGTAACAATGCATGTCAAGTGGCTAATAGCAATTGCAAAAAGATAAGTGCTTACAATAACAGGTACAAAGCTAGGCTCCCAGTATAAGGTGTTTGTAACAATGAACCCATGCAGATTTAGCACAAGGGGAACAGTGAGTAGAAGTATAGTAACGGGAATGCTAAGGGTGTTGGGAGCAGTTGCAGGTAGGGGAGGTAAAGGTCCGAACGAGGGAAGAGAGGGTACTTCTATGAGGGGTATTTCATATGGAGGAGGAAAGAGTTCCAGAGCTTGGGGAAGCAGGAGAAGGATGCCTGGCCTACAGATGAAGTCCTGGAGGAACTGCAAGGGTGCGAGCATTACTAATCCTACGGGGGGGAGAGGAATAAGGAGGGGGTGAGGTAAGAGGGGAGTACACAGAACCAGACTTTACCAAGGAAGCTGACACAATGAGCCAGGCAATGATCATTGAGAGAAGGGAGTGCTAGAGATTGATATAAGGAACAGTGGTGAGCAAGAGGGGGCAGTCGAGTAAGCGACAGAAAAGAATGGAAGAGGTGTCTAATCTGGCTAAGGTAGTTTTGGGGTGGCACTAGACCACATCACCACAGTCAAACATTGGAAGGATCGCTCTATGGTGAATTTCTCGTCGGACCGCAAGGGAATGCACCCATGATTCACGTGAAAGGCTCCCAGTTTGGGGAGCAGTTTTTTGTGTATAGCATCCATGTGGCCAGAGAAATCAAGGTGTTTGTCAAGCCAAACCCTGAGGTACCTGAATGAGGTAATATCTTTCAATATGAACCCACCTAGGGTGTGGAATGAGAGGAGGGAGAGGAGCCTAGAGAGTCTCTGCCTTGTGCCAAAGGACATGGAGACAGTCTTCTTGGCATTCAGAAACAGTTGGAGCATAGCCAGTGCTGGACACTGTCGAAGTCCTGCTGAAGACTGGACGCCACTACAGGAGTGGAGGGAACAGACATGAACAGTATGGTGTCATCTGCATACATGTGAATGGATGCAGATCAGCAGACCGAAGAGAGATCATTAAGGAAAACGGAGCACAAAAATGGGCCAATGACTAAGCCTTGTGGGACCCCAGTGTTGATAGGGAGTGGCTGAGAATGTGAGTCCCTAATCCTGATTGATTGTAATCTACCCACAAGGTAGCTAAGAACCAGTTGATGGCATGGCTGACAGCCCCTGCGGCTGTGAGTTTGTCGAGGAGGATGGGGTGGAGACAGTGTCGAAATGCAAATGCCATTGTAAATGCACTGAATGTATGCACTGTGTAACCATACTGTATTGACCAAAAAAATATTAACAAAAAAAGGCAGAGGATTATGACTTCATGACAGGAAAAGTAGCAGGAACTGATAAAGTCTAAGGCTCAAACAGCCTCTTTTCGGCAGATGTCTTTAGTGATATTAAGCATGAAATGTCCAAATTCAACTGTTCTGAAATGTTAAAGACATAAACTATACCATACAATTCTAAAATGGCCCTGAACACCAGTATGCAAATCAGCAACACCCAATAACTTAAAAGGACAGTAAAGATGGAACACTAACAGAATGTGAACCAGTGTAAAAAATGCAACTTCGCTAGAAAACCACAGGCTTACAGCTCCTCAGCTCTGATGTCTGCCTCGGGACTGGAGGTTGTGGGATGTGCCACTAAGGGCATTTATTTCAAAATACCGGCAGAAAAGACAGCAAGATCAGATAAAACCTGTATATCTAAACATGTTAATCAGGCCCTGCACCACACTGAGGTTCCTTTCAACATGGCAGTTCTCCTCTAAGTACAATACTTAGATCCCTTACACGTAGTAATGCTAGTGCAAGCAGTACAAGCAATCTAGAAGCTAGAGAGCTCTAAATGCTCAGTTTACAGAAAAGGGAATTCAGGACTTGGGACTCAAAATCAGCATCTCTGTGGGTTTGCAGGTCAAGATTATAATGGGTCACGAACACAAGTTATTCTTAGTTGGGTAGTGGCTTTGAACTGAGCCAAAAGATGGCCTAACATTACAAAAAAAAGAAAGAAAAATGGCCCCACAGACTTCTATGGAGATCACTTCCATGCTGTCTCTGGTCAGACTTTGCAAAATATCTGAACACTGGGGCAAGGCCGGCACACCTGGAAGAAGTAGAGAACGGCTGCTCAGAGCCAAATTATGAACCTTTTGCTCCTGAATCATGCAACATATAAAAATGTATGGTAATATTTTAAATGGACTCCCACAGAGGTAAGAAAGCTTTGAAAAAGCACCACAAATAGTACCAGTGAATCTTTAGAAAATTCTCTTAAGGATTCGCCACGCAAATAATGAGTAAAGTCACGATCAGAAGCAGGTACTGTTCCCGAGATGGGTCCTTAAAGACCAAGTGGCCTACAAAAACAACATTTTCAAGCCTTGTGGTCTCATGGTATCCATAGTCTAAGGCGACCTGGATCTGGCAGGACAAGATATTCATGTCCACAGACTTGGCCAGGACTAAGTCTTGATCCCATAAATGGAAAGAATATTGCTAACCTTTGAGAAGATTTTCAAGGCAGACTTGCCCATAGGCCGATGAACTAGCACGCAACAAATGGCAGCATTTTCCTATATGGCGAACTGTTCAAGCCGAAGCACAATAGGCAGAGTCCATAGCAGTCAAGTCATGGTCCTCTTATTTCCACAGGGCACATATCTCTTGTGCTTGACTTGAGTGTAGTCTCCTTGCAGTGACAAGACAGGAAGTGGACAGTCACATGACTGAAGGAATTAATGACAAAAAAATCAAAGCACAAAGTTCAAAACATGAATCACTCTGAACAAGAATAAAATAGAACAGATAAACTTAGAAATGTAAACAAAAGAATCATTTTTAGCAGTACATTTGCTCTAATAATGTTAATGAGTGAAATTACTAATCGGGATAGATTTAGAAAAAGATCTGAAGGGGGCCGGCCCATCAGTGCAGTGGTTGGATTTCCGCTCGTGACACCAGTGACCCGGGTTCGGGAACGGACCTGGGTCATCGGAGGGCTGGCCGGGGGGAGTTGCAGCGAGCATCCCACAGACTGCTCTCCTCTGGGGGAGGGGAGGGTGTGGAGTGTCACCAGTGCACGGGGGACCCCTGGCGGAGGCCAGGGGTTCCACAGCAGATGGCGCCAGCAAGGATCGAAGGGGGTGGGAACGGACGCTGGTGTCATTGCACATTCCTGCCCCCCACAAACAGGAAAAAAAAACCAGCCTGCCTTTATGAAGTCGACCCTCCAGCTGCAATCGGCTCCCCCAGGCCGACTCCCGCCCTATCCCGTCATTCGTGGCACCTTGGGCTGGGTGCCATGACCCCACCCTGGGGGCAATCCAGGGTCCCAGGAGGGTGGCTAATGGGGGAGCTGCAGCCGGGGGGTTTGGACCGGCAGATGCCTGGCAGTAGGATCGGCCCATAAAGAATAAATAGGAAAAAAAAAAAAAGATCTGAAGCTGGAAACATAGAAACATAGAATTTGATGGCAGATAAGGACCGCTTGGCCCACCCAGTCTGCCCATTTCCCTACCTAATGGATAAGCTGCAGATCCTAGTTAACCAGCAGCCTACTTCTTCCTACCCCCACCCCCTAGAATTGCCTTATGACTGTCCCATGCATGCTTGAATTCCACCACTGTTTTTGACTCCACAACTTCCTCCTGAAGGCCGTTCCATGCATCCACAACCCTCTATGTGAAAAAATACTTCCTTAAATTACCTCTGAGCCGCCCCTCTTCTTCAAATTGTGCCCCCTTGTTCTTGCACACCTCTTTTTTTGAAAGATGCTACCCTCTTGGACTTTGTTGATTCCCTTGAGGTACTTGAAAGTTTCTATCATGTCCCCCCTCTCCCTCCTTTCCTCGAGGCTATACATATTAAGCTTCTTAAGTCTCTCTTCATATGTCTTCCGGTGCAGACCCTGCACCATTTTAGTTGCCCTCCTCTGGACAGCCTCCATCCTGTCTATGTCTTTGCGGAGACTGGGTCTCCAGAACTGCACGCAGTACTCCAGATGGGGTCTGACCAGCTGTCTGCACAGAGGGGATAATAACTTCCTGTTTTCTATCATCAGTCTGGAGTGTACCAAGTTTCCAGACTATGAGTTTTGGTTTGTGTGCGAGGCCTATGTTTGTATACATTCCAATACCCACTCAGAAGTCTAGCCTTTATAGATTCTTTTTTTTTTTTTTTTTACTCTGTATGTCCCCCTTACTACCTGTTTGTCTAAGCTGTGCTGTAGACCACCCACAAACCCTGGATTCCATGCTTCCTGGCACAGTAACCACTGGCCCCCAGATACCCACTGTCTGTAGCTTACATAATGTCCCAAACTTACCCCTGCAGGTACATGGAAGGATTGCCAGGAGGAAAGCCAGGCATAACTTTTAAAATTAGAGAAGAGACATGAAACCTAGAGGTCCGTCACTGCAACTTTACATGTACGGCCTAGTTCATACTAAGGTTCATACTACAGAGGAAAAGAGCCAGTAGGCGGAAGCCCACAATGCTCTTATACTAGACCAAAAGATAGTATGTGAGATTATACCCAAAGCTGATTAACTTATCCAGACATTGTTTGAAGATAATCTTGGAGTCACTCAGAACTACGGAGGTGGGAGCTTGTTCCAAGGCCCAAGAGTACGGAAGATAAAGAAATATTTCCGATTATTTTGTTTAAAGGGTTTCTAATTAACTGAAAGGGGTGACCTCTGATATTGTATGGAGAGAACTTGAATTGAAGACCTAACTCAATCATGATATAGGGATCATGTACCGCATCTTATAAAAATAATAGATCACCTCTCAGACGTCTAGTGGAAAGTGACATAAGGTTCAAGGATTTTAACCTATGTTTATAAGTATTTAAGACCAGATTTTTTTTTGTAAATTTTCTTTGTACCTTTTCAAGGGATCCACTATCAGATTTTTTTAATGGGCACCATATCTGTGATGTATACTCAAGGTGGGGCCTGACATAAGACCTAAACAATGGCATGAGCACATTTTGATCTCTGGAACTAATATTACGAAGAATTGACCAAATCACCTGATTAGATGTGCTGATAACAGAATGCAAGTGTTTGGAATATGTAAGGTCGTTTGAAATGGTAATACCGAAGTCCTTCTCATCCGTGGTGGCACTAAGCAGTAAGCCATTTATATTGTATGAGAAGGTAGGGTTATTGGATCCAAGATGCATCACTTTGCATTTGGTGGTATTGAGCTGCATGCCCCATGTTTTAAACCCATGTCGCAAATAGTCTCAAGATCCTGCTGGATGAGATCTATTTGATCTTGATTAGAACAAGGTCCCCAATTTTACATTGTCTGCATATTTATTAGTAATAGAAACACAGTTATGGGTGAATCAGAAATAAAACTTGAAATAAACAAGGACCAAGAACAGAACCTCATGGAACACTGCTCAAGACCTTACCAATGTTTGATAGGTTGCCATTAATTATTACTCTGCATTCTATTACTAAGCCAGTTCTCAATCCAGGTTATAATAAAGAAATTTATGTTTAATTTCCTAAGCTTGAGGCTTAAAGCCCAATGAGGCATAGAATCGAAAGCCTTGCTGAAATCAACAAAGACAACATTGCATGGTATTTTGTTATCTAAAAATGAACTGAAATGTTCAAAGAAACAGAGCAAATTTGTTGTACAACTTCTACCCTTTCTGAACCCATGTTGATCTAAATCGCTGGCATCTATAACAGGTGCTATGATATCCTTAAGAAGACTTTCCAGAATTTTACAGGTGCTATGATATCCTTAAGAAGACTTTCCAGAATTTTACAGATGGTAGAAGTTAGACTGATAGGTGTACAGTTCTCCCAATGGTGTTTAGAGTCCTTTTTGTGTATGGGGACAACAATAGCTTCTTTCCATTTATTGGGTATAAAATTATTTAACATAAAGAGTTCAAACAAGATCTTAAGTGGAAATGCAAGGAGATCAGCCAATAAGTATAAAAGATGGCCAGTGATATCTGGTCCTGAACAATATTTCCCTTTAGTGTTTTCAATTTATCTTTAATAATTTCTTCAGTGAAACTGATAGGAGAATCAGAATGAGTTAGAATAGGCTTAAAAGTAAGAGTATCTGACTATGTAAAGATTTT
The DNA here is from genome assembly GCA_016271365.2 of Neoceratodus forsteri. NCBI lineage: Eukaryota > Metazoa > Chordata > Ceratodontiformes > Ceratodontidae > Neoceratodus > Neoceratodus forsteri. Next base: position 914,730,937 of record CM057453.1, on the reverse strand, counting down.
ACAAAATTCATTATTAAATACATTTGCCATGGTTTTTGAATCATGGATAAGATGGTTATCATTTGTGATCAGGGGCCTCACCTTACATGAGGTCTTCTTTTTGTATTTTATTAGTTTGTTGGTAAAATATTACCAAAAAATATACACTGAGGCAGAGACAGACTAATTTCCAAGTATGTCCTGGTTGGGAAAAGTGGTAGCAGCACAAACATATGTAGCTAAATAGAAAGTACAGTCACGTAAGAACCAACCGCAACAGCATTTGAGAGGAGCTCCAGCAGGCTACACTATAAGAACTGAAGCTGGGAGGTGCCAGAACCCCATGTAAAACATCTAGCTAGCAGCCTATAGTGGGGGACCACCCCCTAACGTCGGTCAATGATATAAAAGGGGTGGTCCTCCAGCCCAATCTCAGTTCTTCCGCCAGAGACCCCAGCAAAATACAGAAACAGAGAACCAAGGAGGTTCCTCAGAAACAAGGAAAAGGAAATAGCCAATTGGGAAAACAGTTACCAGAGGGAATGTGGAAGGGAAAGCAGCGCCTGCTGCAAGAGCTCCCCCCGAAGATCTACTGCCATGTAAGTTCCCACGCAACTGTACTATCTCACTTCTTTTTTTTTTTTCCTTTTATTAGATGTTGGTTACTTCATACTGTACAATTACTTTCATACATTCAATGATGATCATAAAACAAGCATAGATCATGTATCGATGTAACATTTTGTATTGCTTTAAAGTAATATGGTAATCTGCCAGAGCTAGGGAACTCCCAACCTGCCAGTCTGAAATCCTTCCATGGGACCCTGGTTGTCTGTGAGGACCCCTCCTTTTTCCCTTCCAAACCTCTCACTTTCCCCTTACACTTAACTCACCCCCAAAATATGAAAATAGCCTCAAGGCCCATAGTCAATTTCATATTGTGAATAGTATATAACCCACGGTCTTCATAATGGTTCTATTAAGAGTTGTTTATTATGGATTTTAGCCGTTAAGGTTTCCATATGATAAAATATCACCATTAGCCTCCTCAATCGTGTACCGATGGGATAATTGGAGAGTACCATCTTTCTGTTATAGCTTTTGGGCTGCTAATATAAAAACGGTAATAAAGTCCGATGCCACGAAGGGCTGTGATACGGATATATTGAAAGCAGCACTATCTCTGCTGTGAGCTCCACTATCTCCCCCATACATTCCGAGATTTCTTTTTGTAAGGTATACCAGAATGGCACCAATAAGGGACATGACCAAAAATATGGCCTTGATCTGCCAATTTACATGAACACTTTCTCCAACATTCCCCGAATGGTTGAGGAAGGTATTTGGCCTGAACCGCTGGGGTACGAAAGAAACGGCTTCTGCACTTCCAAGCAAATTCCCGCCATCTAGTAGCATGAGTAACTTTATATGCCTGAATAGATGCACGAAGCCATTCCTGTTCCTGCACTTCCATTTCAAGGTCTCTATTCCAACTGTTTAATATTGAAATAGAGGAGTCTCCCAATCCCTCTCTCAAAATTTTATAAAGAAAGCCTATTTGATGGGGCCATAGCTTGTCATTGATATTGTCTTCAAAATAACTCCAGGCCAAAGGGAGGGAGTTGGGAGCCTAACCTCTACCTCTCTTTGTCGTAGTAAGTAGTTCTTGATCTGGTTATATCTGAAGAAATCACTTTCTGTTAAACTGAAATTAGTCTGGAGTGTTTCAAATGGGATTATCCCTGTTTGGGAGAGAAACTGTTTAAAAAATTGGAGTCCTACTTGTCTCCATCTGGAGAAAATGTGACCTAGAGATGCTGGAAGAAACTGGTCATCTTCTGAAATTAAAGTGTGAAAAAAAGAGAGTTCTCTAAAGGCCTTATGTTGTTTCATTATATGCCATATTTTTAATGTATGGGCTGAAAATCTGGTAAAGTCGTGAAATAGGGGTGGATTTGTGGCCAAAGTCACTGCGATCTTTATAATATCATACAAATCATTTATTGCAAACTCCAAGTCTTTCCAGGAGGATTGGTAAGCTGGAGTGAGCCACAAGGACACAATTCTCAAAAATGATGCCAGGGCATACAACCTTAAGTTCGGAAGGTTAACGCCTCCTGTTGAACCTGGGAGTTGAAGAAGGGAAAGCCTTATTCTTGGTTTTTGACCATTCCAAATAAAGTTAGATATGAGCTTGTCCCATGATTTAAAATAAAAGCCTGATGGTAGGGTGGGGATATTCTGAAAAAGATATAGTAACTTAGGAAGAACTATCATCCGGATCGTCTCAATTCTCTGAAAAAAAGATAGTGGTAATGGAGACCATGTGGATAAATATTTTTGTATTTGATTGGATAAGGGCTCATAATTTAATAATTCTAGCATATCCAAATTTTAGAGACTGTTATACCTAGATATTAAAATTTAGTTTTATGCCATTTAATAGGATATTTATCTTTTAACTCTTGAGTTGGAGTAAAAAATAATATTTAATTGAAAACCCGCTATTTCTTTGAAATTCTCTAATGTTTGCCAAAGGGCAGGTAGAGACTTCTCTGGGGAGAGGGCGGTTATCAGGATATCATCAGCAAATAATGCTATCTTGTATTCTCTTTGACCCACCGAGACCTCCTCTAGCTCTGTATTTTTTCTAATAATTTCCGCCAGTGGTTCTCCGTAAAGGGCGAATAGTAATGGAGACAGAGGACATCCCTGCCTTGTTCCCCTCTGAATTTGGATTGATTGGGATAACGATCCATTCACCCAGATATAAGCTTTAGAATGCTCATATAAATTTTTTATACAACAAATAACAGATTCTGGGAAAGAAAAAATTGACAGGGTAGTCCAAAGATATTCCCAGCTTACCCTGTCAAACGCTTTATCAGCATCTAGGCTGAGAATGGTGGAAGGAATTTTTCTAGTATGTATGTATTCTAAAAGAAGTGTAAGACGTCGCAGATTATCAAAAGTATTTCTTTGTTTTATGAAGCCCGATTTGTCTTGATGTATTAATGTAGTAAGAACCGCTTTAATCTTTTGGCCCATATGGCCGTGAATATTTTATAATCCACATTTAATATTGAAATAGGGAGATAAGATAATGGGAGGGAGGGATCCTTGTCAGGTTTTAGTAATGGGGAAAGAACTGCATAATTCCGGGGGGGGGGGTTCTCCTTCCTTCACCTCCATATAGGTTGATAATAAACTTGGGAGAAGCTGAGAACTGAATGTCTTGTACCACTCCGGACCAAATCCATCTGGGCCTGGGCATTTTAAGGGTTTTAACTGTTTTATATGGTGAAGGATCTCTTCCGGACTTATGGGTTGCTCTAGTCTTCTCTTCAGGGGATCCATCAACTTAGGTAACTTGAGATTTTAAAAAAAGTCTGTGATTAGTTCTTTCTGATTCTGAGAAGGTAGAGGGGCAGTATATAAGGCTTCATAAAACTGTTGAAATGCCTGTTTTATATGGTCTTCTTTATATGACAGGAGGTTTGTAGTTAGAGATTTTATTTTTAAAATTGTGAAGGCCCATTTTCTTGCTCTTAATTTTCTTGCCAATAACCTAGCTCCCCTCGCCCCCCCTTCATAGGAGGATTGACGGAGATCGGTCAGGCTCTATAGGGTCTTATAATCCATTACTTCCTGGATATCTTGCTTTAGGGCCCCTATCCTAGTCGCAAGGACTTTGTCTCCCTCTCTATATAATAGTTGGTATGATGCTAGTAATTCTGTTATGAACTTTAATCTGGTTTGTGTTTTTTTCTGTTTATAGGATGAATACAACAACACCTCACCTCGTATCACCGCCTGCAATATATCCCATTGTATTGCAGAAGATATCTCAGGAATTTTGTTATCTTGTATTATTTGTGGAATACGTTTTGTCAAATGTTCCAAGAATTCTTGGTCTTGTAATAAAGAATTATTAAATCTCCAAAGTTTTAGTTTTTCTGTTTTTCTAAATTAACTTTAAGAATTAAAGGGTTATGGTCTGATAAAATCCGGGTTCTGCCTGTATATCCTGTACTAAGGTGAGGTGCTCTCCTGTTATGAAAAAATAATCTAGTCGAGAATATGTTTTATGTCTCCTGAAAAAGGTAAACCCTGGATTAGAAGGAAATATTTTTCTCCATACATCATCTATTCCCAGAAAGGATAGATTGTCTTTTAAATATTTTCTGTCCTTGATAACCTCTGCGGTTTAAGATTTGAGGAATCCAAATGAGGATGGAATGTTATGTTAAAGTCCCGCCCATTATAAGGATTCCCTTAAGCTTCTTTATAACCCTTTGTAGAAAATCTTGACTACCGAAAGTGGAGTCTGTGGTGGAAGGTATGTGTTTACCAAGGAAACCGTTTGTGAAAAAGTATACCTGTTATGATCACATACCGATGGCGGTCAACAAAGTATCCTGTATTTCAATCAAGGGTTGAGGAGGATTAAGATGACAGTACCCTTTATGGCCACTGAATGAGAGGAGGCAAGTACCTGGTAGTGCCCACCCCAATGTAACTTTAAATGTTCCGATGAGGAAAGATGGGATTCTTGAAGAAAATAAATATCAGCTCCCTGTTTGCCCAAATGATGCATTACTTTATATCGCTTGATAGGGGAGTGTAGGCCGTTTACATTCTGTGAATAAATTTTTACCGGTATGTTAGCCATTGTCCCATGATAAGAACAGCCTGTCTGTATTTTGGGCGTAGCATCTGAGGTCGTAGGATAGAAGAAGGATATAGATTTTTGTGGAAAATTTCCCTTTTCCTTCCAGGAATCCAATCGGACCTATTACAGCGTTCCTGGATATTGTTTTGAAATTACTTCTTCCATTTCCCACTCCCCCACCACCTGCCGCCAAACCTGGAAGTCCCTGCCCTATTTTAACTGATTTGTCACCAACATTTTTTTTTAAATGAAATAACAAATAAACATAATAACTACAATAATTCAAAACCTACAAGCTCAAATCTCCCGAAAGAGAAAACTATATACAAGTGATCTTCCACTAATGGGGGAGATTCAAACATCCCAGGGATAGAAAGAAGAAAGGAAAAGAACAAAGAAAAATCTTTCCCTTCCCTTTCCCCTGGGTAAGTGGGGAGTAATCCACTGATCGTGGATCGATGCCCACTTGAGAGGGAACTCCTTCTCCAGGAACTAGTTTCTATCTGTCACTAGTCCTGGTGTGGTGGGACTATAATTTTAATCTATTCAGATCATTTTATATCTGTCCAGATCTAAAAGGAAGGGCTCCTCTTGCCCCTGCCATATTAAACAAAGTAATATTTCCCCTTTGCCAATCTTTTAAACATAAGGAAGAATCCATTTAACTATAGAACTAACAGAAAAAGGCTGCTTCCCTTCTATTCATTGCATCATTTGTAGTTTAAATGTCATTGCCTTTAGACAAAATTTGTTCTTTAAAGCCCTCTAGTGTTTAGTGCATAAAACAGCCTGATTTCAGTTTCAATTCTCAAACATCTGGGAATCAAACATTTCTACTATATCTCTAGATCGTTTCTTAATATATCCATTTTAAAATTTATGCATCTCCTAGGTTAAGCCTTCTTTTGGTCTAAAACCTAAAATAATTTCTGAGAAATAATTCCCCTCTCCAATTCTTTAGATAATGCCATAGGAAGTCCATAGTGTCAAAATAGTATGATCTGCCTTTTAGAAGAGGACCCGCTGTCTAACCCTTTAACTGTTTTTGTCATCAGGTTTCTTAATTTAGTAATCATTTTGTCCTCTAATCACTTCCTTCTCCTCGTGACATCTGAATTATGTTCTCTTGGGGCCGTGTCTCAAATTATGTCTCCAGTTATACAGCCAAAGGAATGACCGCTTCTCTGTTCTCTAACACATAAACGGTTGTGTTGCTTTTTAGTTTGGTGATTCTCTCAATACTGTTCTCCATGAAAAATAATCCGTGGGGGTCCCTCCGAGGATATTGAGGCCAGGGTCAGAAAGAGAGGTGAAGCGACAACACGTTCTAGTGGTGAATGGGGGAAGGACGAACACTCACTTGCATTCTGATATGGGCTCTCTGTATATTACGGGCCCTTTTGCTGATCTGGTATGTATATCTCTAGAGAGCCATACCTCGTCCTCCACCCCATCCATTCTCACATGGTCGTTCCTCCTCCATTCGCTACCCCCCCCCAGGCCTCCTCCCAGTAAAAAGAAACAATACCTTTCTCAAATTCTATAATCCTCAGGGTGGTTGCATAGTGGGGTTTCTCAGGATTCTAATTTTGTTCTACGTCCTGTGGGGCAGGCCCTGAAGGTAGTTGCCAGTTTTTATTTGTAACTTGGGATCAGTTTTTGAGAATATGCCTCGTTGATTAAATCGGATTTTGCCTCTAAGGCTGTGTTATATGTAATAGGACCATTTGGTAATTGAACTGTCAGGTTTGCTGGGTAAGGGGTCCGAAACTTAATGTTCAAAGCTCATAGTAGGGGGAGTAACGGAGAGTATTCTCTTCTTGAGCGTTGCGTAGCTGGCGCATAATCGTTGTCAAAAATAATTTGATGTTTCCCAAGCATAGCTTTCTGTTTACGCCAGGCCTTGGATAAAATTTGGTCTTTTTGGTAGTAACTATTGAATCTGATTACAAATGACCTGGGTCTGGCGTCAGGTTTTGATGGGCGAGCCCCCAATGCACGATGTGCCCTTTCAATTGTTGTATTTCTGGGCCTAGATCCATGGTCAAGCGTGAAAATAATCAGAGAAAGCTATGGCTGTTTCCTTCTTCTCCCTCTGGTATACCGTACAGCCATATATTTTTCTTCTCCCCTATTTTCCATGTCTTCTTGTCTCATTGACAGAAATAACTGTTCCTCTGCTATTGAATGTATGCTTTGCTTTCTAAATTGTTTATTTTGCTCGTATTTTCTGTTGTCTGTGTTTCCATCTCATAAACTCTAGTTTGAAGATCTCTCAGATTGGTGTGTATCTCTTTTAGGGCATCTTCATTTCTGTTCGAATTCAGATATAGCTTGAAGGATTACCTCCATTGATGCATTCTCCGCACTGACTTTTTTTGTCCCTCTTTTCCCATGCTTAGGCTCTGCTGGTTGAGTAGCTAGAGAGGACGTATCCGAGTCTATTAGGCCGCTTTCGTCGGCATCTTGAAGATCTTGCAGGAGGTGAAAGCGATTCTTTTCTTGGTGTGACATACCCTCGATTGATATTTTTGTTAAGTCCAGGGGCTCTCTTTGTTAACCTGGTCCTTTTCACTGCAATTTTATTATTTTGCTTGCCTCTTTATTGGGGGAAAAGTGTTGTTCTGGATTAAGGTAGTGGAGGAGCCCGAATCCTTCCGTGTTCACGCGGCCATGTCCCAACCGGAAGTCACATGAGGTCTTCTTTAAAGAATGTATATAAGAATAAAACTGCTTCGTGTTTGACTTAGTGGCTGAATGTGCCAATTTTAATTCCCATCTCGATTTAGCTCTTCTAATGCAAGATTTACATTTTTGATTTGCTTTTTATAAAGCTCCCAATTGGATGTAGTCTTATTTTTGAGGAAATTCCTATTTTTTTATTTTATATCCAATTCATTTCTTGATATTTTGATTCATCCATTTTGGAATCTGTTTTCCATCATGTTTTTCATTTTGACGGGATATAGGAATCCCTTAAACTGATGACTGAGGACTTGAAAATGGTCCAACACTGTTGCGGGACTGATGTAGAAAGAGAAGTCCAATCAAAACCTGTAAACTGTGCTTTAAATCATTAAGGTTTGCTTTTTGATACAAATAAATAACAGAGGAGTTATAATTATAAGTTAAATAAATCTGTAAGGTGAAAAGACAGAGTAATGATCGCTGTCGCCTATAGGGGCAGATATATTAACATCTCAATATCTAAATTTGCACTTAGTGACGCCATCTACTTAAGCACCACCACTGTTTCCATCTACATTTCCCCTATGTCCCCCACCCCACCCCATCCCCAGTGGAGCATAGCGCAAGGCAGGAGATTTTTCTGATCCATCAGAAGCAGACTAGGACTAGGCTCTACCACGACACTATGACAGGACTTGATGCAAACTTCTATGGCATCCTGTCAGGAGTCTGCATCGCACGAAGGCAAAACTCCACCCCATGTCTGGAGTCATGTAATCCTGCCCCTACAACTCCCTCCTCTGGGCCACCAGAGGGCAGCAGTGTAACAGCAGGAATTACAAACACTCCCTGAGGCAGAAAGAATCTGAGACAGTCAAGCCTGCTTCTGTCACCCACTGTGACAGCCTAGGCTCAAGACGCACACATGGACAGCTAGCATGGTAAGCTGCAGCACCTACCATTGGGCGACCTGGCTTTTATAGTTTTGTAAATGCTACTACCAAACTGTTAAGGATTTCCACTAGAAGACTGCATCACTCTCACTATAGATGGATAATATTATATATACCCACTACATATACTGTATATCAATATAAATACTGTCCAGCACAGGTCCCTCAGAGGGTTTCAATACCCAGAATCAGTGTGTGGGCTACATCCTTGAAGAAATAACAACAAAACTTAAACATTTCTTCTGCAAATGAGGGCCTGACCCACAAAAGTGGCCCAGATATGTACAAAAAGGTGCATATTCAGGCCTGCAACCCATTTGCCATCAAGTCAGCCTTGAATGAATCCATAGTAGTCCCCGGCCTCCCCAATCCGCACAAAGCAGAGCATGAAGGGGCTAAGGGCATCATTCTGGGTAGTGCAGCAGGGCCAGACACTGAGCATTCTATCAAACTGGCACCTCAATGGACCCCCTGCTCCACACAAACCAGTTGATCATAGGATATGGCAGTTCTCCGGTGATGGCTGCATCCCCATACAGAGATTGATTTTTAAGAAAAAATTAAAGTTATGGTCCCCAGCTCTCAATACTGCCTTGGAGGGCAAGGAAACAGTTGGTGGGGCAAATCAGGACCCACAAATGACCATAGTAGCCAGCCACGGAGGGCTTGCAGACACTACAGCTGGGTTCTCCATTTCCAGCATAGCATCAATGCTCTTTGCATGGCAATCGTGGCACAGACAGCATGCTCTGGGTCACATAGAAGACATCCACACCAACCATGCATAAGCCTGACTCAGCTACCCAAGTAGATTAGCGGGTGGAGTGGGACTGGGTGTGCAGGGCCAACTCAACCCATGCTGTGTGGGTGTCAGTGAGTGCTCCGCATCTGCAGAGGGGGCACTCTGGGGCTCTTCTCGGCCCACTGTACACACGTATGGAGTCTTCACTACTTTGTGGATTGGGCCCTCAGCAAGCGAACAGAACAAAACAGTACTTTCTAAATGCAAGTGAAACAAAGCAAAAGGGATTTTAATTCAAAGGATATTGTGATTAATTAAATTAATGTAAAACTTCAAATAATGGTATTGTCAAGAAATTCCATAATATGCCAATAAGGCAGACAGATGTCACATTTTTTTTTCTTGGTGCACTACTTATAGTTTCGAATCTTGGTGCAAATCTTAACATTTAGAATGTTACAAACATAGCCCTCCCCCCAAGAAAACATCAAAACCATTTTTTACAGATTCACAGCTGTTTCTTCATTTTTTTCCTCCTGCTGTCCTTCTTTCACAACAACATATCAAATATGCAGCACTAATCCTCTAGCCTTAATGCAGGAAAGATTTGAATGCTTTCAGATAAAGCTTAAATCAGAACCTGTTAAACCTTTAACCTAGGTCTTTGAGGACTCCTGCCGACCTGTCAGACAGAAGTCTAATTAAAAAGTTTAAGTCAATCTTGAAACTTCGTAGCTTTACAACGCTTACAGAAGACCCTTAAACCTCTGGCTAGAGCAACTAATCATTTTGCTAATTCATTTTTTTACTTCCAATAACAGGTGACTCACTGACCCATGCTTGATTATGAAAGTATAATTTTTAATAATGTTATTATTTCGTATAATGCAACATAGGAGAAAATTTAAGTCTGCAGGCACAGTGAATAGAACCAGTTAACAAAAATGAAAATCACCTTACAGTGCATAACAAAGTACAGTAAACTTAAAGAGATCATCTCTCAACTACTTGCCTGAGTCTGGTCACATCCGCATCTTTATGCTGCAGATCCGTCTGTCTGGCAGCAAGCTGAGCTGACACATTTTTGCACTTGTCATGCAGTTCTTCCATTTGTTTCCTAGCCTCTGTAAGGTCATCTTGGAGTACCTGCAAGTAAAATGACCGTGGGAAAGGATAAATTATTAACTGGTAATCGCAGTTCTGCTACTAGTATTCAGTTCACATCCACGCTTCGGCAGTCTTCCATTCAGCATGCTCAGTCACCACAAACAGTCTACCACCCAATCATGTGGTCCATCGGCTCACTTCCACTGCTCTCGAACCTAAACGCTAGAAACGGGTACTGAAACAAGCCTCAACAGGAAAGGCTGGTGGGTCATGGATATGAACTAAACACTAATAGCAGAACTAAGGTGACTGGTAAGTAACCTTTTTCAACTACCTAGTTTCAGTTCACTATCCACCCTGAGGCAGACTCCTAGCAGTCGTCAGGATTCGCTGGCTAGCCACTCATCCCAGAATTAGGTGAACAGACACTGGAGGAGGTTCCCAAGCTAGCGCTATAACTATTACACCACACTGCCTCCAATGACTGAGCAAAACGCAGGATGTGATCCACCTGCCAATGGTCTGTTTGACTGTCAGTTTGCCTTGGGCAGTTTCAGCATAGGTGACAAACAGCTGGCAGGCACCACCACAAAATTCCACCATATGCTTCCAGTAGAAGAGTAGAGTCCTGCAGATATCAAGTGTGTGGAGAGTCTGCTCAGTGTCTAAAGCATGAGGCTTCTAAAAATAACAGGTGGCAATGGAGCAGATTCAGACGGAATTCAGAGACAACCTTGGGCCAAAATTTTGGAACCTTGTCCTTGTGGAAAACCACATAGTGACTCCACAGAAAGCACTTAAAGTTCCCTCACCTGTCCGGTTGAAGCGATGGCGACCACGATCACAGTCTTCAATAACAAGTGTAATGGATGACAGTTGTCCATAAGCTCAAATGGCTTGCCAATAAGCCATGTTAACACCAGCAATAACTCCTAAGACAAAGGTGGGTGCACACCAGAGGGGAGAGTTGATCTAAGCCCTTAAAAAACTGGAAGAGGGGGGACATACCAATCCCCAAAAAGGCCAGGACTAGTGCAACCCTGGAAATACCTCCAGCCTGGTGGTTGCCATAATACCATCTGATGGCATCCCTAACAAATAGGGTGGGCAGCTGTCTAAGCCCCTCCCCTGCAAGTTGCTTTATTAATAATTAACACATCTACTCTCTGTGGGGAACACCCCACCCTCTTGGGAGAACTGGGAGCCTAGCTGGTACCCCTCCAGGAGGGGCGCATTACTCTTTGGTTCCAACTTACAGAGTTCAAGTTTCAGAACTCCTTTTACTACAGTTCCAAAGTTTTGACTGGATGTCCTGTTATTTTATTTATTTTAGTTACAAAAATAGGTACCATTTTAACTGGCTATTGCACAAAAAAAATAAAAAGCTGTCATTGCCATAAAATGTCCATATTTTATTTTACAATCAACATTTAAAAGCTTGGACTAATGGTACAAAAAAATTGAAATTTCAAAGTAGAGTACCTGTGCTCACAATGGTACAAAAAGCTTTGGGCCTTCTGTACCATTCGTCCAAGTTTTTAAATGTTGATAGGTGAAATAAATACGGCAATGACAGCCTTTTGTTTGTGCAATAGCCAGTTAAAGAGGCACACACTTTTTGTAACTTGAACAGCTTGATTATTTGGGCACACTTTTGTTATAATCCTGTCGAGCACCTCTATTTTTTGTAAATTTTATTTTACAATTTTTGGCCAGGAAAGACACTATGCCAAGGCATGCATGTATGCATGTGGTGGCTGTGGGATTCAAACCCAATTCTCCAGGTTTGCACCTCAGTGCTCCTAACCACTACGCTACACCACCTCCCAAGGTTCCTAGTTACTTAAGAGTGTTACAGCTGCATTCCAGAAATCAGACAATAAAACAATGCCATATTATTGTTTTATATTACTGTTTTATGGGTTCAGGAGGTTGAAAAGGTTAATATTTGCTGCACTGGTGGATTGGTCACATCAAAGTCAAGTCAAAGTTAATTAGCAGGAAAGACTCCATTGAGCAGGCTCATTTACAAGGTGGTCCTGAACAAATATTCATAAGCACAAAAGATATTTAGCAAACTATACAATGTACAGGGTAAAACAGGCAAACAATAAATTCACATGTACAGAATAAAGTGTATACAGGGTTATATACAAAATATACATACAAGCCACATGTGGACAGGGCAGTGAGGTTAGGATATGGTGAGAACATTTGGTTAAGCAATTCGAACAAAATGCAAAACATGGATGTAAACCATGGAACCAGTGGAGACATTGAGGGAAAGTAGGCTGAGGTGAAGGTTAAAGATGGAAGGTGGGTAAAATCAAGGAAAGTAGGTGAGAGCAGGGTGAAGAAGAGGGGAGGGTGGGGGCAGGAGGCAACAAAGGGAAGGCAGAGAAGTGGGGGAGAGGGAGTAAGGCTGGAAGGTTAGGGAACTGAGTGTGAGTGTGGACAGAAGGAGAACTAAGGAAGAGACTGGGGGATAGGGAGGAGGGAGAAATAGGGAAGGGTGGGGGTTGAGAGGAGAAGGACAACTTAAGGCACATGCTCAGTGGCATGCACAGGAGTCACCAATTTTGTTGGAGACTAGTTTTTTGAACTTGTGAAGGGGTACAAGATTTTGTAGTTTGAGACTAGATTGTTATTCCAGGCAGCTGGTAGGGCATGACTTATGTCCATATCACTGAATCGAGTACGGGTGCAAGGGACTTCAAGCATAATATAGTTATTTCTGTGTAGTGTGTCCAGGCAGGCAGCACAACGAAAGACAGAAGAACTATATAAGGGAAGCTTAGACAGAAGGGCTTTGTATAACCAGGTGAGAGAGTGGGTGAGGCACCTAGTCGATAAGGAGGTCCAGCCTAACAGGACATAAAGCTTGCAGTGATGCGTGCTACAGTGGACATTAGATATGAAACAAATCGCTCTGAGGTAGAGTGTATCCAGTTGGCGAAGCAGGGAGTCCGATGCCATAGACTATGTCTGCATAGTCGAGGAGGGGCATGAAAGTTATCTGGACTAATCATAGTCTGGCCTCATTCGTGAATAGGGACTTTTTCCTAAAGAAGCCAATATGCTGCCGCAGTTTTTTTGCAAAAGAAGTAACGCGGGCAAAGAAGGTTAGGTGTTGGTCTAAGTCACATCCCAGGTATTTAAAGTTGTTAACTACCTCAAGGTCATCGCCTAGGAGAGTTTTAATGGGGGGCAGGGATCATAGGGTGTTAGTGATGGAGGTGAGCTGGTTAGAATAGAAGTACATGACTTGTTCTTTTTGGCGTTTAAGAGGAGTTTGGGGGCTGGCCAGTGTGCTGTCGGTTGAGTGCTGGGGCGCCACTCCTCGCCATGATGGCGACCCAGGTTCGGGATGGACTCGGATGGCCGGGTCAGCAGGAGAGGGAGAGGATGGAGCATCCAGAGGACTGCTCTAATCTCCTGGGGAGAGATCCAGGACTCTCCGTGTCCTGGCGACCCCGATGGAGATGGGTAACACAGACACACCAGCCCGCGTAGGGGAGGAGAGCGCAGATGCCAGCAGGGAAGCTGTGCGCAGGTGTCACTGCACATCGCTTCTAGGGGCAACCAGACACAAGGAAAAGTGCCCACCAGTTGGAAGAGATGACGGCGAACCTCCAGGGGCGGATGCTGCACACACCAACATCGCCGTGATGCCTACTCTACTCTGGGGATCCCTGGCCTTCCTTTCTGGGGTCGGGAGAGGTGGGGATCCTGAAAATCCTGAAACCGATGTCCTGACAGTGGATCGGTTCAGGTGGGCAGTAGAAGCTGACGCCGAGCGAGCTAGCCCGAAGGATGCCCCAGTCTGGTGGGTGCAGAAAAATAATATACAAAAAAAAGAGGAGTTTGGATTGCGCAAGTCTGAGTTGGAGAAGACTGAAGCTCCATTTGTACATTGGTAGCTGAGGGTCTGGATAGGAAGATCACAGTATCATCTGCAAACAGATGAAGTTTTGCTTTGGTGATGTTATTACCAATAGAGTTGACATAAAGCATGAAAAGAAGAGGTCCAAAGATCGAGACTTGTGGAATGCCTTACGTAATAGGAAGGAGCTAGGAGGTGAGCCATCAGCTTTCACCTGTTGCCGCTCTGCCAGCCAGGTAACTCTTGAACCATGGTAGTGAAGTACCAGAGATGCCGTGGCAGTGTAAGGTGTTGAGTAGTAAAGCATGATTGACAGTATCAAAAGTTTTACTGAGGTCCAGAAAAACTGCACCTGTCATTTGTTTCTTAACCATGGTGAGTAGCCAGTCATTAGTGACTGAAGCTAGGGCTGTGGTAGTACTGTGGGAATGCCTAAACCCAGACTGAACAAGGTTTATTAGGTTAGATGTTTCAAGATAGTCTCTTAGCAGGGAATTTACTAACTTTTCGAGGAGTTATTAGAGTAGAGGTAAAATGGATATGGGGCAGTATTTAATCAGATCCACAGGATCGCCAGATTTGAACAGTGGTATGACCAGAGCTACCTTAGATGCCTCGGGAACAGAACTGGTGCTGGTGGACAGATTAAACAGGTGCAATATGGGGGCTGTGAGGTACTGGAAACCAGCTTTAAGGAAGAATGGTTCTATTCCATCTGATCCTGCACACCTGCTAGTATCAAGCTGGAGAAGGAGGACCTCAACTTCTTTGTATTGAAACAGAGCAAAGGAGAAGCTGTGGTTGATTGCAGCCAGCGGAATTCTATGTAAGCTGGAAATGAGAGTGGCTGCTTTGGAGGTATTGAATGACAGGCCCGCAGTTGAGAAGTGGTCATTGAAACTATGTAGAATATCTGACTTATTAGAGAGGATATTTCCCTTGAGCAAGATCTTGTTGAGCAAAGAGGAGGGCAATTTGTGGCCTTCTGCTGATTTAATGATTTGCCAGAATTTGGCGGTGTTACCTTTGGCTGAGTTGAAAGCAGATAAATAGTAGTTGCTTTAGTGGATCTGATCATTTTGGTACATTCATTCTGGCAGGTTCTGAAGGCAACCCAATCTGCAGGTAGTTTGGTTCATCTGGCTGTCACCAAGAGATGGTCCTCTCTTGTTCAGTGCCGCCTTTAGCTGAGGTGTAAACCAAGGGCAGGTATACTTGCGGACCCTACATTTAATCATGTGGGCATGTCGTGATGGGGGCATGTCTGTTGATAATGATAAGCCAGCAATAAGACACGATGAGGTGTGGGTTATGGCCTGATAACAGCACGCCCCAGGTGCGTTATGAGGCACGAGGCGCTTGCGCAGAGTGCCTTTAGCACCTAGGAAGTGCTCTTATCAGGCCATAACCCACACCTTGGAGTGTCTTATTGCGCTTATAAAATGAGCCCTCTAAGTCATTATAAGAAACAAAAAAAAAAGGAAAACATTTAAAAACTAAGATCAAACAAAAGCTTTTAGTAGCTGAAATAGTGAAAAAAATAGTCCCCCCTAGAACATAATTTCCTTGTTTTTATGAGTGTTTCAGAGCTCTCTCCCATCACCACCAGCAGGGAATTGCATGTACTATTAGTTCTTTTTATTATTTAGATTGTATTTGTGCTTTAACAAACAGTGGCAGCCTCATACATTATTGTCAGCTTGGCCCTATTTAAAGCATTGTCCTCATTGCATAGGTATTCTATCCCTCCCATGCTGTGTCGTCCCAGCACCAAGATGGACATAGGCTATACTTTATAGACCTAGTTTGTTTTTTTTTTTTTTTAATTGCTGTTGATTTAACTGAGAGCAACTGTTTCTTACATTATTGTGTGCTTGGCGCGGCTTTCAGCAGGAGCGAGCGTGTCCTCAGGAGCCACCATGGTAGCGTTTGCATTTTCTGGTTAATGGCCATTAAAAAAGATAAAATGATAATGTTGGAGTAGTGCTCTGCTCAGCTGATGTTTTGAACAGGAGGAGAGGTACTGTGCTTTAAACATTTCATTGCGGCCTCGATTAAGATCCAATTCGGTTTATTCATCGGAATGGAATAGCTTTCTTGTGTGCAGTATTTCGCCTCGTATGCAGTGTACAGGTCAGAGTTTCATTTCTTTGTTTGTATCATCATCCTAAGTGAGTTTGTGTGGTGGGAGGTGACTCGACTTTGTCACTGTGGTCATGTTTGGCGCTCTGCAAGTGTGCGAATGTTTGAGACGGTTCAGCTGAGAACTAATTTTGAATTGTGGCAGCATGGGAACCTTGATATAGAGCTCTGCAGCGTCATTTTCTTTAGATGTAGTGCAGGTTGCCATGATATGGCTCTGTAAGGACATGGGTAAAAGTGGTGCTTAGCCAATCAGAGAAGCTTAAATTTTGTGCCGATTTTATAATAATAGTTAGTGTATTATTGAAGAAGGAAGCAGCAGAATTAATGCATGGGGTCAAGTAGAAGTCCATCCAGTCAATGTTTCTGAGGTCTGATAGGTAGTGGGAGACACTGAATTTACGGAAGCTCCTTTTCCAGATGAACCTACTTGTCGGCTTGGGTGGGGACTATCCTCTAATATATGCCACAGCGCAGTGGTCGCTAACATCGTTGTGGAAGACAGCTATGTGGGTGAATTTATAGGGTCTGTTTGAGAGGATTAGGTCAATAAGGGATCCATTTGAGGGGGTTTGGGGATTTGGGTGTGTAATTTCGGGGACTAGTTGAGAGTAGCCGGATTCATCACAGAACTCTGAGTTTTACGCAGGCCAAGGACAGCGATTTTATTCGGTCTTGCATCAGATACAGTCTGTGGATAGCTCAGAAGCTCCAGACTCACAGATGGTGGCCTGTAGTGACCTATTACTGTAATGGTTTCTATGGGGATAATGACAGATTTAATGTTAAGGCTTCACATTCCTTAGGCGCATTGACAGGTGCAATATCGGATACAATGAGTCTATCTTTGATGTAATTGCCACCCCCCCACCTCTAGTTGGTCTATCACAATGGAAGAGGCTGAAGGAAGGGATGGATATTACATTGTCAGTTGTGTTTTTATTCCGCAGATCTTGGATAAAACCAGGATATCTGGGTCCGTGTGGGAGATTCAGGTTTGGACACGATCAAACTTTTCAGTAGGCTGCACACATTAATGTGCAAGTACTTCAGATCTCTTAAGGATGCGACTTTGGCGGAGAGGTTATAGTCTGCCCCAGTTTAATTCAACGTTTCCTCTGAATTAGTGACAGGAAAATTATGTTTCTAAATCATCTGTACAGCAACTTAATTTTGAACGAGTTTGTGTGTCAGCGTGGTGGTTACCTGTGAGGTGTATTGTGCACTGTAACAGTGCTGGTAAGAAGGAAATATGGCGTAGTAGAACAGATGCCAGACAGGATCTGGGACAGGTGGTTGTAAATAGTTATGCTAACTGGTATGTATTATAGTCCTAGAGTGGATTAAAGAGGGTTGAGAGAGGTGGTGGGGCGCTAAGGGGTGGCCCCGATGCAACTGTGATGATAGGGATCTTAGTGTCAGTGGAAGGATACCCTGAGTTTGGGGGCAAGTCACAGTGGGGAGGGCTGCAGGTGAAAGGAAACCAAGTACAAAGGATGAGTTACATCCTTATTTGTAAACCAGACTCAAGATTTTAGATTTTTATTTTCTTTTTATTTAGTTTTTGTTTACTGGGTAAGTACACTAGCCAACACAATGACTATTTTCAGGTACGACCCGGGAGAGTACAACATAAAGTAAAACAGGTACAAAGAAACATTTACATTTTTAACATGGGGAGAAAGTGAACAGAAATTTTAGGCAAAGGTACATAATGTAAAAACCTTGAAAGAAAGTTTTTTTTTTTTTAACATAACAGAGGTAATAGGTAGCATTACAGGTTTTCACGTGGTGAGAAACAGATACCATGGCTTAAATAGGAGGGAAACAAACATCCGTAGGCCACGGTGGGCAAGGCAAGTAGCAATTGTTGGGGGTAAACAAGGATAGGTCAAAACAAATTACAGTTTTGCAGAGATTTCAGTAAAAGGTCTAACTCTAAAAGGTCTTTTGAAATTAGAGTAGAGGAGGAGGGCAGGGGAGGAAAAGAAGTGAGAAGAGGCAAGGGGAAAGAAGAGTGGTCGGGGTAAGTGAGAAAGGTGGGTGATAGGGCAGGAGAGAGATAGGACAGAGGAGTCGTGGGATGGAGCAGGGGTAGGGAGGGAACATGTATTAGAGGGAGGTAGGAAAGTAGAGGTCAGGCAAGAGTGTGCCAGGGCAGAGGGATCATATCATGAGGAATCTAGAGCTGGGATACAGGAGGAGGGAGAAACTAGAGCTGGGATACAGGAGGAGGGAGATAGAGGATTGAGAGATTAGAAAACAACAAGGGAGGGCAAGTCTTTAGGACTAAGGGAAAAGTATGGGGAACCAGACATAATCCGAGAGGAAAAAATAAAGGAAAGAGAGAGAAATCAGGGGCACGCAACTTAAACAAGACCATCAGGTAGGATCAAAGCAAGTGCAGGGGCCAGTGCGCAATAGACAGCAGTGAAGTTCTGTTTTAAAGCTCTGATGAGTTTCAGCCGATTTGAGCTCAGGGGAAAGTGTACTCCAGAACAGGGGAGCCGCACATTTGAAAGCCCCAGTGCCTTTTGTGATAGAGCATCTAGGAACTTGGAGTAGAGAGTTTTCCGCAGACCTCAGATCGCAAGGGATGGAATGGGGAATTAAAAGTTCTGCCAGAGATTTAGGGGATTTGAGCCTACAACAGTCAGTAAGGGAGCCAAGATAATATTTTCTTGTGGCCATGGGGGAGAGCCATCCTAAGTCATCGTAAAGCTGACAGCGCTGCTTTTGTCTAGAGGAGGAGGATGCATATCGACATATGTTATTGTAGGTGACATCCCATTTCTGGAGGGCAGTTTTGTGAGCACTAGATAATGCAGCACTGAGGTTTTCCACAAAATCCTTTTAGCTATCCAAAAAATAATGAACAATAATTCACAATTTAAAATACACTCACAAAACACAAATGGTCTCGGCAATCCCACTGACCATAAGAAAAAATTACTCACCATAGTAATATTGTTTCTTCCAAGGTATTCTTCAGTATGCTTGACAGGAGCAGTATGCCAGCTGGGTTCACCTGCCCCGGAGGAGGACTTTATGCTAATGAAAATTGGCATCAGCCAATCAGAGTGCAGAAAGAGGGAGTGCTGCCTGAGCTAGAGAGGGAGGTCAGTCAGATTAATTTCAAAGCTAAGGGGCAAAAGGCCCCAAAATACTTATCAGAACTCTCAACAAATATGAAAATATGAACAATGTAAAACTATAAAAACACCCATAACTATAAAAGCTCATATTTTAAAGTTCAAACAGTGGAAATTTGGCCCAAAGTATGGACTGCAGAACTATTCAGTCAGGTTACGTAGAGGAGGATGGGTAAGAGGTCCAGCATATTGAAGAATATCTTGGAAGAAACAATATTACTATGGTGAGTAATTTTTTCTTCTGACCCCAGGAATTCTTCATACATACATACGAACATAAGTAGAAGCCAGCAGAAGAAGGCCATTTGGTCTATCAAGTCTGCTCGTATTGCAGGGTCCACAGCTTGAGCTAATGTCCCTGCCCTCCCTCCCCACTCCTCCCATTTTCCCTATTCATGATCCTTAGCTTCTCCCTATGCCTATCCCAGCCTCTCTTAAAGCTGACCACTGTCTTCAATAAGATGACCTCTTCCTGAAGCGCATTCTAAGTGTCCACCACTCTCTCTAAGAAGAAGTGCTTCCCGACCTCCCTCCCTCCTAAACCTCCCACCCTCCAGCTTAAGACTGTGCCCCACGTGTTATGATTGCCACTCAGCTTAAAGAGACTCTCCTTATCAACCTTATTTATTCCTTTCAAGTACTTGAAGGTCCCAATCATGTCCCCTCTTTCTCTGCTGTCTTCCAGGGAGTACATATGTTCTTCAGTAAGCTTGATAGGTGCAGACTACAAAGTTGTACAGCTGGGAGGCCGATACGAAACCTACTTTGGAAAGAGGTTCTAAAGGACTGCTGTGCAAAATCTGGTATCTAATCTGGACTGTGCATCCAAGCAGTATTGTTTAGTAAAAGTGTGTACAGTCTTTCAGGTAGCTGCTCTGCAGATGTTCAGCAAGGGTATGTCCCTTGCAGCTGCCACAGACGCTGCCGTGCCCCTAGTGGCATGGGCCATAAGGCCTTAAAGAGGCTGCTTGCCAGTCTTATTGTAACAGAACTGAATGAAAGAGACTATCGAAAGAGAGATAGTTCTTTTAGAGGCAGGTCTGCCTTTCCCTACCTTGCCATAGGTAAGGAAAAGCTGGGTATACGAAGCCCTGAACTGCTTGATGTGCTCCAGGTGGCAGGTCAGTGCCCTTCTCACATCCAGACTATGTAGCTTTCGTTCACCAGGCGTGAAATTGTCTGTGAAGAAGATAGGAAGTGCTATGGACTGGTTCAAATGGAATTCTGATACCACTTAGGAAGGAATTTCCTATTTGTCCTAAGAACTACCTTATCCTTGTGTGAGATAATGTAGTTAGGTTCAGTGCAGAGTGCCTGCGGCTCTGAAATCCTTCTGGCTGAGGTGATTGCCACCAAAAGACAGTTTTCCAAGTGACATACTATAGGTCTGTTGTGGCCATGGACTCAAATGAGGCTTCATAAGCTGGGCTATGCAGAGGTACAAATCCCAGGGATGGATAGGTTCCCTCAGAGTGGGTTGAAGGTGTAACAGGCCCTTGAAACATTTCTTAAAGATGGGATGGGAGATTAAGGCCTTCTCTTTCCCAGCTGAAATATAAGCAGCCATAGCTGCCAGATAGACTTTCAAGGATGAGGCTCACAGGCCAGAGGCCTGAAGATGTACCAAGTAGTCGAGCACTGAAGAGAGGAAAGCTTTTAGTGGGTGAATACTCCTCGTCATACACCACAGGGAAAATCTTTTCCATTTTGAAGTATAAGTTTTTTTAGCACTAGGTTTCTTAGCCAGATGAGGAATCCTTAGGGCCTGCTCTGAGTACTGAGGGTCTGAGTACTCTAACTCTTCAAGTACCATGGTGGCTTTGATGTGAAGAGACTCTATGCTGAGGTACGTTATCCCTGTCGGGGGTAGAGTCAGAAGACTGTGGCTCAATGGCAGTCAAACTGGTTGTTTGGCTGTCAGGGCCAGGAGTAGGGAATACCAAGGTGGTCTTGCTCAGTCTGTTGCCACAGAATCATAGTGGCAGGCTGGGCCCTGAGCTTCAGAAGGACTCTAAGGATCAGAAGAAAAGGAGGGAAGGTGTACAGAAAGTTCCCTGTCCAATCTAGGTTTAGGGCATCCACTGGTATTGGTAGGAACCACATGGCCTAAAAGTCTCAGGAAGTGCCTGGCTGGTCTTGGCTGGCCCAGGATGAAACAGTTTGCTCGGTTCTGAAGGTTGCATACCCTGTCGAGAGGACGCAAGACCTTCGCCTTCTGTGTGTCCAGTTCTGCCCCAATGAATTCGGAAGCTGAACTGGTTGGAATGTGGGCATCCAAATACTGATTAGGAAGCCTAGAGATTCCAGGGTATTCTGAGTTGGTCTGAGAGAGTCTCTGACCTCCTGTAAAGACTTGCCCACTATTAACCAGACATCCAGGTAAGGAAAGACAGACACCAGTTGTCTTCTGAGGTAGGCTGCTACTACTGCCAGGCACTTTGTGAATGCCCTGGGCATGGAAGAAAGGCTGAAGGACACTGCTGTAAACTGGTAATGGCCCGAAGGCGATCTGAACCTGAGAAATGTTCTGTGGGACTGCCTGACTGGAATGTGGAAATAGGCGTCTTTCAGATCTAGGGAGGCTGGCCAGTCTCCCCTTTACAGAGATGGTATCACCACAGCTAGGGTGACCATCTTGAATCTGGGATTGACAATGTTTGTTTAGGTACCTGCGGTCCAAAATTAGTTGACAATACCCATTTTTCTCTTAAGTTAGAAAGTATCTGGAGTGAAGACCCTTTCCCCACTGGGAAAGGGGAGCTCTCTCCACTGTTTTTGCAGACAGAAGGGGCTTTATCTCTAGCTCCAGCAGAAGCTCTTCTGTAGGGGTTAGAGGTTTTAGTGATCTCTGACCCTGCTGGGAGGGAAACCTTTGAACTGCAGGGTAAAACCTTGATTCACTCACTCTAGTACCCATTTGTCCCTGGTAATGAGATGCCAGTGGGGAGGTAGGGGACAGTCTTCCTCCACTGGGAGAGGGAGGCGACCTGGCTTTTGTAGTCAGGAGATTTGTTTGGACTGAGTGTTAGAGGGAGGAAAGGAGCCAGACCATCTCTGACTTCTCCCACCTCTTCCCTGAAGTAACCCCTTCACCTGAGAGTAGACCAGGGCATGGGTACTGGCATAAGTGTAGAAGGCCCTGGGGTAATAGCCTCTTCTCTGCTTCCCCAACTTGGAGTCCTCTGGGATGTGGTAGCTTTTTCTTTAGCTGTATTACTTTGGTAGCTGGATTTGTATTCTTCCACCTTTTTCATATAAGCGTCAGTCTTGTTCCGAAACAGTGAATTATTCTCGCAAGAAAAATCCATAGCTTTATTCTGAGTGTCCTGCAAAAGATTGGTTGTCCTTAGCCAGGCATGGCACCTAAGGGAGAGTGCCTGGGCTATGGCTCTGGAGGTAGTGTCACTGGTATCTACTGCCATGTAAACTGGTATTTAGTGGCTTCCAAGCCCATTTTGACAGTTTCTGACAGGCCCTGGGCTACTCTGTCTGGGGCCTGTTGGCTTTTAGCTAACACTGAGTTCCAGAGAGCTTTATGGTACTGGACTGTATAAGCCATGTAAGTAGACAGACGAAGCAGAAGAGATGCTGTGGTATAACATCTCCCCCCCCCCCAAAAAAAAAACAGCCTTTTAGATTCTTTTTCAGGAGGCTGTGAAGAAAGGGGTACTTTAGCCCTGTCATAAGCAACAGCCTGTACAACTCCCACCTTCATTATCAGGATGAGCATACAGGAAACTACAGTTACGTAAGGACTTAATGTAACAGTGGATCTTTGAGAGAGGCTCTTGCAGTGGTAATTATATATAGGACTGATGCTGGCATGCATCAGGACGCCAGGAAAAATTTCTAGCAGTCTCTGGTGAGGGATCACCCTCACGTCAGGTGACCGATGTCATGCGACATCAGTATAAAGGGCAGTCCCCACACCCGCCTTCCAGTTCTTTTCCGCCAAAGGCCTAAAAGAGCGAGACAAGAGAGAAGCTAATATTTCCAACATGGAAAAGGAGCTAAAAAGCTTACGGAGATGGAGGGCGGAAGGTATTACTCTACTGCAAGAGCTTCCTCAAGATCTACTGTTACGGTAAATTTTACGAACTGCACCATCTTACTTGGAGAGGGCTCTGCAGTAGGTAATTATACAGGACTGAGTCCCAAGCAGTCTGGAACAAGAAGAAGCAAAACGGAGGAGGGAAGCTACTCAAAGTTGGTCCTCTAGCTGTGAAGGCCTTGCTGAACAGCAAGCCTGAAGTTTGCTCTACGGTGAGAGGCAATATCCAAACTGTAATGTTTTGTAAAGGTATGGACGGAAGTCCAAGTGGCGGAAGCACAGATGTCCACCGCTGACACATTCTTGAAACAAGCCGCTGAGGCAGCGACTCTTCTGGTGGAGTGGCCTCTCACTTGACCCGGAAGGGTCTTGTTGTACTTGTCATAACAGAAAATGATACAAAGAGCCAACCATTTGGACAGGCATTGCTTAGAAACAGCATTGCCTTCTCTTTTGTGGGCAAAAGAGACAAACAGTCGATCAATCCTTCTGAGATCCTTTGTTCTGTTAATGTAGTATCTCAGAATTTGCTAACGTGACAGAGTGTGTAAGAGATACTCCCTTGATTGGAGTGCTGCATAAAGAAAGCAGGTAACTCTATGGACTGGTTCAAAGTAGATTCTGCTACCACCTTAGGGAGAAACTTAGGGTTGATGCGCAGAGCCACATGTTCCTTGTGAAAAATCAAATACGGGATTTTACACATCAGGGCCTAGAGCTCAGAAATCCTCTGAGCAGAAGTAATGGCCACTAGGAAGAGAGTCTTCCATGAGAGGAACTTCATGTCTGCTGAGGCTGCCAGTTCGAAAGGAGGCAGAGTAAGCTTCTCGAGGATGAAATTCAAATCCCAAGGAGGGGCAGGAACCCGGATAGGGGGTCTCAAGAGGAGAACCCCTCTAAGGAAAGTCTTGGAGACCTCCAGCTGAGCAAACGTCCCTGCCTGCAAAAGGGACATGGTAGGTCGAAATGGCCGCCATGTATACCCTGAAGGACGAGTGACTGAGACCTAGATCAAAGAGGTGTCGCAGGTAATCCAGCAGCCACCCAACAGAGCAGGAGAAAGCTCAAATCTTTGGAGTGACCCAGATTGTGAACTATTTCCATTTCATGGCATAGGTAGACCTAGTGGAGGGTTTTCTAGCTCCACCAAAATCTCAGCCACTCAGGATGAAACCCCAAATCGGGCTTGAGCTACATCTGCAGGAGCCATGTGCAGTTGAAGGGACTTGAGACCTGGAAGGACCAGGGTCCCTGATCCTAGGTCAGTAAAAGTCACGACAGAGGAAAAGGAAGAGGAGGTTCTCTGAGAATTGTTGCAGAAGAGAAAGTACAGTTACGTAAGAACTTACCGTAACAGTAGATCTTCGAGAACAGCTCTTGCAGCAGGTTACACCATTAGGACTGAAGCCGGCAGGCGTCAGGACCCCACGGAAAAATTCGAGCTAGCTATCTTCAGCGGGGACCGCCCCCGACGGGTCCCGCCTCCGACGTCAGGCGTGGTACATAAGGGGACGGTCCCGCCAGATTCCCCAGTTCTCCCGCCGGAGACTCCTGGCCGCAGGATGACATCAGAGTGGGAGACCGAGGATCCACCGTCAGAAGAAAATAAGGGAGGAAATTCCCTAAAAGAAAAGGCAAAGCCATGCCTCCTCCAAGGGGAAGGGATGGAAGGATTTGCTGAAGAGCTGTTCTCGAAGATCTACTGTTACGTAAGTTCTTACGTAACTGTACTATCTTACCGAGACACAGCTCTTGCAGCAGGTTACACTATTAGGACGGATTCCCAAGCAGTAACGCTGCCAGAAATCTGGAGGAGGAAAATAGGAAATAAATTCCAGGTCCTGAACCTAGGACAGGAGACCCTGTAGCACCGCCTAGGCCGAACCAGCCCTTCGCCGAGAGGCGATGTCCAGGCTATAATGCCTGATAAAGGTATGCACAGAACTCCAAGTGGCTGCAGCACATATAGCAGAGGTGGAGACGTTTCTGAGTGCTGCAAAGGAGGTGGCCACACCTCTAGTAGAATGACCCCGGACTGTGCCCGGGAGGGGCTTTTGTTTTAAAGCATAACAGTAAGAAATACACTGGACAAGCCAGCGAGATAGGGACTGTTTGGATACGGGTTGGCCCATCATTCTCTCAGAGAAGGAAACGAAAAGCTGCTCAGAACTACGAAAAGATTTAGTTCTGTTGAGGTAATACCTCAGGCTGCGGTGAACATCCAGGGTGTGAAGCAGAGCCTCTCCTCTATTCGAGTAACTCGGGAAGTAGACCGGAAGGTCAATATCCTGGTTCAGAGTGAGTGAAGAGACCACCTTAGGCAAAAATTTAGGGTTTGTCCTCAGGGATACTCTGTCCCGGTGGAAAACTAAATAAGGCTCTTTGCACATAAGAGCGTGAAGTTCAGATATTCTTCTCGCCAAAGTAACAGCAACTAAAAATAACGTTTTCCACGACAGAAAACGTAGCTCGCAATCTGCGGCAGGTTCAAAGGGGGGGAGCGTGAGCTGTTCCAGGACAAAGAGCAGATCCCATGGAGGCACAGGGTCCCTAATAGGAGGCCTAAGGTGTAACACTCCCCTAAGAAATTCCCGAGAGGCGTCCAACTGAGCCACTGTACGATGTCCCACCGGGAGGTGATAGGCCGAAATGGCACAGAGGTGCACCTTAATAGAGGAGTAGGCTAGACCCGAATGAAAGAGGGAGAGCAGATAATCCAAAACTACTCCCACAGGACAACCTAAAGAGGAAAAAATCGCGTGCTCGCGACCATAAACAAAAACGGCGCCATTTCATGGCGCACGTCGCACGCGTTGCCGGCTTTCTGGCTGCAGAAAGAACCTCTGCAACCTCTTGCGAGACCCCGTGACACAAGATGGCTATGTCTCTAGGAGCCAAGCATGCAGGTTCAATGAACATAAGTCCGGATGGACAAGTGAACCTTTCTCCTGAGACAGGAGGTGGGAGCTGAGCGGCAACAGGAGCGGGGGTTCCAGATAGTTGCACCAACAAAGGGAACCAGATCTGTCTGGGCCAGAACGGGCCACCAGGATCATGGAGTGCTCCTGGCGCAGTTTGAAAGAACTCTGGATCAACAGGAAGGAGGGAAAGCGAGAGGAATCTGTTCACCAGGAGAGGGATAACGCATCTCACCAGAAAACACCAGGCCCTGGATCTAGCGAGCAAAAATTGGGCAGTTTTGCGTTGGATAGGGATGTAAACAAGTCTAGTTCTGGAATTCCCCATCGAAGAAACAGATCCTCTGCTACCTCTTGAAGAAGTTCCCACTCGTGGACTCTGGCCTGGGATCGACTCAGGCCGTCTGCAATCATGTTGTCCACCCCGAGAATGTGCACAGTGATCAGATTTGCGCCGTGTCCGATTACCCAATCCCACACCCTCATGGCCTCCCTGCAAAGGAGGTAAGAGTGTGCACCTGCTTGTTTGTTGAGGTAATACATCACCGCCGTGTTGTCCGTCTGAAGCAGAAGAGTACACGGTGGGATTGCTGACTGAAAGGCCTGCAGGGCATAGAGAACCGCTCTCATCTCTAGGCCATTGATATGTAGATGAGCTTCCATCGGGGTCCACGTACCCTGGGACTTTACCCCGGCCAGGTGTGCCCCCCACCCAAGACCTGAGGCGTCCGTGGTGAGGGGTTACCTCTGGGACGGCGCTATAACGGGACACCCGTGGAGAGCGACCCTGGGACTAGCCACCACTGCCAGTCTCGAATCACGGAATTCGTGATTCTGACCGGATGCTGCAAGTGGTCTTGCCTTTGGTCCCATTGCACTTTGAGCATCCACTGAGTTACCCGCATGTGGCCTTGCTGAAAGGACAGTAGGAATGGCCGAGCCATGTGTCAGCAGCGTAAGGACCGACCTGGCAGGTATGATCTTGTTCGACATATATCCCTTATGAGGGATCTGATGCGCCCGCTCTGTCGTCCGGAAGAAAAGCTCTTCCTGAACAGTGTCCAGTACTGTGCCTATAAACTGCAGTTTCTGACGGTACCAGGAGAGACTTCGAATTTATGAGGATGCCCAGAGACCAGAACAGCTCCTGGGTGCTTTGAACCAGATAGCAACGCCTCTGGAGGCGGCTATGAGAAGCTAGTCGCCCAGGTACAGGAACATAATGGCCCTGTCTCCTCAGAGACGCTGCCACGACTGCCATGCACTTGGTAAAGACCTTAGGTGGATGACAGTCCGAACGGAAGAGCTCGGAACTGAAAGTGGTGGTCGAGAAACTCAAGCACAGGAAACTCTTGTGCTCCTGAGCTATAGGGATATGCAGTGCAGCGCCCTGCATGTCTAGAGATGCTAAAAAGCGCCCTGTTTCAGCATGGGAATAAGACCCGGAAGAGTCACCATGCGGAATCTCTTGTAGGCGACAGACACGTTGAGGTTGCTGAGGTCCAGAATCGGACGGAGGTCCTCTGTTTTCTTTGGAACCAGGAAGAAGTGGGAATAATATCCTTGTCCTCTCGGGTTCTCCGGGACGTACTCTATTGCTCCCTTTCGCAGGAGTGCGAGTACTTCTTGCCAGATCAAAGCTCTGTGCTGACCCGGATACCGGGAGAGTAAAGGAGGCCTCGAGGTGGCTTTCCCATGAATTCTATAAAGTGGCCTAGACTGACTAACTGAAGAACCCACCTGTCAGTGGTTATAGCCTGCCATCCCGGCAGGAAGTTCGCAATGCAACCCCCACCATGATTTCCTGCTGATCCTGAGGGCAGGGGAAAGGAGTCAGGCTGTGGCGGCAGATGGGCCCGCTGGCTGGACCGCTTAGGAGAACGCTGACCTCAGCTGGCGGTTGTTTCCTGGCTCACGGTAGCCGGAGCCCTCTGATGTGTGGCGGAGCGGGCTGCTGCCTCTGCATCCGCCCATGAAACGGCTTTGGTTCCACGAAGAACAGCTGGGTCGGGTATATGGCCTGACCCGACCCACCGCCTTTCCCCGCCTTCAGTCTGGTAATGATCTTCCTCAAGGATTACCAAACAAGACGCCTCTCAAAAGGAGTGTCCATATTCTTCTGACATGGGGTAAAACCAGAGACGCGTAACCAGGAGTGTCTCCGGAGGCATACGCCAGAAGCTGCTGCTCGGGCCGATGAGTCCGCTGGAGTCGACGCTCGTAGCACTTGGGTCCCCATCGCCTGAACCTGCACGGAGGAGCTGAAGCATCTCCTCCTTCTGCTCACCTTCAGGCAATTTTTAGCCGCTTCCAGACCCTGTTCCCACAAAGCGCTCTGGAACTGAACCATAGGTAGGTTAAATAGTTCAAGGATCTGATGTGCAGGTAGCGGAAGCATACGGCGCTTACCCAACGCTGGCCCAACTGCTTGGACTCTGGGTCCGTGGCAGGATGCTCAAATGTTGCGCCCTGTGACTGGTCATGTGAGGCTGTGATGACCAGAGAATCGCCTGAGGCTGCCGCGCTGAGTACTGGTCTTCCTTAGGAGCCTTGTACAAGCGATCAGCTTTTTCGCATCGCCGAGCGAATGTGACGTCACACTGCCTTGGTGACGCCCACAAAGTGTCCAACAAGCATGGTACCACCACGGCTTGGGGTCCTTCTGCCGAAGATATTTGCAAGGCGTATCCTTCGGGTCTAGTTCTCTGCATCCCATCCCATGTTCTCTTGTATAGGTTCTATAATATCAAGGAACGTAGGATCATCCGGAGGAGATTTAGGCATCTCACGTGGGTCCGGAGAAGGGATGGAGAGGGAGATGGGACTAGAGGAAGAGTAGTCTCGATCCGTGTCCTCCATCTGGGCAACGCCGGTGTCTCCTGGATCTCTTGGGGCTGGGTGACCCAGAAGAAGATTTCGACGGAGGTCTCTGTTTTTCTGGTCTCCCCTGGGAGAGGATCTAGGCTCCCGGGGAGAAGGTAAACGGCCTGCTGACCCCGATGGCGAAGGGGGTGCAGGAACAGGAGGAGGAGGAGGAACAGTGGGAACCATGTCCTTCTTTATGGTGTCCCACCAGTAGATGAAGAGGTCCTTCACTTCCGCTAAAGAAAGGCCCGATGATGTCGGGTCCCGGCATCGGCTCCACAGGGGGCTCTGGTAATGGCGAGGGTTCCCTGGAAGTTTCGATGAACCGGGTCGCCTTGCCGGTCCTCGCCGCGCTAAGTCCTCTCAGTTAAAGTCTCCTGACCGACGCCGGTCGGAGGCGCCAGGCCTCTTCTCAGGAGGAGCGGACGCCGTCCTACCGCGCCCGCTGAGGTGTTGGTTTGGCTCGCGACGACGCCTGGCTGACGGCGGTTTGAGGGAGGTATGACGCTGCTGCCGACAACGGTCGCTCTGCATCGGGTCCACAGGTCTTTAAGGGCGTGAGCTCCAGCGCCTGCGAGGAGGCATGAAGAAGACTCTGACGCCGGGTACCGGAAGGCGGAACCCGACTTGTGATGATGATGGTGGCGCCTGGACTTCTCCCAAGGCCTTGGAGGAAGAAGACGAGGACGGCCTGGCGGACTTGGCTTTGAGAAGAAGGCTTCCTACCGCAGCCAGGAGACTGAGAGCTGGCCCTGGAGGGAGAGCGTCGGACTAGAACCGGAGCTGCGTGACTCAAGCCCTGAGGGGACCTGAAGGGCCTTTCTCCTTCGCTTCCTCCGCTTGTGGGATTTTTGAGAAGAAGATTCTCCTTGGAGGACATGGTCTTCAGCTTTTCCTCCAACAAAAGGCCTGAAGGGCCTTCTGACGCCGGATCCGGTACGTACTGTTGAACCCCTGGCAGAACGAAAGCAGGGCCCGGTATCGTGGTCTGGGCCAGGCACCTAACGCAGGCTGTGTGGGGTCCTTGAAGGGGATCTGTTTCCGCAAGCACATTGAGGAGTGACCAGAGGTCTGACAGGACATCAGCAAAGGTCTTGCTGAAGAAAATCGAATTTCTCAAGAGGAGCACTAAACTGCCACGCCGCGCCGCTAGACTGTAACCAAGGGTGTTGAAAGCCAGTCGAATGCGGAAAGAACTGGGAATCTGGCGGACCGCCCTTTATGTACCACGCCTGACGCCGGAGGCGGACCAACATCGGGCGTGTCCCTGCAGATAGCTAGCTAGAATTTTCCTCAGGTCCTGAGTCGCCGGCTTCAGTCCTAATGGTGTAACCTGCTGCAAGAGCTGTGTCTCAAGTAAGATCCAAACTTGCCTGGGCCAGAAAGGAGTGACTAGTACCATTCGAGCTCCTTCTGAACCGAAGTTTCTGTAAGACTCTTGAATCAAAGGGATCGGGGAAAGCATAGACGAATCTGTCCTTCCAATCTAGAGACAGAGCGCCTCCAAAATGCCGTGGTTCTGGAGTGAGCAGAAGTTTAGAGGTGAGGCGAACAGGTCCACCTGTGGTGTTCCCCAACGTAGGAAGATATCGTCTAAGACCCCCTGATCCAGTTCCCACTCATGAGCTTGAGCAGACGAGTGACTGAGTTTGTCTGCCAAAGTGTTCTCGACCCCCGGGACGTGAATTGCCATGAGGTGGAGGTTGTGCTGTACTGCCCAATCCCAAACTCACATAGCTTCCCTGCAAAGAGGGTAGGAACGAAACCCTCCCTGTTTGATCATGTACCATACCACACACATATTGTCCGGCCTATACTGGCTAAGTGTCCGGAAGGAGATGCAGAGCTTGAAGAGTATAAAAGACTGTTCAAGCCTTGAAGGCACCACTGATGTGAAGTTTTTCGAGCTTGGACCAGGAGCCCTGGGTCCTGGAGGTCTGAGATGGCTCCCCAACCCTCGCCTGAGGCATCTGTGGTCAGAGTCTGGGAGGGGGCAGAAAGATAGAAGGGAACTCCCAGACAAAGGTTCTCCTGAACCATCCACCACTGCAAGTCCCGAACCATGGGGGAGCAGACTAGGACAAGCTGGTCCAGGTCATCCACCAACTGATCCCACTGAGACCGAAGCGTCCACTGAGATATCCTCATGCGGAGCCGAGCACTAGGGACTGTTGGGATTGCAGCCGCCATAAGCCCGAGGAGGCAAAGGACCAACCTGGCACTAACCCACCTGCGGCTGGACAACAGGCTGACCTAAGCCTGAGGTGGCCACCCTGTCCGGTGGCAGGAAGGCCCCACCAGAGGTCGTGTCCAGGATCGCCCGTAAACTGGAGCCTCTGGGACGGGATCAAGTGGGACTTGGAGTGGTTGATGGTGATGCCCAGGGAGAAAAACACCCCCTGGGTAACAGAAAGGAAGTGCAGGAGATCCTCCCTGGATGGGGCCGCCAGGAGCCAATCGTCCACATACAGGAAAACCTGCACCCCCTGGGTACGCAGGTCGGCCGCTACCACTGAAAGGCATTTGGTGAACACCCGGGGTGCTGAGAAAAGATCAAATGGGCGGGCCTTGAACTGGTAGTGGTCCCCCTGGAAAGCAAAACGGAAGTATTTGCGGTGAGAAGGGCAGACAGAGATGTGCAGGTAAGCATCCTGCATATCCAGAGTGCACAACCACTGCCCCAGCCGAAGGAGGGGCAGGAGGCTCTGCAGGGAGAGCACCCTGAACCTCTTGTACTCCACGAATAAGTTTAGGGAACCGAGGTCGAAAATCGGCCTTACATCTCCTGTCTTCTTCGGGACCAGGAAGAATTGGGAATAGTAACCCGTCCCCTGAAGAGAAAGGGGGACGGGCTCTATCGCCTCCTTCAGCAAAAGTGCTGAAATCTCTTCCTGGACCAGAAGAAGGTATTCCCGAGAGTACAACGACCTTGGGGGAGGGTGACGAGGTGGTTTCTGGAGAAACTCTATTGAGTGTCCTTCTGCGATTAGCTGGAGCACCCAGGAAACTGAAGTTATCCTCTCTCAACCCGGGAGGTGGAGGGAAAACC
Source organism: Neoceratodus forsteri (assembly GCA_016271365.2). Lineage (NCBI taxonomy): Eukaryota > Metazoa > Chordata > Ceratodontiformes > Ceratodontidae > Neoceratodus > Neoceratodus forsteri. The sequence continues at coordinate 914,698,736 of CM057453.1, read as the reverse complement.
TCCCTCCTACCGGTTGCTCCAGAAGGCCCAGAGACTATGGGAGAGGAAAGCAGTCAGGTGGTGTGGGGCAGCGTCGCAGTTGAAGCACCTGCTGCTTTTTGGGCAGAGGGCTTGGCAGCTGAGGGCTCATGCTTAACGGCCCGCCTTCCTGGGGTTCACTTTGTTGATTCCGCTCTGCAAAAGGGACGGCCGTGCTTGATGGGGATGATACATGGAGTCCACAGACTTCAGTGCAGTCCTCACAGATCGATGATAATGTCCTTGACATCACCACCGAACGGCACTGAACCCCGGAAGGGCACTTCCTGAATAGTGGACTGCACTTCCGAGACCAATCCTAACACATAGAGCCAGGCATGACGCCGTAAGCCTACGGCGAAAGCGGAGCTCTTACCAGCAGTGTCCACTGCATCATAAGTAGCACGAAGCATGTGCCGACTAGCCGTACATGCAGAGTGGACAAGGTCAGCCACTTCCTGTTTGACTTGAGAGTCCAGAAGGGAGTCCAATTTGGATTCCACCTCACTAAGAATCGCCTTCCGGTAATCCCCCATGTGACCAATATAATTTAGGGCCCTAATACCCAGAGTGGAAGAAGAATAGATCTTCTTCCCGTACTGGTCCCGGCACGGATTCTTTGTCAGGTGGAGATGAGCTCAGATGTTTTGGGTTAGCTGTCCGGCCATGAGTGGCGCTAATCATGACTGAATCAGCTCTCGAGTGAGAATCTAAAAAGTCAACACCCTCAGAAGCCTGATATAGTCTGTTCGACTTCTGAGGAAGTGGGGCTAAAGCCGACGGTTGCTTCCAAATAGTGGAAACAAGATCGGCATGAGGCTCAATCCAGGGTGGCACCAAGGTGGAAGCTGTCACGGGCAGATCCAGATGCTTAGCGAGTTTCTTACACTGGGGATCTGGCTCCAAGGAATGCCACTTATGAACCTCCTGGATTTAGCGCAGTAATTCCTTAAAAGAAGGATCCTCAGGAGGGGACTACGAAGGAGTCCTTGGCCTGGGCTTAGACAGAGAGCGTGGCTCGTTCGTCCGGCTCGGAACAACCGTTGGAGTCGTCCGAGGTGTCAGAGGAGGAAGAAGATGATGATGAGGAAGACTCCCTCTCCCAGCGTGGGGGAGGAACGGACCCCTTGGGAAGCCCTCGGGGAAGTGTGTCCTGCCCGCTCTGGAACCAGAGGGTTCGGCCCTGGTGTCTGGAGGTGGGGAGGGAGTCTGTGTCGCGACATACGGGAACCGAACCGCCATCGGAGACGACTCCACCTCTGGTGAGCTGAGCCTGGCCTCAGCCCACCAGGAGGCCAGAGTCTCCTTCAAGTCCACCGCAGCTGAGGGAGTGGTGGAGTGGAGGAGGAGGAGGGGAACGGGTATGAATTATACCCGTAAGGCGCGTATCCATAACCCGACGGCGGGAAATCCGGCATCGGGTATTGAGGCACTGGGTACTGCAGCGTCGGATAGGCCAGCGTCGGGTACTGGGGTGTCGGATACTGCGGAGCCGGGTAAGATGGCGATGGATACGACGGGGTCGGATATGCGGGAACCGAGGGGTCTGCCGGAGCAGACGGCCCAGCCGGAGGGCCCACGGGGGGTGAGGTCTGGAGCAGAAGGCCCGGTGGACGGAGAGGCCGGAATTGAAGTGGCATCCGGGAGCTGGATGTCGCCCGGGGTCAGCAAGACCAGCATCAGGGCCGGCAGCCAGTGAGCCGGCACTGGGGCCAGCATCCGGGGAGCCGACGTCAGGTCGGTCGGCCCAGCGGGCGGACGGTCTGACGGGGGGCACAGCAGGGACCTCGGCATTCCCCGGGGATGGAGGGGAAAAATCCCCGGGGTCAGGCTGAGGAGACCCAGAGTCCCCGGAGGGAAGCGACGGCTGCGGGGAGCCGGGAACGGTGGACATGGGAGGGTCAGGCTTCCGCTCAGCCGCTGTGCGGATGTCGGGCAAGCCGTCGTGCGACTTATCAGTGGGGTCCCAGCGGACGCCGGAGGAGCCGACATCCGCCTTAGTGGACCAGTCACCCGGGCATGTCGTGAGGAGGGGCAGCCTGGTCGGGTGGAAGAGAGCTGCGCCGCCCAAGGGGTCGGCTACTTATCGACCGCCTCCATGCGGGCGCTGAGGAGTCGGCGTCCGGCTTACTGGAGCCGCAAAACTGGTAGGCCGCACAGTGGCAACTTTACCGGAAGTGGAGGCCTCCACAGCCCAGAGGCGCCTGAAGGGCCCGAGCACCAGCCAGACGTGGTGCAGACGCCACCTTGGAAACCTCCAAGGCTGCCATCGTGGATCGGTCCCCTAGGGTGGATGTTACCTGAAGCATGGTGACTCCCAAAGAAGACGCGGTGGATGAGGAGCCCTTGTCCCGGTGCTTCTCCTTATCTTTTTTCTTGTGATGGCCTTTGGGGGAAGTGGACGCCTGCTGGAGCTTTTTTAACTCCTTTTCCATGGAGGACATTTTCTTCTTTAAAATATGGGACTCCAGGGACTGCTGATACCATCTGTGGGTAGCCGCGTTGAATTTAAGGCAGTGCTGGCACTTCTCCACCTGATGATCTGGGTCTCGGCAGAAGAGGCACTGGGAATGGCCATCCTTGTGCGGGAGTTGGGCGCCGCACGAGTCGCACTTGTTCTTGTGCTCGGAGGGTGCAGGAGACAACATACACCAATGAATACCTGACAAAAATTCGAAAAATCAAAAATAACTCGGTAAAAACTACCGACGACTGAGGCTGACGAGCGTTGAACTTTACCGTGAGGTGCTGACATGAGCTAACGGTGGAAAGAACTGGAAGGTGGGCGTGGGGCACTGCCCCTTTATACTGATGTCGCATGACGTCAGTCACCTGACATGGGGGCGGTCCCCCGCCAGAGCCTGCTAGCTAGAAATTTTTCAGTGGGGTCCTGAAGCCTGCTGGCATCAGTCCTATATGTAACTACCTACTGCAAGAGCTCTCTCGAAGTGAGATCTTGGCATTAAGTCTTTCCAGTTAGCTCATTGCCTCCACAGGCTCACTCTGAGATTACATCACTTGTCTACTGAATCTCCTGTATACTTTTAACAGTGAATCCTGGGCCTTTCTAAGTAAATCAAGCCATAGTCAGCATGTCGCAAACAAATGCTAATAGCTCAGTAACTGTACATGCTAGACACAAAGTATGAGTGGCACAGTTATTCAGCACAAAAATGCCTTTCCAATGGTGGTATACATGTAATAATAAGTAATTTAGTTTTTTTCTATGCTGGTCGAAACCAGAAAGAATAATATTTTTTTCACTAAAAAGGCAACATAAGTCATTTTTTATTTGAAAATATGTCAAATATCAACACCAAATTAAGTATACAGACATTAGATGGTGTTTTACTATTATGTTTGTTAAAAAAATAACTTTTTACTATAAAACATAATTTGTTTCCCCATTTTAGTCAAAGTGCTTTGGTGAGATTTGAGGGATGAATCTCAACCACACACACCATATCATAAACAAATGCATACAACTCCAAAAGTATACACGATACACACAAAGTATCAGCATGAAAGATGATCAGCACAAAATTGCCTTTCCAACGATGCTATGCGATCAATTGTAATCAATCTGTTTTTTTTTTTATGCCTGCTGAAGTGCCACAAAAAGTGCATTTTATTCAAGCTGCTTAGGTGAGCCTTGATGGAGAAAATGTCAGCCATACATACCATACCATAAACAAATGCATATAACTCTTAAAGTATACATGACATATATAACGTATCAGTGGCAACAGTTGTGCCACACAAAATTGCTCTTCCAACAGTTCTATGCAATCAGCAGTACTCAATTTGGTTTTGTTTTATACTGGCTAAGATACCCAGAATGTTTGTTTTTTTTTTCAAAGTGCTTAGGTCATTCTAGATTGACAAAATGTCAAACAAATATGAATAACTCCTAAAATGAACATGATACACATAAATGTCAGTGGCAAGGTTGTTCAGCACAACATTACCTTTCTAATGGTACTATGCAGTCAATTCTAATCAATTCTGGCTGGCAAGTAATATTAAAATATGTGATGACTACTCCAGACGTTTCTAGGGCACACAGGAAGTCTGTAGCTGACTTCTGTAGGCATTCTGGAACACACTGTAGTTAGATTTGCTGACGCCCATAGACGCTTTCTAAGAGACAATGAGTTAATACTTAAAATTTTTTGTCCACTGCCAGAGTGGAAGTGGGTGCTCAAGTACTTTGAAAGATGCCCCACGCAGCAATTTATGGATGGGCAAAGAAACTTGGAAGAGGGAGACCAGTCATCTCTAAAAGTCTTCCTCCGCCTCTGATCCATAGTTTCTTGTATAGTGATATCAAGTGTGTCCACCATACGTTGAATAAAAGTAAAATGAGAGGAAAGGTCCTCCTCTCCATTAGTGGGACCACCAAACTGTGGGTCGGGGGAGTGTCTGGATCCAAGGGTTCATCACCCAATCCATCACTATCATCACTCACATAATAAAAACCCTGGTTATGTCCAGAGTTTGGTGTCTGAGAGGTAAAGGGGTCAGAAGGGGCGTTAAACATATTGCCCATAGCCTGCACCGTCTGGTATAAATGCCAAGCTTTAGCCAACTCTTCATCAGAGGGCAGTTTTCTATGCCACTGGTGTCTCCCTTTGCTTCTCAGCAGAAGAGGGACGTGATGTGTTTCTCCTTTTGTTTCTTTTTAGCAGGCACTTCATCAGTGACCTGTTCATTATGTCTCTTTTTGGCTTGGTCAGAATTATTTTTGCCTATTTTGTTCTGTAGAGAGTCTTCGTCAGACTTTTCCTTAGTTTTAAGAGAAGCAGATCCCTCTTTAGAAGTTTTATTAGAGGGGGAAGTAGACCGAGTAGCCATAATGTCCAACCATTTGGCTTTATTTCTAACTATTTTTCCAGAAAGATTAGTGCTTATTCACAGTTATGGTCAGAAAACAAACTATTAAAGTACAGTTACTAAGAACTTACCGTAACAGTAGATCTTCGAGAACAGCTCTTGCAGCAGGTTACACCATTAGGACTGAAGCCGGCAGGCGTCAGGACCCCACGGAAAAATTCGAGCTAGCTATCTTCAGCGGGGACCGCCCCCGACGTCAGGCGTGGTACATAAGGGGGACGGTCCCACAGATTCCCCAGTTCTCCCGCCCGGAGACTCCGGCCGGAGGATGACATCAGAGTGGGAGACCGAGGATCCACCGTCAGAAGAAAATAAGGAGAAATTCCTAAAAGAAAGCAAAGCCATGCCTCCTCCAAGGGGAAGGTGGGCGGGAGGTACCTGCTGCAAGAGCTGTTCTCAAGATCTACTGTTACGGTAAGTTCTTTAACCGTACCATCTACTTCTCGAGACACAGCCTGCAGCAGGTTACACCATTAGGACGGATTCCAGCTGGGTAATGCTGCCAGAAATTCGGGAGGAGGAAAATAGAAATAAATTCCAGGTCCTGAACCTAGGACAGGAGACCCTGTACTTACCGCCAAGGCCAAAACCAGCCCCTTCGCCAAGAGAGGCGTGTCCAGGCTATAATGCCTGATAAAGGTATGCACAGAACTCCAAGTGGCTGCAGCACATATAGCAGAGGTGGAGACGTTTCTGAGTGCTGCAAAGGAGGTGGCCATCTCTAGTAGAATGACCCCGGACTGTGCCGGGGAGGGGCTTTGTTTTAAATCATAACAGTAAAATACACTGGACAAGCCAGCGAGATAGGGACTGTTTGGATAGGGTTGGCCCATCATTCTCTCAGAAAGAAGCGAAGCTGCTCAGAACTACGAAAGATTTAGTTCTGTTGAGGTAATACCTCAGGCTCGGTGAACATCCAGGGTGTGAAGCAGGGCTCTCCTCTATTCAAGTAACTCGGAAGAGACCGGAAGGTCAATATCCTGGTTCAGAGTGAGTGAAGAGACCACCTTAGGGCAAAAATTTAGGGTTGCGTCCTCAGGATACTCTCTGTCCCGTTGGAAAACTAAATAAAGCTCTTTGCACATAAGAGCGTGAAGTTCAGATATTCTTCTCGGCAAAGTAACAGCAACTAAAAATAACGTTTTCCACGACAGAAAACGTAGCTCGCAATCCGCGGCAGGTTCAAAGTGGGGGAGCGTGAGCTGTTCCAGGACAAAGAGCAGATCCCATGGAGACACAGGGTCCCTAATAGGAGGCCTAAGGTGTAACACTCCCCTAAGAAATTCCCAAGAGGCGTCCAACTGAGCCACTGTACGATGTTCCACCGGGAGGTGATAGGCCGAAATGGCACAGAGGTGCACCTTAATAGAGGAGTAGGCTAGACCCGAATGAAAGAGGGAGAGCAGATAATCCAAAACTACTCCCACAGGACAACCTAAAGGGGAAAAATCGCGTGCTTGCGACCATAAACAAAAACGGTGCCATTTCATGGCGTACATCGCATGCGTTGCCAGCTTTCTGGCTGCAGAAAGAACCTCTGCAACCTCTTGCGAGACCCCGTGACGCAAGATGGCTATGTCTCTAGGAGCCAAGCATGCAGGTTCAATGAACGTAAGTCCGGATGGACAAGTGAACCTTTCTCCTGAGACAGGAGGTGGGAGCTGAGCGGCAATGGGAGCGGGGGTTCCTGAGATAGTTGCACCAACAAAGGGAACCAGATTTGTCTGGGCCAGAACGGGGCCACCAGGATCATGAGTGCGTGCTCCCTGCGCAGTTTGAGAAGAACTCTCTGGATCAATGGGAAGGGAGGGAAAGCGTAGAGGAATCTGTTCGCCCAGGAGAGGAATAACGCGTCTCGCCAGAAAACACCAGGCCCTGGATCTAGCGAGCAAAAATTGGGCAGCTTTGCGTTGGATGGGGATGTGAACAAGTCTAGTTCTGGAATTCCCCTTCGAAGAAACAGATCCTCTGCTACCTCTTGAAGAAGTTCCCACTTGTGGACTCTGGCCTGGGATCGACTCAGGCCATCTGCAATCGTGTTGTCCACCCCGGGAACGTGCACAGTGATCAGATTTGCGCCGTGTCCGATTACCCAATCCCACACCCTCATGGCCTCCCTGCAAAGGGGGTAAGAGTGTACGCCTCCTTGTTTGTTGAGGTAATACATCACCGCCGTGTTGTCCATCTGAAGCAGAAGAGTACACGGTGGGATTACTGACTGAAAGGCCTGCAGGGCATAGAGAACCGCTCTCATCTCTAGGCCATTGATATGTAGATGAGCTTCCAACAGGGTCCACGTACCCTGGGACTTTACCCCGTCCAGGTGTGCCCCCCACCCAAGACCTGAGGCGTCCGTGGTGAGGGTTACCGCCGGGGACGGCGCTACGAACAGGACGCCCGTGGAGAGCGACCCTGGGACTAGCCACCACTGCCAGTCTCGAATCACAGAATTCGTGATTCTGACCAGATGCTGCAAGTGGTCTTGCCTTTGGTCCCATTGCACTTTGAGCATCCACTGAGTTACCCGCATGTGGAGCCTTGCGAAAGGGACAGTAGGAATGGCCGCAGCCATGTGTCCGAGCAAGTGAAGGACTGACCTGGCAGGTACGATCTTGTTCGACGATAAATCCCTTATGAGGGATCTGATGCGCTCCGCTCTGTCGTCCGGAAGAAAAGTTCTTCCCTGAACAGTGTCCAGTACTGCGCCTATAAACTGCAGTTTCTGCGGACAGTACCAGGGAGAGACTTCTCGAATTTATGAGGATGCCCAGAGACTGGAACAGGTCCTGGGTGCTCTGAACACCGCAAGTAACAATACCTCTCTGGGCCGGCCATGAGAAGCCAGTCATCCAGGTGCGGGGAACACATAATAGCCCTGTCTCCTCAGAGGCAGCTGCCAAGATTGCCATGCACTTGGTAAAGACCCTTAGTGCGGGATGACAGTCGAGCGGAAGAGCTCGGAACTGAGAAGTGGTGGTCAAAAACTCGAGCGCAGGAACCCTTGTGCGCCTGAGCTATAGGGATATGGGTATCATCCTGTATGTCTAGAGGCGCTAAAAAGCGTCCTGTTTCAGCGTAGGGAATAAGACCTGGAAAGGTCACCATGCGGAATCTCTTGTAGGCGACAGCACGTTGAGGTCGCTGAGGTCAGAATCGGACGGAGGTCCCTGTTTTCTTTAGAACCAGGAAGAAGTGGGAATAATATCCTTGTCCTCTCTGGTTCTCCGGACGTACTCTATCGCTCCCTTCACTGGGAGTGCAGTACTTCTTGCCAGATCAAAGCTTTGTGCTGACCCGGATACCAGGAGAGCAAAGGAGGCCTCGGGGTGGCTTTCCTGCGAGATTCTATAAAGTGGCCTAGACTGACCAACTGAAGAACCCACCTATGGTGGTTATAGCCTGCCATCCCAGCAGGAAGTTCGCAATCGACCCTCGACCATGATTTCCGTTGATCCTGAGGGGGGGCTGGAAAGGAGTCAGGCTGTGGCGGCAGATGGGCCCGCTGGCAGTAAGAAGCTGACCTCGGCTGGCGGGCTGTTTCCCCTAGGCTCTGAGGCGGAGCCCTCTGATGTGTAGCGGAGGCGGGGCTGCTACCTGTGTCCGCCCATGGAAACGGCTTTGGTTCCCTACGAAGGAACCAAGCTAGGTCGGTACATGGCCTGAACGACCTTGCAGCAACCTCCCGGCCTCTTGAAGTCTGGTAATGATCTTCTCCGAAGGATTACCAAACAAGACTTCTCCCTCAAAAGGAGTGTCCATAATATTCTTCTGGACGTCCGGGGTAAAACCAGAGACACGTAACCAGGAGTGTCTCCGGAGGCATACGCCAGAAGCTGCTGCTCGGGCCGATGAGTCTGCGGAGTCGTATGCGGCTCGTAGCACTTGGGTCCCCACGTCTGAACCCGTACGGAGGAGCTGAAGCATCTCCTCCTTCTGCTCACCTTCAGGCAATTTTTTAGCCGTTTCCAGACCCTGTTCCCACAAAGCGTTCTGGAACTGAACCATAATGGGTTAAATAGTTCAAGATCTGATGGCGCTTGGTGAGCGGAAGCATACATGCGCCACTACCAAGCGATCAACTGCTTGGACTCTGGGTCCGTGGCAGGGTGCTCAAATGTTGCGGCCTCTGTGACCGGTTATGTGAGGCTGTGATGACCAGAGAATCGGCCTGAGGCTGCTGCGTCAAGACTGGTCTTCCTTGGGAGCCTTGTACAAGCGATCAGCTTTTTCGGCATCGCCGGAGGCGAATGGGCCACTTCACGCTGCCTTGGTGATGTCCACAAAAAGTGTCCACCAAGGTGGTACCACACAGGCTTGGGGTCCTTCTGCCGAAGATATTTGGCGGGCGTATCCTTCGGGGTCTAGCTCTTCTGCATCCCATCCCATGTTCTCTTGTATATGTCTCATAACAAGGAGCGAATGATCATCGGAGGAGATTTAGGCATCTCCGTTGGTCGGAGAGGATGGAAGTGGAGATGGGGATCTAGAGGAAGAGTAGTCTGATCCGTGTCCTCCGTCAAAAGGCGACGTCGTTGTCTCCTGGATCTCTTGGGGCTGGGTGACCCAGAAGAAGATTTAGCGGAGGTCTCCGTTTTCTGGTCTCCCCGGGAGAGGATCAGCTCGGGAGAAGGTAAATGGCCTGCTGACCCCGATGGCAGAAGGGGTGCAGGAACCGGAGGAGGAGGAACAGTGGGAACCATGTCCCCTTTATGGTGTCCCACCAGTAGGTGAAGAGGTCCTTCACTTCCGCTAAAGAAAGGCCAACGACGGCCCAGGCGCGGTGGTGATGGCGTCGGGCTCGGCGTCGGCTCCTGAGGGCTCTGGTAATGAGGTTTCCTGGGAGTTCGTGAGAGCCAGGGTCGCCCGTCAGGTCCTCGGGCTGCGTTAGTCCTCCTCATTTAAGTCTCCTGACCGGCGTCGGTCCGGGCGTCAGAGCCCTCTTCTCAGGAGGAGGCGGACGTCGGTCCCCCTACGGCGTCTGCTGAGGTGTAAGTTGGTTTGGCGCGACGGACGTCTGGCCGGCAGTGCTTCAGGGAGGTATGTGCGGCCGAAGATGGTCGCGCCGGCGTCGGGTCTAGAGTCTCTTTAGGCGTGAGCTCCAGCGTCTTGTGAGGAGGCACAGAAGAAGACCTGACGTCGGGTACCGGAAGGCGGGAACCCGACTTGTGATGATGGTGGTGGCGCTCCCCGGACTTCGCCAAGGCCTTAGAGGAAGAAGACGAGGACGGCCTGGCGGACTTGGCCTGAGAAGAAGGCTTCCTTACCGCAGCCGGGGGAGACTGAGAGCTGGCCCTGGAGAGAGAGCAGTCGGACCTAGAACCGGAGCTGCGTGACTCCGAAGCCCTGGAAGGGGACCTGGATGGGGCCTTCTCCCTTCGTTTCTCCGCGTGCTTGTGGGATTTTGAGAAGAAGATCCCCCTTGGAGGACATGGTCTTCAGCTTTGCCTCAACAAAAGGCCTGAGAGGCCTTCTGACGTCGGATCAGATGCGACTGTTGAGAACCCGTGGCAGAATGAGCAGGCCGGGTATCGTGGTCTGGGCCCAGGCACCTAACGCAGGCTGTGTGGGGTCCTTGAAGGGGATCTGTTTCTGCAAGCACACTGGAGGAGTGACCAGAGGTCGGAGGACATCAGCAAAGGTCTTGCTTGAAAATCGAATTTCTCGAAGGCAAGCATTGCTAAACCGCAGCGTCGCGCTAGAGTGTGTAACAGAAGGGTCGAGACAAGCCAGTGACTGCGGGAAAAGAACTGAGAATCTGGTAGGACCGTCCCCTTATGTACCACGCCTGACGCCGGAGCCGGGACCGACATCGGGGCGGTCCCGCTGAGATAATAGCTAGAATTTTTCCGTGAGGTCCTGAGCCTGCCGGCTTCAGTCCTAATGGTGTAACCTGCTGCAATAGCTGTGTCTCGAAGTAAGATCACAGCTTTTTGAAGTAATATAAACAGATTTCCTTTAGGGTCTGTCTGACATGCCAATTTGTCAGCAGACCTCTAAATGTTGTCCCAAAAGAAAAAATACTCACCATAGTAATGTTGTTTCTTTTAATGGAGTCTTGCTGTATTCAGACATAATGCAGTTAGCCCCATCACTTGAACTGCCCCCGAGAGGAAAGAGTTAACTCTATGTGGAAGCATAGAACGTTGAGCTCGAGCTCGGTTTTCAAACCTCTGTCTGTGGTACTTCCCAGTGTAACCATCAGATTCTTACGAGCTAACTAACTAGTAACTAAAGTATGGAAATTGTTCAAATATAGCCAAAGGAAAAATATATCTTCTTGGGCCCCAAAGACTCAAGTTGAGAACCCAAGAAGGAAAGGTATTGGACAATATTTAGTAAAACACCAGAAAAATAATAATAACAACATCTACCCCACTCAAGAGGAGGTCAAGGTACACCTGAGGTGCAACACTGATCCTACAGCCCACTTCCCAAAACCAGGTTCTGAGAGGGAGACGGAGGTCTGAATACAGCAAGACTCCATTAGAAGAAACATTACTATGGTGAGTAATTTTTCTTCAAACAACATGAAGTCTTTGCTGTATTCAGGAATACTGACACCAAGCAGTTCCCTCACGGAGGAGGAAATGCAGAACCTACTTGGGAAGAAACTCTGCAGTACTGCTGCACCAAACCTAGCATCACTCCTAGCCTGGATGTCCAGGGAGTAATGCTTGGTGAAAGTATGTACTGTTTTCTAGGTGGCTGCTTTACAGATCTCTAACAAAGGTATATCTCTGGCTGCAGCTAGAGAAGCAGCTGTACCCCTGGTCAAGTGAGCCCTCAGGCCAGAAGGGGGCGTCCTTACCCAATTTGTCATAACAAAATTGTATACAAGAAACAATCCACCTGTCAATAGTTCTCTTAGTGACATGCTTACCCTTTCCCACTTCACCATAAGTGTGAAACAATTGAAGATAGTCATTTCTATGTGTCTTAGTATGCTCAATGTAGTTGCTAAGGGCCCTCTTAGCGTCCAGACTGTGTAACCTTCTTTCACCTGAAGAAGAATGGTCAGTGAAAAATACAGGGAAAGATACAGACTGGTTCAGATGAAAACTTGAAACCACTTTGGGCAAGAACCTACTACTGGTTCTGAGGACTACTTTGTCCCTATGGAAGGAGATGAAGTCAGGTTCCACTGACAGAGCCTGTAACTCACTAATCCGCCTGGCAGAAGTAATAGCTACCAGGAACACAGTTTTCCAGGTCAAGTACTTTAATTTGGCCAAAGCCAGAGGTTCAAAGGGTGGCTGCATTAACTGAGCTATGCAGACATTAAGATCCCAAGGCAGAGTGGGCTCCCTAAGGGAGGGTTAATGTGAACCAGACCTTTGAAAACTTTCTGAAAACAGGAAGAGATGCCACGGAAGAGCCCCTTCCTACTGAGAGGAAAATGCAGAGACAGCTACTTGGATGAACCCTTCAGGAGGGCAGGCCTAAGGGCCTAAAACCATTGAGATGAACTAGATAGTCTAAGGTTGTGGAAATGTCTGCAGAATCAGGCAGGATGCCTTTCTGAGAGCACCAAATACTGAATCTTTCCATTTGGAGTTGTAAGTTTTCTAGTGGAAGGTTTCCTAGAGACCTTCAGAATATCCAGAACTCCCTGAGAAAGATGTAGAGATGCATATTCTAACTCTTCAAGAGCTAGGCCTTGAGATGGAGAGACTGGAGATTGGGGTACCAAATCCGCCCCTGGGAGGAGGACAGGCGATTGTATGTCCTGGGCAGAGACAGGGGACGTGACACTGACAAGGAGAGCAGTAGAGGATACTAAGGCTGTCTGGCCCAATCTGGAGACACCAGTATCACTGTGCACGGTTGAGTCCTGATCTTGATCAGAACTCTGAACAGCAGAGGGAAGGGAGGGAGAGAAGGCATAGAGAAACCTGCCCTTCCAGTCCAAAAACAGAGCATCCTGGGGAACCTTCCCCAGGACTGGAGGTCTGCAACAAAACAGAGGAAGTTGATGATTGTCCGGTGCTGCAAAGAGATCCATCTCTGGAGTGCCCCATCTGGAGAAGATAACCTTCAGTATGTGAGGATCCAGGGACCATTCGTGGTGTCCCTGTGAAATTCTGCTCAGAGCATCTGCTAGTATGTTGTCCTTCCCTGGAAGGTGAACTGCTACCAGAGAAGTCTGAAGAGAACAGGCCAGAGACCACAGCTTCACGGCTTCTGTGCACAAGGCCGAGGACCAAGTGCCTCCCTGTTTGCTGATATACCACATTGTGGTGGTATTGTCCATTCTGACTTGGACCACCTTGCCCTTGACTGAATCCGAGAAGCTCTGCAAGGCTAGGAAAACTGCCCTGAGTTCCAGGAGATTGAAATGAAGGAGAGACTCCTGTGGAGACCAGAGCCCTTGAGCTGTCAGGGCTCCCAGGTGGGCTCCCCACCCCAGTAGAGAAGCATCTGTAGTTAAAACTACTGATGGGACTTGAGGGAAGAAATGGAACCCCTTGTCTGAGGTTGTCCTGGTCCAGCCACCACTGGAGAGCTTGGACCAGAGTCTGAGTCACTGGAACCAGTTTGGTAAGTGAATCCTTCTTTTGAGACCAAAAAGACCTCAGAAGAAACTGAATGTCCCTCATCTGGAACCTTGCTCCCTGCACCACTGCCATGGAAGCTGCCATGTGGCCCAGGAGCTGGAGGAACTGTCTTGCTGGGCGGGAGACCTGAGGTCGAAAGGAGGAAGCGAAATCCACTAGGGCCTTTACCCTTGCCAGGGTAAGGAAGGCTTTTGCTTGTACAATGTCCGACTCTATGCTTATAAAGGTGAGAAGTTGAACTGGTTGAGTACAGACTTTGGAAGACTGAGAAGGAAACCCAAGGAGCTGAGTAGGTCCTGTGTAGTTTGAAGAGCTGACTTGACCTGTAAATGAGACTGACCCACTAACAGCCAGTCATCCAGATACGGAAAGATGGCGATACCCTGTCTTCTGAGGTAAGCCACCACTACTGCAAGGCACTTTGAACACCCTTGAGCTGATGTTAGAACCAGATGCCATGGCTCTGAATTGGTAATGGCCTGAAGGCAACTCGAACCTGAGGTATTTTCTTGGAAGTACCTGAAAGGAATATGGAAGTAGGCATCCTTGAGGTCCAGAGATACTAGCCAATCCCCTGGCCTTAAAGGGGGAAGGATTATTCCCAGTGTTACCAATTCTGAATTTGGGCTTTGAAATGTGTTTGTTCAGATACCGTGGGTCTAGGATGGGTCGCCACTCCCCTGTTTTCGTTGGGGTAAGGAAGCACCTGGAATATAGTCCTTTTCCCTTGTGCTCAGTAGGAACCTTCTTCTGCTCTGAAAGCTAGAGGGAAACCTCTGCCTCTAGGGCAAGGGTTTCTGAGACTGATGCAGGTGGAAAAGACTTGGCCCTTCTTTTTGGAAATTTTTTGAAGTTGAGGGCCAGTCCCTGGTTTACTACTTCCAGGACCCACTTGTCTGAGGTCACAGACTTCCAGGCCTGGAAGTAGTAAGCCAGTCTTCCTCCTACAGGAAATGGGGAGTCGACCCGAGCTGACACATCAGGGTGTCTGCTTGACAGCAGCCTTAGACTGAGAGGAGGAGGGAGCAGCCCTGCTCATCCCCCTCCTGCCCCTCCCTCGGAAAAAAAACCTTTGTGGGTAAGAGGAGGAGGCCTGGGCTTGGTAAAAAGGCCTGTGAAAAGGCCTGCCCCTGCCCCTGAACTGCTGCTTTTGAGGAGTGGCTTGCCTTTCCTTGGCCTGTGCACTCCTGTAAGTTGTCCTGTATTTGTCCATTTTCTTCATGTAAGCCTCTGTCTGCTCCCCAAACAAAGAGTTACCAACTACAGGAAAATCCATAGCCTTAGACTTGGTGTGATAGGCTAGTACATCTGAGCCAAGCATGCCTCCTGAGAGATACAGATGTAGCCATGACTCTGGATGCCACATCGTTGGAGTCCACAGCAGCGTGAAATTGTACTCTGGATGCCTCAATTCCATCTGCAGCCACCTCCTCCAGCTCTTTGGCTAGCTGGGGGGAGGCCTGTTGAGCCAGTTTCAGAACCATATCCCACCTAGACTTCTGGTACCTGGCTGTATAGGCCATATAATTTGCCTGCCTGCGTCCCAAAGAGGATGCCAAGTATAGTTTTTTGGCCATGGCATCAACTTTCCTGGAGTCCTTGTCTGGGAGGTGTGAAGCCAAAGGAATGTTTGCCCTGTCACAGGCTGCAGCCTGCACTACCCCAACATGGCTGCAATCTGAATAAAGGAACTCTGCAGCTGAGCCTGATAACATATACCTCCTGTCCATTCTTTTATCTACAGGAGGTAAAGAGTTAGAATATTTTGTGTCTGCTTCCCCAAGGACTTATGAAGTCAGATAGACAACCTTTTGGACTCTGGGATGTCCATCATCTCCACAAAATCAGGCTCTTCTTCCTCAGCAGCTTCAACCATAGGGAGCTGGAGGGTTTGGGCCATCTTCTTGTGAAACAAGAAGTGTGAAGGGGACTCATAGAGCCTGGGAGGAGAGATATCAGATGGCCTGTCTGGGGAGATGTCCAGTTCAATGGGCACATCCAGACCCCCCTGGTCGTCATCATCGTCGGAATAATCTTTGTCTCCCTTCCACTCCTCATAGAAAGCATCTGGATCGTAATTCGAAGGAGCCAGTTCCAACCGAACTGACTGCCTAACCGGCGGTGCCGGTTCAGACGGAACCGGGCCAAGCGATTGGACAATACTAATCGCTTTGGCTATCTCACCCGCGGTTGGAGTATGCGGTACTGGATCCGAACCGGCAGACTTTCGTTTCCTTTTTGACGGAACCAACCCCTCAGAGTTGGCTCTCCTTTTGCCCGAGAAGGTATCACCCAGGTTAGTAGGCACCTCCTCAGGTTCGGCTGCAACCGAACCGGGCTGACCATCGGATCCACAGACTTCTTGGCCTCCCTTTCCCTCAACCTACTCAGTCTTTTTTCTAGAGTGGTTTTGGGAAAGTTTTTGCAAATTTGGCAGTCTGGAGGTGGTCAAACCCCAGACAATAAACACAGATGAGGTGGGGGTTGGCCCTGGCAAAGGCTACCTCACACTCAGTACAGTGTTGAAACCCAGTGGAACCGGTTTTCTTTTTGGGTTTCTCAGACATGGCCAACCTACCAAAATTACCCTATAGAAGCTTTCAAGCCAGGTAATACCAACTGATCAGTAACAACCGTGTCACGGGTTTGGAAAAGAACCGAGAAAAGACCTGGTTCTTTTGAAACCGATCGTACCGGAACACCACACTAATCCCAGAAAGATATTATTTAAAATTAGAGAATTCACAAGGTCGGTTCCTAACGGACTGACGAAAAGAACCACAGTTAAATAAAATTAAAACACAGTCACTACCCATCTACAACACTACCTGTCACGGTAGAACAGAGGCTGAAATCTGAAAAAACAATAAAGAAATGGTTTTTAAAACTGGGCAACTTACTAGCCGAACCGAGCAGAGAAATCTCCAGAGCGACTTCACTGTTAGGTTGAGTAAAGAATCTGACGGTTACACTGGAAGTACCACAGACAGAGGTTTGAAAACCGAGCTCGAGCTCAACGTTCTATGCTTCTGCATAGAGTTAACTCTTGCTCTCCGGGGCAGTTGAAGTGCTGTGGCTAACTGCATTATGTCTGAATACAGCAAGACTTCATGTTTTTTGAAGTGGAAAAATTGAATAAGTAGTGTTGGTTCCCAGGCACTACAGAACCACGGAAAACAGTACCGCGAGGCACTAAAATAAAAAGCTAAATGTAAAATCGCGGTTCCAAAAGAAACAAACTCTGGTCAGAGCCTATACGGCTGCTCAGTGTGGCAACAGTATATTGCCTTATCTGCAACCTCCCAGGTTGTGCCTGAGAGATAGGCATTTGCATTGTCTAATATTGTGACCACATAAATAAAAAGTTCAAGTGACAGATTTTTACAGTGAGTGAATCAAGGAAAATAGTGAGCGATGGGAGTACAGCTCAAAGCTACGTGTGGCGATATGAAACACAAAGGACGATGCAATTGTCACTTACCATCGTTGCTGAATATAGAAGGCACCAGTTTGTAAATGAATGAAGGTTTTTTTTGTTTGTTTGTTTTTTGCTGTTATTATTCACAGATTGGATGTTACAGTGTCTCTAAACTCTCTGCTCCAGGTGACATTAAAGGATGAAAAGGAAGCACAGCAGCAAGCCGCTCCAACTGATACAGGGCAGACAACAGGCAGTTCTTTAAATAAAAAAGTAATCTTTTTGTTATAGCAACACAGCACGGAGAAACTCCACACACCCCGCGGTTTTATTAGTTATTATTATGGTATTATTGGCAGGATCCTCTACAAGGCGGCAGAACACCAAAAATTTGGGGTATTGTGATTATGGAACTGTTTTCATGCTGGTAATGTTTCGTGATGCTGTTTTTGCAGTGACACAAGCACGGTGCACAATGGGAGGAAAGTCTGTTGGGTCACTGGGACGCACATGGGAACAGTGACATACCGGATGCTTCTTAGACCTGGAGTCATCAGTGAATGGTTTTATTTCAACACCCTGAGAAATTGGTAATGAATGTTATATTTATCTTCGAGTTTGCTGCAGAAATAGGCATATTGCAGGGCTACAGAAAACACAGGTTACCCACCTGTAACAGTAGTTCTAGGAGTGGTATATAATGTTCATCCACACGGACCCACCCAACCTCCCCAGCTTCGGCGCACAAATTCTGCTATTAGCAGGCAAGATCTGGTGTCATGGGGTGGAGCCATGGGAGTTTACCACCTTGGTGGGTGGGAGGAGCCAGCTTGAAGACATTCTGGTGATTCTTAAAGGGACATAATAATAATAGTAACTTTATTTGTATCGCGCCTTTCAAAAAAATCAAGGCGCATTAACAATAAAAGATAAAACAAAGTACTATAAAACACAGTTAAATAGAAATTACCATAAAATTCATAGCTTCAATAAAATCAGACAAGGTAGGCTAGGCGCCATAAATGTTCTTTTAGGGCCTGCTTAAATTCCTCCATGGCTGTGCACTCCTGAAGCTGGCGGGGTGAAAGGAATTCAAGGGCTGGGACATTTCGTACATGAATGCATGGGCCCTCTGAAGATTTTAAGGATACCCTTGGAATCTCTAGCAACCCCTTGTCAGCTGAGCGGAGTGATCGCGGGGCAGTAAGGAAACCAGAAGGGACATGGAAGGGGGGAATGGAGGAAAAGAGCAGTCAGAGTGCTCCTGTTGGGGATTCTATGATCAGGGGTATCAAATGGGATAGGGAGGGGGAAGCCTGGCCAGTTAGAACAAAATGCTTCCCTGGACTAACGGTGCACAGGGCTAAGCACAAGGTATATCAGCTGGCAAAGGATTGTTGGGGTTCACCCGACATGCTGGTCCACCTGGGTACAAATGACATTGAGGGAAATAGCGAGCTAGAGATACAAGCAAGGTTCAGGGAGCCTGCCAGGGTCTGTCATGACACAGGATGCACAATTTCCTTCTCGGAAATCCTGCTAGTGCCAAGGGCTAGTGGGGAACACAAAAGGAAGATTAGGGAGATAAACCAGTAGCTCAGGGAGTGGTGTGAGGCCAGAGGGTATGGGTAGATGGGGGAGTGGGGGGAGAACTGGGAGGAAAAGGAGCTGTATGCAAGAGATAGGCTCCATCTCAATTTGGAGGGGAGGAGAATCCTTAAGTTGAAAATAGAGGGGTTCATTGGTGAAAAGTGGGGTTTAAACTTGTGAAGGGGGGAGGGAAGGGAGAAAAGGCTGTCGAGGGAGGTCCGATAAAGGAGGGACTCTTTCTCCACCCCCGGGAGCTGGAGGAATGCGGGAAAAGGCCGACTGGTAAAGTGCAGACCAGGGGGAAACGGAATCTCCATTGGAACACGAGCAGGGGAAATGGAAGTATAGGGAAAGGATGGAAGGTAGTCCTGCTAAATGCCAGGAGCTTGGGCAATAAAATGCCTGAGTTCCAGGTGATGTTAACGGAGGTAGCGGTGGATGTGGCAGTGGTCACTGAGACCTGGGCCACCACAGGGACCTGAACCTGGAGGATTACACTATGTTCAGGAAGGACAGGGGGGAGGGAAGGGGAGGAGGGGTAGCAATAGTCAAAAACTGCATTGGCAAAGGGGAGTAGAGGAGGCGGAGGGAACCGTGGAGGCGATTTGGGTCACCTTGACAACAAGGGGGAGGAGAGAGTAAAAATAGGAGTTGTGTATAGACCCCCTTCGCTGGTGGAGGAGCTGGAGGAGAGTCTGGTGGCAGATGTTGGGAGACACTGCAGATTGGGCAGGAGAAGGGTGGTGATATTGGGGGACTTAAACATGCCAGGAACAGACTGGGAGACTATGACATCCTCAGTGACCAGGGAACAGAGGTTGCTGGATGTCTCAAGACGCGTTCCTAACTCAGCAGGTGGGGGAACCAACCAGGGAGGTGTGGGTACTGGATGTGGTCCTGGCAGACAGTGACCAGATTGGGGGCCTGGAGATAAGGGACCCGTTGGCGGGGAGTCACCGTGCCACGGTCTGGTTCTGCCTGGACCTAGGAGGGGTAGAAGGCTGCACAAAGACAGAGATAACTGACTTCAGGGGGGGTGGATTTTAAGGAAATGGGAAGGATCCCTAAGGAGCATTTGGATGTAACTGGGTCTGACATGGACGCTGACAGTAGGTGGGAAATCATCAGGAGAGGGGTGCAGGATGCTACCAGCATCTGTGTAAGAGTAAGATGAAAATTCAAATTCTATGTTAAATGCGGTAGGGCCCGAAAACCCTGCTGGGAGACCAGGGAGGTCCAGGAGGTGGTGTGGGGAAGAAGACAGCCTGTAGGCAATTCAAGTGCTCAAGGACTGAAAGGGATCGAGAGGAGTACGAGCTGATGGCTAGAAGGGCCACTAGGGTGGTGAGGGCGGCTAAGGCAAGGAAGGAGCAGAACCTGGCCAGGGAAACTAGGAGAGGGAACAAGGGGTTCTTTAGATACATTGGGGAAAAATGAAGGGTGAAGGGGCAGATTAGCAGGATTAAAATAGGGGAGAGATGGGCACAAGACCAGGGGGAGCAGGCTGAGGTACTGAACGAGTACTTCACCTCAGTTTTCACCAAAGAAAATAGGAGTGCTGCATCATACATGGGAGGAGGGGACCTTACCGATCGGCAGGTCTGGGGAGAGGGGGAGGCATCACTGGCAGGAGGAGGCGAGGCTAAGCAGGGAGAAGAGGTAGCAGAGGTGGAAATCACAGCAGAGAGAGTGAGGGAAGCCCTCAGGTCCCTTAAGATGGAGAAAGCACTGGGGCCGGATAAATTACATCCTAGAGTGCTGAAGAAACTTGCAGATGTCCTGGCAAAACCCCTGTTGGACCTTTTCACCATCTCTCTGAGGACAGAGTGGGTGCCCCAGGACTGGAAGGTGGCACATGTAATGCCTATACACAAGGGGGGGATCAAGGGAGGAGGCAGAGAACTACAGGCCTGTCAGCCTGACATTGGTGCTGGGCAAGGTGATGAAGGGCATTGTCAAGGAGAGGCTGGGGGGGGACCAGGAAAGGTCAGTGTGCCTGGACGATAGACAGCATGGATTCGTCCTGGGGAAACCTTGTCGAGTCTATGACTGGGTGACGAGTGCCTTGGACCTGGGTAGACCAGTGAACATTCTCTTTCTAGACTTCAGCAAGGCATTTGACTCTGTTCCTCACGAGGGCCTATTGGATAAGCTGGGAGAAATGGGGGTGGGGAACCAGATGATCAGATGGATAGGCAACTGGCTCCAGGACCGGACCCAGAGGGTCGTAGTTGGTGGGACAGTCTCATCCCCTAGGAGGGTCATTAGTGGGGTCCCACAGGGATCAGTCCTAGGGGCCCCTCCTGTTCAACGCCTATGTCTCTGACATAAGGACAGGTATCAGGAGTGAGATGAGTCTCTTTGCGGATGACTCAAAACTGGGGTTGGTGGTGGATGGGGAGGAGGGGAGGGTGGCCCTTCAGGTGGACCTAGAGGCTCTGGAAAGATGGTCTAGAAAGTGGAAGCTGAGGTTCAATGCAGGGAAACGCAAGGTACTGCACCTGGGGGCCAGAAACCCGGGCCAAGTGTACACCGGGGGGGATGCTACAAGTCTCGATGGCTGAGAGGGACCTAGGGTGGTGGTGGATGTCAAGATGAACAACTCGGAGACTTGTAGGAGGGCAGCAGCCAAGGCCAGCAGGATGCTTGGATGCATCGCTAGGGGGATCACCTCCAGAAGGAGGGAAGTGATACTCCCTCTGTATAACTGCTTGGTGAGGCCACACCTCGAGTACTGCGTGCAGTTTTGGAGGCCACACTTAAAGAGGGACATTAAACTCATGGAGAGGGTCCAGAGGAGGGCAACCAAAATGATTTGGGGCTTGGGGGACAGGAGAGGCTCGAAGAGCTAAATATGTACACATTGGAAGAGAGGAGGAACTGGGAGGATGTGATAGAGGTCTTCGGGTACATGAAAGGGGTAAACAGGGAGGAGCAGTCAGGGTGCTTGAAGGAAGGAGGAGGGGCAACTAGAGGGCATGGGTGGAAGCTGGAGGAGATTCAGAAGAGAAAGGAGGGTGCTACTTCACTGAGAGGGTGGTGGAGCCATGGAATGTGCTGCCCAGGGGGCTGGTGGAGGCAGAGATGGTGGAGGGTTCAAGAGGGTGGGACAGGTAGGGGAAGGGTTCTGGAAGCAAAATCCAGTGCAGCGAGAATATCTGAAACAGGAAGGGAGTTAGGAGAGGCAAGGGAGGCAGCAAGTTCAGCTCCCAGGGTGGGGGCTGACCAAACGAGCAGACACGAAAGACCGTTAGGCTTATTCTGCTGGCATTTTAGTATGTTAGTAAGTAAGATACAAGGAGGATTTGACAACTGCCGACACCTGCAATCACAGTGTCAGCCCATCGCCAAGAATCACCCCCAGGTCGCGCACCCATTCAGAGGTAAGAAGCTGGAAGCCTCCCAGGAAAAGTCCCGAAGGCAAACCTACTCCCGACCCCTCTATCCGGCGATCCGGGTCCACAACCATCACCTCAGTCTTTTCCGAGTTCAAAAGGAAATGGCAACTGCCAACAAGTGTGGATGAACATCATATACCACTCCTAAAAAGTACAGTTACGCAAGAACTTACCTTAACAGTAGATCTTGAGAGGCTCTTGCAGTAGGTAATTACATATGGGACTGCCGCCGCAGGCGGCAGAACCTGAAAAATTTCTAGCTAGCAGTCCCTGGCGAGGACTGCCCCACGTCAGGTGACCGGCGTCAGGTGACGTCGGCATAAAGCGGTCCCGGACGCCCGCCTTCCAGTTCTTTCCGCCACAGGCCCAGGCAGAGAGAAAGCAGATATTTCCTTCAATGGAAAGGAGCTGAAAAAGCCTAGGGGATGGGCGGAAGGTATTATCTACTGCAGAGAGCCTCTCGAAGATCTACTGTTACGGTGAAGTTCTTACGTAACTGTACTATCTTACTGAGGGGCTCTTGCAATGAAATAATACATATAGGACAGAATCCCAAGCAGTCTGGAACAAATGAAAAGGCACGGGAGGAGGAACTACTCAAGAAGTAGCAAAATCTTGCAAACCTCAAGACAGGAGGCCTTGAAGACCGTATCGAAGCCTGCTCTGGAGAGAGCAATGTCAAACTATGTGTTAGTAAAGGGTATGGGCGGAGTAAGTCAAGTGGCGGCAGTACAGATGTCTACGCGCAGACACATTCTTGAAACAAGCGCAGAGGCTGCTACTCCACGAGTGGAGTGACCTCTGACTTGACCCGGAAGGGTCTTGTTGTACTTGTCATAACAGAAAGTGATGCAATGAGCCAACCACTTTGACAGGCATTGCTTGGAAACAGCATTGCCTTCCCTTTTGTGAGCAAAAGAGATGAACAACTGATCATTCT
Source organism: Neoceratodus forsteri (assembly GCA_016271365.2). NCBI lineage: Eukaryota > Metazoa > Chordata > Ceratodontiformes > Ceratodontidae > Neoceratodus > Neoceratodus forsteri. The sequence goes on along the minus strand of CM057453.1, from coordinate 914,675,924 downwards.
TTCTGAGATCCTTTGTCCTATTGGTGTAGTATCTCAGGATCCTGTGAACATCCATGGTATGGAGCAAATATTCTCCCTGGTTGGAGTACTGCGTGAAAAAGGCAGGTAACTCTATTGCCTGATTTAAGGTAAACTCCGCTACCACTTTCAGTAGAAACTTAGGGTTCATGCGAAGAGCTACTCGTTCCTTGTGAAAAATCAGATAGGGGATTTTACACATAAGGGCCTGGAGCTCAGAAATTCTTCGAGCAGAGGTAATGGCCACCAAGAAGAGCGTCTTCCACGACAGGAAACTTCAAATCTCACGGAGGCCGCAGGCTTCGGAAGGAAGGAGTAAGTTTCTACGAACAAAGTTCAAATCACAGGGAAGCAGAAGTCGGACAGGGCCTAAGATGAAGGACCCCTCTGAGAAAAGTCTTGGATACCTCCTAATTGGGCAAGGCTTTATCATGAGAAAGGAACATGGTAGGCTGAAATAGCAGCCATGTGAACTTTCAAGAGGAATGACTGAGACCCAGGTTGAAGGTGGCGTAAATAATCGAGCAGAATGGCCACAGGACAGGAGAAAGGCTCTACCTTCTGGAGGCAGCCCAAATAGAAAATCTCCTCCATTTCATGGCATAAGTAGAACCTAGTGGAGGGTTTCTAGCCTCCACCAGAATCTCTGCCACTTTTGGAGGCCAAGCGAATTGTGCTAGGTCTGCAGAGCCATGTATGAAGTTGTAGGGACTTGAGTCCCGGATGGACCAGGGTCCCCTGATCCTGGGTCAGCAATCCTCGAGATAAAGGAAGAGGAAGAGGAGGAACCTCTGAGTATTGTTGTAGAAGAGAGAGACAGATTTGCCTGGGCCAGAAAGGAGTGATCAGAATCATTCTCGCTCCTTCCATTGCAAGTTTCTGCAGTACACAAGGGATCAGAGAATTGGGGAAAAGCATGAGCAGAATCTACCCTTCCAGTTTAGAGACAGGGCGTCGCTCCAGAAGCGTCTCGCTCTGGAGCGGCGAGCAAAAGTAGAAGATTTTGCGTTTTGGGAAGAGGCGAACAGGTCTACCTGTGGAGTCCCCCAAAGCTGGAAGATGTCGTCTACAACCTTTTGGTCCAGCTCCCACTCGTGTGGCAGAGCCGAAGAGCGACTTAGCTTGTCTGCCAGGGTATTGTCGACTCCTGGAACATGGATCGCCGTGAGGGGAAGGTTGTGAAGTGTTGCCCAGTCCCAAACCCTCATTGCTTCCCTGCACAGCGGGTAGGATTGAGTCCCTCCCTGCTTGTTGATGTACCACACCATGCACATGTTGTCCATTTGGACAGCTAGGTGACCGGGAAGGATGTATTGGTGAAGGGCTTGGAGAGCATATAGTACTGCTCGTAGCTCGAGCACATTGATGTGGAGAGCTAACTCCAATCTGGACCATAAACCCTGGGTTCGGTGAGGACCCAGATGGGCTCCCAACCTTAGCCTGATCGTCCGTGGTCAGAGTCTGGGAAGGGGAGGATGACAGAAGGGACCCCTGAAACAGGTTCTCAGAACCATCCACCATTACAAGTCTCTTGTCATCGGCGAGGAGATCAGCACCAGATGATCTAGGTCATCTACTAGTTGATCCCACTGACAGCGGAGAGTCCACTGAGAAATCCGCATGTGGCGCCGGGCGTGGGGAACCATCGGGATGGTGGCCGCCATAAGCCCCAGGAGACGGAGAACCGACCTCGCCGGAACCTTCCTGCATTCTGATAGCTGGGAAATCTGTGACTGGAGGGAGGCCACCTGTCCAGAGGAAGGAAGGCCTTGCTCACTGTCGTGTCGAGGATCACCCCGATGAACTGAAGTCTCTGGGAGGGGTTCAGATGAGACTTGGAATGGTTGATGGTGATACCCAGGCAAGTGAAAACCTGCTGGGTGAGGGAGAGAAAATGCAGGAGCTCCTCCTGGATGAGGCCCCAGGAGCCAGTCGTCAGGTGGAGCAGCTGAACTCCCAAAATGCATCGGGTGGGCCGCTACCACCCAGGCATTTGGTAAAAACTCGGGAGAACCGAGGAAAGACCAAGCAGTAGTGCCCGGAATTGGTAATGGTCCCCCTGGAAAGCAAACCAGAGGTACTTGCGATGCGAGGGACGAATAGGGATGTGCAGATATGCATCCTGCATATCCAGCACACAAAGACACTGACCCAGCCGAAGAAGGGGCAGAAGGGTTTGAAGGGAGAGCATCCTGAACTTTTTGTATTCCACGTAGAAGTTCAGGGAGCTGAGATCGAGAATGATCTGAGATCTCCCGTCTTCTTTGGTACCAGGAAGAAATGAGAATAGTAACCCGTCCCCTGAAGGTGAGGAGGAACGGGTTCTATGGCCTGCTTCGCGAGAAGGGCAGATATTTCTTCCCTGATCAAAGGAAGATGGTCCCTTGCGTAAGAGGACTTCAGAGGGGGGTGGCGTGGAGGTTTCTGTAGAAACTCTATGGAGTGCCTCTCCGCGATAATCTGAAGCACCCATGAATCCGTTGTTATCCTCTCCCAACCCGGAAGGTGGAGGGAGAATCTCCCTCCTACCGGTTCCTCCGGGGAGTCCGGAGGCGGTGGGAGAGGGGAGGAATCAGGTGGTGTGGGGCAGCGCCGCAGCTGGGGCACCAGCTGCTTTTTGGGCAGGGGCCCTGGCAGCCACAGGGGCCTAGCTTCGGTGGCCCTTCCTTGGGGTTTCAGCGGGGAGCAGCTCGTCTGCGAAAGGACCGGCGCTGGGGATGGGGACAGTACATGGAATCCACAGATTTAAGAGCCGTCCTTCTCCTGCAAATCAGTGATGATGTCCTTGACATCACCGCAACACCGAACCCCTGAAGGTGCTTCCTGGATTGCTGACTGCACCTCCGGGACCAAACCTGACACACGGAGCCAGGCGTGACGCCAAAGACTTACAGTGAACGCGGAGCTCCGCCCGGCAGTGTCCACTGTATCGTACAGTAGGTCGTCCTCAGGATGTTGTGACTGGCCGAACGAGCAGAACGGACTAGGTCAGCTAACTCCTGCTTGACTTGGGAGTCAGGTAAGGAGTCAATCTTAGATTCCACCTGGGTAAGGATAGCGTTCTGCTAATCCCCCATATGTGCCACATAATTCAGGGCCCGAATTTCCAGTGTGGAAGAAGCACATATTTTTCTTCCATACTGATCCAGAAGGCGAGATTCCTTATCCGGGGGAAACGAGCTTAAATGTTTGGAGTGTGCTGACCAGCCGTGGCGGCACTAATCACGACCGGTATGCGGGGTGAGAATCAAAAATCGACACCCTCGGACCCTGGTATAGCCTGTTGGACTTCCGAGGCGGGGCTAAAGCCGACGGTTGTTTCCAAATAGTGGAAACAAAGTGGGTAGAAGGGCTTGATCCAGGGTGGCACTAGGTAGGGGCCGTGAGGGCAGGTCCAGATGTTCGGAGGTTTAACCTGCTGAGGATCTGGTTCCAAGAATACCACTGATGTACTTCCTGGATCTTCCTGAGTAACTCCGTGAAGGAAGGATCCTCTGGAGGAGATTCGGAGGAGTCCTCGGCGGAGCTTGGATGGAGGCGAGGCTCGTGCGCCTCTCTCGAGCATCCATCGGGATCCGAGAGTGAGGAAGAAGGGAGGGCAGGTTCCTTAGGGAATCCCTGGGCAGCGTGTTCTCCCCTCTCTGGATCAGAGAGAAACTCGGGGAATCAGGCGGAGAGGAGTGTTCCGTCTCTGGCGTCTGAGGACGTAGGTGGCAGCGTCGCCGTGAGGTGGCTCTCGACTTCCTTGGTGAGCTGAGCCTTGGCCTCAGCCCACCAGGAAGCCAGTCTCCTGAAGATCCACCGGCGACCTGGGGGGCGGTGAAGGAGGAGGAGGGGGATAATTATACAGATTATATCCGTGGCGGTATCCGTAACCGGCTGCGGGAACACCGGTGCCGGGTATTGCAGCGTCAGGTACTGCGGCGTGGGTGGAGCCGCATCGGGTACTGTGGCGCTGGATACTGCAGACCCGGTAAGCCGGGCGCGGATAGGACAGCGGATACCCAGGTACGGAGGAGCTGCCGGAGCAGAGGCCCATGAGAGCCCCACGGGCGGATTAACAGTGATAGGCCGTGGGGGCGGGCCCGACGGAGGGGATATCCTCGCCGCGGAACCGTGTCGGTGGGGCCAGTGTCTGCCTCAGTGTCGGGGGATGCGCGCGCCAGATCCGTTCTGTAGGAGGAGGGTCTGACGGTGGAAAAACACCGTACATCGCCCGAGGATGGAGAGAAAAAGTCCCCGGGGTCAGGCTGGGGCGACTCGGGTTCCCCGGACGGCAGCGAAGGCTGCGGGGAACCTGGGACGACAGACGATGGAGGGTCTGTCGTAGGTTCCAACGCCCAGCGCACGTCAGAGGAGCCGATGTATGGCTTAGGGGCTGGATCCCGGCGGACGCCAGAGGAGCCGGCGTCCAGCTTATGGGGTCCCTCGTCAGAGGCGGGCCGAGGGTGGGAAGCGGCCCGGTCTGAGCGGGACGCGACCGTGCGCCGCCCCGAAGGGTCAGGCGTCTTATCTGTCTTCTCCCGGCGGACATCGGAGGAGCCGACATCCGACTTATGGGAGGTGCCCGCGCCAGTAGGCCGCAAGCCTGCGGCGGTACTGGGGGCAGAGGCCTCCTTTAGCCCGGAGGCCCGCAGAACCAGGCGCCGAGCCCGGCGGGCAGGCGATGCCTCCTCCAAACCTTGAGGCTGCCATCCAGACGATCCCCGAGGGCGTTACCTGAACCGTGACTCCAGCCGGAGTCGCGGATGAGAGAACCTTCTCCTGTGCCTTTCTTTGTCCCGCTTCTTGTGGTGTCCTTCAGGAGGGGTCGACGCCTGCCTAAGCTTCTTCAACTCCTTCTCCATTGAACCATCTTCTTTTTGAGCAGATGGGCTTCCAAGGACTGCTGGCGTCGTCTGCGGGTAGCCGCGTTGAAGTGCAGGCAATGCGGGCACTTGTCGACCGTGTGGCCGGGGCCTAGACAAAAAAGGCAGAGAGAGTGGCCGTCCTTGTGAGGCAGTTGGGCACCGCACGAGTCGCACTTATTTTTGGAAGGGGACGACATACACCGACGTTCACCTGACGATACGATAAGAAGATACTGACAATTTTCGGTAAAAACCGACGAAAGAACAGGGCTGAGCATGAACTTTACTGTGAGGCGCTCTACGAGCTAACGCGGAAAGAACTGGGAGGCAGGCGTCCGGTACCGCCCCTTTATACTGACATCGTCTGATGCCGGTCACCTGACGTGGAGGCAGTCCCTTGCCAGGGACTGCTATCTAGAAATTTTTCCATGGGGTCCTGCTGCCTGCCGACGTCAGTCCTATATGTAATTACCTACTGCAAGAGCCCTCTCGAAGTAAGATCTACTGTTATAGGTGAGTAACCTGTGTTTCTAGGGACATGGATATGATGCTGTACCCACACTTGTTGGCAGACTCCTAGCAGTTCTCCGGGAGGTAGGAGGCAAGGTGCACACCCCCTACTTAGGGAACAGAGATTGGAGAACTGAGGCCCCAAAAGCAGCATCCCGGCATGACTCTAGGTCAATGTGATAATGGTTAATGACAGTGTGTGCTGACTTCCAGGTAACAGTCCTGTAGATTTCCTGGATAGGGACGTCCCTAGAAGCAGCCATTGACGCAGTAATACGGAGGGTGGAATGAGCCCTAAGCCCTCCAGGAGGTACCCTACCCGCCAACCTATAGCAGAAATCAATGCAGGATGCGATCAACCTGCCAATCGTCTGCTTGGCTGCAGGTTTGCTAGCTGTGGCTTCAGCATAGGTGACAAACAGATGGCGAACCTCTCCCCGAACTCCAGCCGTGCACTCTTTATAATAAGCAAGTGCTCACCTCAGGTCCAGAATACAGAGCACGTGCTCGGCCTTCGATGTGTGATTCGGGAAGAACACCAGTACAGTCATCACCTGGTTCAGGTGAAACTCCGACACAACCTTCGGGAGGAATTTCGGGTTGGGGCGCAGGACAACCTTGTCCCTGTGGAAGATCAGGAAAGGAGACTCCACCGAGAGTGCCTGCAGATCACTGATCCTTCTGGCTGACATGATAGCCACCAGGAAGGCAGTCTTCCACTACAGGTGAGACATGCACACCTCTGTATCAATTCGAATGGCTTGCCCATGAGCTTTGCCAAAACCAGCAACAAGTCCCATGGTGGAGGTGGTTCATGCACCAGAGGGGAAATCTGGTCAAGACCTTTAAAAAAGCACCAGACCACCTTCTCATGTGCCACCAACTGCTGACCAGCCAGCACCCAGTAAGCAGAGATGGCTACCAGGTGCACCTTAAGGGTCGTCAACCGAAGTCCCCCTTGGAAGAGAGAGAGAGAGAGACCACAGATAGTCCAAAATGCTAGCCACTGGACAGAATGAAGGGTCCAACCCCTTGCCCCGACACCAAATGGAGAATCTCTTCCATTTGAAGGCATAGCATTTTCTGGTCAGTTCCTTTCTAGATGCCTCCACAACTGTGAGGACATCTTCGGAGAGACCCAAAGCTTGGAACTCTAGCCACTCAGGAACCAGATGCTCAGGTGCAGGGATTGAAGGTCTGGGTGGAGTACCTTCCCCGATTGATGGAAAGCAGGTCTGGGCATGCTGGAAGACGCCTCAGGAGCCTGTTGCTGAGGCTGAGGAGATCGGGGTACCAAAACTGGTAGGGCCAGTCCAGAGCCACCAGGATCACCAGTGCTTTGTTCCTCCAGACCTTGAAGAGCACTTTGTGGATCAAGGGAAGTGGGGGGAAGGCACAGAAGAGGTCCGGGGTCCACGGCCTCGAGAAGGCATCCCCCTGCAGCGAACCCTGCTGAGGAGGGCAGGCACAAAACAGCCTCAGGTTTGCATTCTCCCTGGATGCAAACAGCTTCATCTGAGGGGTGTCCCACTGGGAGAACAGACTGTGATCAACCTCAGGGTGGAGGAACCACTCGTGAGATGCCTCGCCCACCCAGCTGAGGGCATCCGCCAGCTGACTGGAGGCTCCTGCCACACGGATGGCCAGGAGATCAGCCTCCAGGCTGCGCACAAGGGTTCAAATGCAGAAAGGTTCCTTGCACAGAGGCAAGGAGTGTGTCCCGCCCTGCTTGTTAAGGTAGTACATGGTCGTGGTGTTGTCCGTCTGGACCTGGACCACTTGACCCCGGAAAAATGGAGTGAATGCGGTTAGGGCTAACCGAACCACTCAGAACTCCAGCATGTTAATATGGCATCGGGACTCCTCAGGGGTCCAGAGCCCGTGGACTCTGTGTTCCCCCAGGTGGGCACCCCAGCCAGTCAGAGAAGCGGTCGTCAGGATGACCGTCGACTGGGGGCGGACAAACGGGACCCCTTCCTGCAGATGCTCTGTGTCAAGCCACCACTGGAATGCATCTCACATCCTCAGGATCACATTGACCAGCTGGTCAAAGTGACCTTTGCACAGAGACCACTGGCTGACCAGCTCCCATTGCAGGGAGTGCATATGTCAACAGGCCCATCGGATCACACTGGTACAGGCCACCATGTAACCCAGAAGGTGCAGGAAGTCCCGGTCTGGGCGCAAGTGCCCAACCAGAAATGACTAGGCAAAGGAGGAGAGAACCTCCACCCTGTCCGTCGGGAGCCAAGCTCTGGCCCAGCACGAGTTGAGCTCTGCCCCAGTGAAGCTGATCACCTGTGAGAGCACGAGGTCCGACCTTGCCTCAATGACCAGGAGGCCAAGGTCGATGCAGGTCTGGAGGGCTAGCTGCCTGGACTGTTCCACCTCCTGCCTGGAGGGACCTGCTATCAGCCAGTCGTCCAGGTAGGGGCACACCCGGACCCCTCGGCGCCTCAGGTTAGCTGCCACCACTGCTATGCATTTGGTGAAGACCCTGGGGGCCAAGGAGAGGCCGACAACCATGGCTTGGAACTTGTAAAGGGCTCCCTCTGCTCGGAAGCAGAGGAACATTCGGTGGGGCGAACAGATCGCGACGTGAAAGAACACATCCTGAAGATCCAGAGAGCAAAACCACATGTTATGCTCCAGAGACGGTATGATCCGGGACAGAGTTATCATCCTGAAGGTGCAGGACCCGAGTAATTTGTTCAGGACATGCAGATCTAGAATGGGACACCAGCGCCCCCCCCCCCCGTCTGGTTTGGCACCAGGAAGTACCTGAACACAAACCCTGGGTGCACCGGAGGATCCACAACTCTGACCACAACCTCCTTATGGAGGAGCTGGGCTATGTCATCTTAAAGAGCCAACTGAGTGTCTGTGGATACCAAGTCCTCTCATTGGGCGAGGGCTCGGCTTGGAGGGTACTGCTCAAATTCCAGAGGTAGACCCTGACCGACCACTTCCAAAACCCACCTGTCCGTGTTAACAGTGGACCAGGCAGAAAGGAAGTGGTGGAGCTGGCCCTCCACAGGAGGGCTCCAGGGGAGGCGTGGAAGTGGTGGAGCTGGCCCTCCACAGGAGGGCTCCAGGGGAGGCGTGGCGGGCATGAGGGTCACCACCCTCATCCCGTCAAGGAGGAGGAGGATCCAGCTGAGGAGCCACCAGGTCCCTTCCCTTTGGGGTTTTAGACCACCAAGGCCACGGACTTGGCCCGAGGTCACCAGAACGAGTCTGCTGGCCAGAGTGATGCTGGGCTGGTTTTGTCGCAGGGGTGGAGAACCAAAAGGGCTTGCGCTTCTGCTGCTTGGAGCCCTTGGGGTCCTTCTGGGCGGATGTCAGAGAGTCCAGGGTGGCACTGGATATTTCAATGCACTGGAGGTGCCCCTCCACACCAGGCCCAAATAGCTCAGTGCCCAAAAAGGGGACATCCACCAGCTTGTGTTGGGTATCTGCTGTGAAGGTTGAGATCCGAAGCCAAGCCCTATGGCGCATGGCAACCGTGGCCGCCACTGAGTGGGCACAAGAATCGCCAATAACCAGAGCCATCTGGAGCTGCTGTTTCACCACTGCCCTACCCTGGTCTCAGACCTGTTTGACCACGGTCTGAAGGTCCGCAGGAAGGTGAGGAATCACTTATCCAGGGAGCCTAAAAGGGAATGAGAGACGTGTGCCATCAAGACAGCCGAGCTCACCTGGCGGAGGCCTAGCGAGGAGGCAGCATAGACCTTTTTGGCTGAATGGTCCAATTTCTTGGACTCTTTGTCCAGCGGTCTATCGATGTCCCCGGTACTGCACGAATGCCAAAACATGGAGTCAGCCACCAACCCCTTAGCTGAGGGATGCTCCGTGAACCCTGAAAGGGTACAGGTGGGCACCGCATATTTGTGGGCCATCCGGGCTGAAGGCGCTCCCATAGCTCCAGGGCAGGGCCAACAATGGCCTAGGCCACCGGGAAGGCCTCTGCTGGAGAATCCCCTTTGTCCAGAATTTCAGTAAGGGGCTATCGAGCCCTCTTTTGGAAGGGCTCCAGCTTCATCCCCGTAGACGCGGAGATGAGGCAAAGAATGCCCATGAACGAAGTAGGGCCTTTGTCCGTGGAGAGATCCCCGATTGACTCTGTGTCCAGTGGACGGGAGTGCAAGGAGGAATCCTCAGACTCTGAGGAGTCCACATAAAGCGGACCACCACCCATGTCATCCTCGACCCATCATGGATGGTCAGACGTAAGGGTGACCTACAGCCGATGGGGAAGCCCCTTGGCTGGCCAAGACTCCTTGGTCGGAGTCCCGGTCATCGGCTGTTTAGGTGAAGGCTCCACCACGATCGGCAGAGAAATACAGGTTACTAATCTGTAACAGGAGTTCTAGGAATGGTATATGTTGTTCATCCACACTGTCTGGTAGATTCCTTGCCGCTTTAAATCTTGCCGGAAGGTCTTCAAGCTGGCTCCTCCCACCCACCCGGGTGGTAAAACTCTCGGCTCCGCCCCAGGACACCAGATCTAGCCCGCTGGAAGCCAGGTTGTGCATCGAAGCTGGGGAGATCAGGTGGGTCGTGTGGATGAACAACATATACCATTCCTAGAACTCCTGTGTTACAGGTGAGTAAGAACAGGTTACTCACCTGTAACAGTAGTTCTAGGAGTGGTATATGTTGTTCATCCACACTGTCTGGCATTGTCCCTTTCCCCTTTAAATCTTGCCGGAAGTCTTCAAGCTGGCTCCTCCCACCTACCCGGGTGGTAAATACCTCGGCTCCGCCCCATGATGCCAGATCTAGCCAGCTGGAAGCCAGGTTGTGCGCCTAAAGCCGGGGAGGTCGGGTGAGCGTGTGTGGATGAACAACATATACCACTCCTAGAACTACTGTTGCAGGTGAGTAACCTGTTCTCTCCTAGAATGGATATGTTGTTCATCCACTGTCTGGCAGACTCCAAGCAGTTCTCCGGGAGGAGGAGGCAAGGGTGCACACCTACTTAGGAATAGAAATTGGAGAACCGAGGCCCCAAAACCAGCATCCCGGCGTGACTCTGGTCAATGTGGTAATGGGTATAAAGGTGCTTGCTGATTTCAGGTAGCGGCCCGACAGATTTCCTGGATAGGAATGTCCTGGAAGCAGCCACTGAAGCAGCAGTATGGCGGGTAGAATGAGCCCTTAGCCTTTGGGAGGCTCCTTACCCATCAATTCCTGCTTACAGACCTATGCATGATGTGATCCATCTCACAATAGTCCAGCTTGGCTGCAGGTCTGCCAGAGCGGCTTCAGCGTAGAGTGACAAACAGCTGGCGAACCTCTCCCAATTTTCAGTCCTCTCCTTATAATAGGAGAGAAGACACGCCTGAGGTCCAGAGTATGAGCCTATACTGCCAGTCCGAGGTGCAATTAGGGTAATATACTGGCAGGGTCAACACCTGGTTAAGGTGAAACTCTGACACCACCTTCGGAAGGAATTTGGGTGGGGCTCAGGACAACTTGTCCCTGTGAAAGACCAGATAGGGGAGTCCACTGAAAGCGCCTGGAGCTCCCCGTCCTTCTGGCTGACGTGATAGCCACCAAGAAGGCCGCCTTCCACGACAAGTGCCTGAAGTGCAGACTTGTGCATGGGTTCAATGGTTTGCCCACGAGCTTTGCCAAAACCAGCAAAAGATCCCAGGAGGTGGAGGTTCATGCACAGGAGGGATATGTGGTCCAGGCCTTGAAAAGCGCCCGACCACCTTCTGGAGCCAACGCTGACCGACCCGCCCGAGTCGATATGGCTGCTAGGTGCACCTAAGGGTCGATGACCAAGACCCCCTTGGAGAGGGACCAAGGTAGTCTAGAATGTTAGCCACTGAGCAGGATAAGGGTCCAGACCTTTACCCTGACACCAAATGGAAAATCTCTTCCATTTGAAGGCATAACATTTCCTGAGTCGATTCTTTTCGAGATGCCTCCACCACGGTGTAGACATCCTCAGAAAGACCCAAAGCCTGGAACTCCTAGCCGCCAGGAACCAGGCTGTGAGTGCAGGGATTGGTCCAGATGAAGGACCTCCCTGGATTCAGAGATATCAGGTCCGGTGTGTACTGAGCGCTCCAGGGTCCTGCAGCTGAGGCTATGGAGATCTGGATACCAGAACTGGCGTGGCCAATCTGGGGCCACCAGGATCACCTTCATGCATGTCCTTCCTCACCTTGAGTAACACCTTGGTGGATCAAGGAAATGGAGGAAGAAGTAAAAGAGTTCAGTCCACGGCCTGGTAGGCATCCCCTGCAGCGAGCTCCTGCTGAGGGGGCGGCATGGAACAGCCTCAGCGGTGTTCTCCTGAGGCAAACAGGTTCACCAACGGTTTGCCCCAATGAGAGAACAGGTGTGAGGCTACCTCTGGATGGAGAGACCACTCGTGGGATGTCTGGCCCTAAGCGGCTGAGAGCATCGCCACTTGGTTCGTGACTCCTGCCACATGGATGGCTGGAGATCCACCTCCAACCCAGTGACGAAGGTCCAGATTAGGGCGCCTCCTTGCATAGCAGACGGAGTCGCGTGCCGCCCTGTTTGTTGAGGTAGTACATGGTTCGTAGTATTGTCCGGCTGGACTTGAACCACTTGACCCGGAGCTGAGGGCGAAGCTGACAGAGCCAGTCTGACTGCCCTGAGCTCCAACAGGTTGATGTGGCAGGGACTCCTCTGGGGTCCAGAACCCGTGAACCCTGTATTCCCCATGTGGGCTCCCAGCCCGTGAGAGAGGCATCGGTCGTAAGGACGACCGTCGGCTGGGCAGACAAACGGGATCCCTTCCAGCAGATGATTGGGACGGTCCACCATTGTAGGGCGCCCCACATCCCCTGGGTGACCGGGACCAGCTGGTCGAAAGACTCTTGATGCTGAGACCACTGGGCGGCGAAGCTCCCACTGGAGGGGAAGTGATGTGCAGTCTGGCCCAGCGGACCGGGACGACACCGCCATGTAGCCCAGGAAGTCCCGGGCGTGAGTGCCCAACGGAAATGATTGGGCAAAGGAGGAGAACCTCCGCCCTGTCCTTGAGTCGAGCTCTGGCTTGACGAGAGTCGAGCTCTGCCTATGAAACCCATCACCTGAGAAGGTATGAGTTCGGTTGGCCTCGTTGATCAGGCGGCCCAGGTGTGAGCAGGTTCGGAGGGTCAGGCCCTGGACCTCTCCACCTCCTGAAGGAGGATCCTGCCAGGCCAATGTCGTCAGGCAAGGGTTAATCTGAACCCCTGGCCTTGAAGATGGGTACCACCACTGCAATACATTGGTGAAAACCACCTGGGGCGATGACAGGCCGAACAGCATGGCTCTGAACTCGTACAGGTCCCTTCATTACCTGAAGCTGAGAGAACCGCTGATGGGAGCAGACGGATAAGGGACGTGGAAAAAAGCATCCTGAAGATCCAGTGTGCAGAACCATGTTTCACTCCAGGGATGGTATGATCTGATTTAGAGTTACCATCCGAAAGATGCGAGACCTGAGATACCGATTCAGGTCGTGCAGATCTAGAATGAAGCCAACCCCGTCCATTTGGGCACCAGGAAGCCTGGAGATGAAGCCTGGGTCTGAAGGAGGATCAGTCCTCAGGGCCACCACCTCTTTGAGGAAGAGTAGCGCAATGTCGTCTCGAGGACAGACTGGAGCTGAGATCTGCTCTCTCTCGTGGGGAGCACGGGCTCAGCTGGGAGGGTACTGCTCGAATTCTAAGGGCAGACCCTGCCCGGCCACTCTAGGACCCATCTGTCAGTGATACCAGACCAGGCGGAAGCAGGCAGCAGGGCAAGCGCCCCAGGAGGACCCAGAGCTGAAGTGGCCGGTGCAGGGAGGCACCCACCCGTCTCGGCAAGCTTAAGAGAGAGGAGAGGCACCTGGACCAGCGCCTCGACCTCCCTGCAGGGCTGCTGGGACCTTGCTTGGGCCTGGGCGCCAAGCCTGGAGCCTGCTGCTGTTGTTGACCCCCTGGAAGGTGTGTTTGTCTGACCGCAGGGGAAGAATGACGAAAAGCTACTCCTGCGCTTCTGCTGGTTCTTACTTGAAGAACCCTTGCGGATGTAGCATCTAAGGTGGCACCAGATTGCTCGATGCGCTGCAGGTGACCTGCACTCCTGTTGAAGGGTGGGTGCCAAGGAAGGGCACATCAGCTAACATGTGCTGAGTATCCACAGGAAAGGAGGATAACCTCAGCCAAGCCCTGCAACAGTGGATACTGCTGCAGCTAGTGAGACAGAGATCACACAGGTCAAGAGCAGTCTGGAGTTGTTGTTTAACACAGCTCAACCTGGTCAATATAACTTGACCGTGGTCTGCATGTCAGCTGGGAGGTGAGGGAGGAACTCTGTCCAGCGACCCCAAGAGGCGTGAGGGAAGTGTGCCATAATCACCGCTGAAACTTGCCTGATGAAGGCCCAAGATGATGCAGCACAGACCTTCGGGCCCAGGTGGTCCCATAGTTTGGAACTCTTTGTCTGGAGGCGGTCAGTATCGGCTGGAGCTGCCGATCCACCTGAATGCTGAGGCAGTCCCACAAGGCTTTCCGCGAGGGTGCTCAATAAACCCACCAAAAGACCCTGTGGGCACCACGTGCTGCGTACCATGCGGGCAGATGGAGCTGGGCCAGGAGGCTGGGCCTGGAAATTCAAGGCGGACAATATTAAACCCGGCGACTGAAATACACTCGTGAGGTATCCCCCTCTTGAGAATATCCGTGAGGGATATTCCGCCTTTTCTGGATAGGCTGTGGGGCCATCCCGTCGATTCGAAATCAGCGGAGGATGCCCTGGAGGCCCTTCTTCCAAGCCTGGCAGACTCATTGAGAGAATGAAGGCCAGTGTTGATCAGAATCGGAGGTAATCGATATAAAAATGCCCACCTAAGTCCCCTCGTCGCCCTAGGCAATCGGGTGAACGAACTATTGGGCCTCCTTGGGTAAACCCCGAGGGGCAGCTTAGAGTGGAGGTTCCACCAAAATTGGTGGGAACCTGAAACCAGTTCTTGACGCTGAGCCCAGGGCAGCACGGGCAATCGGTGTCTGAGAGGCGGCGAAGAGGCTGAGGAGCCAAGAATAGCAGGACCACGGAGGCAGCTACGACCACTAACAGAGTGCTACGAGATCCTCGCAGTGTCGGGTGCGTAAGCCTCTCCCAAATCCGAGAGGAAGAGGAAGCAGTGTGGCGCCTCTTGGAGTCTTGTGCTTTTGGGTCGATCGACCCAGAACCTCCTGATGAGACCGGTGTGGCTGTCGTCAGGAGAACAGTCGGTGAACAGAACCCGGTTCTGTCCTCGTCAGGCCAGCGAGCGATCTATCAGGGGAAAGGAGAGAATCGGTGTTCTCTCAAGAATCATGACAGAGATCGGTGATAACAGCACGTCAAGTGAGAATAATCTCGGCGGATCAGCCGCTCATAACTCGCCGGTACGACGGAGGTCTGAAAACCCAGCGGCCGAGGCTGACCCGGCGTCGAGACATCGGACAGCTCTGATCCGGGCGTCTTCTTCGACTTTCAGAAAGAAGATTTGAGATCCTTTTTAGTGAATGGGATGAGTCACTGAGCCTGAGGGCCTCACCTTGGTAGGGAGAGACTGGCACAAATCCTAAAGGACCCTGAAAGGAAGAGCACAGATTGAGCGGCACGCAGAGAAACCTCAAGTAGCCGAGGCAGGCCACCTGTTCCTCGAAGGCAGCCATGCCCTTTCGAGCTGTGGCGGATCCACAACATGAGCGCCCACCTGGCCTCCTTGGATTTTACCAGTGGGTTGCAGACTCCGGTCTACCCAGCTTAGGCACGCCTGACAATCTTCCAGGAGCGTTGGGGTGGAAGGAAGCAAATGGAGCACTGCAAGGTATACGTGAATAGAACCCGAGGCAGTAAGCGCTGACAGGTGGGATGGGGTGCTGCGACATTTTCTGTCATAAGGACACCGGCAAAACCAGGACGACTTGTCATCCATGTCCGGAATCAGGTTATAAACTCTCACGAGTTTCAGCCGAGAAGATCTGGTGAAAACCGTTGGAAGCGTATCAGGGCCTCAACACTACAGAAAGCATGAGGGAACCTGAATCTTCAGCCCGAAAGGAAGATCTGGTCTAGGCGGTGAACCGAGGTATTTACCACCGGGTGGGTGGGAGGAGCCAACAGAAGACTTCCGGCAAGATTTAAGGAAAGGGACAATGCCAGAACAGTGTGGATGAACAACAGATCCACGCTCCTAGAACGTGTATTTCTAGGGACATGGATATGTTGTTCATCCACACTGTCTGGCAGACTCCTAGCAGTTCTCCGGAAGGAGGGAGGCGAAGGTGCACACCCCCTACTTAGGGAATAAAGACTGGAAAACCGAGGCCCCAAAACCAGCATCCCAGCGTGACTCAAGGTCGATGTGGTAGTGGGTAATGAAGGTATGTGCCGACTTCCAGGTAGCAGCCCTGCGATATCCTGGATAGGGACATCCCTGGAAGCAGCTACCGATGCAGCGGTATGGCGGGTAGAATGAGCTCTTATCCCTCTGGGAGGCTCCATACCCGCCAACCTATAGCAGAGATCTATGCAGGAGGCACCCACCTGCTTATAGCCCACTTGGCTGCAGGTCTGCCAGGTGCGGCTACAGCGTAGGTGACAAACAGCTGGTGAACCTCTCCCCGAACTTCAGCCGTCCACTCCTTTTAATAAGCGAGCGCTCTTCTAGGGTCCAAAGTATGGAGCCTATATTTGGCCTCCGAGGTGTGACTGGGGTAGAACACCAGCAGAGTCGACACCTGGTTTAGGTGAAACTACGACACCACCTTCGGAAGGAACTTCGGGTGGGGGCGCAGGACCCTACTGTCCCTGTGGAAGATCAGATAAGGAGACTCGATGGAAAGCGTCTGGAGCTCTCCCATCCTTCTGGCTGACGTGATAGCCACCAAGAGCGGCGTGTCTTCCACGCGCAGGTGGGACATCGCACTCGTGCATCGTTCGAATGGCTTGCCCATGAGCTTGGCCAGCCAGCATTAGATCCCACGGAGGTGGAGGTTCTCTGCGACCGAGGGAAATGTGATCAAGGCCTTGAGAAGCGCCTGACCACCTTCTCCTGCACCACGATTGCTTCCCGCCCGCCTGGTAAGCGAGACATGCTGCCAGTTACTTAAGGGTCGTCGACTAATCACTTGCTAAGAAAAGAGACCACAGGTAGTCAGAAGGCTAGCCAAGGAACAGGAGGGGAAGGGTCAGGCCCTTTTCCCGACACCAAATGAAGAATCTCTTCCATTTGAAGGCATAGCATTTTCTGAGTCGACTCATACAGGACGCCTCAACGCGTTGAGGACCTGCGTCGGAAAGACCCAAGGCCTGGAACTCTAACGGCTCAGGAACCAGGCCGTCAGTGCAGGGACTGAAGGTCCGGATGGAATACCTTCCCTGATTGGACCGAGATCAGGTCCGGGCAGGCTGGAAGCGCCTCGGGAGCCTGGAGCTGAGACTGAGGAGATCTGGATACCAGAACTGGCAGGGCCAGTCTGGGGCTACCAGAATCACCTGCGCCTTGTCCCTCCTCACCTTGAGAAGCACCTTGTGGATAAAGGAAATGGGGAGGGCGTAGAAGAGCCGGGGTCCACGGCCTAGAGAAGGCATCCCCCTGCAGCGAGCCCTGCTGAGTGGGCAGGCATGAACAGTCTCAGCTTTGCATTCTCCCCTGGAGGCAAACAGGTCCACCTGAGGCATGCCCCAGTGGAGAGAGAGATCTTGTACTACCTCGGCAGGAGAGACCACCGTGAGGACGCAGCCCCTATCCGGCTTAGGGCATCGGCCAGGTGTTGGAGGCTCCTGCCACATGAATGGCTAGGAGATCTGCCTCCAGGCTGCGCATGAGAGACCATATCACGGAGAACTTCCTTGCATAACAGCATGGAGCGCATCCCGCCCTGGCGGTTTAGGTAGTACATGGTAAGTGGTATTGTCTGTCTGGACACAAACCACTTGACCCCATAGAAGCGGAGCGGGCGGTGAGCTAGGCTGACGCTCGGGCTCAACAAATTGATATAGTTTCAGGACTCCCAAGGGGACCAGAGGCCGTCCGCTCTGTGTTTCCCCAGATGGGCACCCCAAACCATCAGAGAAGCGTCGGTCGATAGAGAGACCGTCGGCTTGAGGAAGACAAATGGGATGCCCTCCTGCAGATGTGCCAGAACGGTCCACCACTGGAGAGCATTCCACATCTCCTGGGTCACCGTCACCAACTGATTCAACGGATCGTATCGTTGTGACCACTGACTGACCAGTCCCCATTGAAGAGGATGCATGTACCAACAGGCCCAATGGACCACGCTGGTGCAGGCTGCCATAAGGCCCAGGAGGTGCAGGAAGTCCCGGGCAGGGCGCAATTGCCCAACCAGAAATGATTGGGCAAAGAAGGAAAGAACCTCGACCCTGTCCGCCAGGAGGCGAGCTCTGGCTCGAAGAGAGTCGAGCTCTGCCCCGATGAAGTGTATCACCTGCTTCAGCACAAGTTCTGACTTGGCCTCGTTGATAAGGAGGCCAACGAGAGGAAACAAACCTGGAGGCCAGATCTCTGGACCGCTCCGACCCGCCACTCAGGAGGGCTGCAATCAGCCAGTCATCCAGGTGAGGGTACAACGGACCCTCGGCACTGCAGGAATGCTGTCACCACTGCCATGCATTTGGTGAAGACCCTGGGAGCTAGAGAGAGGCCGAAGGGCATAGCCCGGAACTCGTAAAGGGACACCTCCGCTCTGAAGCGGAGGAATCTCTGATGAGGCGGACGGATCGGGACGTGAAAGAACGCATCCTGGAGGTCCAGGGAACAGAACCACATGCCTCGTTCCAAGGATGGGATTATCTGAGCCAGAGTGACCATCCTGAAGGTCCAAGACCTTAGGAACCTGTTCAGGTCATGCAGGTCGAGAATGGGGTGCCAGCCCCCCGTCCATTTGGGACCAGGAAATACCTGGACACAAAACCCGGGTCTGGAGGGAGGATCCGCCACCTTCCTGATCACCTCTTTTTAGGAGCAGGGCAATATCGGCTCGGTGGGCCAACAGCGGGCATGGACCCCGTGGCCCCTGGGCGATGGCTTCCGAAGGAAGGTCTGCTTTCAGATTCCAGGGGCAGACCTTTCCTGCCTCCAGCACCCAATGGTCCATGGTGATGATGGACCAGGCGGAAAGGAAGTGGCGGAGCCATCCCAACGGGGAACCCAGGAAGGGTGTTGGAGGTTGGGGCGACACCCCTCAACCCCACACTGGGCAGGTTTGGAGGAGGAACCGCCCGAGGGACCTCCTGGGCCTTTACCTCCTTGCTTCCTGTTGGAGGAAGCTGGCATTGGGCTTGGACGCCAAGCACGAGCCTGCTAGCCCTGGTGCTGGTGCTGTTGGGCCGGCGCGGCTGCAGGACCCAAGGACTAAAAGGGCTTATGCTGTGCTGACGGCAGCCTTTGTCCCTCTGGGCGGAGGTGACCGAGTCCAGAGTGGCGTTGGACTTTCGATCTGCTGAGGTGTCCCTCCACTCCAGGGCGAAGAGGTCAGTCCCAAGAGGATATCCGCCAACAGCCTGGGTATCCCGTGAAGGTGGATATCCTCAGCCACCCTGCGGCGCATGGCCACCTGCCACTACTGACCCTCGCAAGAGATCACCTATGTCCAGAGCAGTCTGGAAGCTGCTGTAGCCACCGCCCTACCCTGGTCCGCACCTGATGGACCCGTGGTCTGCAGGTCGGCTGGGAGATGAGAGAGAACCTCATCCAGGGGAGCTCATAAGGGCGTGGGAGGATGTGCCATCAACCGCGGCCGAGGCTGGCCTGTTGGAGGCCGAGAGGACGCATGCATCATCTGCGCCCGGCATAGTCCAGCTTCTTGGACTCTTTGTCGGGGGCTTATCCACGTCCCGGCGTTTCTTGAACGCCGGAAGACGCTTATCGTGACTAACCCCTCGGCAGAGGGTGTTCGAGAAACCGGCAAAGAGCCGTAGGACCACATACTTCCTTGCCATCCTGGCCGAGGCGCAGGACAGGAAGCAGGCCACTGTCAGAGCTCAAAGGCTGGGCCAACAATGGCTTCAGCCACAGGAAGACCTCTGTGGGTAATCCTCGATCGAGTATCTCCATCAGGGATACTTGGCCCCATTGGACACAGACAAGGCACTGCATCCCGGTAGACTCCGAGATGAGCTGAAGCAGGCCATGAAGGACAATGAGCTATCGTCCAAAGACTGGCCCCCGGAGGACTCCAGGTCAACCTGCCTGGAGAACAGGGAGGAGTCGTCATCGGACTCCGAAGAGTCTGCGAAGAGCTGCCTCGGGCCTGAGCCACCCTCCACCTGCCGAGGATAGTCGGGAGTGAGGGTGACCGACAACCTGTGGGACAAGCCGTGGCCCGACAGAGAATCTTTGGTCGGTGCCCCAGACTTCAGTTGCGGAGGTGGAGGTTACACCACAATCGGTGGGGCAGCAGGTTTTGGCCGAACAACCGGCCCAGAAATGGGCATCTCGACTGCGGCAAGTGGTCGCCGTCGTTGTGACAGCCACTTGATGGCTGGGGAATGAATCAGTCAATTTACTCCCGGACAACAGTAACTGCTGCAGCATAAGCTCCTCGTAGCGCCGGCCTTGTCTGCGTCGAAGCCCCTCTCTTCGAGGGGAGGAGAGGCAGTGTCGCCGCTTACTTGAGTGCGAGACCGAGACCCCATGTCGGCGGGAATGGCTTGACCGAGATGAAGTCCGAGACTCGAGACCTCGGGGAACCAGGGCGGCTCTGGGAAGGGTGGGGACACCGCCCTTCCCTCAGCTCGGACACTTAACCAGGGACTGCCGCCCCAAAGGCGCGTGCGGAACCTCGGTTTCCACTGGGGGAACCGGCGAAGAGGGGTTGTCGGCTTCAGCAGTCGACAACCTGGCCGACGGGGCGAGGAATATCTTGACTGCATCGACGGGTGTCTCGGCAGGCTGGCCTGATGGGGACGCCGTGAAGCCAGCGGCCTGAGCCGCAACCTCGACTGAAGTCGACGGTCGGCTGTTCGGGGAAGGAGACCTCTCCCACTCCCATGAACGCCGACGGTGGGACTTACCCTTCGACTCCCTCTTCTTAGGCTGAGAGGAATGCCCCGAAGGCCCCTCTCCCTTCGTGGAAAGGGAATGACAAAGCTCCTTGAAAGAAGCCGAATAAGAAGTACTCAAAGAGAGTGGGATAAATGCCGCGACTGAGGAGGAGGAAGATGCGGACTGGGCCGCCTCCTCCTCGAGGGCGATCATCTGCTCGAGCTGCTCAGCCAAGCCAGCCGCCGGACACGCCCAACGAGCCTCTTTGGATTTTACCGTGGGTACTTACGGCGCCCAGTTTCAATCAGGCAGCACCTCCTCCAGGACGCTACGAAAAGGAGTGACACAACTCGCAGGCCTGCGGGTCATGGTCTAGGCCGAGGCAGTAGACGCATGTAGAGTGCGGATCCGTCCTGGACATCATCTGCCCGCAAGGGCACCTCCGAAAGCCGGGGATTGATTTGTCCATCACAGCCACGAGGGATAAAGAAGACCGAAGTTTAGAAAACTTCAAAACTAGTTTCGGACGATCCGAAGAGTTAGGATCCAGTCTAAAACGCAGAGCGCTAAGGAGGGAACCTGAGCTTCCAAGCAGTAAGGAAGATCTGGTGTCATGGGGCGGAGCAGAGAGTTTTACCACCCGGGTGGGTGGGAGGAGCCAGCTTGAAGACCTTCCGGCAAGATTTAAAGCGGCAAGGAATCTGCCAGACAGTGTGGATGAACAACATATCCATGTCCCTAGAAGCCTGCTTCAGCCAAGCCGATATGGTCTGAACTGGCTCCGCTGGGATAGGAACGGTAGTGACTGGCCCCGCTGAGGGAGTCGGCATCGGCCTTTCAGACAACAGCCCAGGAATGGCCAGGGTGGTGGCCGATGTCGGCTTTGGCCCGGACAGAACTAACTGTTGCCACATGAGATCTTCGTAGCATCAACGCAATTTGCGCCAAAGCCTCTCCTCACCCAAGGAGGACGAAGATGAGTAATGGCAATGCCGTTTACCATGGTGCCAAGAGTGAGAGCCCATGGTGTCGGCGGGACCTGCTCGACCCCGAGGTTGAGGATGACCGGGACCTCAACCTCAGCCGTCAGTGGTGCCAGGGAGGTCCATGGCTCCTCCTGGTCTGGGTTGTTGACCGGCGGGTCCTGCTCAACAGGCTGGGCTGACCAGTCAGTGGTCACCGGCAGGACCAGAGTCCTAAAAAGAGAGTTATCCGCCTCTTCGGATGATAACCAGTCGATAGGGACGAGAAAAATCTTGTCTGCATCTTTGCCCGGCATCTCAGCCAACTGGTCCGATGGGGTTACTGTGAAGCCAGTGGCCAGGGCCATGGTTTCAGCCACAGTCAAAACCAAAGACACCTGAGAGCAGGAACGTTCTTGGTCCCAGGAGCGTCAATGAGGAGTCTTCTTTTTATCCTTCTTGGACTCCTCCTTGCGCGAGCAGGAACTGTGCGACTCAGAAGGCCTTCTCCCTTGGTTGAGAGGGACTGGCACAGCTCCTTGAAGGAGACCCAACAGGTGGAGCCCAACTGGAGCAGAACAAAGGCTAAGGCAGAAGAGGATTGAGCAGCAGCCTGGGCCACCTCCTCCTCGAAGGCCTTAAGTTATTCTAACTGTTCGGCAGATCCCACAGCCATGGAGACCACCCAATGGGCATCCTTTGATTTGACCGGTGAATAACGTTTCTCCGGATGGCCCAACTTTAGGCGGACAGAGCAGTCCTCCAGGACCGTCGGTGAAACGAAAAACACAAGTCGCAGGCCTGTGGATCATGATCGTGGCCCAGACAGTAGACGCACATGACGTGTGGTTTGGTACGTGACATCTTCTCACCGCATGGGCACCGGCAAAATCTGGACAAGGATTCGTCCTCCATTGCAGTCGCGATCAAAGTTCGAGACGAAGACGAAACTCGAATGAGTTTTAGTTTAAGTTTTGGAAGTAAATCGGTAGATTTAAGCGCCAGGACTTACTCAATGTGGGAGCAGTAAGGAAGGAACCAACTTCTTCCAGTGGAAAGGAAGATCTGGTGCCATGTGAGTTACCACCTGGGTGGGTGGGAGGAGCCAGCTTGAAGACTTTCCAGCGATCCTTAAAGGGATAGGCAACTGCCAACAAGTGTGGATAGATCATATTCACGTCCCTAGAAATGTATTTATTTACTAAATAAGATGGTGGTGCCGACAGAACTGCGCATGCGCGATACTTGCACATGTGCAGTTGCAGTCAGAGCTGCCATCTTGGCCATGGCGTACATCACTTCCGCAGTTACAGAAGAAAAAGTAGAGTGCCACTAAGGGTGTGTGTTTATGTGGCTCGCGGAAAGAAGGGCCACATAAACAGCACCACTGGGCATTCACCGTAACACTGTGGAAGCATACCAGACAGCGGTCCAGTCACGTGCTTCCACCGTGCTCTACTAAACCTCTTGTGATGCCATAACGTCTGCGGGGCTCTGCCGATGCAGCCGTAAAAAGGGAACCACGAATAAAACTAATAGGAGCAGAATGTTTATTTTAAATTTTACCTCAGGAAAAAGTGGGAACTGCGTACAGAACCCTGAGAAGGCAAACTCTCGGTACCTGGGAACCGGAGGAACTGTGAATAAAAAAACTGCATATAAACAGTAAAGTTTTGAAGTAAAAAGTCACTAAGGCAGCACAAATAAGTAAAATAACTTAGCTACTGAAAAGAGCTTCTTCAAGCGAAGTGTGAAGAGGGAGCTCCAAGGCAGTGTTGTCCAGTCAGTGGAGAAATGAATCTTTAATCAATCAATCAATCAGTCAGAATCTTTATTTATCCAGGCGAACATCGTTGAGCAAGCTCATTTACAAGATGGACCTGGTTAGCTCCGGGTCAAATGGTACAATGCATACAGAGATATTTACAAAACAGCCAAATAACACAAGTAAAAAAGCAATTAATGCAAGTAAGTACTCAATGATACATCAGTCATATCAGTTCAGAGTGCTTCTGTAGTATTTAAGGAGGACATAAGATGAGGCTTAGTAGGAACTTCAGTAGGGAGAAGTGATTGGCTGCTCGTGTAGGGAGCTGACGCAAGCACATGATTTCAAAAGTAGTGTAATCACACAGTAACCCTAGATGTAACACTCTAAACAGAAGGATAAGGGTCTTAACAGTCAAGGAGAAAAGTAATTACAGCTCTTATTTGGCAAATTTCAGCATAGAAATCAGATTTATGCTTGGTTTAGGACAGACACAGAAGCAGACTGCAGGAACCAATCAGAAGCCAATCGCGCAAGAGCACTCACATCTGATGGATGGCTGCTAATGCCAGATGGTTAATGGAGGAGTCCAAGCTTAGGTTCAGGTAGCAGCAGAGGCAGCGCCAACCGCCCAGTGCCCAGGTTTCCCCCACGTATGGACAGGGAGCCTGTGGAGAGAATATCCTTGGCAGGGAATGGAAGAAGGGATCGGTATTAACTACTGGGCCACGGACAATGGAACATCTGAACCAGCAGGAGGACCAAAACAGCAGGACAACAGAGCTGGGTATTCCTTATTGCCTAAAGACTGGACAAACCACAGAAATTAAGAAAGGAGTGTAATCAAACAGAGTCCCAACTCTTGACACTCTAAACAGTAAAAAATAGAGGTCATAACTGTTAGGCAATAACTAAGTACAGCTCTTTTTTGTGCAAGTTTTAGACAGAAGATCAGACTTTAGCTTAGTACTGAGGGAGACACAGGAGCAGACTGCAGGAGCCAATCAGACGCCAGAACAGAAAAGCGAATCTGACTGACCTCCCTCTCTAACTAGGGCAGCACTCCCTCTTTCAGCTCTCTGATTGGCTGATGCCAATTTTCATTAGCGTACACTCCTCATCCAGGGCAGTAGAACCCAGCTGGCATACTGTACCTGTCAAGCATACTGAAGAATTCCTGGGGTGAGAGAAAAGTACTTACTTCACTTTAAAAAATGAAGGCCCAGCTCAACCTTTCACAAGAACTAATTTGTCAGTGTTGGAGCACCTCATATTAAATAAATACAACTCTGAAACAGTAAAGTACAATTACGTAAGAACTTACCTTAACAGTAGATCTTCAGCAGAAGCTCCTGCAGCAGGCAACACAGGTAGAACTAAGCTGCCAGGCGCTAGGATCCCACGGAAAACTTCTAGCTAGAAATATACAGCGGGGGACCGCCCTCTGACGTCGGCCCACCCCAACGACCTATGGTATAAAAGGGTCAGTCCCCCAGCCCTACCTTAGTTCTCCCGCCGGAGACCTGGCAAACACAAGAAGGAGACTGAAGAGGGTCTAGAGAAAAGAACAAACAGAGAAGGAGGGAGGGAAAGCAGCACCTGCTTGCAGGAGCTTCTCTCGAAGATCTACTGTTACGGTAAGTTCTTACGTAACTGTACTATCTTACTTCGAGGATAGCTCCTGCAGCAGGCAACACTGGCAGGACTCAGTCCCAAGCAGTGCCAGGAAGAACCCCCCCTTTAAAAGGGAGGAGGAAAACAGTGGAGTCAATCCTTCAAGAAAGGAGACCCTAGAGGATCGCAAGGCCAAAGCCTGTCCTGTGCCTGGAAGCAATGTCCAAACTGTAGTGCTTGATGAAAGTGTGGATGGAACTCCAGGCAGCAGTTGCGCAAGAAAAAATTACTCACCTGTAGTAATCTTGTTTCTTCCAATGAGATCCACTAATATTACTTCTTGCAGTTCTCCTTTAAGACAGTACTGCCCTGGAGCCAAAATGGAATGTATGCTAATAATGGAATCTTTTGGTTGTGCATTCAGTTCAAAAGCTGCCCAGTGGGCGGCCCGTGGCGCTGAGGGTTGAGGCGCTGGGCGCCACACCTCATACCATGCCGGTGACCCGGGTTCGGAGCGGACTCGGGTCGCTGAAATCGCCGGGGGAGGGAGGGAGGATCGAGCGCCCAACGGATGCTCTCCTCCTCCGAGGGGGATTCCCAACCCTGAACTGTTGGTGGGAGCACCGGCACTCGGGGCTTGTGGCTCCGTCACGGAGTCCAGCGAGGAGGGGCCTGTGGGCGCGAGGAGTATGCGGCTCGTCTCACTTCTAGGACGTACGTCCTGTGTGCCAAGGCCCCAGGGGCGGGGGAAGTAGGGGAGAACAGCAGAGGGTGAGTGTCCTCGGTTCCTAGATGAAGACTGCCCATCCCGAGCCCACCTAGGACAGATCCCACTGTGCAAGGAATATAGGAGGAGGTAAGGGCACTCTAGGGGCAGATCCTGAAAGGGGGGCTTCGGGGTATGTGCAGTCGGAAGGAGGGGGACACCGGGGACAAGGAAGGAGGATAAAAAAAAAAAAGCTGCCCAGTTTAACTGCCTATATTCTCAATCAATCAATACAGTTATTTATCCAGGCGGACACCATTGAGCAAGCTAATTTACAAGATGGACCTGCGGCGTACAAATAATAATATAGTTGAACAAGTTATAGTCATATGGAGCAGTAAAGATGCTAACTTTTTACAGTAATAATACGTATATACAGGTGATAGACATCATACATTAGCCAGAAGACAGACATCAGTATAGTGCTTGTGCTGGAACCATGCCCCAAACTGTGCAATTTTGAGAGTATCTGTTAAGGAAGTGGCAGGCACTCGGGAGAAAAGAGGCAAGTACTATATAATATCAGATGGGCAGGTAGTCTCGGTTAATTTAGTATGACAGGCTGAGGGTTGGGATAGAGAGAAAGAGGGGGGCAAGCAAGGAACTGTCTGGGGAAATTGAATACCAATGACTAATACCCACTGCAGCAGCAAGAGGTGGGGTACGAACTGTGTGCTGTATGCGACCGGTTGGGGTAGTGCAGATTGGTGGTGGGAACCGTGGAGGATTGATGAATATACGATAACTTGAGGCAGAAGCACAAGGGAGAGTAGGTGTGTAGCGAAGGTGCTGCCATGTATGGGGAATAAAGTTAGCTAGCGCCAAGCAAAGCAGTTGCAGGTTTCCATTATGCCATCGCGGTATCGAGTTTTGAACAAGCGAATACTAACTGGAAACCTCAGCATTAGGGATTTCTGGATTTTGTTCCAGAGTGAGGGGAGTGAGAAGCCTATGGTAGCTCTCCCGAATCGTGTGCGAGCCCTAAGTATGTATAACGAGATTAGGGAGCAGCTTCTGAGGGTATAGCTTCTGGCCACAATCAGTCAGTCAGCAATGTATTGGGGGAGTTTGCCACTAATGGCTCTGAGTGTCCAGAGTGCCAAATTCATGTTGCACCTGTATTGAAGGGAGGTCCAGCCCACAGCGGCATATAGTGAGCAACGATGGGTAGAGAAGGGGAGGTCGGTGATGAAACGTATAGCTCTGTGGTAAAGCGTATCTAATTTTCCAAGGTATGAGGCAGCGCAGCTACTATATATGAAGTCTGCATAGTCAACTAAGGACAGAAACGTAGATTGGACTAGCCGTTTCTCTGCGTCCAAGGTTAGGAAATACAGGTTACACACCTGTAACAGGAGTTCTAGGAATGGTATATGTTGTTCATCCGCACTTACTGGCAGGTTCCTTGCTGCTTTAAATCTTGCCGGAAGGTCTTCAAGCTGGCTCCTCCCACCCACCCGGGTGGTAAAACTCTCGGCTCCGACCCATGATGCCAGATCTAGCCCGCTGGAAGCCAGGTTGTAAGTCGAAACCGGGGAGGTCGGGTGGGTTGTGTGGATGAACAACATATACCATTCCTAGAACTCCTGTTACAGGTGAGTAACCTGCATTTCTAGGGTCATGGATATGTTGTTCTATCCACACTTACTGGCAGACTCCTAGCAGTTCTCTGGGAGGAGGAAGGCAAGGTGCACACCACCTACTTGGGAAATAAAGGACTGGAGAACCGAGGTCTCAAAGCCAGCATCCCGGCATGACTCTAGGTCGATGTGGTAGTGGGTAATGGAGGTGTGTGCTGACTTCCAGGTAGCAGCCCTGCAGATTTTCTGGATAGGGACATCCCAGGAAGTAACCACCGAAGCAGTGGTATGACGGGTAGAATGAGCTCTTATCCCTTTGGGAGGCTCCATGCCCGCCAATCTGTAGCACAGATTTATGCAGGAGGTAACCCACCTGCCTATCGTCCGCTTGGCTGCAGGTCTGCCAGGTGCGGCTTCAGCAGAGGTAACAAACAGTTGGCGAACCTCTCCCTGAACTTCAGCCATCCGCTCCTTGTAATAAGAGAGAGCTCTTCTAGAGTCCAAGGTATGGAGCCTATATTCAGCCTCCGAGGTGTGATTGGGGTAGAACACCGGCAGAGTCAACATCTGGTTAAGGCGAAACTCCGACACTACCTTCGGAAGGAATTTCGGGTGGGGGCACAGGACAACCTTGTCCCTGTGGAAGACCAGACAAGAAGACTCGATGGAAAGCACCTGGAGCTCTCCCATCCTTCTGGCTGACGTGATAGCCACCAAGAAGGCGGTCTTCCACGACAGGTGAGAGATGTCACACCTGTGCATCAGTTCGAATGGCTTGCCCATGAGTTTAGCTAATACCAGGAGTAGATCCCACGGAGCTGGAGGTTCTTGCACCAGAGGGGATATGTGATCAAGG
Source organism: Neoceratodus forsteri (assembly GCA_016271365.2). NCBI lineage: Eukaryota > Metazoa > Chordata > Ceratodontiformes > Ceratodontidae > Neoceratodus > Neoceratodus forsteri. The sequence goes on along the minus strand of CM057453.1, from coordinate 914,647,981 downwards.
CCTTTGAAAAAGCACCCGACCACCTTCTCCTGTGCCACCGACTGCTTTCCGGCCCGCGCCCGGTAAACAGAGATGGCTGCCAGGTGCACCTTAAGGGTTGTCGACCGGAGCCCTAACTGAGAAAGGAACCATAGGTAGTCCAGAATGCTGGCCAAGGAACAGGAGGAAGAGTCCAACCCCTTATCCTGACACCAAATGGAGAATCTCTTCCATTTGAAGGCATAGCATTTTCTGGTCGACTCCTTACAGGATGCCTCAGCAACGTTGAGGACCTCGTCGGAAAGACCCAAGGCCTGGAACTGTAGCCATTCAGGAACCAGGCCGTCAGATGCAGGGATTTAAGGTCCGGGTGGAGAACTTTCACCTGGTTGACTGAGATCAGGTCCAGGCGGGCTGAAAGCTGCCTCGGGAGCCTGGAGCTGAGTCTGAGGAGATCCGGATACCAGAACTGGCGGGGCCAGTCTGGGGCTACCAGAATCACCTGCGCCTTGTCCCTCCTCGCCTTAAGAAGCAGCTTCTGGATCAAGGGAAATGGGGGAAAGGCGCAGAAGAGGCCCGGGGTCCACGGCCTCAAGAAGGCATCCCTGCAGCAAGCCCTGCTGAGGAGGGCGGGCATGAAACAACCTCAGCCGCATCCTCCTGAGGCAAACAGGTCCACCTGAGGTGTGCCCCAGTGGGAGAACAGATCATGTACTACCTCCGGCAGGAGAGACCACTCGTGAGATGCAGCACCTATCCGGCTTAGGGCATCGGCCAGAGTGTTGGAGGTTCCACCACATGGATGGCTAGGAGATCCGCCTCCAGTCTGCTCATGAGGGACCAAGTGCAGAGAGCTTCCTTGCACAGGGGCAGGGCGTGTCCCGCCCTGGCGGTTTAGGTAGTACATGGGTGGTGTATTGTCCATCTGGACCTGGACCACTTGACCCCATTGAAAGCGGGTGAAGAAGGCGTGATGGCTAGTCAGACCACTCAAGCTCCAGCAGGTTGATGTGGCATCGAGACTCCTGAGGGGACCAGAGGCCATGCGCCCTGTGCTCCCCCCGATGGGCACCCCAACCCATCAGAGAGGCGTCGGTCATTAGAGTGACCGTCGGCTCGGGGCGGACAAACGCGATGCCCTCCTGCAGATGAGCTGGAACGATCCACCACTGGAGAGCATTTCACATCTCCTGGGTCACCACCACTGGCTGATCCAGAGGACCGAAGCGCTGTGACCATTGGCCGGCCAGTCCCCACTGTAGGGGACGCATGTCCCAACGGACCATGCTGGTGCAGGCCACCATGAGGCCCAGGAGGCGCAGGAAGTCCTGGGCAGGGCGAAATTGCCCAACCAGAAATGATTGGGCAAAGGAGGAAAGAACCTTGGCTCTGCCGCCGGGAGCTGTGCTCTGGCTCGAAGAGAGTCGAGCTCTGCCCCGATGAATTGAATCACCTGCGTTGGCATGAGTTCCGACTTGGCCTCATTGATGAGGAGGCCAATCTGAGAGCAGGCCTGGAAGGCCAGATCCCTGGACCGCTCCACCTCCAGTCTGGAGGGGGCTGCAATCAGCCAGTCGTCCAGGTAAGGGTACACCCAGACCCTACGGTGCCGCAGGAATGCTGTCACCACTGCCCATGCTTTTGGTGAAGACCCTGGGAGCTAGAGAGAGGCCGAAGGGCATGGCCCGGAACTCGTAAAGGGACCTCTCTGCTCTGAAATGGAGGAATTGCTGGAGGGATGAACGGATTGGGACGTGAAAGAACGCATCCTGGAGGTCCAAAGAACAGAACCACATGCCTCTTTCCAAGGATGGAATGATCTGAGCCAGAGTGACCATCCTGTAGGTTCGAGACCTTAGGAACTTGTTCAGGTTGTGTAGGTCTCGAATGGAGTGTCAGCTCCCCGTCCATTTCGGGACCAGGAAATACCTGGACACAAATCCTGGGTCTGGTGGAGGATCCGCCACCTCCCTGATCACCTCCTTTTGGAGGAGCAGAGCAGTGTCAGCTCGACGAGCCGACAGAGAGGCTGTGGACCCTGTAGCCCCCTGAGGGGCGACGGCTCGACAGGGTGGGGCCTGCTCGAATTCCAGAGGCAGACCCTTCCTACACTTCCAACACCCAGTGGTCCGCAGTGATAGCGGACCAGGTGGAAGGAGCTGTCCCCCCATGGGGGGAACCCAGGGGGGAGTGATGAGGCTGGGGGCGACACCCCTCAACCAGTCACTGGGCAGGCTTGGAGGAAGGACCGGCCAAGGGACCTCCTGGGCTTTTCCCTCGTGGCTTCCTGCTGGAAGAAGCTGCAGGCTTGGCTTTGGAGTGCCAAGTGCGAGCCTGATGGCCCTGATGCTGGTGTTGCTGGGTCGGACGTGCCGCAGGGGCAGAAGGCCAAAAGGGCTTACGCTGCTGCTGGCAGCCTTTGTCCTTCTGGGCAGACATGACCGAGTCCAAGTTGGCATTGGACTTCTCGATCCTCTGCAAATGACCCTCCCCCCAGGGACCCTCCACCCCGGGACCCAGGAAGGGAACATCTGCCAGCTTGTGCTGGGTATCCGCCATGAAGGTGGAGATCTGCAGCCAAGCTCTACGGCGCATGGCCACTGCAGCCGCTACTGACCGGGCACAAGAGTCTCCAATGACAAGAGCAGTTTGGAGCTGTTGCTTTGCCACTACCCTTCCCTGATCCCGCACCTGCGTGACCATAGTCTGGAGGTCAGCCGGGAGATGAGGAATCACCTCATCCAGGGAGCCCAAAAGGGCGTGGGAAAAGTGTGCCATCAGTACAGCCAACTGGCCTGACAAAGGCCTAAGGAGGACTCAGCGTAGACTTTACGCTCAGAGTAGTCCAGTTTCTTGGACTCTATCAGGTGGCTTGTCCACGTTCCAAGCGTTTCCGGAGTGCCGGAAAACACTGTCGGTCACCAACCCCTCCGCAGAGGGGTGCTCCGAGAATCCGGAGAGTGAGCCGGTGGGAACGGCATACTTCCTGGCCATACTGGCCGAGGGAGCTGGACAAGAAGCCGGCCGCTGCCATAGCTCCAGGGCCGGGCCAACGATGGCTTCGGCCACAGAAAATGCCTCCGTAGGAGAATCCCCTGGGTCCAGTATCTCCGTGAGGGGATACTTGGCCCGCTTTGACATGGGTTCGAGCTTCATCCCAGTAGATACTGAGATGAGCCGAAGCAATCCCATGAACGAGGATGGGCTCTCGTCCACCGACTGTCCCCCAGTGGACTCCAGGTTGAGAGGCCTGGAGAACAGGGAAGAGTCATCGTCAGACTCCGAGGAGTCTGAAAACAGCTGCCGAGGGCCTGAGCCACCCTCCACCTGCCGAGGACGATTGGGAGTGAGGGTGACTGACAACCGATGGGGCAACCCCTGACCCGACCGAGAATCCTTGGTCGGAGCCCCAGTTTTTGGTTGTGGAGGCGGGGGTTCCACCACAATGGGTGATGCAGCTGGTTTCGGCCGAACAACCGGCGCCGACTTCGGCTCCTCAATGACAACGAGGGTTGTTTAGGCGCTTGGTGACAGTCATAATGGCGGGGAAGGCGGTCGGCTTGTTCCCAGTCAAAGGAGCTGCATCAGATCCTCGTAGCACGATGCAACTCGCCCCAGAGCCTATCCACCGAGGAGTACTATGACGAGGATGAGCGGCACCAAGACCGCTGATGTCGGCGGGATCGGCTGGACCGAGAAGAGGTCCGAGACCAAGACCTTCGGTGTTTCCGAGGGTGGGTCTGGGAGGGAGCGGGGGAAACCTGTTCCTCCCTCGGCTCTGGAACCTTAACTGGGGACTCCGGCACAGGAGGCACAGGCAAGTCCTCGGTTTCCATCGGCGGAACCACTGAAGAAGGGTTGTCGGATTCTCCAGTCGACAGCCCGTCCAACGGGTCAAGAAAAATCTCGACTGCATCGACAGGCGTCTCGGCCGGCTGACTTGATGGAGACACCATGAAGCCAGCGGCCTTAGCCGCAACCTCGACTGAAGTCGAGTGTTGACTATCCAGGGAAGGGGACCTCTCCCGCTCCCATGATCGTCGACGGTGGGACTTACCCTTTGAGTCCTTTTTCTTGGACCGAGAGGAATGTCCCAATGTCCCCTCTCCCTTAGTAGAAAGGGATTGACAAAGCTCCTTAAATGAAGCCAAGTAGGAGGAGCCCAAGGAGAGCGGGATAAGTGCCGCAACCAAGGAATAAGAAGATGCGGCCTGGGCCACCTCCTCCTCGAGGGTGATCATTTGCTCAAGTTGCTCAGCCAAGCCACACCAGCGGACACCGCCCAATGGGCGTCCTTCAACTTTACTGGAGGAATACGGCTCTCGGGGTGCCCAAGATGAAGTCTGGCAGCACGGTCTTCAAGAATGTTGACCGAGAAGGACTTGCACAATTTGCAGGCCTGCGGATCGTGATCGAGCCCAATGCAGTAAACGTACGTAGAGTGCGGATCGGTCTGAGACATCTTCTGCCCACAAGGGCACCGTCGAAATCCAGGAGTCGATTTGTCCATTGCAGCCACGAAGGAAGAAAAAGACCAAAGTCTAGTAAACTTAAGTATGAGTTTCGGTGTAACCAACGAGTTAGGATCCAGGCCTAAAACGCAAGAGCAAAGGAGGGAACCTGAGCTTCCAAGCAGTAAGGAAGAGCTGGCACCATGGGGCTGAGCCGAGAGTTTTACCACCCGGGTGGGTGGGAAGAGCCAGCTTGAAGACCTTCCGGCAAGATTTAAAGCGGCAAGGAACTTGCCAGTAAGTGTGGATAGAACAACATATCCATGTCCCTAGAACCATCTTACCCTATAGAAAAGGCCAAGTTCTTTGCCTTAGTTTTTTCAACAGGTCATCCAGGTGGTCAGCAAAGGAGAGTCTGTAATCAATCCAAACCCCCCAGGTTTCTCTCAGATTTCTTTGGAGCCTGCAAAGAGGCCCTACTAATATCTAATTAAAACTAATATGAAAAAATGGTCCCAACTGGGGTAACTAACAATTAAACCACAGAACACCCCCCCCCCCAATGTCAGATTCACCTGAGAAAGGGAAACAAACCTACAGGGCTACAAAAACATTTAAGATCAAGAAGATGCCAACAGCTGGCAAACCCCTCCAGCTGATTACTCAGTCAGTGCTAAAGAGGACTTTTTGGTTATAGCAGGGGAAGTAAGGGTGGGAAAGTAAGAATTTTAATGGATCCCATTGGAAGAGACAAGATTACTACAGGTGAGTAATTTTTCTTCTAACCCCAGGAATCCACTAATATTATTCATTCTTGCAGACTATGAAGCAGTACCTTTGGAGGTGGACAAAGAACCTATTTAGAAAAATGACTCTGCAGGACTGCTGTGCCAAACCTGGCATAACTTCTGGACTGGGTTCCAGGCTGTAATACTTTGTAAAGGTGGGAACTAACCTCCAGGTAGCTGCTTTATAGATTTCCAGCAGTGGAACCTCCCTGGCAGCTGCAATGGTAGCAGCTGTACCCTTATTGAATGAGCTCTGAGCCCAGCTGGGGCTTCCTTGCCCACTTTTGAGTAGCAAAACTGGATACACTGAACTATCCATCGAGAGATAGTTCTTTTAGTGGCAGGTTTCCCTTTACCTACCTCTCCATAGGTGAGGAAAAGCTGTTGCTTACTCTGTCTGTGGTCTCCGGTGAGAGTCATGTAATAACTCAAAGCTCTTTTTACATCCAGACTGTGGAGTCTACGTTCTTCTGAGCTAGAATGCTCAGTGAAAAAGACTGGCAAGGTGATAGACTGGTGCACAGAGGGGAGTGGACCTTGTCCCTCCCTGCTTGTTGATGTAGTACATTGTTGTGGTACTGTTTGTTCTGACTTGTACCACCCTTCCTTGGAGCAAGTGTGAGAAGGCCTGAAGGGCCAGATAAACTGCTCTCAGCCTCAGCAGATTTATATACTGGAGGGATTCTGCACTTGACCATGTGCCATGGGTAATATGCTCCACTAAGTGAGCACCCCACCCTAGCAGGGAAGCATCTGTTGTGAGAACTAGTGATGGAAATTCCTGCAGGAAGGAGACCCCCCTTCCTTTAGGCTGTCCGGTTCCATCCACCAATGGAGTGCCTGCAGTAACTTCTTTGTTACTGGGATGGATTTTGAGAGAGGATCCCGCCTCTGGCACCAGTGTGCACCGAGGTGGAATTGAACATCTCTCATTTGAAACATGGCACCCAGGACTGTGCCTGTTGCCGAAGCCATGTGGCCTAGCAACTGTAGAAACTGTCTTGCTGGCTTTGGTTTGTTCAGGACGAATGAGCTTGCCAGGTGAAGAATGCTGGCTACTCTTTCCTGAGGGAGGTAAGCTCTTCCCACAGTGGCGTTCAGTTCTGTACCTATGAACTGTAATATCTGTACAGGGGTTAGAACTGACTTTTTGACATTGATGAGGAACCCTAAGGACTGCAACAGGTCTTGTGTTACCTGTAGGTGCTCTCTCTTACCTCCTGGTGAGACTTTCCCACGTTTAGCCAATCAGCCAGGTAGGGAAAAACTGAAACACCTAGTCTTCTAAGGTTCACCATCACCACTGCCAGGCACTTGGTAAACACTCTTGGTGCTAAAGTGAGACCAAAGGGTAGTGTTGAGAACTGGTATTGGCCTGAAGGGAGTCTGAACCTTGGGTATTTTCTGTGTGACTCCCTTACAGGAATATGGAAGTATGCATCCTTTAGGTCTAAGGAGGCTAGCCAGTCTCCTTTCTGTAGTATTGGCAGAATCATGGCCAGTGTGACCATTTTGAACCTGGGCTTTACCGGGTATTTGTTTAGTAGTTTGAGGTCTAGGATAGGCTGCGACTCCCCATTTTTCTTTGTTGTCAGAAAGTACCTTGAATAGAATCCTTGGCCTTTTTGCCTTGAAGGGACAGGTTCTACTGCTCTTAATAAAAGCAGAGCCTGAAACTCCTGTTCCAGCAGCTTTCTTTCTGTGAAAGGAACTGCCCTAAACAGTCTTGTTCTTAAAGGAGGGAGGGATTTGAAACTTAGGGACAAACCCTGACTCACCACTTCCAGGACCCACGTGTCTATGGTGATCTTTAGCCATTCCTAGAAGTAGTGAGTCAGTCTGCCCCCTACAGGTACTGGGGAGGCTGCTTGAAAAGATAAGTCAGGGATTTTGTTTGGGCTGTTGCTGAGGTTGGGTAGATTGGGAGGCACACCTTCTGCCTATTACTCAAAAGAAACCAACCTGCTGGGGCTGGTACTGCTGCTGTACCACAGCCTGTACCTGGTAAAAAAAAAAAAAAGTCTTCTATAAGAAGCCCTACCCCTTCTATAAGTAGAACTAGAAGAAGAGGAAGAAGGTGAAGGTTTCTCCTTGGCAGAGTTTACTGCGATATGTGCCTTTGTATTCGTCCACCATTTTCATGTAGGCCTCAGTCTGAACTCCAAAAAGTGAGTTATTTTCGACTGGAAAGTCCATGGCCTTGTTCTGGGTATCCTGAGTGAGGTTAGTAGTTTTAAGCCAGGCAAATCTCCTCATGGCCACAGTACCTGCTATGCGCCTTGCAGCTGTATCATTTGTGTCAGCTGCCATCTGAAACTGATACTAGGAAGTTTCCAAGCCTAACTGAGCAGTATCCACTAGTTCTGACACTGGTGTGGAAGGGCTAGTTTCAGCAGCATCCAGGAGGAACTGCCACTGGGCATTCTGATAGAGGGCTGCATATGCCTGACAGCTGGCTTGTCTGACTGCAAGAGAGGCAGATAGGTACCCTTTCTTTGCCATGCTATCAATTTTTCTGGAATCCTTCTGGGGGGGGGGGGCGGATGAGAGGACAGAGGTACTTAGCCCTTTCACAGGCAGCCTGCTGCACAAACCCTGATGGTCAGGATGGGTAAATAAAAACTCAGCCCCTGACCTATCCAACTAGTACTTCTTATCAATAGGTGTGCTAATGTATGGTGCTTTAAGAATTTCTAATACTGTATGTCCTTTTTGAAAAACTAGTAAATAGGAAGCAGCAGCCTTTTAGTGGGTGTTAACCCAATTAACTCCATGTACTGAGCTTCCTCCTTATCTTGCACCTCTTCTGCAGTGGCAAGGTCTAGAGTTTCAACCATCTTCCTTACAAAAGAAAAATGTGAGGAATAATCCTCAGTTGGTCTAGGAGGTGAACCAAACTCCTGTTCAGGGGAGACTTCAGGTTTAATACCCTCCTCTGCCTCATAATCTTCTTCAAAATCCACTGTTTCAGTAGTTAAGAGTAGAGCAAAGACAGATTAGATGATTTCTCTACAGGAGTAGCAACAGGCTGCTTAGGGGATAATATGCCCTGCAGCATCTGTGATAAAGCCAGAGCCTGAGCTAAGTCAGCAGGTATTGGTGTAGGAGTAGGCACTTGAGGAGCCAGCCCCTTGTGGCATTCCAGCCGGGGTCTCAGTGTGCTTAGTTTTCTTAAGTTTCTTGGCAGGCACTGGAGAGCCAGCTGGTTCAATGCCTCTCTTACCAGGGCCCTCACCTGTATCAGGGGTGTTTTTTGTGGCCCTGGAAGGTTCAGCCAAAGGCTTAGTGGGGTGGACTAGCCAGAGCCCATAGACCCCTGTTCCATTCTTCTTTACGGTCTTTCCCGATGTTTTTCAATCATCTTGGGAGGAAAGGACTTGCAGATTTCCCATTCAACAGAGAAGTGATGTTGTCCGAGACAGACTACGCATAAATCATGCTTTGGCAAACACTTCTGAACATTTTAGACAGTTTTTAAAACCAGGAGGTTCTGTTTTCTTCTTGGGTTTATCTGACATTTCTGGGTGAAAAAGAAGAAAACAGGAACTGGGAAGCGATAAAGGAAAAAAAGTTATCAGTTTGCAGTCGGCTCAGGAACCAACAAAAAGGTTACATTTATTGGTTCTGATCGGTTCCGAAACCGGGGAATCGATCGAAGGAACCAAAAAAAAAACACGGTTCAAAAGTAAACAATTTTAAATAGAAATACCGGAAAAGTGATCAAAACCAAATTTAAAAGTTCTGATCTAAGGTAAAAAAACAGTCGGTTACTTCCCGGTTCCCAGAAACCGAGAGGAACCGCAAATATAAACAAAACTACACTAAAATTTACTTAACTGAGGTAAAACAAATAAACTAACCACTAAAACTAGGCAGCTATGAATAAATTTATAAAATACTTACGTTTTTTAAATCTCCAGGGTGTCCACTCTTTGCAGCGGAGAGATGAAATCTGAGGGTCAGAATATAGGCAGTTGAATTGGGCAGCTTTTGAATTGAATGTACCAGCTAAAGATTCCATCATTAGCATACATTCCGTTTTGGCTCCGGGGCAGTGCTGTCTTAAAGGAGCACTGCAAGAAGTAATAATATTAGCGGATTCTTGGGGTTAGAAATATCTGCTACTGAAACCCTCCGCAGCGAAGTGAAGGAGGCAGACACTCCCTTTGTGGAATAGCCTTTAACCGGGCCCGGTAAAGGCTTATCATATTTCTGGCAGCAGAACATAATGCAGTTAACCAACTGTTTGGACAATGTCTGCTTAGAAACTGGAGCCCCTAAGGTCTTTGGGGCAAAAGAGATGAATAACTGATCAGATTTCTGAGAGACTGGGTGTGGTTTTGATAATATCAGAGTACCATATGAATATCCAGAGTATGAAGTAAAGCCTCCCTTCGATTAGAGTACTCTGGGTAATTAACAGGCAAGTGGATGGCCTTGTTCAGTGTAAATTCAGACACCACTTTAAGCAGAAACTTAGGACTGGTCCGCAAGGACACCCTGTCCTTATAGAAAACCAAATAAGGCTCCTTACATGAGAGTCTGATGCTTGGAAATCCTCCGAGCAGAAGTAACAGCAACTAAAAACAATGCTTTCCACGACAGACAGTGTAGCTCGCAATCTGCGGCTGGTTTGAAAGGAGGCAAAGTAAGTTTCTCTCCAATAAACAAAAGGTCCCATGGAGGAACGGGGTCCCGAATGGGAGGTTTCAGATGCAGAATGCCCTTTAAAAGGTACGAGACAGGTCCAGCTGGGCAAGGGTCTTGCCCTCAATAGGTGCATGATATGCAGAGATAGCAGACAAACGCACCTTGATGAAGGAGTAACCGAGGCCCAGATCCGGCAGGGAAAGGAGGTACTCCAAAACTGAGGTCAACGGACAGGGGAAGAGATCATGTGAACGGGCGGAGGTCCACAAACAGAAACGTTTCTACTTCATAGCGTAGGTAGCTCTGGTGGAAGGCTTTCCAAGGGCTACCAGGACCTCAGCTACTTTTGGGGAAACCCCAAAATGGGAGACCACTAAGTCTGCACGCAGATGCAGTAACCTGAGATCCAGATGGACTAAGGTGCCCCTGTCCTGGGAGAGCAAGTGTGAGCTCAGGGGCAAGGGGACTGGAGGATCCGCCACCAGTTGCTGGAGCAGCGGAAACCAAATCTGCCATGGCCAATAAGGAGCAATGAGGATCACGTCCACTCCTTCTGCCTGGAGCTTGAGAAGAACCCTCCGCAGCAGTAGGAAGGGAGGGAGGGAAAGCGTAGAGAAACCTCCCTGTCCAGCAAAGGGACAACGCGTCTCGCCAGAAAACACCGGGCCCTGGATCAAGCGAGCAGAAAATGGAATTTACGTACTTACCGTAATTCTTGATCTTCCTGGACGAAGTCTCCACAACTCATTCACACTAATGGGACTACCTCGGAGGCACTAGAACCCTGTGGGAGCCAAAAATCTTCAGGAGGGGTGGCGCTGGGATAGGACCATGCATGCGCAGTGCCGCAAGACTAACTCGTGCCATATAGGCTGTCTCGGCATCAACCCTCCAACCGCCTAAGCTCCTTTTTGACCAAAGGGGTGCAGTGTAAACTAACGAAAGAAAACCTAACCCTAACTTCCGGGCATATAGAGGCCCAGATGACCCATGTAAGAAGGGTCAATTCAACAATGTCTTCACAGCCCGAACAACAAGGTAGTGAAGACCAAAACAGAACGAGTGAGCTCGGAGGATGGTGGGTGAAGGTGTGAATGAGTGGTGGAGACTTGGCCCAAGAAGATTAAGAATTACGTAGTATGTAATTTCCATATCTTCCTGACCAAAGTCTCCACCACTCAGTCACACTAATGGGAGACTACCAAGCTAAAAATCAACCCCGAGTATGGTGGTAGAAGACAGAGCTCACCAGGATAGAAGTTCATAGGACTTTCCTGCTGAAGAAAGTGAACTGTCTAGCATGAACATCCAGAACATAGTGCTCTTACAAAGGTATGCACTGAGTTTCAACTTGCCACTTGCAAATGTCTGCAACGGGTACATTACGAATCTCCACCAGGAAAGCCACAATCACTCCGGTAGAGTGGTGTGAACCCAGCATTCCAACTTGTCACATGCCATGGATTAGTAGTGTCGAAGAGATACTACTAACATAGCCGAAATACATCTCATGGCAACAGGCTGACGCATGCCGAAAGATACAATAGTTACTTAGATGCATATCTCTTTGTTCTGTCGATGTAGAATCACAGAATCCTCTTAACATCCAGAGAAATGAAGAGAGTGCTCTCCTTTATTCTGGAGTTAAAGAAGTAAGTAGGAAGAAGTAAAACTTGACTAATGGTAAATGAAAATGATGTACCGATCGTAATTCCTGATCTTTCTGTGTATCATCACCATTCATCACCTCTGGGTATGTGTCCGGAGGTCACGACCCCACAGGAGCTTTTTTTTTTTTGATGGCGAGTCGACACCATCAGCGCCACACTCGAGGCCGATGCAGTGCGTGGCATGCACGGTTTGGCCTGCTAGGTGTCATCGACCACCTCCGCCTGTAGTCCTGAGTCGCCGAGAGGCAGTTAGGAGGGAGGGACAAGGAAGTCCAAGAGACAAATAAAGGAAGAGATATACAAACTATAAGGAGAAATAAAAGACAGAGAGGACAGAAGGAGAGTTAGAAATCTAAGGGGATTGGGAAGGGGCCCCAATCTCTGGAAGCAGAAAGAAAAGGGGAGGAGGGAGGGAAAAATTTGAAATAGGGAGGGGAGGACACACCCTCAACATTTTACCTGCCTCCAGATTGTATAGGAACTGCGAAGGAGTAGCCAGAAGACTGCACTGCCAGAATTCAAGGCACAGAATCACTGGCAATAAACTCTAACATAAGCAGAAGTGGCTACTCTGGAAGAAAAGACAGGATACAGGGCTGTACTCCCCCTGAAACCAATATATGGAGGTAAGAAACAACAGTTTCTTAAATTAATTTGAGGGATGAGTCCCTAAGGACAAGAACAGAGTAGGATAGAGGAGCAGAGAGAGGAAAGGAGAAAGGGCAACCACCAGCTCCCACCCCAAAGGGGTGGAGCCGAAGCATTGAGGAAAGAAACGCCCCCTCCCCTGATCCCTCTCCCCTTCTGACAGGAAATAAAAATCCTGTGTGCCCAAGGTCACCCCGCTCCTGACCAGCAGAAAGGAAAGGGGGAGGGAAGGGCACACAGAGGGAGGGTAGACCCAGAGACTGATGCCCCAGGGGGATGGAGGGTAGGATTGTGATGAATGGTAAAGATACACAGAAAGATCAGGAATTACGGTAGGTACATAATTTTCATATCTTATCTGTGTCAGTCTTCACCATTCGTCACCTTTGAGTGAGTACCGAGCCCCACCGAAGGGGGCCCTAGACCCTAAAGGACTAAGTCCCTTAGCTCTCAGTGGATGAGACACTGGGAGGGAGAACCTTCACGGGTCTGATGAGGTCCGAGACTGGGGAGAGTGAGATGCGGACCCCCCCCGGAGAGGGCAGCAGGTTGCCCTGACAGACGCCGCCTCACCCAAGGGAGAAAAGATGGGTGCTCCAGTACGCGGAGGAAATCACCCTATGCCGGGCCAAGGGTGACAACTGGGAAAGACACAGCCATGCTGTCCGCCTAGTGCAGATCGCTGTCCCTAAGACCCTGGAAGCTACTTCGTTGGCACTGTAAGATGCCCTCACCTGGTGCCTTGCTAGCTCCAGGCCACGTGCAGAGAGTGCAATGGCTTGTCTGGTTACCTCCGTATCAGGCATAGAGGCTAGGAGTTGACCTAGCCTGGACCACAGAAACCTATCATAGGTAGCATAGTGGGCCTGATGTGCAGAAATTGAAAGAAGCAACCGTGCCGAGTAGAAGGTCCTCCTCCCCCAGAAGTCAAAATCCATGGAATCTTAATCTGGAGGCTGGTCACGGTGGAAGGCGCGAAGCCCATCGGGAGTGTCCAGCTGCGTCAGTCCTGACTGAGGATGAGGCATACGACCTGGAGGCTCCGGGGGCGGGGGGCACAATACCTCTGGCTCAGGTCCCTAGGGGCTGAGACTCTGGAAAAGGGCCTTTGCCAGAATCGCAACAATGCCTCCTGGAAAGCAGCAGGCCAGGCGGGCACCACAAGGGTGTCCGCATTGAAATCGCCTAAGAAGGCGTGCCTCGAATGCTCCAGATTGTGCTGAGTGGGTGGAGTGACACGCAGGTCCTCCATCATCCTCACGAGGAAACGCTGATACTCTGTGAGATCAGCAGCAGGAGAGAAGTGGACAGAGGGCTCCTCTCCCCCCTGGAGAGGGGGATGAGCAAGTGGAGGACCTCGAAGATCCAGGAGCTGGCTGCTCAGGGGGAAGGTGGAACACCTGTCTGTCCATAGCCCTGACATATGAAGGAAAGTGAGCAGCCACACCCCTGAATTGCTCCCAGGAGAGAGGTCCCCTAGGACCAAGAATGCCTGGGAGCACAAGAGATGGTGACAGAGTAGTCGGGGAAAGGTCAACGGCAGAAGGCGACCATCCTCTGTCCGGGCAAGAGAGCACACCAGGAGCCTCAAAAGAAGGAGAAGCTTCGGAAAACCCAACAGCCGACAGCTGATCAACCATGCTGGAATTGCCTAGGCTGTGCCCTGAAGATTCCCCCCTGTGGGGTGACCGGGACCGTGGGACTCCAAAAGGACAGTTCCTACCCTCTAAAGACCAAGGCCCTCTCAAGGAGACCGAGAGGGAAGGGCGGGGGTCCGCGCAACGACTCCTTCCCGAACCCGGGTGGGTCCCGGAAAAGGGTCGCCGCATCGAACCCTGACCCCTCGGACTCCGGAAAGAGCCCTCCCGTAAACCCCAGCCTAGGCAGCCGACAGCCCTGGTCGGTCCCCGAGGGGACCACCCAGGGAGTAGCACCCTCCCCTCCCATGGGTGCTCCGATCGGCCCTAAAGTTGGGCGATCCAGGAACACCACCCGAGAGGGTGCCCCAACCGAGGAGGCAGAACCCCCCCCTGGGCCCAGGCTGTAGAGCAATAGTGACCTGCACCACTGCCTGCTGGTCAGCACTCCTGACCCTAGACTCGGGGGCAACTGCCCGCTCTTCAGAGGGAGGCTGGTTCTGATAAGCTGAGGAAACTACCAGGGTGTCCACATGGGCTGCCAACTCCAGAGAGTCGGACAGCCCGTCCGACCAAGACTCGGACTCCGTTTCCAAGGAGGTAGAGACCGAAGTTCGGTGCCAGGCTGTACGCAGACGACCACTGCCATCCCGACAGAAGGAGGCACCAGTCTGGGTATCTGCACCCCAGCTGGTGCCGAACTCTCCAATGGCACTGCGAAAGGTGCCCAAAGAAGACACGGTGCAGAGAGCGGTAGCAGAAATGGTGCCGATACCTGCCATGGCGCAATCCCGACCCATGGCACTGCAAGCGGCACCAGAGTCAGGGACGGTGCCGACAATGGCACCGACATCTCCCTTGATGCCGCAAGCAGCGCCGAGGATATTTTCCCACAGCCGCGGTCCCGCCGCGCCTGCCGCACCAGAGCTAGACACGGTAATAGTTTCGCCTTGCGCCACAAGCGGCACCAAGGGTGAGAACCGGTCAAAGACGGTGCCGTAGAACCTCCCACAGCATCATCTGCACCATCGACTTCGACAGCGGAGATAGCGCCGAGCAGCGGACTGGTGCTGACCATGGCGCCATCAGGGCCGACGGTGCCATGAATGGCACCGAGGCCCAAGATGGCTCTGATGGGCGGCGTCGAGTACGGTGCTGACCCAGGCTTCCGATTACCAGAGCGGTGCCTCCCGTCTGTCTCCCGGGGGGAACAGACTGGGCCTCCTGCACCGTGGAAGGGGCTTCTGCTATGGCAAGGCTACTAGAAGCAGAAGCCCCCTCCTCCACGGTCCGTATAGAACCAGGAGGGGACCCGGAGGAAAGGCTGAGAGACCGTGGGTTGGCCCGACGAGTGCGCGCCTGTCCCCCAAAAGTCAGCAGAGCTCATCCAACTTTCCACAAGCGTCGCTCGATGACATGATGGTCCATGGAGAAGCAGGCATCCCACGAATCCATGTCATGAAGTGGCCAAGACACGCGAGGAAATGATCATGCTGGTCGGGTAATGAAATACTTCTGCGGCCGCGAATGAGCACCGGCTACTACGTGGGGCCGCCCCTGCTTAATGATTTCGCCCACCCACCAAGACGTGATCAATGGAAACACAATTTAAACAAAGACTCGACGTTGCTGAAAAAATAAAGAAAGGAACAGTCTTACCACAGCGGCGTCAAGTGGAGGCGAAAATGGAACTGGCAGGAAAACACACTAGGTTCAGCGTTGATGACACGGACTCGATACGCAGATAGGCCTGAGAAAGCAGCTCCTCACGAGGTGCGACCTCTACGGCGGGAGATGAACTGGCGGGAGGACGGGGTCGATGATATCTAACGGCCAACCCGTGAGCGCCACGCAGTGCATCGGCCTTGAGGGCGGTGCCGATGGTGTGTCGACTCCGCCCACCCCCCCCAAAAAAGCTCCCACGGGGTCATGACCTTCAGCCACATACCCAAAGGTGATGAATGGTGAAGACTGACACAGATAAGATCCGAGTCAGTGACAAGCTGTCTACTGGCTCAAGATAGACCGAAAACGCGCAGAGGTGTACCTTCACCACCGAGTATTGCAGATCTGCTTTCGATAGGTCCAAGAGGCACCATAACACCTTACTTGGTGGGCAACTGAAGGGTCCAGATGGGACTTGCACATGAGATGGAGAAGGGTTTCCACTTAGCCACGTAAGCCCTCCTTGTAGAAGGCCTATACGTGGCTTGGAAGATGTCTGCGATGGTCTGGAAAACCTAAAACTTGCCCACTTCCATTTCCTCAAGAGCCCTGCATGGAGATGAAGGAAGCGCAGGTTTGGATGGACTAAAGTTCCCGTGTCAGAGGGTCCCACTCGTAGAGGAATTCGGCTCAGGGGAATTTCTGACAGACTGTTGATCAATGCAAATCATATCTGCCGAGGCCAGTCTGGGGCGATGAGAATCATCCTGCCCCGTGCCTATAATTTGAGCAGCACCCTCGGAATTAAGGGAAGAGGGGGAAAAAGGTACAGGGAGCATCTTGTCTACTGCAGTGAATACATCCTGACAGAAAACATCAGGGTCTGGATTTCTGAAGCAGGATAGAGGCAGTTTCATGCCGAGAGGGGACACAAAAAGAACCAGGTTTGAACTGCCCCACTCATCGAAAGGGACTGCACGAAATCTGAACTGATGCATCGTGCTCGAGGTACCACTTTCACAACTTCATGGCCTTCCTGCAGAGAGGGTAGGAGGGTGCCCTACCCTGCTTTCTGATGTAATACATCACAGCTTTGTCGTACATCCAAAATAGGATCACCTCGTGGAAGAGGGCATCCCTCAGGACTTTGCTTTTAAGATAACTCTCATCTCTAAGAAACTTATGAAAAGATGAGGTTCCTCCTGGCTCCACACCTGAGTGTGAAGGTCTTGACAGTGAGCTCCCCAAGAAAGATTTTGTCCGAGGCTCTGTCATTTTGTATGGAGGACTGCGGATGCGTGGTCAGAGACCACTGCTTGCTGTGGAGGATGCCCTGAGTCCCAGCATCCACTCAACTGAAAGGGGCCTGACTAGAGTTGTTTTCCGTGATGTAATGAGCCATCTGAAAATGTCGTTTCTTCTGTCCTCTGGAACAAAAACTGACGCCCCAGAAGTATCCAGGAGGGCTCCTATGAAGAGGAGCTGCTGGGAAGATGAAACTGGCATCTTCCCCAAATCAGAAAACCCCCTGGAGAGAACAACTGAGAGTTGTAGCAACTGCCTCCTGTGTCTCTTGCCCAGATGGGCTAGTTAGGAGCCAAATGTCCAGGAAGTGAAGACAAACACAGAGGTTCTAGTGAACTCCTCCCTGAACAGGCACTTGTTTAACCTTCCAAGGATGACAAATGGCAAATGCTGTCTGTTATCTTGGAACCAGAAGCAATGGAAAAAGGAATCTGCTCTGTTCCGCTGTGGAACAACTTCGTCAGGCCCCATACCTCAGAAGCAAGAGAGTATGACTGAGAGGTGGATAGCCTGGGATGCCACCTGGGTGGAAGGTCTGGGGAAATCTGCAAAATTGGGAGAGTACCCCTCTCGGACAATCCTAATAACCCATATGTCCGCTGTAATGGACTTCCGCTGGTTGTAAAACTGAATTAGACACCACTCCTACCGCCAAAAGATGTCCCCCTCAGACAGCTGAGGTGGGACCTGGGCTGGATCCACAGAGGTTAGTACAGGGTGCACTGGGGCCCTGTGCTCTCTACTGAGTTGGTTCCTGGTAAAGGCACCTAGGCCTTTACCTTGATAAGAGCGATCGTTACAAGAATGTCAACAGTTCCCGTCCCTCTGAGAGGCTGCAGGTGCCACCTGTTGTTTAAATGACAGCTGTATTGTTCTGAGTGGCCTCCAGAACTCAATCTGAAGGCCAAACAGATAAGCACTGTCAAGGAGATATTAACCACCTGCTGCCACTGGCAGCTGCCCTAAAGGTAGAGTCGTAGATGTCCATAAATGTTTTCAGCTGATTATTGGGCTATAAGCCCCAAGCAATGGAGCATTAGATTCCGGAAGGCTCTCAACCATTGCAATGAGTGTGTCCCACAGGGTGTACTCGTACTGAGGAATGTAGGCACTCAAGACGCAGAAGTCTGCTTTGGTGCACAGATGAAAACTGAAATGTTATGGTGGACCCCACATTCCTGCCCATAAAATGAGTCATCCACTGCATCTCTGACAAAGCAGAATAAGGAGAGACTCATCCAGATCCACTTCTATCCCAGAATAACCTCCAAAAGGCAGGTCTGGACCAGGAACACGGGAGCCACCACCACCTGGATCGGCGAAGAGTTCAGTGCCATCCACAGTGCCGGTACCACATACGGCACCAAACCCGGCCCAGCCATGGTGCAGCACCACCTACAGTGCCAGCACCACATACAGCGTCGGCACGACACTCAGTGCCGGCACCAAGTATGGCACCAGCACCAGTATGGTGCCAGAACCACTGCTGGACCTAGACCTGAAGAAAAGGGGAGAAGGAAAGTGGTAGCCATGCCGGCCCCTACAGGGAAAAAGGAGAAGGGGGTAGGCACGAGGAGTCGGCGTTGATGGCATTGGCACAGTAGAGGGCACTGCACACATCCTGGCCCGACCGACCCGGCTGCAGCCCAGCGGCTCCAAGGCCGAAGGCCTTTGAACCGGGTCCACTGGCCAGAATACCCTCTGCTCTAAAATAGCAGCCCAGAGGTGAAACTGCTTACCAGAACCCCGTTGAGGACAGAGACAGAATCTGGTGTCAAAGATCGCAGCCATTAAGAGTGGAGCCTCAGAGGAACCCACTGGAGTCAGTTCAGGCCTACCACTCTCCACTACTGACAATCCCCATGCAGACGTACCAGAGGGAAACCTCGAGCGGTACCGATTCTTCTTCCACCAACAGGAAGAAGAAGAGCTCGAGGTGAAGCAGAGCCAGGACCACTACTTTTGTGCTTTGGGGACTCCCAAAAAGCACCCGGACTGCCCTATGTCGGACCTCCCTCCACAAAGGGCAGTAGACTGGACACAGCCCCACTGCCATCACAATCTTCAAACGAAGTCTCCCTACCGTCACCGCTACTGTCTGAGGTTGACTCCATTGATGGCAGGCTGAGAATTTCTTCTTCATCTTTTTTTTTTTTTAAATAAGAAAAGAACACTAAAAATGGCAAGTTAAACAAATACTGAACAGCTATAGCTGCTGTCATATAGACAAAGACTTGACTCCCGGCAGGCGAGCGTCATCGAAGCGCACTCAACGGCGGGAGAAAAGGAACTGAGGCGGTCGGAGGGTTGATGCTGAGATAAGACTATACGGCGTGAGCTAGTCTCGTGGTGCCACGCATGTGTGGTCCTATCCCAGCGCCAGCCTTCCTTAACATTTTTGCCTCCTGCGGGGACCTAGCGCCTCCGGCATAGTCCCATTAATGTGAATGAGTGGTGGAGACTTTTAGTCCAGGAAGATTTGGGCAGTTTGGCATTGAGTGGGGATGCAAAAAGGTGCAACTCTGGACGTCCCCCACCTGTCAAAGAGGTTGTTTGCAACTGCCTGCAGAAGCTCCCACTCGTGAGCCTTGGACCGAGACTAGCTTAGGCTGTCAGCTAAAGTGTTTTGGACACCTGGAACATGGACAGCTGTCAGTTCCAGATCATAATCTATGGCACAGTACCAGACTCTTATGGCCTCCCTGCAAAGAGGATACGAGTGGGTGCCCCCGTTTGTTGATGTAGAAGACTACAGACATGTTGTCCATCTATATCAACAGTGGGCGGGGGAGAAGATCTGGTTGAAAGGTCTGCAAGCCATAAAGGATCACCCTCATCTCCAACACACGGATGTGGAGATCTAGCTCCAGCAGAGACCACATCCGCTGAATCCGCTTGTCAGCCAAGTGAGTTCCCCAGCCCTGGCCCAACGCATCCATGGTCAGAATCTGAGAAGGTGGATCCTTGCGAAAAAGGACCTCCTTGACAAGTCTAGGCAGTTAGAGCTACCATCTGGGCGTCCACCGAACTGCCTCCGAAACAAGCACCTGCTGGTCCAGGTCATCTGAGTGCTGGTCCCATTGAACCCGAATGGTCCACTAGGGTACCCTCATTTGAAGCCGTGTCAGAAGGATTCTTGGTATGGTAGCTGCCATGTGCCCAGAAGTCTGAGGCAAGTCCTGGCAGGAGTCCGGTGAGATGAGGAGACTAAGCGGGCTAACGACTGAAGTCTTTCTGCCCTGTCCTCTGGTAGAAATGCCTTTCCCTGTTCGGTGTCCAGAATGGCTCCTATGTATTGCAGTCTGTGGCTGGGCCACAAAGAGGACTTTGGGAGGTTTAGGGTGACGCCCAGAGTACTGAAGAGGGTAAAAGTATCTTCTAGAGTTCTTAGCAGCTGGTCCCTTGTGGGAGCCGCCAGCAGCCAGTCGTCTAAGTAAGGAAAGACATAGTGTCCGTCCCATCTCATGGCCGCTGCCACCAGTGCTAGGCACTTGTTGAAAACCCGAGGAGTTGAGGACAGACTGAAGGGGAGGGCCCGGAACTGATAATGGGCCTCCTGGAAGCGGAACCGCAGAAACCGCCTGTGGGACTGAAAGACCTGAATATGCAGATATGCATCTTGCATGTCCAGAGAACAAAGCCAATCCCTCTGGTGGAGGAAGGGGAGCAGAACTGGAAGGGTGACCATTCGGAACCTTTTGTATTCTACAAACTTGTTCAGCTGACTTGGGTTCAAAATTGGCCGCAGGTCTCCTGTTTTCTTGGGGACTACGAAAAAGTGCAAATAATGGCCCTTTCCCCTTTGTTCTGGAGGAACAGGTTCTCTGGCCCGTTTGGACAGCAGAGACTGGATCCACTCTCAAAAAATCAAATTGAGATGGGGGGGGGGAATGAGAAGGTACCGGGGGATTGTCTGTTGGGACCTCGGTGAACTCCAGAATATGGCCCTGTCAATTAATTGTAGCACCCATTGATCTGATGTAATGCTTCTCCACCTGTCAAGGTAGAGGGAGAAATGACCCCCTACCGACTCCCCCAGATGCGTCACTGAAGGAGAAAGAGGATTGGGCAAGGAGTCAGGCAAAGGTACTGGGGGTGGGGAGGGAAGGGTTGGGGGTCTAAGAGGTTCTTCTAGGATCAGCATCTCCTCCCGGCTAAGAGGTAGCCTTCCTCCGGAAGGTACCTCTGGACTGTTGACCTTGTGTTGCTGGCCCTTTGGGTGACAAAAAGGTCAACACCTAGCAGAAGCCGATTCCGATCTGTACATTCTGTAGACAGACTGGACCGCTTTGCCAGAATCCTGGAGCCCTAGGCTCCCCGAAGAGCACCAGACCTAGGAAGGGGGCATCTAAAATTCCCTCCCACAGATCCTAACAAAAGCCAGATACTCAAAGCCACAAGTAACGGCACAGACAAATAGCCATAGCAGCAGCCCAAGCTGAAGTTTCAGTGGTATCGTAGGCGCACCACAAAACGCGTTTGCCCACATTAGCCCCAGACTGTAGGATATCCAGCAACTCTGAAGTCTGAGGAGACTCAGTTTGAGCTTTGGCTAGCTCTATGGCCTTTTTCCACAAGGTGTTCTGGTACTTCACCATGTGGACCAAGAAGTTACACGAATGTATGCTGCATGTGGCGGAGGAATATACCTTACGACCCATCTAATCCAGACGCCTGGACTCCTTGTCCAGGGGCTGGGCACTAAGGTGTCTGGGCTGTTTAGGCCACCCATGAGCTGCAGTCAAGACCATGGAATTGGCCCTAGAATGTTCTGCAAAGAAAGGCTCATTCTTAGCAACTTTATAGAGCCTGTTAGATTTTTTAGGGATGGCGGAGGCTGAAGAGGGATGCTTCCATGCCAACATGGCAACGTTCTGGTAGGAAGGAACCAAGGGGGGAGGACAACTTGTTTGGGATCCTTCAACTCCAAGTGTTTGGCCAATCAATGCCTTTCGGGGTCCAGGTCCTCAGTATCCCAGCTGTTGAGAGCCTGGATTTGCCTTATTACGTTCATAAAGGTCGGGTCATCGGGAGGCGACCGTGGCATGTCTTGAGGATGGACCGGGGCAGGCGAAAAGCTATCCTCGGAAGACTCGGAGACACAATGGGTGCTTCCACTGTAGCTCCCAGAATCTGAGGACTGGGAAGAAGATCTGTGCCACCAACTGTCATGTGAGCTGTGTCAGTGTGTAGAGGTGGATCTAGAGGAAGAATGTCTCTTCCTACCCCTTGGGGACTGTGGCTCCCTGGGTTCCGGCTGAGGCGAGGGCTTCCTCGGAGGGGTCGGCTCCTGAGGAGGAGGAGGAGTAGGAGTTACTGGCTGTGGCCCCGCAGGGGGAGTCCCAGGCCCAGCAGGCAGCAAGTCTTTCTTAATGGTGTTCCACCATGAGTCAAAAAGGGCCCCCACTTCTGACAAAGGGATCAGGAGGGTCCCTGGAGCCTGAGGGAGATTTCCAGATGGGTCCAGCATCAGGTTAAAGGGCGGCACCAGGCCTGACGGTCCTGAAGGGCCTGACGACAGGCTAGCCGGTGGGGTGACCAGCGTCGGATTGACGGGTGTCAGGTCGACGGGCCTGTAGGCGGTTGTTCCCTGGACGCCAGCCTTGCAGGGATCAAAGGACCGGCTGGCAAAGACCGAGGGTCAGGCAAGTCGGGGGGAGCCACTTGGTTTGAGTCTGGCAAAACCAGAGTCGAGGTGGCAGACGTCTGCTGTATCCAAACCGGGGTACCAGCTGGTGTCAGCTGAGGCAGCGACCGCCTGGGAGAGCGGACATCAGATTGGTCATACTACTGGCACCAGGGAGTGCCATCAGACCCTGATGTCTGATCCAACGGGGCTGATGCCACAGCTGGGTGGATAGCCAGCAAGGACCCTCTGCCAGAAGAAGCAACACCGGCTGAGCCCCCTGGCTTAGGCCCAGTAGAGTGAACAGAGGACCTAAGGCACAGGGGAGTAAGGGCTGAGGAAGACCCTTGCCACGAAGACCTCTCCCCCCGGACATAAGCACTAGGGCGGTGGAGCCTGATCAGCGGCAACCCAGAGGGAGAGAGGGCAGGCGGGGGGGGGGGCGGAGTCTGACCTCCCACAGAAGGAGGAACTTGTAGTCGCCGCATGGTGCGGGGGCTGAGGACAGGAGATCGATCGGGACCTCTCTGTTCCATATCCAGGTGAGAGTGCTTCCTATGGGACTTCTCCCTGTAGTTGCTTGAGGAAGACGATGTCTCTGCAGCTTTTGATGAGCTAGCAGAAGAAAATTCCATGGTGGCAAATTGCCGTTTGAGCAAATAGCTCTTAAGGGCCTTCAGGCTGCGGATCCTGGTCCAGTCATTGCACTCCAGCAGTGCTGGCAGGCCGCGGTGTCGTGGGTAGGGTCCAAGCAAAACAGGCAGGCTGAATGGCCATCGGAGTGAGGAATTTGCTTGCCACAGCCTCACTTGTTTGTCCTTCACTCTGGAAATGAGAAAGAAGACAAAGAAGGAATGCAGAAACAAAAATTCACACTGAGAAGAAATAAAGGAAAAAAGCAAGGGTAAAGGCAAAAATGGAGATCAACTGTGAGCAGAAGGCATCCGTGGAGCCGATGTGCAAGGGTCGATGGTGGGAAAAGAACTGTAATAGGGCTGGGGAACCACCCCTTTAATACCATAGGCCAACATCGGGGGCGGGCCGACATCAGGGGGTGGTTCTCCGCTGTATATTGCTAGCCAGAAGTTTTCCATGAGGTCCTAGCGCCTGGCGGCTTAGTCCTACCGGTGTTGCCTGCTGCAGGAGTTATCCATGAAGTAAGATCTGAATCTTACTACAGAAAAGGTAGACATTGAGGGGTGGTTATCTTAATCCCAAGGAACTCTGTCTTTCAGGTAGACAAAAATGAAAATTACATACTCACCGTAATTAATGATCTTCCAGAATATTTTCGCCATTCATTCACACTGATGGGTCAAAACCAGAGGCGCTAGGACCCCGCTGGAGCAAACTCTTCTGCAGCTTAGGGAGAGAACTGACATCACTGCCGGCACTGCCCACGAGGCCGACGTACTGATATCGTGCACTTGAGCCAGCCAGTAACAGGCACCGGCCCATCTCTTCCTCATTTCTGTTTGCCAGAAGAAGAGAAACAAGTGGGACACAAAAAGAGAGAGCATGCTATAGACTCCTAGCCCAAAATGATCGGAAAAGGATATAGGATATAAAAATAAAGACATACTAAAACCAGACCAACAACTTAACAGAAAGTACAGTTACATAAGAACTTACCGTAACAGTAGATCTTTGAGAGAAGCTCTTGCAGCAGATAACACATATAGGACTGGCACCGGTCAGCGACAGGACCCCACGGCAAACTTTTCCAGCAGTAGCTAGCGGGGACCGCCCTCTCCAACGCTGGCCCCACCCCTGACATCCCACGTGATATATAAGGGGAGGCGGTCCCTGCGTGCTCCAGTTCTTGTAACGTCGGAAGCACCAGAACAAGGAAGACCCGTGATGAGAATGGGAACCAACAACAAAAAGGGCACATACTGGTCCAGCAGCAAGTTAAAAAATATGCTTGGCTAGCCGGCCCAGTGGTGCTGAGGGTTGAGGTGCTGGATGCCACACCTCGCTCCACGCTGGCGACCCGGGTTCGGGAATGGACAGTGGTCACCAGGGGTTGGCAGGGGCAGAGAGGGATTGAGCATCCGTAGACTGCTCTCCATCTCTGGGGGAGGTTGGCTCCCAGTTGTCGGCGCACTAGCGACCTCTGGCAGAGGCCTGGGGGGAGGTGAGCTGGCACCGCATGGCAGGGGTGAGCTTAGGGCATGATGACAGGAGGGAGTGCGGGCAGATGCGTGCGCGCCCCCCTCCACTGGCATCATTGCACGCCCCAGCCCATGTCAGGCCGGAAAAGGGAAAAAGTATGGTGCTCGGTCGCGGCGGCTTGATGGCAGTCTGAGGAACTGCCTGCCCTTGGGGACACCACCGCCCAAATATACTGGATCCTGTGTTGGTGGGGAGTAAGGGGGGCAATCCACGGGGGTAGATGGCGGTGGGGGCTTCATTGGGGCCGGGGGCAGGACCGGATGGCGGCTGGAGATGGGCAGATGCTGAGACGTGAAGGATGCAGACCAAGGAGCCACAGATAAAAATATAAAACGCTGCTGGCAGGCGAGATCCCAAGGAAGGGGAGGAGAGATACTTGCTGCAAAGAGCTTCTCTCAAGATCTACTGTTATGGTAAGCTCTTACGTAACTGTACTATCTAACTTTGAGAGGAAGCTCTTGCAGCAGGTAACACATGTAAGACTGAGTCCCAAGCAGTATAAACTGAAGACAACTGCTGGGACAGGTAGGAGTAGAACAGAGGAAGGAAGGAAGGAAGGAAGGAAAGAAGGAAGGAAGGAAGGAAGGAAGTAAGTAAGTCAGGTAAGACCTCAGGAGATCAGACCCAGCAGAACTGCTAGGCCAAAACCCGTTCTGGGTCTGGATGTAATGTCAAGGCTGTACTGCTTGATGAAAGTGTGAACTGAGTGTCATGTGGCTGCCACACAGATGTCAAAAGTTGAAACCCTCTTAAGCGCTGCGAAGGAGCCGCCACCACTCTGGTAGAATAACCCCTGATCGGGCGCAACAGGGGTTTGTTATGCTTTTGGTTGCAGAATGTGATGCAGTGTACCAGCCACCCAGATAGGGTCTATTTGGAAACCAGGTTGCCCATGGAATGCGGGGTGAAGGAAACAAACAACTGATCGGACGATCTGGCCCCCTTGGTCCTAGCCAAGTAAAATCACAACGTGCAATGGACATCCAATGTGTGGAGAAGCGCCTCACCCCGACTGGAGTGTTCAGGGTAGTAGACTGGGAGTTGAACATCCTGGTTCAGTGTCATTTCAGACACAACCTTGGGGAGAAACTTAGGATTGGTATGCAAAGCTACCCTGACTTTGTGAAAAATCAAATAAGGCACATCAGGGCCTGCAGCTCAGAAATCCTTCGAGCAGAAGTAATGGCAACTAAAAATAACGTTTTCCAAGAAAGAAAACGCAGCTCACAATCTGCGGCGGGCTCAAAGGGTGGGAGAGTAAGCTTCTCCAGGACGAACGGAAGATCCCAAGGGGGCACAAGGTCCCTAACAGGGAGCTTTATGTGAAGGATGTCTCTGAGGAAGGCATGGGTAACCTCCAATTGAGCCACTGTTCTGCCCTGGACAGCAGCATGGTAGGCAGAGAAAGCGGCCAGGTGTACTTTTATGGAGGAGTAACTAAGCCCTGATTCAGACAGGGATAAAAGGTATTCCAGCAAGGTGTTAACCGAGCAGGCAAAAGAATCTATGCAGTGCAATGTGGCCCAGAAGCAGAACCTTTTCCACTTCATTGTATACGTGGCTCTCGTGGAGGGCTTTCTCGCCTCCACCAGGACTTGGGCTATCTTGTCCGACACATCGAAACACAGCTTGGCTAAGTCTTGAGGAGCCAAGCATGAAGGTGAAGAGACCTCAAGTTTGGGTGAACGAGAGTCCCATTGTCCTGAGAGAGTAAACGAGTTAAGAGAGGAAGTGAAACTGGTGACTCCACCGCTAGTTGCTGTAGCAAAGGAAACCAGATCTTGCAAGGCCACAGCGGTGCTATGAGGATCATGGTGGTTCCCTCCATTTGCACCTTGAGGACGACTCTCTGAATGAGTGGAAACAGAGGAAAGGTGTAAAGGAATCTCCCCTTCCAGGAGAGGGACAATGCATCTTGCCAGAAAACACCAGGCTCAGGATCTATCAAGCAAAAAAGTACAGTTATGTAAGAACTTATCGTAACAGTATATCTTCGAGAGGAGCTCCTGCAGCGGGTATTACACATAGCACTAATGCCGCCAGGCACTGGGAACCCACGGAAAAATCTTCTAGCTAGCAGTCTGTGGCGGGGGTCTGCCCCTGACGTCGGCTCCGCCCGATGTCCAATATAGTATAAAGGGGGCGGACCCCAAGCACCATCTCAGTTCCCTGCCGGAGACCTGGCTGAAAGTGTTGGAGAACCGATAAGGAACTCCCCTACTTGAGAGAAGTATAAGATGTAAGTAAAGAAAGGACCTGGGGGATGGTGGGCAGGAAAGCCACCTGCTGCATGAGCTCCTCTCGAAGATCTACTGTTACGCTAAATTCTTAACAGAACTGTACTATCCGACTACGAGGTGGAGATCTTGCAGCACATATTACACATAGGACTGAATCCCAAGCAGTATCCCTAGATAGGTCCAGGTCAGAAGTGTGGAGGAACGACTGAAACAGAGGTGTGCCTACCCTCGTAGGAGAGTAGTCCCTGCAGGACAGCCAGCCCAAATCCTGCTCTCCTCCTAGAGGCTGTGTCCAAACTGTAGTGTCTAACAGATGTATGGACAGTGCTCCAAGTGGCTGCAGCGCATAAGGCTGCTGCTGAAACATTCCTCAGAGAGGCAAATTAAGTGGCCATTTCTCAGGGTTTGCCATGACGCTGGTAACAGAAAGTGATGCAGTGTACTAACCATTTGGTTAGTCTGCTTAGTGACAGGATCACTTGCCTTTCTTTGAGCAAAAGTGACAAACAACTGGTCCGTCTTGCGAACAGAACAAGTTTGGTTTAAGTAATAACGAAGAACACGATGAACGTCCAGAGTGTGTAACAGGGCCTCCTCCTTGTTAGAGAACTCTGGGTAATGAAACAGAAGTCGAATGTCCTGGTTCAGCATCAGTTCGGACACCACTTTCGGAAGGAACTTATTATTTATACGTAGCTGTACCCTGTCCCTGTGAAAAACAAGGTAAGGCTCCTTGCACATCAGGGCCTGAAGCTTGGAAATCCTTCGAGCGGAAGTAATGGCTACTAAAAATAATGCTTTCCAAGAGAGGAATGTAGCTCGCACATCGCGGCTGGTTCAAAAGAGGGCAGGGTGAGCTTTTCCAAAACCAAAAGAAGATCCCACGGAGGACAGGGTCCCTCTTAGATCCGATATGCAGGACACCCCTAAGGAAAGTTTTGCACATGCTGAGCTGTGCCAGAGTCCTCTCTCACAGGGGCATGATATGCTGAAAGGGTAGAGAGGTGCATCTTTATTAATGAGTAGCTGAGACTCAAATCGAGGAGATGGAGAAGATACTCCAGCATGTGCCTGACTGAGCAATCTGGAGGACCCAAGGAGCGAGCCACTGCCCATGCACAGAAATGTTTCCACTTCATGACATAAGTTGCCCTAGAGGAGGGTTTCCTTGCTGCCACAAGAATCTCTGCCACTCTCTACGATACTCCCAGTCTCTCCTCTGCTGGAACTGCAGGAACCAGGCATGCAAATGGAGGGTCTGTAGAGCTGAATGGATTAGCGTCCCCTGTTCTTGGGAGAGCAAGTGAGTGGAGAAAGGCAGCAGCCCAGGAGGCTCTGTGGCCAGCTGCTGCAGCACAGAAAACCAAATCTGCAGAGGCCAAAGAGGGGCTACCAGAATCATTCTGGCCCCCTCTGACTGCAGTTTGAGCAATACTCTCCGAACCAGAGGGAAGGGAGGGAAGGCACAGAGAAACCTCCCTGTCCAAGAGAGGGAAAATGCGTCTTGCCAGAAAACACCAGGCTCTGGATTTAGCAAGCAAAAATTTGGCAGTCTCGCATTGCACGTGGACACAAAGAGGTCCAACTCTGGACAACCCCCATCTGTCGAAGAGGTCATTTGCTACTTCTTGAAGCAGCTCCCACTTGTGATTCAAAGAACGATAACGGCTCAGTCTATCGGTGAGAATAATCGGACTTCCTGGCACTTGAACTGCTAAGAGGAACAGATTGGGTTCTGCTGCCCAGTCCTAAACTCTCATGGCCTCCCTGCATAGGGGGTACGAGCAAGTGTCCTCTTGTTTGTTCATGTAAAAGACTACCGGGGTATTGTCCAACTGGATTAACAGCGGACCCCGGGAGAGCTGATCCTGGAAGGCCTGGAGGGCATACAGAACAGCCCTCATCTCCGGTACAGTGATATGAAGAAACCTTTCAATGGCAGACCAAGATCCTCTTGTCTGATGATTGTTTAGGTGGGCACCCCAGCCTAGTCCCGAAGCGACTGTGGTAAGGACCTGCAATGGAGTCAGCCATTGAAAAGGTACTCCCAGCTCTAAGTGAGTCAGGTTTTGCCAACACCGAAGGGAGTGATGAACCACTTCTGATATCCAGATGGGATGGTCCAAGTCATCCGAGCCCTGGTCCCACTGGACTATGAGGTGCCACTGGAGGGTCCTCATAGTCAAT
Source organism: Neoceratodus forsteri (assembly GCA_016271365.2). Taxonomy (NCBI): domain Eukaryota; kingdom Metazoa; phylum Chordata; order Ceratodontiformes; family Ceratodontidae; genus Neoceratodus; species Neoceratodus forsteri. The sequence continues at coordinate 914,618,960 of CM057453.1, read as the reverse complement.
CGAGAGAGAAGGACCATGGCTATGGATGCCCCAGCAACTGCAGGACTACACTTGTGGGGATCTCATTTGATGTCTGGACTCTGAGACAATGAAGCATTCTGTCTCTCGGCAGGAAGACCTTGCCCTGATGGGTGTCGAGCACCGCTCCAACATACTGAAGCCATTGAGAGGGCCAGGGCTGAGATTTTGGCCAGTTCGGAGTGATGTCTAGAGAAAGGAACAACTCGGTTTCCTTGAGAGTGCTGGCTAGCTGTTCCTCCGACTGGGCCGAGAGTAACCAGCCATTGAGGTAGGGGTAGACAAAGCATCCTCTCCTCCTTAAGGCTGCAGCTACCACCGCAAGGCACTTGGTTAAGACTCTGGGTGCTGATGACAGGCCGAAAGGGAGCACCCTGAACTGGTAGTGTTGGCCTTGGAACAGGAAGCGGAGAAACTTCCTGTGAGAGGGCAGGATCTTTATATGCATGTAGGCGTCCTGCATGTCCAGGAAGCATAGCCAGTCCCCTTGATGAAGAAGGGCAAAAAGGCTTGCCAGGGTCACCATCAGAAACCTCTTGTACTGAACGAATTTGTTGAGGTGTCCGCGGTCTAGAATGGGGCAAAGATCTCCCATTTTCTTGGGCACCAAGAAAAAATGGGAGTAAAAGCCTTTGCCCTGCTGAGAGGGTGGAACTGGCTGGATGGCCTTGTTCTGGAGAAGGGACTGAGTCTCTTGCTCCAGAAGAAGGGCATGGCTGGTTGAACTGTAGGAAGGAGATGGTGGGTTGTCTGGGGGAACGCTCAGGAACTCTATAGCATAACCCCTCTGAATGACTTGTAGTACCCACTGGTCTGAGGTGATACTGCTCCATTCTGAGAGGAAAGAATGAGAATTTCCTCTACCTCTTCCCCCATAAGGACTGATGACTGGGGGAAGCGGCTGAGAGTCATGCGGTTCCCTGAGGGTTGGGAGCGGGGTGTCTGGGAGCCATGGGCTGCTTAGGACCTTGGGCGCCTGAAAGGACGGGCTGACCACGCCACTTGAAGCCCTTGCCGTGGAACTGGCGGTTTCCTTGCTGGCCTTGAGGTTTACGAAAAGGACGTCGATGCGCCGCCTGCGGTTCTGACTTGTGCATCTTGTGCACGTCGGCAACTGCCTTCCCTGAGTCTTGAAGGCCCTTTATGATGCCCTCAGCCTCTTGGCTGAAAAGGACCGGGTCCTGGAAAGGGGCATCCAAGATTGCATTTTGGAGATCCTGATGGAATCCGGCCACCCTGAGCCAGGTATATCTACGTAGACAGACCCCTGACACGGACACTCTGGCCACCTTGTCTGCCAAATCATAAAAGCATCAGAGGACATGCTTGTCTACATCCATGCCAGATTGAACACAGGCCAGTAGTTCATTTTTTGCATCGGAATCAGGTCGGGCCTTGATCAGCTTCATGTTTTTTTTTCCCCCCAGTGATTTTTGATATGTAACCATGAGAGCAAAGAACGAATAGTCTCAGTGGCAGAGGCATAGACCTTCCTGCCACAGTGATCCAATTTTTTGGATTCTGGGAGCTGAGGTGTTTGGGTTGGGTGAGTCATCTATGAGCTGCGGTGAGCACTACGGAATCAGCCTTTGGTTGCTCCCCCAGGAAGGATTCCTCTTTTGGGGGTTTATACAACCCATCTGCCTTCCTAGGTACTGCTGATGTGGAAGACCTTCCAGGTCAGCCTGGTAACATCTTGAAAGGGCTCGACTAGAGGAGGTATAAACAGCGGTTTGGGGTCTTTGGCACCCAGAAATTTAGCCAGTCTTTTCTTTTCCGGGTCCAGCTCTTCCATGTCCCATTCATATATAGTCTAGATGTGACTCATTATGTCTGGGAAGGAAGACAGGATCATCCTGTCAGGATCTTGGAGAATCCCTCAGTCCTGGGGATGAGGAGGATAGCCCTCTTCATCTGAAGATTCAGAGGACAAATCCCCTACATCTTCTCCAGACAAGGAAGCTGGACGGCAACTGGAAGAGGGAGCAGAGGACTGCCTTCATCTCCTTTTCCCTTTAGGGCTGGGAGGCAGATGAGAGCCTTCACCTGGCATCCTGTCATCCGGGGTCGGAGGAGGAAACACCAGTGTTTCCTTGGGTGGGGGGTTCGGTGGCATGTACAGCAAGTCCCCTTTCACCGTATTCCACCACGAGGTGAATAGGGCCCCGACGTCTGCTAAGGAGATGACTGGTGGCGGAAGCGTTGGGTTTGAGGGACCGGGAGTCAGAGCTTTTGGGGCGTCCGGTGCAGATATCCGCTCTTGGCAGGCCACCCTTACTGTGTCTGGCTGTGGGTCAAGTTCCGTATCTAGGGTTGAGCGGTCATCTGACCCAACGTCTGGTGTGTGCTGAGCATCCTCAGGAGACTGGTCGTCTGGTGGAAGGTCAGGCGTCTGTTCACCAGCTAGCGACTGCCTCTTATGAAGTGATGGGGCCCTGCCTTCTGGCGAGGTTGCCCATCCTGGGGGGCATTTGTTGCTGGTGCGCGAGCTCCCCTTAGCCAGAGGAGGAGGCATCAGAAGACGGATGGTCTCCTGTTGCCTGGTGGAGTCGTCAACTTTCTGTGCTTGTCGGACGATCCACTGGATTTATGGCTTGTCTCCTTAGGCCTACCAGCGGGTGACTGCTCCTCCTGGGTCGAACTGTGTGAAGTTTTATGGGGTCAGTGAGCCAGGGGGACCTGGTCGTGCAAGCGCCCCAAGGATGAAGACTGCTCTCTGAGCTTTTCAGCAGAAGAAGAGGGCATCTTCTTAGAACTGGTCCCAGTGGAGGACGGAGGGACCGATCCAGACCTCCTGCCACAGGCTGAGGAGGGAGCTCTCTGAGGAGATTTTGGGTGGGATTAATCTTTTTCCCTCGAATGATGTTTCCCCAATGACTTCTCTCTGTGGGGAGACTCCTTTGCTGGAGATGAAGAGCTGGGTCCCAACGGGGATTTCTGCATGGTCGCTATTTTCTTCTCCAGGAGGTAGGCCTTGAATGCTTTCGCTCGTCGGATCCTTGTTTTATTGTTGAACTTTCTGCAGTGCGGACAGTTGTCAGGCTGATGGTCAGGGCCTAGGTAGAGCAGGCAGGCCTCATGGCTGTCTTTGGTTGGGATCTGCTTGCCACACTGGCACTTCTGACTTTTGCCGCAATGGGGAGGGCGAAGACATACAAAAACTATCTACTGATCGAAGAAGAACTTGTTTGAAAACTCCTTTTACTAAGCAAAAAAAAGGTAAACTACTAAGGCAAGACATCCATGGAGCTGAACTAAGCAGGTTGATAGCGGGAAATGAACTGAGATGGTGCCAGGGGTCCGCCCCTTTATACCATGTTGGACATTGGGCTGAGCCGACGTTAAGGGAGGACCCCTGCCACAGACTGCTAGCTAAAAGATTTTTATGTGGGGTCCTAATTCCTGGCAGCATTAGCCCTATCTGTAATACCTGCTGCAAGAGCTCCACCTTGAAGTCAGACCTGGGCAGTTTTTGCATTTGTGTAGGACGTGAAGATGTCCAACTCTGGTGTCCCACCATCTGGCAAAAAGGTCATCTGCCACTGATTGCAGAAGCGACCACTTGTGTACTCATGACTTTGTCCTGCTGAGGGCGTCTGCGAGCATGTTTTGTGCACCTGGAACGTGCACTGCCATTATGGTTGACTGGTAAGCAATGGCCCACTCCCACACTCTCATGGCCTCCCTGCACAGGGTGTAACAATGCGTGCCTCCCTGTTTGTTGAGGTAGAAGACCACCAATGTGTTGTCTGTCTGGACCAGAAGGTGACCGGGTGTGATTGAAGTTTCCAGGGCTTGGAGAGCATAGAGGACCGCTCTCATCTCCAGCAAATTAATATGGAGAGATTCCTCGGTCGGAGACCAAGACCCCTGTGTCATGTGTGCTCCCAGGTGTGCCCTCTATCCCGAATTTTAAGCGTCCGTGGTCAGGACCTGTCTGGGAGCTTCCTTCTGGAAGGGGATCCCCTCCTGCAAGGTAAGGGATGTCACCCACCAGATAAGTTCCTTGTGGACCGGCTCTGTAATGGAAACGGGCAAGTCCAGGTCATCCCACCTCTGGTCTCATTGTACTCGAAGAGTCCATTGGATGGTCCTCAGCCGGAGCCTTATGAAGGGAACAAGGGAACGGTAACTATGGCGGCCACCATGTGACCCAACAGCCAGAGGAGCAATCTGGCTGGAATGGTAGAGACCGAATAAATCTGCCTGGTTAGAGCCCAAATGCACTCTGCCCGGTCTAGAGGTAGGAAGGCCTTACCCTGAACAGTGTTCAGGAGCACCCCAATGAATTGTAGGAGTTGCGCGGGACTGAGTGACGACTTGGCTGGGCTGACGGTAATCCCCAGGCTCCGGAACAGGTTGCAGGTGTCCCTGATGGAAGCCTGGATTTGAGTGCTGGAGTGTGCTAAGAGTAGCTAGTCGTCCAGGTATGGGAACATGTAGTGACCCATCCTGTGACGTGATGCGACAATCACCGTCAGGCACTTCGTAAACACCCCTGGTGCTGAAGAGAGGCCGAAGGGCAGAGCCCTGAACTGGAAGTGTTCTCCCTGGAAAGCAAACCGAAGATATTTTCGATGATCTTCGGCTATTCGAATGCGGAGGTAGGTGTCCTGCATATCCAGGGATGCGAGCCAGTCTCCTTGACACAACATAGGAATCAGGTTGTGTAATGTGACCATCCTGAAACACCTGTATGCAATTTGATAAGTTCAGGTCACTGAGGTCAGGAGGATCGGTCTCAGGTCTCCTGACTTCTTCAGGACCAGGAAGAAGTGGGAATAGCACCCGGTGCCTCTCTCCTGTGGAAGAATTGGCTCTATGTGCCTGAATCTCCTGCCAGATGAGGACTGTGTGTCTGTCCGGAGGGGTGCACATGAACTCTCGAGTGTACCCATGTTCTTTAAGCTCGTGATCCCACTGGTCAGAGGTCACTTGTCTCCAGGCTTCTGGATAAAGAGAAAAGTGATCTCCCAATGTCTCTCCTGACGGGATGTCAAAGAGAGGTGGGTTTGGCTGGAAGTCATGTTGTTGGAGGAGGAAGGAAAGTGGCTTAGGCAGACTTAGCCTGTCGAGAGATTGAGACAGAGGATCCCCTGGGCCACCACGTCAACCAAAGCCACCTCACTGAGCGTGGGGTTGCTGAGGCTGCTGTCCCCCTCTGCCACGAAAGCAAGACCTCTGAAACTTTCGGGAGACATATAGACTGCACTGTACAGATGGCCTTACCGGAGTCCTGTAATCTGTTGATAATCCACTCCGTTTCTTCATCGAAGAGAATGAAGCCCTTAAAGGGCGCATCTAGGATGTTGGACTGAACATCTAGCACAAACCCTGAGACCCAGAGCCAGGAATGGTACCGAAGACAGATGATTTTAGCTGCTGCCCTAACGGAAGTGTCAGCAGAGTCATAGGCAGACCGTAACACAGGCTGCATTGCGTGCCCATGTCTGACACCGTCTGCAGTAGTTTTGCCATTTCTGCCTTCTGAGAGCAGTTGGGCACTCCTTGCAATATGTCCATACCTTATTCCCAGAGGGCATTTTGGAACTGGACCATGTGTGTCAGGAAGAAAAAAAAAAAAAAGTTTAAACTCCTGATACTGCAGGGTCAGACGCGTACACCTTCCTGCTCATAGAATCCAGTTGCTTGGACTCCCTGTCCGGAGGCTGGGTACTCAGATGTTTGGGCCTCTGCAAACAATCGTAAGCTGCTGATATAACCAGAGTCAGCGGTAGGTTGTACAGTCAAAAAAGGAAAAAGGGGTGTTCCTTAGGTGCCTGTACAGCCGGTCTGCCTTTTTCGGGATGGCAGTTAATGAGTGGGATTGCCGCCAAATGGCATGTGCGACGTCCTCGAAAGTATCCACCATGGGAGAGATAACAACAGGCTTGGGGTCTTTTTGCCAGAGGTACTTGGCAAGCCTCATGCGTTCAGGGTCCAAGTCCTCCGTATCCCATCCCATGTTGGCTTGTATATGTCCCATAACCTCCATGAACGACGGGTCGTCGGGAGGTGATTTTGGTAAGTCTTCAGGTTCACCAGATGGGGGGGTCCTCACAGGAAGTCACAGAGGAGTATGACGTGTGATAAGAGTCAGTGGAGGAGACTGAAGGAGATCTGTGTCTCCTACGCTTGTGCCTCCGCCATTCGGGGCTAGAGATACTAGAGCTCCTGGAGCGGAATGTACGACCCCTTCTTTTTTCCATTCATTTCCGAGGTCTCTCTGGAGAGGGATGTTTTTCCCTGTCCTCATCCGAGCAGGGTTGAGAAGGCACTTCTTCAATATGTGGTGGAACCTCCTCACTAGGGATCGGTATCAGATCAGGGTCGGCTGGAGTGACCGGTGTAGGTGCGACCGGAAGGATAACTGTCCTAATAGTTTCCCACCAATGTGAGAATAAGTCCTTGACCTGACTACGGTTGAGCTTAGGAGAACCCTGCACCGGCTCTGGCGGCAATTCTGGAGCTCTGGTGCTGGCACTGACGTCAGTCCTGTCCGGTGTACCTGGTTGTCAGGGCTGTCATCGGGACCCAAAGGGATGCCAAAGACCAGTGCCTGGTCAGCCGGCATTGGTTCGTCATCCACCCTGACATCGGATCGAAGAGAGGATGCCAGGGGCGATGATGACGTTGCTGAAGGAGGAGGAGGCAAAGGGGCCTATGGAGCATCTTGACGAGCTTCTGTCAATGGGGTCTGGCGAGGCTTGGCAGTTTGTCGAGGCGCTTGTCAGTGGCGGGACGGACGGCTTGTCCGTCGACAGGTATGGCGCTTGTCTGAAGACTTGTGGGCACGTTTTGGCGGAGGAAGGAAGACCTCCCGTCGATGGAGCCCAATGACTCTGCCTTCTCCGGGTTGGCGCTGCATACAGAGCCAACCGGGGACGAGTGTGACTTACCTGGGTCGGACGAGCGGCCCAATGGGGCTGAAGGAGGCTTGATCTTCAGGGGCTGAAGAGTAGCAGAATGCCCAGAAGATTTCTCCTTGGTCATAGGGCCTCTGGAGGAGGCTGGGGCCTTGATCTCTGTAAGGTGGGAGTTGTGGCCTGACGACCCCGATCTAGAGGCAGTGCGGGATCCGGAAGATCTCAATCTGGAGGAGGACCTCTCCCTATCTCTGTCCCGCTCTCTGTGTTTGTCCTTAGGCTTAGGAGTGTGGTGTTTCCCCGAAGATTTGTGGGAACGGCGGGGAGAATCCTCTGCATTGCCGCCAGTTGCTGCTGAGCCAGAAAGACCTGTAGAGACTTTTGTCGGCGAAGTCGGGTCCGACTACTGAAAGTCTGACAGTGGGGGCAGGACAGAGTGTCGTGATCCGGGCCCAGGCAAGAAATGCAGGCCGTGTGTCCATCTTTAGAAGGGATTTGTCTACCGTAGGCACACTTATTCGTGTGCCTGGACGGGGTAGTTGACATGCAGAAGCTTGTGGGAAGAAAAACGCTCGAAACAGGTTGACTGGAGTAGAAAACATATAAATAGCAGTCGAACTGCCGGAAGAGAGCCGTGGAGCTAACGTTCACATGTTGATGGTGGGAAAGAACTGGAGCACGCTGGGACCGCCCTCCCCTTATATACCACATGGGATGTCAGGAGTGGAGCTGACATCAGGGAGGGTGGTCCCCGCTAGCTACTGCTGGAAAAGTTTGCCATGGGGTCCTGTCGCTGGCCGGCACCAGTCCTATATGCGTTACCTGCTGCAAGAGCTTCCTCTCTAATTCAGATCTAGGAACGACACAAGGGTAGTGGGTATAAGAGTCAGAGCCTACCACAGCCATCTGAACAGGAATGCGGAGAGGGAAAAGAGCAGCAGCCATGGCATACTGCTCTGGCTGGTACAAAGAGAGGCCCAAGAAACCTCTGTGTTCTTAAAGAGCTAGTGGAGGCAAAACAGGCAGACAGGAAAATAATAGAAATTTTAAGTAGTAGTCAGTTGTAACTTTTTATTTCTGATTAAGTATTTTTCTTATTCCTTTTGCTCATCAGAAAGTATTCTATGTGATAACATTGTGCTGGATGTGCGAAACAGCCCTTAGCCTGGCAGCTGAAATATCTAACTCCCCTGCCCCCACACTACATCATCAGCATTATGATCTCACTGACAGTGACATCACAGGTGAATGACCTGGCAGTCACTCACTCACTTGCTGTTCCTAAGTACAGGGTTTCCCACTGTCTCAAACTATAGGGCGGTGGCAGTGGTGGATTAGGTCAAAAGGTGGGTTATTTTTCTGAACCTCCTATATGCACTGTACATGTGCATAAGTTGATTTTAAGTAAAATATAGTGCACCTATATCAAAACAGTGGTAATAGTGCAACAAAGGATGTCAATAAAAGACAATTTTGGAGGATTTTGTAAAAAAAAAAAAAAACAGTAATGGATAAAAATATAGGATGGTGGCAACAAAATACAGGGTGGTGGTAAAAAATATAGAGTGGTGGTAAAAAAATATAGGGTGGTGGCCCACTGAGCTAAAACAATGATTATACCAGGGACATAAGTGAACAGCCAATGAAATCGTCAGACTGCCAGTTTACCATCACTGCAAATCCTCTGATAACCAACTGCTGATGAAAACAATATCATTCTCTACCACATCTGCAGCATAGTAATACATACAAAACAAAACAAAACAAAGCAACCTCTTTAATATTTGTATTTTATTATAGTAAAAAAAATTAAACTTGGTATAATCGCAATAAGCCACTCGGAGGATATGGGTTATCGGGGGATTTACCATGGCTAGCGAGGATTTACCCACTCGGCTGCACCTCGTGGGCAAACCTCTTCAGCCGTTGTAAATCCCCAATAACCCACACCCCCTCATGGCTTATTGCTTAAATTGGGAACACTGAAGTAGCAGTGATGTCACAGTCAGTGAGGTCACAATGCTGATGATGTAATGTGGAGCAGTAGAGCAAGATATGTCAGCTGCCAGACTAAGAGCTGTCCCACACATCACACCTACTAAGATCAGCTAAACAATCTTCTAAATAATTAATTTGCTCCCAGTGGCCATTGTGAGTCGGATCTAGCAATGGATGGTTCCGACACCATATGGCATCTATGGGAACAAATGTAAATAAAGGGAAAAGAAAAAGTACCTCAGAGATAAAAGGTAATGGTTGGCTACTTTTAAAATCTAATATTAGTTTTAGGCAGTACACTAGCTCTTTAAGATAGCAAAATGTCAACTTAACTAAAAAATCTTTGTGCTCCCAAGAGGACAAAGAATTTAGTAGAGTAAACCCAAGAACTCCTAAAGAGAAGCAGATAGCAGGTGTGCTCGGACAGGAGGGTTTGGGAGCACAAATACTATCTTCTTGTCACTCTGAAGGAGTGAAGAAAAGGAGATAATGGACATGAAAAACGTGAATTTCAACATCTATGTCTGGAATATAAGCACCCAGCCCAATACAGAAATGCAGAAACATAGAATGTGTTGGCAGAAAAGGACCAGTAGGCCCATCTATTCTACCCTTTTTTCCCTTGCCTACCACTACACCCTGGACACTATTTGGTCACAGGTGTCCCTAACTCCTCCCTTACCTCTATTTATTATACCCATGTGCTTATCCTATGCATGCTTGAAGCTCCCCACTGTCTTCAGCCCCCCCAACCTTTTCTGGCAGGCTGTTCCAAGTATCCACGACCCTTTCTATGAAGAAGTACTTTCTTACTTCAATGCCTGGGTAGATGACGACTATGGAAGCTCTGGGCCTAGCACAAGTCATTACCACCGTGACACATCAACATGGTCATGCCTTGGACCAAATATTCTCCCTGGGGCTCGAGGTGAATGAGCTCAAGATTGATCCGGTCAGTTGGTTGGATCATTGTGTCATCAGGTTCTGTTTCAGGGCCCCTTCCTGTAGTCCATCCCCTGTGGAGGTGGTTCAGTACCAGCCTTTGAGAGGTTTAAGATCTGAAGGACTGATGTCAGTGCTGGACACCTCGGAATTATTGGCAGCATGCACTGGCGGGGCAGAGGCCTCAGTGGCAGAATGTAATAACGCTACCAGTGGGGCCTTTGACCTTCTAGCACTGGTCCGTGTACGGCCCCTGGTGCCACATCTCAGCTCGCCATGGTTCGACTGTGAGCTGAGGGTACATAACACAGCAGTACTGGATAATCAGGAAGTGATGATCAAAATTCTGGTTTATGGCCTCAAGCATGCAGCCATAGTTCTGGTTTCCATTTCTGGAATTATTTTTCTACTGACCTTTAGTTTTTCAGATATTTTAAATTTATTTTCGTTGTTGTGGAGCCACAGCAAACATGGCTGGTGCCTCATTTACAGCCAAGCTCCCCTCTCACGTCGCATCACGTCTATTGTTTACTTCTTCTTTCCTGAGTATAATGCACATTCCTGAGACCCCCACTCAGTCGAAGTGCAGTACAGCCTGGCAGTCGCATTGTTCCACACACAGTGGATTTATCAATAATATCATAATTCATTTTTTGGTGTCATAACCTTAATATGGAAGACAGCTTGCAAAACGCTCCAGGAGCTCGCACCATGAGCGCATGCACACAATACAGGAAGCTGAAGGACATAAATATGCAGTAGAGAAACTAGTGCACATGCAGTGGGCTACCTTCAGTGTAAATTCAACATGGAGCGTGGTCAGAAAAGTAGACCAACAGTAAACGGAACAGAGCCAATTTCATGGAGCCAGTACAATGAATCACAATAAAAGAACCAGGCTAGTGCAAAAGGAGCAAGGGTGAACATACTGCACGAAACAGATTTTGTATCTAGTACTGCTGCTTTAAAGCCAAGGGTCACAGGCTGGAGCATCATTGGAGGAAGTCTAAGGCCATGGAGGACAAACTAGTTCTGATTTCCCATTATGAGGAATATCAGAAGGCAATCACTCAGAAGAAGGCAGAATTTCTATTGAGAGAGATTACTGCTGGGAAAAAGGCTATTCCTCTGTCAGTTCCTGTGCTGGCTGCTGACTGACTAATGCAAACCACATTTTCTGCTTTGCGATTTGCATTTGTCTGTCAGCGGCTGACCAGGAAGTGAAAGACGTGCTGTGTGGGTTGTGGAATATTTGCTCTGAACAATAACACTGACTGTTAGCGCATTTGAGTTTCTGGTTCCACGAGAGATAGAGGGTAGCAAGGGGGGTACCCTATGGACATTGGGGAAGACAGAATAAGAATCAGTAGGATTACAAAATAAGCAGCTACATTTATTGAAGAGTTAAACCTGAAGTTAGCTGCGTTAAAAATGCGACCAACCGACTCATCCTCACCATCCCTCTTTCCTCCTTTGTCACTTTACAAGTATGATTTTTCTCGTCAGCCCCAGTCTGTAAATATGTTGAGTGTGGCAAACTTGAATTGCTATAACAATTACAGCAGCCTACATGCTATATCGGGGGTCTGTGACATGAGCATTTCAGGCTTGGCACGTGCTGACTCCCAATACAGAAAATAGCTAGTGTGAAGCTGGTTGGCAGTTAAAAAAAAATGAATGGAGCCTAAAAATATGTTTGGAAGACTTAAACCATAAAATAGACACACACAGGTAGTTGTTAGGACGTAATGATTTATTGAATGGGTACAACAGGAAGAAAATAATTTCCTATTTCCTTTAATAAATGCCTGACAAAGACACAGAATTGGATGGCTTTTAGCTGACAGACTGAACCCCAAAAAGACTGAGGCAGTAATGGTTCAGCAGGGACGAAGGAGAGAATTGGCGGTTAGCACAGGAGTGACTGGCCTTCGGCTTGGTAACTCTGGCTTGCTAGCTAACCCAGCGTAAAGAATCGGGGAATCATTCTGGACAAACGTCTGACACTGGAGGCCCAGGTGTCAGCCGTAGTCCAAAATGAGTTTTTCCATCTTCAGAATATCTGGTAAATTAGATCCCCCGCCCGATCTGTCCACATTGAGCCATGTGTTTGTGACTTCCCAGAATGCAGCTGCTTGGTTACTCACGGGCTTACCAAGATCGAGCCATATTTCTCCAGCACTGCGTGACCCACACTGGCTACCGGTGAAGTGGCGTAACTCATTTCTGACAGGTCTACTAAATTATAAAGCCCTATACGGACTGGGTCCAGCCTACCTGGCAGACCTCCTGCACCCATACACCACAGTTCGCCCACTCCGATTGGCTGGGGAGGGCCTCCTTAGGGATCCTAGGGCTAGACTGAAGAGTTCTGGTGACCGGGACTTTGAGGTAGTGGGACTGTCATTGTAGAACTCTTTACCCAGGAGCCTGAGGGAGGCCCCCTCGGTGGATGCTTTTAAAAAGGGGCTCAAGTTTTATTTACTCCATCAAGCATTTGCAGATGTAACTAATTCCCACATGTAGCACTTTTACAGTTTTATTGTGTCTCAGTAAATTTTATTTAAATTTTAATGGAATAAGGTGGTAGTACAGTATGTGTTATGTTTGATGTTTTACCTGTCATTGCTATGGGTTATTGATGGTGTTTTTATTGAAGTGGCGCCCTAGGCCTTCAGGTAAGGGTGCCAGATACAAATAAATACTACTACTCTTCCTCCTCCTCCTCACTTCTCTCTTAAACTCCACCCCCCAGCTTCACTGCATGCCCCATGTTCTGGTGCTCCTCTTCCTCCTATTTAAGTGCTCTCTCCTGCACCTTTGTTCTCCCCCATGAGGTACTTACAGGTCTCAATCATGTCCTCTCTCGTGCTCCTCTCCTCTGGGGAAGTATATGGTGAGTTCCTGCAGTCTCTCCTCATATGGTTTCTCATGAAACCACCACCCTATTTTAGTAGCCCTCCTCTAGACCGCTTCCACCTTGTCTACGTCTTTATGAAGGTGCATCCTCTAGAACTGGACACAGTACTCCATGTGGTCTCACAAGTGAGAGATACAGGGGAAACACTACCTCTCTTCTCCTGCTAGAGATCCACCCTCCCTATGCATACCAGCATCCTGTTTGCCTTGCCTGCTGCCCTGTCAAACTGCCCTAACACCATAAGATCATCAGATATTATCACCCATGATCCCTTTCTTGCTTGGTAACTGTAAGTACTCCCCCCAACCCCAATCTTATACAAAGCTGCCGGGTTTCCCCGCCCTAGGTGCATGACTTTGCACTTTTTGGCACTGAAACCCAGCTGCCACTCCCTAGACCACTCTTCTAGTTTCCCCAGATCTCTTAGCATTCTCACAATCCCCTCCTGGGTATCCACCCTGTTGCAGATTTTTGTGTCGTCCATAAAGAGAGACACCTTCCCAGCCAGTTCCTCCACAATATTACTTATGAAGACGTTGAAGAGGACAGGGACCAATGCCGATCCCTGTGATGCTCCACTGGTCACTCTCCCATCCTCCGAGTGACTGCCATTTACCACCACCCTCTGCCTCCTATCTTTCACTCAGTTTGATACCCAGCACACCACCTTCTTCCCCACCCCAGGCTACTAAGCTTATCAGCGCCTGTGTGGAACAGTGTCAAAGGTCTTACTGAAGTCCAGATAGGCCACATCCACTACCCCCCCAATACACCTCCCTCATTACCCAGTCAAAGAAATCTATGAGATTTGTTTGACATGACCTCGCACTATGTGTTGCGATGCTGCCAGTGGTCCCACAGCATGTGTCTCCAGGTACTCCATCAGTCTCTCCTTCACCAGAGACTCCATTAACTTCCTCACCACTGATGTGAGACTGACTGGCCTGTAATTACTGTCCTCCTTCCTGCTATTGCTCTTGTGCATAGGGACCACATCGGCCCTTCTCAACTCCTCTGATACCACCCAAGTCTCCAATGAGGTGCTAAACAGCATTGCCAGAGGGGCAGCTAGCACCGTGCTCAGTTCCTTAAGTACCCTTGTGCGAATCCCATCCGGCTCCATCACCCTGGTTTCCTTTAGAGTTTCCAACCCCCGGTGGACTCTCCCTTCCGTAATGGACTTGTGTCCACCCCCCTCACCGAAGTGTCTGTTACTGCGTGACAGGCTGACCCCCTTCCTTTCCACTGTCAAGACCGAGCAAAAGTATTTGTTTAAAATTTTAGCTTTGCCTTCAACTTCCTCTACACATTCCCCACCCCCAGCCTCTTGATCAGCACTATACTACCCCTCCCCCGTCTTCCTTTTTATGCTCACATACGTGAAGAAAGTCTTGTCCCCATTTTTGACCCTATGGGCAATCCTTTCCTCAGTTTGAGCCTTTGCTGCCCATACCCTTCTTCTTGCCTACTACCTCTGTTTCACTAAATATACCTCTCTATCTAACTCCGTTTGTGTCTCTTTGTATTTCCTGGAAGCTGTTTTTTCTCCTTTACCACCTCAGCCATCTCCTTCAAAACCCACAGTAGTCTATTTCTCCTCTTACCCTTGCTTATTACCTTCAAACAGCTTGCCACTGCCCCTAGTTACTCCTTCCTTTATTCTATTCCATTGTGTATCAGCTCCCTCCCTGCTATCCCGACCTTCAAGGTATTCCCTGAAGCAGTCTTCAGTTTCTTTAAAATCTGCTCTCCTGAAGTCCAGGACCCTTGTCTAGTGTGTTTTTTCTTTTGCCCCGTCTGTATGTCAAACCATATTGTACGATTATTCACTTGAACCCAAGGGGCTACCCACTGTGATATCTACAATGCTTAGGAATATGAAGCAGAAAAAAACATACTGCATCTACCCCTTCCTGCAGTACAGAAAAAAAAGGGAGAACTGCATCTTGTCCCACGTGCCAGGTACTACCACAGGCACAAACTTAAGGGTACCAACAAGTTGCAGCAAATGTTACAACACCAACAACAGGGATATACCCTAAGAGACATCCCTTAAAAGAGACAGCAAGAGTGTTTAAAGACAAAAGAGAAGAAAAAAATACATGGCAAGTTTTTTTTGTTTGTTTGTTTGTTTGCTGGGAAAGAGGTAAGAGAACCCACATCCCAATTTTGTCTTTAGGAAAAGAAAAAGAATTTGTGCTCCAGGAGGAAACAAAATACTCCCAAAGGGAGTGGCAAGAAGGATGCCAGTGTGCTGAGGCACAACAGGGTGAGATGCTCAGAGGTCTGGCTCTCACCCAAGCAGGGGATGAAGGGAGGACGTGTGATTATGCTGAACCTATGATTATGCTGTCGAATACAGACCAGGCCTGAACCATACTGAAGCTGACGGCCTATCACGAAGGCCCTCTTCCAAGAGTGACTGGGTCAGGCTGTCTGAACCTGACATTCAAGCACTGTGCCAAAAGTTTGATAGAGATGAACAGATGTCTGCGGACACAGTGGACTGTTTAGTACATTGCTTGGGCCCTTCTGACACCTGCATACCAGCTGCTTATTGCCACTTCTCTGCTCTAGATATTAGTGCACTACCTCAATTTGACAATGACAGCATTCAGTGGGCTCAATCCCAAGATCCTATGATTCAGCCAGCACTTGATGCCCTGCGTGCGGGGAAAGATGTGTCTAAGTTACGTTCCACTGACTTGCGAACTGCTTTACTGCTTAAAGAAGGCCCCAGATTAAAGTTGCTCAATCAGTTATTGTATAGAGAGACAGTAGATCATAGTGGCAAAGTAGACAAGCAACAATTGGTCCTTCCCACAGCCTTTAAAGATTTGGTACCGAGGTCCCTCCACAATCACATGGGGCACCTCGGAATTGACAGAACCCTTGACCTGGTATGATCTTGCTTCTACTGGCCCAAAATGGGGGCCGTTGTTGAGCACCATGTAAAGACTTGTAATCGCTGCCTGCAAAGAAAAGCCCTGCCTCAGAGGGTTGCCCCCCTTGTTAATATTACTACCAGCGTCCCCATGGAACTAGTCTGTATAGACTTCTTGTGTTTAGAACCTGATATGGGGAACATTGGCAATGTGTTAGTGGTTACAGATCATTTTACATGGTATGCACAAGCTTTTCCCACCAAAGATCAAAAGGCATCCACCGTGGCGAAGGTGCTAGTGGAAAATTTCTCCGTCCACTATGGTGCCCCCCAGTGGATTCATTCTGATCAAGGCAGAGACTTTGAGAGTCAGCTAATCAAAGAAATGCTCTCTTTATGGGGGTGCGAAAGTCAAGAACCACCCCCTATCATCCGCAGGGAGACTCTCAACCAGAACGTTTTAACCATACCCTTCTAGACATGCTGGGCACCCTCCACCCACAAGACAAGCATAAATGGAGCCAGCAGATTAGCACCTTGGTATAGGTCTACAATTGCATGAAAAATGACACTACTGGGTTCTCCCCCTACTGCCTCATGTTCGGGAGAGAGGCCCGGCTGCCAGTTGATGTCTGTTTTGGGGTCTCTCCAGATGAGGTCCAAGCCGAAAACTACTTGCAATATGTACAAAAACTGCAAGCTCAATTGAACCATGCCTATCAACTTGCCCAGACAATTACTGCCAAGAGAAATCCAGCCAACAAAGAGAGGCATGATAAAAAAGTAAAGGCTCAAGAGCTTTGACCTGGAGACCGTGTGTTGTTACACAATTTGGGACTGCATGGTAAACACAAAATTGCTGATCGGTGGCACCATCTTCCCCATGTAGTAGTTGGAAAGTTGGATGGTTTACCTGTGTACAAGGTGTGCCCAGAGAACAACTCCAAAGCTGTCACGACCATGCACCGTAACCACTTGCTACCTATCGGCCAAGTCATGATTGAGGCTGAACCCCCAGAAATTGAGCCCCCTAGGCCGGTGACTCGTGCTGCTGCAAGAAAGAGACAGAGTCGACCTACCCCAGTAGTCACAGATTTAAGGTTTCCTCCACAGCAGGCCCAGAATGATAGTGACCGTCAGTCCACTTCTGACGAAAGTGAGTGCGACTATGCCTATTACCCCTCTTATGAACTGAGTCAGCTGTTTTCGAGGTAACCCCATGATTAATTGCGGGGATGAAGCTGGGCCTTCTGGACTGCCTAACCCCCCAGCTTTGTCCTTGGAGCCAATGCTCCCTGAAAGTGAAGTGCAAAGTATCACGTCTGAAGATGCAGAGTCTCTGTGTATTGTGGAACTGTATGATTTGCCTGAGGGAGGGGCTGATGGAATGAGTCTTTCTGGTGACATACCAGAACTTAAAGAACACTATGACAGTGCTGACCACCCCCCTTCAGTGCCTCAAAGCTTGACTGTGCCTGAGCCTTCGCAAAATGAGTCAAGTGTTGTAGAAACAGAGCCTGCAGAGCAAGGAGCCGACAGTGCCCCAAGTTTGGACGTTCCCACCCAGGCAGAGGCACCCCTCACAAGTGACGAGAGTCCCCAGACCAGTGCTGAGAGTACAGAGACTGTAGTTGTCCCCCTCAGAAAGACTGGCCGAGCTGTCAAGCCAGTAGTACGCCTCAGTTATGATTCTCCCGGGAGGCCAGTGGATTTGCCTCTCAATGTGGTGCACAAAGGTGTTAATGTCTCACCAAGCTCACTGCCCAAATTGAGCCTGACAGCCAGTTCCAGGTTACTTGTCTTTCCCTTTCACCATGGTGCCCTGCCCCCTCTAGCCCCAAGTTAGCTGATAGGGAAGGGCACCCTCTTGCATTGCTTATGGTACAAGAAGTTATTACCTGATTCAGTATAGTAATGCTCAATTTACCTGTGTGAAATATGCACAAAGTGTCAGAATGGATATAGTATCATAAAGTGCAGTGAATATGTATAGTAAAATAATAAATTTATGTTAACTGATGCATGATGGTACAGACTTGACGCGGACGCCAAGTTTTCTCCAGGCAGGGAAGGGTGTAACCCCCCTACAAATGGGGGTTCCCGAAAAGTCTTCCTTGAGCTTGCCTAAATGCTCACTGCCAGGCTGGTGTCCTGTGTTTTAGCAGTTTAAATGTGATTGCCAGAGAGTGCCTGTATAGCCTGTGTGTGCTGTCTCTTCAAGAGTTGCCTGGATTGCAGTCATAAGTAATCTGAGAGGGAGCTCTGTTGAAAGATGTAACTATTTGCTGAAAATCATTTAGAGTGATAATGATAATGTAGTTTGTCTAATCTGCCTTCTTTGCAGCAAGGACTGTTTTGTTTATCTCCACTATCTTGCTCCTGGACTGTGAATTGGACCAATCAGTTCTGGTGGGACCTAAAATGGAGCCGGACTACAGGAGCTGTCTGGAGTCAAAATCTGTAGGAATTGTAGTTTTGGGCTTTTGGCACCTTTTTGCACCTGAAGGGGGAGCCTTTGTTGTGACTGACAGATCAGCCAACCATACCTTTTGGATTATGGGGAAAGTCCCTGGCTTGCTGGCAGTTGAGTCAAATCTCAGTTGGGAGCTGAATGAGCAAGAGCTTGGGACAGTCAAGCAGCCGTCTGAGTAGTTTCGTGTGGGAGAACTGTGGAAAGGCCTGAGTTGTGGCCCACATGTCTGCCTGCTGCCCCTCAGAGGGAGAGAAAAGAATTATTTCAATCTAAATCCAAGTTTGTAAGAATGAAGTAAGCCACTGATTTTTTACCAGGCTCATACCTGAAGAAGACCGAAGATTTGCTGAATGCGATCAGTCTGTCAGGATTTTCAGCTGCTTTTGAATCCCTGGTTTGTGCAGAGACTTTGCGATCGTGACCGGAGAGCAGTTTGCCTGGTACAGTAGAATTTCCTTACGTGTAAATGTGCTGTGTATTGAAAGTGGGTTGTGATTTGGTTCCCCACTGTGTGAACTGTGTTCTGCTTGCTGGAAGCTTTATCCAGCCTAATCGGACTGAATCCGCATTCATCTCCATTCTACCTGGGCCATGCCATGCTGGCCCTGCCAGACTACCCCACTGCACAGAGAAAGCCACCAACGACAGACCTGCCTGGGGATCAGCCCCCTCCTCTACGCTTGAACAGGAACGACGTCTTGGCAAATCGTGTGGGCCCTGCTTCTCCTGGCACTCCAGATTAACCACCTGCTGTCTCGATTTCTGTCCAGCCTGTGTCCAGTCTTGGGTATCGTGAGTAATCATCAGGGTAGCTCCCTGCAGCAACAGCCTACTCTAAAAGTGTGTCATCTGATTGTTTTTTCTTTTCACGAACTGAGCCCTCCAGCTCCGGATTACAAATAATGAGTGTTGTTTTCTTCCATCACAGGGCCCCAACCAGTTGTAACGTTCCTGGCTAGCCCACCATTCTCCATCTAGGTACCCAGAGTGTGTAACTGTTTATGGACCCTGAAGTGCATGCATAACTGTTTGATTGATAGAGCTTTTTAAGCAAATTAACCTGATTACACCCCTCCCTTGTTCAAGCCCCTTAAAATAAATCAGATCTAACTCTTTTTTGCATTTACCCTGACTGTGGTTCCAGTTTGTGCAAGAGTATTGAACTGCTGTTATTTGCTGTGTATAACCTTGTTTTACAGGGGGTCCCCAGGGCCGTGCCAGAGGAAAGCCCTGGTGGTAAGTGCAAACAGTGTGGATACTTGTGTGGTGTATCAGGGGTATTGTGAAAGTGATTATTGTGTATTGTTCTGGCCACTAGTAAGGAAAGGGGGGGGTTAAAGTGTCCCGGAGGGCTGTGCCCAGGTTAGCTTGACCAGTACCAACCCTGACCTCCAGGTGGAGGCACTCGTTTCAGAACGCAGGCCTCTTAACCTGCTACTGGTGCTACTAGCCAAGCAGGCAGGGATAGTAACCCTTGGGATAGCACCACTTCGGGGTTACACACAATTGTGATGTTTTGGTAATTGACAAAGCCCTCCAGCTGCTATGTTTATTTCTCTTTTGCACAATACCACTGCCTGTCCTAATGTTTCAAGTAACCTGACGTGGAACCTTTGTAAAAGAGATCCTGGCTCAAAGGTGTATCTGATTCCCTTAAATAAATAAAGCTAAATCGATCAATTAGTGGTTAGAGAGATCTTTTCAAGATTCATTCCACTTACCTTGAAACCTAAACTGAAACATATATAGAAACATACATAGAATATGTCAGCAGAAAAGGACCGTTAGGCCCATCTAGTTTGCCCTATTTTCCTAAATGTTTTATCTAGAGCTCAAGAGGCCTGCGACTGATCAATCTGCACAGGCACAGAGAAAGTGAGAAAAGCAGGAGCAGAAAGAAGGAGAGTCAAGTGATGTAATTTTATTTTTACTGGTTGTGAATCAAGTCTGACAGGCAATGCAATACTACCCATACTGGAATACCAGTATGCTGTATACATATTGTATTTTTACTACTGGTATTCCTTCCACAGTCGCACTTTATTTTTGAATAAAAGTCCGCAGAAAGTCCATATGCTAGAATTCTTTGAAAAGGTTTGAGCTAAGTAACCAGGTGAGCCTGGGTTGAAGTGGAAGGCTGACCAGGAAGGGCACCATAGGCTACATGGACCAGCCATAAGGATTCCAGAAGGGTGTTTTTCTGAGGGCTTCTCTGAAATGGAAAAGAAAACGGAACATGTGGTTGCATCTGATCAAGACAGTTTCAGTCACTGCATTACAGAAAGTGCATTAAAGTGGTTGAGAAGGTCCAGAGCTGGATCACCAAGCAATTAGCAGCTTACAGGCAAGAGCCATAGAGACTGGAAAAGCCCAAATCGTTTAGGAAAACAAAGGCAGCGGGGTACATGATCATGCTGTTCCTAATCCTAAAAGGGATATACTGGGTGGAGCAAGTACAGATGTTTCAGCTGGTGAATGGTAGCAGAACTGGAAGATGTGCAATTAAACTAGTGGCGGGGCAGAACAAGGGAAAACATTAGAAAGCCTCACTTCAGGCAGAGGTTGGTGAACATGTGGAACAAGACTACCCTACCCACTGATGTGGATGTCTGGGCTTTTGAAGCAGGACTTGACCTTTTCCTGAAGGAGAATATCATTGACGGCTGCACAATACAAGAAGGATTAACATTTTGGCACAAGGCTCCGATGTGTCAGTACTCAAACTGGAGTTTGTAGTCGCTGCCAAGCAGCAGGAGGAGTGGGCAAGAAGAGCCCTAAGTCCTATCAATCACCACAATACTTTGTTAGTATAAGTGCCAATGTTGAGAGGGATGCAAATTTCGGGAGTGGTGTATGTGTGTGTGTGTGTGTGTGTGTGTGTGTGGTGGTGGTGGTGGAGATGAATTTCAGGTATGGTGAAAGGATGTGGATTTTGGAAGGGATATACCAGTACAAATTTCAGGAGGGCTAGGAAGGCACAAATTTCAGGGACAAAGCTGTTAGAAAGGGTGAGGTGCACACATATAAAGACAGGTGCAACAATGCAAACTTCAGATGTGATGTTGTACGCAAATTTCAGGCAGGTTGTGTGAGGTTCTAGTTTTAGAAGGGCTAGTACTATGGGGAGGTAAATTTTGGGAGGAATGGAGTTACAGATTTCTGGACAGGTTTTAATGTAATTTGATTTTCAAATGGCCTAAATGTATGAAAAAAATGTGACAGTTTTTTTTTTGCATGGCTCTAAGATCACATGGACCAACCAGATAATTAGATTTTTTTTTTTCTAGTCATTTTAAGATGTTTGGGAACCACAGAATACTTAAAATAAAGCTTTGTCCATGTTAGTGCACTAGTGTTTTTTTCAGCGATGGCTCCATAATATTGATACATTGATAAACATTCGTTGCCAAGTATTTCTGATATCTTAGCAGTAAAAACACTGGGACATCCATATTGCAGGTTGCTACAGCTGGGGAGGAGAGACGCTCCGAAGTGAATGCCTTACACAGCAATCCCATTCACAGCTCCTTGTCAAAGCTGACCTATATTACATCAATGTCAGTGTCAGTGCCTTGGGCAGTACTTGAGGAGAAAACATAGCCTTAAGGCATTTTTCCTCTGTCCTTTATGCCAAAGGGAGTACACATTTTTGACAAGCTTAAACGGCTGCCCCATATGATACAGGCACAAGCACTGCAGAGAAAAAGAATGCAATCAGCACGGTATTATAAAACTGGAATTGAGAATCCAGTGTCCTGACTGTCTGACAGCCATGTGAATACCACACAGTATTCACACTGGTCTTGTGTGCGTCCTGCTATTATGTGAAACAGGGCACATGCAAAGGTGACAAGGGCACATTATTTTAGTTTAGGTTTTTTTGTTTTAAAGAGAAACAGCCTATAACGCCTTACCTAATTTTATAATACTAATAAGGTTATTCCAGGGGCTAGGTTACCAACTAGTAATTCTAAACTCTCCACTACATTTCTTTGGTCAGTTTGCCCAGTTCCTCCCCTCATTCCTAGCAAATTCGACTGCACTATTTGAATCCACTTTTTGCTAATGTTTACACCTACCGATTTCACACTGTAATTGTTGATGATTATGCATTGTTTGTTGTCTCCTGACTGTTCTACTCTGCTCAATTGTTGACAACTTGTCTGATTACTTGCACTCTACCAGGTCATGCCTGAAAATAGGCATTCAGTTGTCTAGTGAACTTATCTGGTCACCAAAACCAAATAAATAAATAAATAAATCCCAACCACTTGGCAAACAACAAAAACTGAAGTGCAAGGGGTGAGATTACTCAACACAATAACTCCCCGTTATGCTCTACCACTTTCTTACGATGTAACTGTTTCCTTACAGAATCCCTCTCCCCACAGGAAACCTTATATAATATAGTATAGTATATCAGTACAGTTCAGTCTGTTTCATATAGTGTCTGTAATTATCAATATAAATGTAGTTATCAGACAATTCATCTGACTGTCAGAGTGAGAAAGGGTTTGCTAGTAACATCTACATCAAACCACAATTTTTCTTCATCTGTAACTCGGACAAGTCAGCTTGATTCATCCATGGGCATCTGAAATACAAACTCGAAGGGATTGTATTTTTTTGCTTTATTTTTGCTTCTTTCTTTCCTAAGTTTCCTAAGGGATCACAGACACAGCTACAAACACTACATAATACAAACTGCAACTGTAGTAACACTTACTGTACCTCCCTATGCACACTTTTGATACTCCCATTTCAAATAATTCAGTAGTGTTTAATTAATGTAGTTTTAAAACAACATTCTAGGCATATGTAAATGAACACAGTCATGAAAAGAGACGATAATGTAACACATGGCCAGAACAATGGCTATTTATGTGTTAGTATTAGAGTATTCTTTTTTTTTTCCCCATATCACAGTTTGTACGCCTGCTGCAGCGACTTACCGGCGGGGGCATCCAGCCGCCAGCCCTGCCCTCCAGGAGAGTAGCAGGCTCACTTACAAGATTGGGGGTCCAGTACGGCCGTCGCCGACTCGCTTGGGGCTCCCCTATGCCCTGACTAGCCGAGCTGGCCCCGGCCCCCCCCCCAGAGCGATTCCAGGACAGAGCTCCCGGCACCACAGGGCATGGCCATCAAGCTGCTTCGGTCGTGCCCAGACACTTTCCTCCAATAGATCCCCGATGGAGCACAGACGTGCAATGACGTCCATGCACTAATGTGCAGACATCCGCCACGCTCCCCCTCTGCGGACACCTGTGTCTGCAGTGCCTCCAGGCATCCCCAGGGGCCACCGCAGTGTGGTGTACTTCCCCAACCCACTCCAGGACTAAGAGAGCTGTCTGCAGATGCTCGAGCCTAGTCATTCCCTGCCGACCCCCGGCAACCCAGGCTCATTCCCGAACCTGGGTCGCTAGTATGGTGCGAGTTGTGGTGTCTAGTGCCTCAACCTTCAGCGCCACCAGGCCAGTTAGTATTATAGTATTCTTAATTTCACATTCCTTAAGATTTTTTAAGCTTCCCCCAACAGTCTTTTTTTGGGAGGTTACAATTTTATTGTTACAATTTTATTTTTCCAGGCTATCTCAGCTGAAATGTAACATCTATTTCCAATGGCATCCTACTTCTATACAATTCCACAGCTGGGTGGACTGGAGCACTGAGAAGTTTAGTGAGCTGCCAAGTTAACACAGTGAGTATCAGGCAACAATGGGGCTTGAACCTGCAATCTCCCCCGATCCTTAAACTGGTGCTCTAACCAGCAGACCACACTAACTCTAAAAATGCACTCCACATACAGAATCCCGGGCCATCCCTGGTGCTGGCAAGCAATATGCCATTCCACCCCTGGAATGAGTATTCCAGTACCTAGAGACAGGAGTAAAAATGCATAATCACAACTGAGCACATCAGTGTTGTAGTGCCATATGAACGTGTGTGCAATGGACCAGGTAGCAGCCCTGAAGATTTCCTTAAC
This sequence comes from Neoceratodus forsteri, assembly GCA_016271365.2. NCBI lineage: Eukaryota > Metazoa > Chordata > Ceratodontiformes > Ceratodontidae > Neoceratodus > Neoceratodus forsteri. The sequence continues at coordinate 914,594,876 of CM057453.1, read as the reverse complement.
AGGGATGTGCCTAGCAGTAGCAACAGAGGCTGCAGCATCTCTGGTGAAGTGAGCATTTAACATCTTTTTACGGATCCTCATCAGACAACCTATAACACAGGTCGATGCAGGAGGTGATCCACCAGCCAATTATCTGGTTTGCTGCTGGTCTGCCCAGGGTGACTTCAACATATGTGACAAACAGCTGGTGAGCCTCGCAGTGAACTCATGCCATGAGCTTTCTGTGAAAAAGTAACAGACTCTGAATATCCAGCTTCCGAAGCATGTTGGTTTGGGAGGAAGGTCAGGAGGTTGAGCACCTGCTTAAGATGAAACTATGAAATTACCTTCTGCAGGAATTTTATAGTGGGGCATAGGACAACCTTGTCCTTGAGGAAAACTAGATATGGAGACCCCATAGATAACACCTCAGCTTACTCACCCATGACAGTGACCAAAATGCAGTTTTCTAAACATGTCACACTTGTACATGGGGTTGAATGGTTCACCCTTTAGCCGTCACAGCACCAGCAGTAATTCCCACAGCAGAGGAGGCTCTCACACATGTGGGGACAAGTGGTCAAGTCCTTTGAAAAAAGCAACCCTACCAAATATTGTATGCTGTGCCACTGCAGCATAAAAGGTGGCACTAGACATGCCAAAATTACAGCCAAGCAGCATGGCAGCAAGGTGCATGCTCAGGGACATCACTCACAACCTTGACTGAGACAGGGACCAAAGGTCATTCAGAATGACCACGATAGGGCAGGTGAGGGATCCACACCCTGCCCAGAGCTCCAATGGGAGAACCTTGTCCACTTACAGGAATAAATCTCATACATTGACTTCTTCCATGAGGCCTCCAGCACCTTGAGGACCAACTCAAAAAGGCCTAGCACTCTAGTGATTCAGGAACCAGGTGGTCAGGTGCACAGTGGGCAATCAGCATCACTGACACCCTGGCCCAACTTGCTTTGAGGACCACACTGTGGATCAAGAGAAATGGAGGGAATACCCTCAGTTTCCTGTTTCCCAAGAGGCAAGCAGGTCTACCAGTGGCACTCACCACCGTGTGAACAACTGAGACACCAACTCATGGTGCAGGTTCAACTCATGCAAAGTCCCCCCACACACACGCACACACGCACACACACAACTGACAACATTTGCCAGACGGTTGTCTACAGCTGTGTTGTCTGTATTGACTTGCATGATCTCACCCCAATTAGAGCAGCAAACTCTGTCAGTGCTAGGCAAATTGCATGGAGATCCAACAAGCTGATGTGGAGCAGGACAACAAATAGCTGTGCACTCATACATGTCTGTCCAGGCTCCAGGAAATGCATCCCAGGCTCATGTCTTCGTTTCTTTAACTTACATTAAAGTGACATTAAGATAAGGTGCATAACAATCTACTGGTAAATTCAAAGAGCTTCAGACTCACAAACTACTCTCCCGGTGGTTCAACCTTTTGGTCTTCCTCAGTGGGTATCTACAAGCACAACTGTGATGTGGAGTACAGCCTCACTCCGTGACAAGAACCCACGTGCCATGTGCTCAAGCAGATATGCACCACAACCAACCAGAGACATATTGGTCATCAAGGGGATTGACTGTACTGCCCACACAAACGGGATGCCCTCTGAGAGATTTGGGGGAGACAGCCACCAACAACTGAAGGTGTCCAGCATCGCTGGGTCACCCGAAACATCTGGTTCAGGTAAGCATGCAAATGGAACCACCGGCACCCCAATTCCCATTGAATGTGACACATGCACCATCAGGCCCAGTGGACCAGGGCTGCCGTACAGCCCACAAACCCCAGATGCTGGAAGAAGTCCCCGACTGGGCGCACCCAAGCCCTGGCTTGGAAGGAGTCTAGCTCCATTCAAATGAACAGGATCACCTGCTTCAGCACCAGTTTGGATTTGTCCAGGTTTACCAAAAGGACCAAGTCAAGGAATGTCTGAATGCCAGATCTCTGGACTGTTCCATGTTCATCCTGGAAATGCCTGTAATGAGACAGTCAATGAGGTACAGAAACAGCTGGATGCCTCTTCTTCTGAGGAAGGTCAACAAGACTGCCAGGCAGTTGTTGAACACCTGGGTGCCAATGACAGTCCGAAGGTCATTACACTGAACCAGTAGAGAGCTCTGTCCACTCTGAGGCAGAGGAACCGGCGATGAGCTGGACAGATCAGAATAAAGACATGTGTCCTGGAGATCCAGGGAACACAACTAGGACCCTGGCTACAGAGATGGAATGAGCTGGATGAGAGTCACTAGACTAACAGTCTGATGCCAACTAATTTGTTCAGTGCTTGCAGGTTGAGAAGAGGGTACCAGCCCCACATCTGCTTCTTTACCAAAAAGTATCGAGATATGACCCTAGCAGTGCTTGGGTGTTTGATAGGCTCAACTGCATTTGCAAGGTGCTCCAAGAGCTGAGTGACTGCTATACAGTGCGGGAAGAGTGCCCATGGATATCAAAGTCTCTAATGGTGCTCGAGTCGACAATAGGGTAAGGTCTTGAATTTCAGAGACAACCCCAAAACCACCACTTTCAGGACCCACTTGTACAAAGTGATAGCAAACTGCTGTGGTAGAAAGTGGGAGAGTCTGCCCCGATTGGGATTTGCAGCAAAGTTCGTAAGGGGAGAGGGATGCCATCCACCACTTCTTAACCCTGGAAGACTGCCCACTTAAAGCACCACAGCCGACCCTTTGTGGTAACACTGCCTGCTGTACTTGCCAAAGGTCTGGGCTGGGAGGTACTACTAAGACTGCTGCTTCTGTTGCAGCTGAGGTTGTTATTCTGCTGCTGCTGCTGCTCAGGTCTCCAAAGGTAACCCGGTTTCTTGGGCTTGGACTGCTGCTTAGACTGGGTGACTGAAGTCACAGAGTTTAGGGTAACACTGGACTTCTCAATGCAAACAAGATGTTCCTCAACCCTGGACCAATGAGGTCAGTACTGAGAAAGGTAAGATCTGACATCTTGTGCCGAATCTCAGGGGTGAAAGGCAAGACCTGAACCACCCATGCCATTGGATGGACACTGCCACAGCTACTGCATAAGCTGACGCTGACATGTCAGTCGAGTTCAGTGTCACCTGCAACTGGTGCTTGGACAAGGATACCTCCATATCAAGGAGGTCCCTCGCATCTGGCTGGCTATCCACAGGGAGCAGACTGATGAAATCAGAGAGTCTATCAAAGAGCTAATGCCAAATCTAGCCATCAAAACTGCAAAGTTGGCCTGGCAGATGCCTAAAGATGCAGTCGTGTAGGCCTTGCACCCCAGGAAGTCCAGATTCTTGGACTCCTTGTCTGACTCGCGCTGCCCTTTAGCCTAGCAGAAAACAGCATCTGCCACAAGCCACTACAGTGACAGATGTTAAAGATCATGAGTAACACGCTGCAGTAACCTTCAGACTTCACCCAACAGTGCGAAAAACCTTTTTAAGTGGTGTCTTGTCACTGCTTTGCAATATCTGTTAAAATAAATTCTGTTTTTTCACTTAAAACTGTTGCCACCCTGGGTTCTGCTGTCCTTAATCTGCACAGATGCTGTATACCAGTCATCAGTAGCATGATGACGTCATTAGGTGGGTAAGCAGGACTGTAGAGGGACTGACAGTACAGTCTCCTACTTTATTAGATGCCTTAATTTTTATTTATTTATTTTTTAAACACACCCTCTTTGTTCCTGTCAGCACTTGAAGGGGTCCTATCCGCCACCCCACCTTGTCCCACCCTGATGTGATCCCCTCTGCTGGACATCCTGTTCCTCCAACCCACCCATGACTCACCTGTCTGGCACCCCTCGGTCATTGCCTCCCTCCCCGAGACTGGCCTGCCTTCTGTGCCACGGTGAACATTCTTCTTATTCAGTACCAAGGCAGGCAGAGGTGAAGGAGGGAGGGGATCAGGTCGCAGAGAGGTGGATCCAGCATGGGTGTGGTGGCAGGGTGAAGTCTTCCTCCCTGCGAGTGTGGTGCTTCCTGGTTCTTTCCCCCAACCCTCTGGAGGCGCAGACGTGCAATGACATCCAGCACGGGTACAAGCGTGCTCCCGCACTCCTCCTGCGGACATCCAACGTCGCCTTCCCCTGATTCTTGCATGGCCCTGGCTGTTGCACAGCATGCCTCCGCATGGTGTAGCTGCTGCCAGGGAACCAAAACCAACCCCTCCACGAAAGAGGAGAGCTGTCTGTCGGGACACTCAGTCCTCTCTCCCCTGGCCAGCCCCTGGTAACCTGAGCTCGCTCCCGACCCCTGGTCGTCGGCATGGTGTGAGGTAAGGCGCTCGTCACCTCAGCCCTCTGCACCACCAGGCTGGTGCTATTAGATGCCTTACTGTTATGCTATTTATATGTACAGTTAGTATAATTAAGGAACCTCCATGTGCATAGGCTAAATGTGGTTCTGACTGCCTTTGTAGTAATTATCTCTCTCCTGACATTGGTGCCTATATGCAATTTTAATGCATTTACAGTATGTGGAACATGAAATGTGTAATTAAGGGGCCTCCATGAAAATGATTCTTACTCATTGTTTTAGAAGCCAGAAGCCAGAAGGTGAAGGAAGGAAGCATATTCAATTCAGTGCTTCAGAGTAACTGGTAACTGGTATTTTTCTTTTAAACTTAGATTGTAGGCTTGTAGTGACACTATACTTTCTTTCTGTGTTGTCTTTACTTATAATTGTTTTTGGGCTGTTGAAAATTTAAAAAATAGTGGTGGTGTAATTCTGTGCTGTCTTTAATTGCTGCAAATTTTATCTTGGCTTGTCTGACTGTCCTGTAGCTGGGTGAAGGGTGTTAATTGTCTGGCCTCTGACCTCAGCTACGTGATAACTGGAGTGGGGCTTAGTCACAGTTAAAGCAGCAAACAGAAGTTCATCTTCTCAGAAGAAGCCAGAAGGTGAAGGAAGGAAACATATTCAATTCAGTGCTTCAGAGTAACTGGTATTTTCTTTAAACTTAGATTGTAGGCTTGTAGTGACACTATACTTTCTTTCTGTGTTGTCTTTACTTATAATTGTTTTTGGGCTGTTGAAAATTTAAAAATAGTGGTGGTAATTCTGTGCTGTCTTTAATTGCTGCAAATTTTATCTTGGCTTGTCTGACTGTCCTGTAGCTGGGTGAAGGGTGTTAATTGTCTGGCCTCTGACCTCAGCTACGTGATAACTGGAGGTGGGGCTTAGTCACAGTTAAAGCAGCAAACAGAAGTTCATCTTCTCAGAAGAAGCCAGAAGGTGAAGGAAAGAAACATATTCAATTCAGTGCTTCAGAGTAACTGGTAACTGATATTTTACTTTTAAACTTAGATTGTAGGCTTGTAGTGACACTATACTTTCTTTCTGTGTTGTCTTTACTTATAATTGTTTTTGGGCTGTTGAAAATTTAAAAAATAGTGGTAGTGTAATTCTGTGCTGTCTTTAATTGCTGAAAATTTTATCTTGGCTTGTCTGACTGTCCTGTAGCTGGGTGAAGGGTGTTAATTGTCTGGCCTCTGACCTCAGCTACGTGATAACTGGAGGTGGGGCTTAGTCACAGTTAAAGCAGCAAACAGAAGTTCATCTTCTCAGAAGAAGCCAGAAGGTGAAGGAAGGAAACATATTCAATTCAGTGCTTCAGAGTAACTGGTAACTGATATTTTTCTTTTAAACTTAGATTGTAGGCTTGTGACACTATACTTTCTTTCTGTGTTGTCTTTACTTATAATTGTTTTTGGGCTGTTGAAAATTTAAAAATAGTGGTGGTGTAATTCTGTGCTGTCTTTAATTGCTGCAAATTTTATCTTGGCTTGTCTGACTGTCCTGTAGCTGGGTGAAGGGGTGTTAATTGTCTGGCCTCTGACCTCAGCTACGTGATAACTGGAGGTGGGCTTAGTCACAGTTAAAGCAGCAAACAAAGTTCATTTTCTCAGAAGAAGCCAGAAGGTGAAGGAAGGAAACATATTCAATTCAGTGCTTCAGAGTAACTGGTAACTGTATTTTTCTTTTAAACTTAGATTGTAGGCTTGTAGAACACTATACTTTCTTTCTGTGTGTTGTCTTTACTTATAATTGTTTTGGGCTGTTGAAAATTTAAAAATAGTGGTGGTGTAATTCTGTGCTGTCTTTAATTGCTGCAAATTTTATCTTGGCTTGTCTGACTGTCCTGTAGCTGGGTGAAGGGTGTTAATTGTCTGGCCTCTGACCTCAGCTACGTGATAACTGGAGCTGGGGCTTAGTCACAGTTAAAGCAGCAAACAGAAGTTCATCTTCTCAGAAGAAGCCAGAAGGTGAAGGAAGGAAACATATTCAATTCAGTGCTTCAGAGTAACTGGTAACTGGTATTTTTCTTTTAAACTTAGATTGTAGGCTTGTAGTGACACTATACTTTCTTTCTGTGTTGTCTTTACTTATAATTGTTTTTGGGCTGTTGAAAATTTAAAAAATAGTGGTGGTGTAATTCTGTGCTGTCTTTAATTGCTGCAAATTTTATTTTGGCTTGTCTGACTGTCCTGTAGCTGGGTGAAGGGTGTTAATTGTCTGGCCTCTGACCTCAGCTACGTGATAACTGGAGGTGGGGCTTAGTCACAGTTAAAGCAGCAAACAGAAGTTCATCTTCTCAGAAGAAGCCAGAAGGTGAAGGAAGGAAACATATTCAATTCAGTGCTTCAGAGTAACTGGTAACTGATATTTTTCTTTTAAACTTAGATTGTAGGCTTGTAGTGACACTATACTTTCTTTCTGTGTTGTCTTTACTTATAATTGTTTTTGGGCTGTTGAAAATTTAAAAAATAGTGGTGGTGTAATTCTGTGCTGTCTTTAATTGCTGCAAATTTTATCTTGGCTTGTCTGACTGTCCTGTAGCTGGGTGAAGGGTGTTAATTGTCTGGCCTCTGACCTCAGCTACGTGATAACTGGAGGTGGGGCTTAGTCACAGTTAAAGCAGCAAACAGAATTCATCTTCTCAGAAGAAGCCAGAAGGTGAAGGAAGGAAACATATTCAATTCAGTGCTTCAGAGTAACTGGTAACTGATATTTTTCTTTTAAACTTAGATTGTAGGCTTGTAGTGACACTATACTTTCTTTCTGTGTTGTCTTTACTTATAATTGTTTTTGGGCTGTTGAAAATTTAAAAAATAGTGGTGGTGTAATTCTGTGCTGTCTTTAATTGCTGCAAATTTTATCTTGGCTTGTCTGACTGTCCTGTAGCTGGGTGAAGGGTGTTAATTGTCTGGCCTCTGACCTCAGCCACGTGATAACTGGAGGTGGGGCTTAGTCACAGTTAAAGCAGCAAACAGAAGTTCATCTTCTCAGAAGAAGCCAGAAGGTGAAGGAAGGAAACATATTCAATTCAGTGCTTCAGAGTAACTGGTAACTGATATTTTTCTTTTAAACTTAGATTGTAGGCTTGTAGTGACACTATACTTTCTTTCTGTGTTGTCTTTACTTATAATTGTTTTTGGGCTGTTGAAAATTTAAAAAATAGTGGTGGTGTAATTCTGTGCTGTCTTTAATTGCTGCAAATTTTATCTTGGCTTGTCTGACTGTCCTGTAGCTGGGTGAAGGGTGTTAATTGTCTGGCCTCTGACCTCAGCTACGGATAACTGGAGGTGGGCTTAGTCACAGTTAAAGCAGCAAACAGAAGTTCATCTTCTCAGAAGAAGCCAGAAGGTGAAGGAAGGAAACATATTCAATTCAGTGCTCAGAGTAACTGGTAACTGGTATTTTCTTTTAAACTTAGATTGTAGGCTTGTAGTGACACTATACTTTCTTTCTGTGTTGTCTTTACTTATAATTGTTTTGGGCTGTTGAAAATTTAAAAATAGTGGTGGTGTAATTCTGTGCTGTCTTTAATTGCTGCAAATTTTATCTTGGCTTGTCTGACTGTCCTGTAGCTGGGTGAAGGGTGTTAATTGTCTGGCCTCTGACCTCAGCTACGTGATAACTGGAGGTGGGGCTTAGTCACAGTTAAAGCAGCAAACAGAAGTTCATCTTCTCAGAAAAAGCCAGAAGGTGAAGGAAAGAAACATATTCAATTCAGTGCTTCAGAGTAACTGGTAACTGAATATTTTCTTTTAAACTTAGATTGTAGGCTTGTAGTGACACTATACTTTCTTTCTGTGTTGTCTTTACTTATAATTGTTTTGGGCTGTTGAAAATTTAAAAATAGTGGTAGTGTAATTCTGTGCTGTCTTTAATTGCTGAAAATTTTATCTTGGCTTGTCTGACTGTCCTGTAGCTGGGTGAAGGGTGTTAATTGTCTGGCCTCTGACCTCAGCCACGTGATAACTGGAGGTGGGGCTTAGTCACAGTTAAAGCAGCAACAGAAGTTCATCTTCTCAGAAGAAGCCAGAAGGTGAAGGAAGGAAACATATTCAATTCAGTGCTTCAGAGTAACTGGTAACTGATATTTTTCTTTAAACTTAGATTGTAGGCTTGTAGTGACACTATACTTTCTTTCTGTGTTGTCTTTACTTATAATTGTTTTTGGGCTGTTGAAAATTTAAAAAATAGTGGTGGTGTAATTCTGTGCTGTCTTTAATTGCTGCAAATTTTATCTTGGCTTGTCTGACTGTCCTGTAGCTGGGTGAAGGGTGTTAATTGTCTGGCCTCTGACCTCAGCCACGTGATAACTGGAGGTGGGGCTTAGTCACAGTTAAAGCAGCAAACAGAAGTTCATCTTCTCAGAAGCAGCCAGAAGGTGAAGGAAAGAAACATATTCAATTCAGTGCTTCAGAGTAACTGGTAACTGATATTTTTCTTTTAAACTTAGATTGTAGGCTTGTAGTGACACTATACTTTCTTTCTGTGTTGTCTTTACTTATAATTGTTTTTGGGCTGTTGAAAATTTAAAAAATAGTGGTAGTGTAATTCTGTGCTGTCTTTAATTGCTGAAAATTTTATCTTGGCTTGTCTGACTGTCCTGTAGCTGGGTGAAGGGTGTTAATTGTCTGGCCTCTGACCTCAGCTACAGTGATAACTGGAGGTGGGGCTTAGTCACAGTTAAAGCAGCAAACAGAAGTTCATCTTCTCAGAAGAAGCCAGAAGGTGAAGGAAGGAAACATATTCAATTCAGTGCTTCAGAGTAACTGGTAACTGATATTTTCTTTTAAACTTAGATTGTAGGCTTGTAGTGACACTATACTTTCTTTCTGTGTTGTCTTTACTTATAATTGTTTTTGGGCTGTTGAAAATTTAAAATAGTGGTGGTGTAATTCTGTGCTGTCTTTAATTGCTGCAAATTTTATCTTGGCTTGTCTGACTGTCCTGTAGCTGGGTGAAGGGTGTTAATTGTCTGGCCTCTGACCTCAGCTACGTGATAACTGGAGGTGGGGCTTAGTCACAGTTAAAGCAGCAAACAGAAGTTCATCTTCTCAGAAGAAGCCAGAAGGTGAAGGAAGGAAACATATTCAATTCAGTGCTTCAGAGTAACTGGTAACTGGTATTTTTCTTTTAAACTTAGATTGTAGGCTTGTAGTGACACTATACTTTCTTTCTGTGTTGTCTTTACTTATAATTGTTTTTGGGCTGTTGAAAATTTAAAAAATAGTGGTGGTGTAATTCTGTGCTGTCTTTAATTACTGCAAATTTTATCTTGGCTTGTCTGACTGTCCTGTAGCTGGGTGAAGGGTGTTAATTTGTCTGGCCTCTGACCTCAGCTACGTGATAACTGGAGGTGGGGCTTAGTCACAGTTAAAGCAGCAAACAGAAGTTCATCTTCTCAGAAGAAGCCAGAAGGTGAAGGAAGGAAACATATTCAATTCAGTGCTTCAGAGTAACTGGTAACTGGTATTTTTCTTTTAAACTTAGATTGTAAGCTTGTAGTGACACTATACTTTCTTTCTGTGTTGTCTTTACTTATAATTGTTTTTGGGCTGTTGAAAATTTAAAAAATAGTGGTGGTGTAATTCTGTGCTGTCTTTAATTGCTGCAAATTTTATCTTGGCTTGTCTGACTGTCCTGTAGCTGGGTGAAGGGTGTTAATTGTCTGGCCTCTGACCTCAGCTACGTGATAACTGGAGGTGGGGCTTAGTCACAGTTAAAGCAGCAAACAGAAGTTCATCTTCTCAGAAGAAGCCAGAAGGTGAAGGAAGGAAACATATTCAATTCAGTGCTTCAGAGTAACTGGTAACTGGTATTTTTCTTTTAAACTTAGATTGTAGGCTTGTAGTGACACTATACTTTCTTTCTGTGTTGTCTTTACTTATAATTGTTTTGGGCTGTTGAAAATTTAAAAATAGTGGTGGTGTAATTCTGTGCTGTCTTTAATTGCTGCAAATTTTTGGCCCCACCCCTTCCCAAACTCTTAATTATATGCCCTGATAACTGACTGACAGGAGCTAAACAAAGGGTATAGTAAGAGGTGTGAAGTAGGAGGGGCATAAGGGGGAAGAAGACCACTGTCAGCACGACAAGTTTTTTGACTCATTTATTTATTTATTGGTTTCTTTTTCCTTAAAAAAATATATATCTGAGGATCAGTTACAGGATTTTTAGTACTGTAAATAAATAAAAAGAGAACTAAGAGCTTCAGTAGCAGATAAGTAGTGGAATTGCAGTATAATGTGGGGAGTGGTGCAATGCAGTGGCTGTGGGGCAGCCATATTCAGGCAGACCTTCTGGACACTGAGGTGCTGCCCTATCTGCATGCATCTCTCGGGACCGCGGATGAGGTAGCCAGACTCAGAGCGGAAGTAAACTGGGTCAGGAGTACCATCACCCCTGTCCAGGAACCACCCAGTCCAATGCAGCTGCCTCAAAGGATGCCGAGAACGAGGAGCACTTGGATGACAGTGGGCTCAGGGAGGGTTAGAGCAGTCAGGCAGAGGCACATCCCAGATCCTATTCCTTCAAGAACTCATGCCACACTGGCAAATGAGGACAACCAAATAGAGGTACCTCAGGAAGTGGAAGGAAAGGATGTGGAGGTTAGGCAAGGAGGTGACCTCAGTGGGGAAAGCAGTGGACCCCGAGAGGAGGAGGCGAATCCTGGTGGGGACTCCATCATAGAGGGATCCAGCTAGGAACACAGGAGGGAGGACAGGAGGGGAGGTGCCTACCAGGTGCCAATGGAGGGAAGTGGAAGAAGATACTGGGGATCACTGGGAAGGCAAGACAGGAGGGTGAGCTGGATGTCATTATCCACCAGGTACTAATGACTTGGCAAATGGGGAGCCAAAGGAAGTTCAGGAAGAGTTTGGAAACTGGGAGGGTCTCAAGCAAGTAGCTACTTCTGTCACTTTCTCAGAAGTACTACCTGTGAGAGAGGCAAGGGAGACATGGGAGTGCATGCACCAGGAACTTTAACTCATGGTTGAAGAACTGGTGCTGTGAGGAAGGGTTGGATTCATTGGTGACTGGGGACCCATCTGGAGGGATGGAGGTTTGTTCAAGCCTGACGGCCTGCATCCATCCTGAGGGAATCCAAGCACTCAATGATAAGTTTAAATGCTACATTGACAAACATTTAAACTAGCAAAGGGGTGGCAGGCCAGCAAGGATGATACCTACTTGCTCACCCCCACAGCTAGTAATGGAACCAGTGAACCAGAGGAGTGGCTATCTCTGCAAAGCAGTGTGCAAAAGATGGAGATTAGTGTCCAAAGGTGGATAAGCAGAAAAGGGCAAAATTCAGCAGAAGGGCAGACAGCAAGGAGAACCAGGGATAAATGACAACCAAGGAAGGGCTGGAGTAGAACAGTGAAGCAGTCTAGGAGGTCAAATCATGGAAAGCCATGTGCAAATGCCAGGAGCCTTAGCAACAAGATGGAAGATCTGAGGCTGTCATGGTACAGTCAGACCTGGACATTGTGGCCATCATTGAAACCTGGTGTAATGATAACCATGACTGGAGATGGCCATACCTGGCTACAACATATTCAGAAGAGACAGAGCAGGCAGGAAGGGAGGAGGAGTGGGCACTGTATGTGAAAAATGACATAAGGGCCACACAGATCCAGGAGGAACAAAATGGGAGAGAGATACACTGGGTTAAGCTGAAAGGAAAATGGGGCCAGCCATCCACACAGGGTGTGGTCTATAGACCACCAGCCCAGGAGGAAGAAACAGATAGGGAGTTGATGCTAGCCATCCAAAGGATGGCAGATAAGGGTGAGGTAGTACTGGTTGGAGACTTCAATATACCAGATGTGGACTGGAGCATCCCAGCAGCAGCATCAACTAGGAGCAGATTTATCCTGGACTCTCTTCAGGGTGACTTCCTCAAGCAACTGGTCATGGAACCAACTCGGCAGAAGGCAATACTGGACCTTGTGCTCACAAACAGGGACAGTGTGATGGGGGTAACAGTGGGGAGCACCTGGGAACAGTGACCACCAGTCATTGTGGTTTGAAATCACAGAAAGAGCAGAACCAAACCACACAAAACACGTATCCTGGATTTTAGGGGCAGACTTTGGGAAAATGGGAGATGCTTGAAGAGGCATTAAGGGAATGGGACAGGAATCAGGGATTGAGGAACAGTGGGCAGTATTTAAAATGGGGATTATAAGAACAACAGAATTACATTAAGCAGGTTAGCAAGAGGAAAAGAAAGAGGAGAACATTATGGTTTTCCAAAGAGGAAGCAAAGAAAGTAAAGCCAAAAGATTGCATTCAGGCAATACAAAAAGACACAGGCAGAAGGGGATAGGGAGAAGTACCAGGAGAAACAAAGGGAGGCAGGGAAGTCAGTAGAGAAGTCAAAGCTCAGACAGAAGAACACATTGCAAAATCAGTGGTTAAAGGGACAAAACCTTTACAGGTACATAAAGTGAAAAAGAAGGACAAAGGAGGGATACTGAGACTGAAGGGGAGGATGGGAGCCGCGTGGAGGATGACAACAGTAAAGCTGACATATTGAACAGGTATTTCTGCTCAGTCTTTACTAAGGAAGAGAGGGTAATGGGTCTGAAGGGAGTACAAGGGGTGAGAATGGTGCAGAAATGGACACAAGTCCCTTTACACGAGAAGGGTCCTGAAGGAACTGGAAGTAATAAGAGCTGATAAAGCAATGGGGCCAGATGGGGTGCACCCCAGGTCCTTAAAGAACTAAGAAGGTGGTGGCTGAACCTCTGGCTATCCTGTTCAGCCAATCACTGGAAACAGGGAGGTACCCAAAGACTGGAGGACAGCAGATGTAGTCCCTTATACAAAAGTGGGAACAAAAGAGGCGGGGAACTACAGACCAGTCAGCCCTCACCTCGGTAGTGGAAAGATCATGGAAGCACTACTGAAGGAGAGTTGGTGGAACATCTGGTTGTCAATGGACTACAGGACCCAAGGCAGCATGGTTTCACCAGGGGAGGTCATGTCAGACCAACCTCATTGAATTTTTGACTGGGTGACTGGGAGGTGGATCAGGGGAGGGCAGTGGACATGGCCTATCTGGACTTCAGCAAGGCCTTTGACACTGTGCCACATAGAAGACTATTACACAAACTGGGAATATGGGTGTGGGCAGGACAGTAGTGTGGTGGGTAGGTAACTGGCTGGGTGGCAGGACACAGAGGGTGGTGGTAAATGGCTGTCACTCCACAGAGGGAAGAGTGACCAGTGGGGTACCACAGGGATCAGTGCTGGGACCGGTCCTATTCAACATCTTCATCAGTGACATTGCACAGGATATAGAAGGCAGAAATTTCACTGTTAGCTGATGACACAAAGCTCTGTAACAGAGTAGACACACCAGAGGGTGTAGACAGAATGAGAAGGACCTGCAGAATCTTGAAGAATGGTCAAGGGTTTGGCAGTTGAAATTCAATGCAAAGAAATGCAAGATAATGCATATGGGGCACAAAAACCTGGCACAATATATCAGTTGGGGCTGAGGATATAGCATGCACCAAGCAGGAAAGGGATCTTGGGTTGTCATCTCTGATGACCTCAAGGTAGGGAAACAGTGTGACAAGGCATCAGGTAAAGCAAATAGGATGCTGGGATGTATAGGCAGGAGCATCACCACCAGGAAAAGGGAGGTCATAATTCCGCTATACAAGACACTAGTGAGGCCCCACCTGGAGTACAGTGTACAGTTCTGGAGACCATACCTACGTAAGGACATAGACAGGGTAGAGAAGGTTCAGAGGAGGGCAACAAAGATGGTGCATGGGTTGCATCACAAGTCCTATGAAGACAGGTTGAAGGAACTGAACATGTACTCCCTGGAGGAGAGGAGGAGAGAGGATATGATAGAGACATACAAGTATCTTACAGGGAGGAACAGGGTGCAGAAAACACTATTTTAAGCAAAAAGATGTTTCAGGACTAGCGGACATGGGATGAAGTTGGAGGAAGGACGATTCAGAGGAAACATGAGAAGAATTTCTTCACAGAACGGGTGGTGGACAAGTGGAACACCCTGCCAGAGGAAGTGGTGGGGGCTGAAACAATCACGGGATTTAAGAATGCATGGGATAGACATAAAGGAATTCTAGAGGTCAGGGGTAAGGGGAAATAGACTTCTAGGAAAACAAACTGAACTTACAAGCTCAAATGGGCAGACTAGGTGGGCCATAGGCCCTTATCTGCCGACACTGTCTATGTATCTATGTATCTATGTAAGTGTTTTCAGTGAATAAAGTTGTGCCAGCTATAAAGTTTGAATTGCCCTCCCTCACTCAATCCCTCTGTATAGTTTTGCCCTTCTTAAATTACAAGTTTACCCTACATTAAAATGACAATTCTGTAGCCCCCTTGCTGGCTCATCCAAGTCTGCCCTCTGCGCTCACATCATAGGACATGACTCCAGCCAACGACACCGAGCGGCATGTAGGGGCTAATTAGCATACTGCAATCACATTATTCCAAATAGGTTTTCCAACACTGTTATTAATGCTGACTTTAAAAAGCAATCCGTTTGTAGAAACAAGCACTGCAACTATGAAAGCTGAGTTGTGAAATAGTAAAACAGTGGATTTGCGCATGTGCACCAGGTCGACTTATGAAATAGTACAGCCGTGGCTCTGCGCATGCAGGCCAGGTCCGACACAGGTGCACATGCACAGATCCACGGCTCTATTTCACAACTCAGTTTTCATAGTCACAATGCTCATTTCTATGAATGGATTGCTTTATTAAAGTCAACATTAATGAATGTTAGAAAAACTATTTAGAAGAATATGGCCGCAATATGCTAATTAGACCCTAAACATCGCTTGCGGTCATCAGCTGGAGACGCATCCTCGGATGTGAGCGCAGAGGGACAGACTCTGATGAGCCAGCAAGGGGGCTTCAGAATTTTTGTTTTAATGTAAGGTAAACTTGTAATTTAAGAAGAGCAAAACTATATAGAGGGGTTGAGTGAGGGAGGGCAATCCAAACTTCATAGCTGGCACAACTTTATTCACTGAAAACACTTAGTAAGATATCTAATAAAATAGGCAACTGTATTGTCAGTCCCTCTACAGTCCTGCTTGCCCTCCTAATGATGCCATCATGCTAGACATCTTTTAGGAAGTGCAGAGGGAAATCCTTCTCCCCCAGTGGTTAAACTCAGCTGAGTCAAACTCCGGAGGCCGTCGGATCTCGGGCGACGATGCCCAGAGGGGGTATCCAGTAACTCTATCCCCGAACTGGGATGAGTCAAGGTGCCTGGAGACCCCTGGGAGGCATGATACCTCTGCTGGTAGTCCCTTGGGGCAGGAGAGGTGGTAGCAGGAGACTGCCAGACCCGATGGAACACTTCCTGAAAGGGAACAGGCCATGGAGGAATAATCACATTCTCGGAGGAAAACTCTCCCAGGACAGCTCGAGTCACATGGGCAGACTCGTGACTTGCAAAATGGTAAATGTGGAGCTCCTCCAGCAACCTCGACAAGAACCGCTGATAGCTGGTGATATCAGCGTCCGAGGACAAGTGGACCGAGGAGCCTTCTCCAGGGACAAAGACGAGGAGGTGGAGGAGCCCAACTCAGATCTGGGTGCAGCAGGGGTTTCTGATCTAAAAATGACCTGGTCCAGAGCTCTAAGATAGCGAAGAATGCTGCAGCCGAGCCTCTGAATTGGTTCCATGACAGGGACCCCATACGACCCGAAATGCCTGGAGAGCAGAAGGGCAAGGCAGAGGATCTGAGGAAGGAGGAGAAGACAGGTGAGCCAGAGGAGGATCCTTGCTAGGGCTTCGGGAACGCTCATGCGATCCCTCCCGAAGGGTGGGGCTGCGAAAAGAATCCGCAAGAGGTCGCACAACCATGCAGGTGCAGCCTGAGTGGTGCCCTAAGGAAGAAGCCCCACAGTGAGGAGACTGGGGCCGGTCTGGCCATTGCGGGTGGCCCCTAACCACACCAGATGCAGGTCCCCCCATCCCCTGCTGAGGAGAGAGAAAACGTGAGGGATCAGCACTGTGGCTCCTACCAGAGCCACCAGCAGCTCTGAAAGATTCAGACCCTTGATCGGACATGAGTGACCGCATACAAAATTAAATAAACCAAGAACAGACTCGGCACCATAGAAATAAAATACAATAAAATAAAAGCAAAAGGGGACAGTCTCACCCATTTGCAGCTCTACTGTGTCGAGTTATGAACAGAACTTCAGTGGCTTCGACAACGAACTATGTAGTTTGCTCTTCAGCTGTTACAAGGTGCACTCTCGACAGTGGGAAGAACAGAACTGAGATGAGGGAGGAGTCAGCGTTGGTTACTGGCTGGAGCTCGTGCAGCACGCTGTGAGTCATCCTTGAGGGCAGCGCCAGCCTCGACATTGGCTCCTCCCCCAAACAAAAATTTTTTTTGTAAGCTGAAAGCTCCCGCTGGGTCATAGTGCCTCCGGTGTATACCCACCAGTGATGAATGGTGAAGATACATACAGGAAGATCATACATTTCTGGGTGTTTCAGCAACATACACCAGAAATCAGCATAGATGACCTTTTAGCAGGCTGTCAGTGACTCACAAACACCAGGAAATTGAATTGTAGGCAGACATTTTCCACATGATCTTTAACAGAATCTAAACAGATCCCCCTCAGGGACTGTGTACTTGCAATCCATATGGCACATCGGAGGCTGGCCCAAAGTCTGGTGCTGACAGATACTGAGCGCTGGGCCCAGCATGGCCTGGGCAACAGGGGATACCACCACTAGTGAGGAATCCCAATCGAGGATGTCCTTGACAGGGTCAGTCTAATGTTTCTAGACTTCTTCCAAAAGAATGCCAAGAGCCACGGGCATATCGTCCAGTAGGGCCGAAAAGGAGGCCAGAACCCTCATGGCAGAGTGACTGGCCTGGGACTTAACCTTCCGTCGTCACAGGATCAACACGATGAATGACTGAATCAGTCTGGACAGAGGAGCATTCACCATCAGCACAGGGTAAGAACAGCCCTCTCAGCAGGGAACATGGAGGGCCCTCTCTGATGGGATGATGACCACCAATAGAAGATATGGCAGTACAGACACAGTTCTCGATTCCTTCAATGCAGCATCTTCCCAGGCCTCTGGAGGAGATGACTCCACTTGAGTCGGTCATGGAGGCACTACCGGCAGAGACAGGGGCAGGGCTGCAGGACACCAATCTGGAATGGATCAGAGTAGAGCCCATGGCCAAGACAGGTTGGTCAACCGCATACCAGGGCAAATGCACCCCAGGCCCAATGCTGCCAGAGTACCTTCTCCCACCTGCAGTGTGCCCCATATCAATGGCAGAAGCCAGATGATGAGGACAAACTTGCAAATGGTAGTGACAATGTCAATGGAAACAGTGAGATCACAAACTTGGACATCCACCATGTGGTCAGCTGGGTGCTAATGGCAACTCCGTGTATACCACTTGCCTGGGTACCTGTCAAGCCAGTGACTGTACTGCAGTTGTGATGACTGGAGGTGGCTGCACCAGAGGGGAATTGAATGGGGACACAGTCAAGCCCAACCTATCCTTGGGCAGAACCTCAGGCAGCAATGGTTTCCAACTGAGAGACAAACTCTCGTCCTCATCTGACTCATGGCTCATGAACTCATGGACCTTCAAAGGCTCAACCGGCCCCTCCAGCAGAATCTCCACTAGCATGGCGTGCTGTCTGATTCCCTGACCATTATGACCTCCACCTGAGGCGACCAAGTCATGGGAACCCATTGACTGTGGAAAGTAGGAACAGTCCCTCAACAAATTACACTCCCACGATCGACAGTGGCTGTTCTTCCTATGCTTTGAGATTAAGGGTGACTCTCATTGTCGAAAGAATAAAGAGCAAGCAAGAAATCCCAAAGCTCTTCATTGTCCCGAGGAGTTACCAGTTCCAAAGTATAGTCCTCAGCCGACAGGAGTTCGAGTGCCGGGACATCTCCGGTAACCTCCACCTCCTCATCCAAGTTCCATTGCTGTGCAGCAGATTCACAGCCGTGGACAGCTTGAAGTCTACTGTATCTTGAAGGAGCAACACCCTGCGATCGTCAAGGACTGAAGGATACATGGACTGGCACTATGCACCACATTGTTGTTCAGGCCTGTTGGTGACAGACATCTTCGCCATGTATAAGATACACCTCTTGAACCCCAGCTTTTTGTTCTGGTCCATGGCGAGAATGACTATGAAGCAGAAGCCAAAAAAGCAGGAGAGATGAATCAGCCAAAAAATTAGAACTTTTTCAAAAATAAATTCGAAAATTGCTTGAAAACTTGCAGAATCCTCTGTCACTTGCTGGTGCTGTTCGGAAGGAGATCAGTTCCTACAGTAGAAGAAAAATTCTGAATGCAGAGGGGCAGAGCCAGAGAACTACATCCTTAGGTGAAAGAGGGAGTCAATCTTGGACTGTTTCAGTGACTGAGCATGCTCAGTGGAAGACTGCTTAGCTGTGGATAGTAATCAGAGCAAACATTCCAACACGCGTAACTATCTCATCATAATTACACAGGTCAGGACTTCCTACTCAAACAAAAACAAAATTCCTTACTTTGCACAAAAAACAATTTCTCCTCTACATATTTTTTTCCCTCCCTGTCTTGGCCTGCCCTCCTTCTCGCTGGTCCTTCTAGCCCCATCACCCCAGGGCTTACACCCCTTCAGGGTGCCTTCCTCAAGCAACTGGTCATGGAACCAACTCGGCAGAAGGTAGTACTGGACCTTGTGCTTACAAACAGGGTCAGTGTGATGGGGGTAACAGTGGGGGAGCACCTGGGGAACAGTGATCACCAGCCATTGTGGTTTGAAATCACAGAAAGAGCAGAACCAAACCACACAAAAACACATATCCTGGATTTTAGGGGGGCAGACTTTGGGAAAATGGGGAGATACTTGAAAGAGGCATTAAGGGGAATG
This sequence comes from Neoceratodus forsteri, assembly GCA_016271365.2. NCBI lineage: Eukaryota > Metazoa > Chordata > Ceratodontiformes > Ceratodontidae > Neoceratodus > Neoceratodus forsteri. The sequence continues at coordinate 914,575,647 of CM057453.1, read as the reverse complement.
GGGCAGGAATCAGGGGTTGAGGAACAGTGGGCAGTATTTAAAATGGGGGATTACAAGAGCAACAGAATTATGCATTAAGCAGGTTAGCAAGAGGAGAACATTATGGTTTTCCAAAGAAGTAGCAAAGAAAGTGAAAGCCAAAAATATTGCATTCAGGCAATACAAAAAGACACAGGCAGAAGGGGATAGGGAGAAGTACCAGGAGAAGCAAGGGAGGCAGGGAGGTCAGTAAGGGAAGCCAAAGCTCAGACAGAAGAACACATTGCAAAATCAGTGGGTAGAGGGGACAAAACCTTTTACAGGTACACAAGTGAAAAAAGAAAGGCAAAGGGAGGGATAGTGAGACTGAAGGGGGAGGATGGGGGCCGCGTGGAGGATGACAACAGTAAAGCTGACATATTGAACAGGTATTTCTGCTCAGTCTTTACCAAGGAAGAGGAGGAGGATAATGGGTCTGAAGGGAGTACAAGGGGTGAGAATGGTGCAGAAATGGATATAAGTCCCTTTACGTGAAAAAGGGTCCTGAAGGAACTGGAAGTAATAAGAGTTGATAAAGCAATAGGGCCAGATGGGGTGCACCCCAGGGTCCTTAAAGAACTAAGAGAGGTGGTGGCTGAACCTCTGGCTATCCTGTTTAGCTGATCACTGGAAACAGGGGAGGTACCCAAAGACTGGAGGACAGCAGATGTAGTCCCCTTATATAAAAGTGGGAACAAAGAGGAAGCCGGGAACTACAGACCAGTCAGCCTCACCTCGGTAGTGGGGAAGATCATGGAAGCACTACTGAAGGAGAGATTGGTGGAACATCTGGTTGTCAATGGACTACAGGACCCAAGGCAGCATGGTTTCACCAGGGGGAGGTCATGTCAGATCAACCTCGTTGAATTTTTTGACTGGGTGACTAGGGAGGTGGATCAGGGAGGGCAGTGGACATGGCCTCATCTGGACTTCAGCAAGGCCTTTGACACTGTGCCACAGAAGACTATTACACAAACTGGGGAATATGGGTGTGGGCAGGACAGTAGTGTGGTGGGTAGGTAATTGGCTGGGTGGCAGGACACAGAGGGTGGTGGTAAATGGCTGTCACTCCACAGAGGGAAAAGTGACCAGTGGGTTACCACAGGGATCAGTGCTGGGACCGGTCCTATTCAACGTCTTCATCAGTGACATGCATTGGGAACTAGAAGGCAGAATTTCACTGTTTGCTGATGACACAAAGCTCTGTAACTAGAGCAGACACACCAGAGGGTGTGAGACAGAATGAGAAGGACCTGCAGAAACTTGAAGAATGGTCAGGGGTTTGGCAGTTGAAATTCAATGCAAAGAAGTGCAAGATAATGCATATGGGACACAAAAACCCTGGCACAATATATCAGTTGGGGGGTGAGGATATAGCATGCACCAAGCAGGAAAGGGATCTTGGGGTTATCATCTCTGATGACCTCAAGGTAGGGAAACAGTGTGACAAGGCAGCAGGTAAAGCAAATAGGATGCTGAGATACATAGGCAGGGGCATCACCAGCAGGAAAATGGGAGGTCATAATTCCACTATACAAGACATTAGTGAGGCCCCACCTGGAGTACAGTGTACAGTTCTGGAGACCTTACCTACGTAAGGACATAGACAGGGTAGAGAAGGTTCAGAGGAGGGCAACAAAGATGGTGCATGGATTGCAACACAAGTCCTATGAGGACAGGTTGAAGGAACTGAACATGTACTCCCTGCAGAAGAGGAGGGAGGGAGAGAGGGGATATGATAGAGACATACAAGTATCTTACAGGGAGGAACAGGTGCAGGAATACACTATTTTTAAGTGAAAAGAAGTTCCAGGACTAGAGGGCAATGGGATGAAGTTGAAGGAGGATTGATTCAGAGGAAACGTGAGGAAGAATTTCTTCACTGAACGGGTGGTGGACAAGTGGAACACTCTGCCAGAGGAAGTGATGGGGACTGAAACAATCACAGGATTTAAGAATGCATGGGATAGACAAAGGAATTCTGGAGGTCAGGGGTAAGGGGCAACAGACTTCTAGGAAAACATAAACTGAACTTACAAAGCTCAAATGGGCAGACTAAGATAAGAGCCTATGGCCCACCCATCTTATCTTATCTCTTATCTTATCATTTAGGCCCTATACTATTTTATATTTACATTAACTCACTATATTCCAAGATCAGCAACTCCAAAATACATCTCTTTGTGGACGATGCTGTTACATATACTTCTAAGCCGACTTTATCCGAAGTACATGATGTACTCCAAGCTGACTCTGCACAGCTTGAGCCCAATCTAATCAACTCCAAGCTACTACTCAATGCAAAAAAAAAAACAAGGTCCTTTATTTTGCACCTAGTAGCAACAGGCCCTCCCCTTGGCACAGCGCATCACCTGTACCGATCATGGCTATCCTAGGTGAATTACTAGATGTGGCTGATCAATTCAAATATCTGGTCATTTGGATAGACAGCGAACTTTCTTTCAGTGTGCATATTGACTACCCTTCTAGTAAGCTGAAAGCAAGACTCGTTTTTTTCTTCAGGAACAGAGCACTCGTAGACGTAGACTAGTATAGGCCACATTCCTGCCACTCCTAGACTACAGTGACATCCTCTACAACTATGCCACTGCTTTCCAACCATCGCAAACTCAATGGTTAGCTACACCATCCCATCGGCGTGAAATCTCATCCAGACATCACTCAGGCTCACCAGCACTGTCTCATTAAATTTCTTCAGAGCCCTGACCTACAAATTCTTCCCAGTAGTCTGTCACTGCCATAGGTCCTAGCATATCATGCCAGTCTCTAGCCACTGCTATCAAGTGAGTACCCTCGGACTTCTTGTATCCTTCTCCCTAGTCTCCCTATCCACCCTGGCCCCAGTCCTCCCTAGTCCCTCCACACCCTTATGCCCAGGACTCCTTCTATACTCTCCATCCTTGATCCCTGCCCAACTCTCTCCCTTGATCTTTCGTCCTCTCGCAACTTTTTGCACTTATCACTTGCCCCCTCAGTCGGACTCTTTCCTCATCAGCAGTAGTTATGTATTTCTCCTTATCCCCTTCCTTCCTTCCTGCACTCTCAGACATCTTGGGAAGCTGACAGCAGTCGTATAAGTTCTTACTGATACTACTTTTTATTCTCCCTCTTAATATGAATTGGTTCCTGTGTGCTTCACTGTTGTTTTTCTTTTCATTGACCCTGTATGTATTTCCTACCAATTATTGTTACCTTATGGTACAGTATGTCACCGCTGCTTACCCGGGCACCGAATTCCGATCAGTTTTATTATTGTTTTTACTGACCATAGATACGCTTTTTTTCTACCAATTATTGTACCTGTATGTTATGTCATCATTTTCATTCTACACTGTTTAACGTTGTCCTTACAGGACCTCTTTGAAAATGAGCATGTTCAATGGAGTCTTCCTGCCAATAAACTTAAACTTAACTTAAGAATACATCTAAGGTGTGCAATTACTGGCCGATAATTGCACACCCTGTCATGTCTTATTCTTTATATATTCAATAAATTAACACTGCACATGTCCTGCAGGATGAAGGAAGAGTCCCATTGAGTTTGAGGGGAAATTCCAATAGAGTTTAACAAACTGTTTGCACACACTAGTGTCACCACTGGTGATAGGTTTCAGTTAAAGCATTCATATGAACTTTTAATATTTAAAAAAAAAAAAAACAGCAGTACATTAACTATAGTACACAAGCAATGTTCTAACAGTCTTGTTTATACAGGTCACAGCTAATATATAACTTACAAAAGAACTTTAAGAAAATCACACAGATTCTCACAGGGCCCATGTGTCCAGCCCTCCCCCATGTGTCCAGCCTTCCCCCAAGACAGCAAACCACCTGAAATCTGCGTTGGAGCGCTTGGAGGTAGAGAGGGCCCATGTGTCCAGCCCTCCCCCAAGACAGCAAACCCCCTGAAATCTTCGTCAGAGCGCTCATTGCACTCAGAGGTCAAGAGGGCCCGTGTGTCCAGCTCTCCTCAAGACAGCAAACCCCCCTGAAATCTTCATCAGAGCACTCAGTGCGCTCGGACAAGAGGACCCATGTGTCCAGCCCTCCGCCAAGACAGCAAACCCCCCAAAAATCTTTGTCGGAGCGCTCAGTGCGCTTGGAGGTCGAGAGGGCCCATGTGTCCAGCCCTCCCCCAAGACAGCAAACCCCCCTGAAATCTTCATCGGAGCACTCAGGTATGCCACTTTGCCATGTTGCAGCTGAAGCCCCCAACGATTCGAATCGGCGGTGCTTGTTAGTCTTGCCACAGGCAGTCAGCATAACAGTGCAGATAGTTTTTTTCTGCACACTTTCCAGCAAATTTCCTCTATGCATGATGCACTTTGGTTGGGCGCTTTAATTTATCTTAACAAGCTTTAGCATTTTGGAACTTTTTGGTAGGGGTTTTAATTCATTTTAATACAGTTTCAGTGCTTACAGCTAGTTTGCTGGAGTGCTTTAACTCATCTTTAATCGGGCTCCAGTGCTTGTAACTCTTAGCCGGGTACTTTAATTTTGCTAAAAAAATACTGCAGCTACAGTGCTTGTAACTCTTAAGCTGGGTACTTTAGTTTTGCTAAAACTACTGCAAATCAGGGCCTCCAAATTAATACTGTGTTAGCCACTGTAATCCCTTTCTAGGACAACAGTACTGCCACAACTGTTATTCGTAGCTCACAAATGCCACCATCTTCGTTCGAATTACAACAGAGTTCAGCTACTGAAGAAGGCTCCATTCTAAACTGCCATATATAAATGCTGCTTGTTCCCCGCCTACCTGTGTTACAAAAGGTTATTCTTTTTCCTTCCTTAGTGCGCTCAGAGGTCAAGAGGGCCTGTGTGTCCAGCCCTCCCCCAAGACAGCAACCCCCCCGAAATCTTTGTCGGAGCGCTCAGGTACACCACTTTGCCAGGTTGCAGCTGAAGCCCCCAGCGATTTGAATCAGCGGTGTTTGTTAGCCCCCGCCAGCGCTGCATGTCGTCTGCCCCACCACCCTAGGTGAGCTTAGTGTTTTATAGTGTGCATCACGTGCTGGTTTTAGTCGAGCAGTCTACTTTCCCATTAGCAGTTTATCTGATTGAGCCACTAGAGGCCACCTTAACACATATCCCCTTCAAAGCACAGCAATCTAAAACTGAGCCACTAGAGCACTCCCTAAACTCAGCAAATCCTCAATCTGTAACATAGCAACCTAAATCATGCTGCCACTTTCTCTCTTCTTTCTATACCTGCAAGCACCTCATGTCTCCCTCCCACTACCCATGGCCTCAGCCTGCCCAACACACTTCAGTCAGTAAAGCTGCGCCTCCCCATGTGCTACCTCCAGCATCATGAAACCTCCTCCAAACCTCCTGGCCAGCTGAGTTACGGGGTCTTCCATCCTGCCACCCTCCTTCCATGCAGGGTTGTTAGCATTAAAAACAACCACAGCTTGCTCGGTCCCGTAAACCGCACAGCAAGTTTATGCCCACTGCAAATCTCAATGGTTCATGCAAAAAACAAGGCAACTGCTAACTCTGCTACTCCTTCTAGCAGGGGACGTTGTGCTAAATCCGGGACCCCCAAACCTAAACCCCTCCCTGTCCCTCAAACTGCCAAGGGGCCCAAAAATAATCCACCTGAACATATGTAGCATACTCAATAATCTCACAGAACTGCAGCCAACTGCACTAATGCTACGTCCTGATATTCTGATAATCATCGAAACCTGGCTCAAGCCCCACAACCTGGACACAGAAATTGCTATTACGGGATATACCATCATTCGGCATGACCGTCAGGGTAATAAAAGAGGGGGCCACTGCTATGTTCATCACATCCCATCAGTTCACACCTATCCAGCTCCTCCTGGCCACGCCAGCCATTGACTCCCTCCTAATCAAAATCACCTTGCCACACACGGGCCCAGTATTTATAGTGGGGTCTTACTGTGCCCGAGACACCCCAATGCCTGATGTTCTGGAACACCTGGGTACACTAAAGTCACTCGCAGCAGGGGGCGAGGTACACATCCTAAGGGATTTCAATTGGCTCTCCACTGCCAACTCTAGGCTAAGTAGCCAGGTAAAGGTCCTAAACATGACACAACAAGTATCTGAGCCTACACGGTTAAATCACAAATCCCAGAACCACTCTTTGTTAGACTGGGCCCTCACCTCACACCCCCCAGAGAATACTTACAGCCGGATTCCTCCCAGACTCCTTAAGCGACCACCACATGATCTACATAGTAAGAAAAATATTCCAGCCCAAAGCACACCCCCCCCCGGACGCTGCTCACCAGATCATTCAAATCACTCAACCTTGGTGCACTCTTAAACGACCTATCATACGTTGATTGTTCCGGCATCCAACAGGCCCCAAACATCAACGCTGCCCTAGAACTGTTTAAGTCCAAATTTCTAGCCATCTGGGACCACTATGCCCCACTTAGAAGGTCAAGAGTGAGGGGTGCCCACCTGCCCTGGGTCACGGCAAATATCATAGACCAGCTTCGTGTCAGGGATCAGGCCTGGAAATCATACAAGACTACTTGCGGCTCACCAACTATACCGTGCACTACGTAATTCCTGCACTATGCTACTACACCAGGCCAAAGCAAACTATTTTAAGGCCTCTTTCCACACCAATATAAACCATCCAACTAAATTCTGGAAAACAATCAACTCCCTTTTCTCACCCCCCTACCAACCCCCCACCCCAGCACTAAATGCTGAAGGCTCCTCTGTCACTGATCCCAGTGCGGTGGCCACAGTTTTCAACACTTTTTACCAGTTGTCGTCCTCTCTCTAACCTCCTTCCCCCCACCTCTAGCTCACCCCTACCTTCCGCTCCCACTTTGCTTTCAGTTTCACCTTTTGCCTGGTTACTCCACGAGTGCTTAAAGCCCTGCAAGCTCTCAACCCTTCCAAACGCAAATGCCCCTCTGGGTTGGACTCAAAAATGCTTCACCTGTCTGCTCCTGCCATCGCCGCACCGCTGGCAGACCTATTCAATCTCTACTTCTTGATTGCTGAAATCCCATCTGAAGGAAGCAAGCCACCGTCATCCCACTCCCTAAAGTCGGGGACCCCTCCGCAACGGGAAACTACCGCCAGATATCTCTACTCCCTATCCTAGCTAAACTACAGGAGCACCTCGTACTCTCCCAACTTCTCCTCTTTTTTCACACCTTATCAGTCTGGATTTAGGAAGTCACACTCCACCATTACCTCACTTCTAAGATTCAATGATGCTATACTCACAGGTATGGAACAAGGGCACACCATCTCAGCCATTTTCATCGACCTTGCCAAAGCCTTTAATACCATCTCCCACTCCCTTTTGTTGTCCAAACTCTCCCAGGCTGGTCTGTCAGGAGCAGCAACCAGCTGGTTTCAATCCTATTTGTCAGGCAGGTCCCAAGCGGTAAAAATAGGTTCCTGCATCTCCGATCCTCTCCCTATCACCACTGGGGTCCCTCAAGGCTCGGTCCTCGGCCCATTAGTTGTTCTCCATTTTTTTTAAACAACCTGCCCTCAGCTAGCACACACTCACACATCCATATGTACGCTGATGATACAGTAATGTTTGCATTGGGTCCCCCCACCTCTCTCACTGCGGAAAGACTCCAGGAAGATTTCAATGCGGTTCAGCTTTGGTTTCGTACAAACCAGCTTTTCCTCAACCCAAAGAAAACTGGCTCACTACCGTTCGGAACGTGGAAAAGACTCTCACACCTCTCCTCAACCCCCACCTTCCACATCACCGACAGGTCCCCTCTGGAGAATTGCAACTCCTTCAGATACCTCGGTGTATGGCTTGACAAGCACCTCGACTTTTCTGTTCACATCGACTCAATGCACAAAAAACTACATCCCAAACTGGGAGCTGTATATCGCAACAAGGCCTGCCTACCTTTACCAGCCCGCAAAGCTACCATACAGAAAATGATCCTCCTGATATTTGACTATGGGGACGTAGTCTGTAGCACAGACTCTAAGTCAACCTTAACCAAGCTAGATCCTCTCTATCATTCCTTCTGCCATTTTGCCCTGGACTACCCATCTGCAACACACCACTGCACCCTCTACAAGTCACTTGACCTGACATCTCTACAAGATCGCAGACAGGCCCACTGAGCAAG